>CM021104.1:405015077-405532439 GCA_007115665.2 Sequoiadendron giganteum
TCAATAAGAGATACCAATCTCTTCTAATGAGAGGCACCAACCTCCAAATGAACAATATGATAATTATTTGAAACTTCTTCTTAGATCTGCTCTAATTCACCTTCATAAATCTGCTCACTACTTCATCAAAATCTGCCTTTAGAATCTTCAAAAGTCCTTCATAAATTCTGCCATTAAGCTCTTATGAATCTGCTCATATGTCTCTTAAAATTCTGCTCATACACTTTCAAAATTTTGCACTCATATGCTTTCAAATCTTCTCCTTATGCGAATGATATTCAATGAATTGTTTGCTTTCAAATGGACTTCACAATCTCTTCAAATACCTTCACCAAGGGGGGCGACTTCATCAAGCAACATGTTATTTCATAATGGATGCAACTCCTTGTTTTATATGCACCCTTTCACCTTTGTCTTGGGCGCACCAATAGGGGTCGGCCCCTATAAAATATTCTTTTTTCTTTTCAAATTTAACTCCCCAAAATGGGGTGCATCAATAAAAGGGTCGGCCTCAACATAATATAATTATTTTGCAAATTTTAAATCATTAATGAGGGTGCCAAGAGTCTAAGGGTCGGCCCTTGGAAACAATATGAAATATCCCCCTATGGATATTACTTCAAATTGTTTTGAATGTTTCACAAGAATTTTAATGAACAGTTTGCATGAATCAAATTTCTATTTATCCAATAGCTTTGCAAACAAATTTCAATGTAAATCATATAATATCAGTTCAGAACAAAGATCTGAAATTACATATGAATATTGCCTTTAAATCTTCAAAAGAATAACAATAGAAATATCCAATCTTAGCCACAGAACTTATGGTCAGATTGGATAACCAGAAACATGAATTTGAAGCACAAAGTGAGACACCTAAATGATATCTCCAACAGACAATGGATTTCCGTCCACTGCCTCCAAGCTCGAAGGTTTCTGTCCTCAAACCTGCTAAAAGCCGAAGCTTCCCAGAATTCTCCAAGAGAAAACAATAACCAAGCATAAACCAAGCATGTTCATAAATGAGCTCTTAAGAACCTTTTATAACTTCCCTGGGAGAGCTCACACACTATCCAGCCAATGTGGGATAAACGATATAATTTTTTCCTTTAACATTCATGTCTACAAGTACTTTAATAAAGGGAACTTTTAATATTTGAATTACTTTCCCTTTTAACTTAAGTTCTCACATCAATAAAGTTAAATATTTTTATTTTATTTTATAACTTGACTTTATTGATAAATTAATTAATAATCGCAAATGATTATTAAAATCTCAACTCAATATCATCAATAACCATTGATTGGATATTATTTATGAATCATAGATGATCTTGACCTAGCCCAACTGACTTACTATAAATAGTAAGTACCCCAAAAACACATCAAAACACCTCAAAATTGCCTATAACTAAAACTGCCCAGGCCAAAAATCATCAAGACCCCCTTAAAGTCCTGGTTAGCCTACAGGGCCATGGAGATATAGGCTAATGACAACATCATACAACACATGCTAGAAAAGGGGACATTACAGTCCGCCCTTCCCAAAATTGCTTGTCCTCATGCAATTCCAATGCTACCCCAATATCACTATGCTGAACCAAACTAAAACTAAGTATGATCCCAGGGTCCCAAGTCAACCTAGGAGATCTATACCACCAACCACTGAAAGCACTGCTCTACTAGATGCCAACACAAGAGACCTCTTGATTACAACTAGTAAGTAGAGAAATCAAATACTACACCATTTATGTCAACTCCTCAAGTGACTACTCTCTGAAAAGACTAAATTGGAACACCATGGGAGTAAACCCCAGTAAGCCGACATTGGCTTCCTCATCCTCAACTATTGAACTGCAAACCTAAGTGATCCCAGGATTCCAAATCAACCTCAAAGGGAACCACCATGCTGACACTGTGCCACTCTGATATAATCATAAACTGAAACTCTGCTATCATGTGCAAACCTGTCACCCAAGTATGTACCTGAATCCCTTATGTCATTAAGCATACTCAGCATAAAATGAGGAATAGTTTTCAGCATATTTCCAAATGTAATCACACACATCTCTTCACAATTTTCAGCAGCAACAAGTCTGAAAAACTGATTTACACTCACTTCCTAAATGCCTTTGCTCTCATAGACTAGTAAATTCTCATCAATGTCCAATTCCCAAGTGTTGTAGAGATCATTATGTGTACTCAAATCTATACAACCGGTTGTTATCATCACTTGTGAGAGATTTGAAAAAATGTAGAAATCCTCATGCTTAGGCTTGCAATCTTGAGTATATGCAAAGTGATTTTCCAAATCCATATCAATCTGAAAATTCATATTTGATATCTTATGACAAACAAGTGCATAAGGACTGTTGTTCACCATCAACGAATCAGCATTTGATACAAATTCTTTCATAGAATCTTCATAGCATCCAATCAATTCTTCTTCAAACATCGGTTGCTCATCAATGGTGGTTGTCCTTTCTAATGTGGCTGTCATAAAAAACTGATTTTCTGATTGAGATTGTGCCAAACCCAGCTCTAAGTTAAGCTTGTCAATATGATTTTCTGCTCTTTGTAGAGCCTCTTGAGTAGCTTCCATGGTATCCTTAGTATCCACAAGCTCATAGGTGAGATTGACAACTTCTTCTTCTTTCCTAAACAATGATTCTAAATAAATTTCTGCAAGATTAAGGAGGTGGTCTCGATCTGAAAGTAAGTGCAAATAATTTTATTTCATAGTTTCCATAGCTGCTTTGAACACCTGTAAATCAGCATAGGAAGATTCTTCTTCACCCCCTTTTTGTCTTCTCTCAAGTTGTCCCTTCCAAAGGTGACCTTCAACCAACTTGTGCATGTCATCAAAATGTGTTAATGCTGCAACTATCTTATCTTCATTTACCTTCAGCTAGTTCTGCAATTTATGTTGCTTAACAAGCTGTAAGAACCCTAGTTCTCCCATAACGGTATTCCTCCAAAACTTCTAAGTGAAACCACTGACTGCTGTTTTTTTTTTTTTTTTAAATTGTGTTTTTTGCAAATATATGCCAAGCAAGAAATAAAATATTGGAAAAATAAGAAATTTCTGAAAGGAAATATCGCAGCAAGCTATCTTTATTATTTATTGATTCACTTTTTAAAAGCTTTACAATAGAAAATTCAAAATACCCAAAAAGCAAGAAGAACAAAATATCAAAAACTGGGGCGACTGGCAGCCATGACTGGAGTTGAAGAATGAATCGCCCAGCTGCAAATATGAACTTCTCCCCACATAAAATCACACCATTCTCCTCTTGGATGATGAGCACCTCCAAACATGAAAGAAACCCCTTCAGAACTGAGGCGTTTTTGCTCTTGAGGAGCTCGCCTCTCTTTAGATGGTACGTCTGCAAGTACAATGGAGGTACGGCCTTGTAATGATTGCCAACACACTAAATATGAAGCTCTGGAAATGGACGCCTCTCACAATGGAAGATGTGCCTGAAACCCTTACAAAAATTTCTCCAATATGCTCAAACTCAACTCCTGGATGAAGCCAACTGTGAAGCAACTTTAGTTGATAGTCTCACAAGCCTCATATTGTTGATACACTGAAGGAGCTACGCTCTCCAATGCCAATACACTCCAGAAAATACAAAAACCCTTGCCTCTACTCTCCAAAACGCCAAATTGTTCTTCAAAACAATTTCTCAAATACTCATATGATGAAGTCGACCTCTCTTGGCTACCTTTTATATTTCCTCTTAAAAGTTTGATTTTCCCTTTGCCCTAATTTTGATCGTTTAAAATAATATCATATTTGCACTTTTGGACCTTATAATATATCTTGAACTAGCGCCCCAAATAATTAATTAAATGGTCCCCCTTTTTATGATAAATTGACCCTTCAAATATAAAGTGCAGATATAATTTTAAAATATAACATTAAAACATTAATTATTATTAAAATAACCTTTAATAATAATTAAACATTATATCTCAAGCAAAATTCCTTATTTCTCCAAGCCAACTAAAAATCGAGATCGACATTGCCAAAAATACCTCAATCAGGTCCCCTCCTAAAAATAGTAACTTGGAAGCAAGACTTACTATAAATAGAAAGTATGAGAAACTAAACTCTAAATCCTCTAAAAAGACCAACCCTGAACCTCTTTGAACTTGAAGAAGAATAACACCAACAAAGACCAAGTTTTTGCCACCAAGACCCTCTATCCAAACCCATTAGCCTACGAGGGTCGACTGATAAGCTAATCCCTACTGAATTACTGAAGTCTAGTTAGAACGGGACATTACACAAGCTTATGAACAACAATAGATTCATATGATGAAGTAACTGAATTACTCTGAAGGACTTGGCTCTCACAAAAGACTTCTTCTATGATATCTTATTTGCACACTTGTTGATTTAGTGCTAAGGCAGCGTTAGAACCAATTGTAAAATCACCATCATTATCATGTGGAGGAAATGGGGCAGCAATAACATTACTCATAGGATCGTCAAAAGAAGCCATTACCTTTCCCGGTTTGTCAAGCATAATCTCCAAATTACCTACAAAGAAACTTGTGTAACCTTTACCTAAAGCCACAATTGATTCAATATGTTGGGATATATCCTCTTCATCGCTGGTCCAAACTTCTTTCACTGACTTATCTTCCTTACTAACCCCACAATTGTGATCAGGTATCCAAGACCCCTGGCATGTGAAACAAATCTGCTCCCTTCTCATTTGGTTCTTACTTTTTCTAGAAGACCCTGCAACCTGTAAGCCGATTGAGATTAATTCATCTTTACTCATCTGTTTCTTGAGCCCCTCAAGCTTCTGCCCAATCAGCCCTTTTGAGAATTCATAAGCCATAGGTGAGATATTATGCTCCTTTCTCCAAATGGCCAACAAGTTTGATTGCAACCTCTTGCAGATATCATCATCCTCATCTAAGATTAAGGACATAATAGTTTGCATACAAGCCCTCACATTGTCTAGATGATGCTTCCTAATTTAAGTTAAGAAGCATTGAAACATTTGAAGAATCAATTTATCACATTTGAGATCCAACAAAATGATAAATGATCTGGTTCTTGCCGTGATTTCTAAAATCTTAGCCCTCTTACGAAAAGTAGGGGCTTTGACATCATCTAACCCATATAGGCTCTCCACAATCAAATGTAGAACCTTCTTCAGTATGTCATCGTTATAGGGTGCCATAGGAGCTGTTATTCTTCTGATTTCACTGTGACAAGAAGCAACTGCAAGTCTCACCTCTTCACGAGGATGTTCCATAAACTTGTGCTGGACCAAAGTGAGCATTGAGGGTTGCAAAGCCCAATTCAGGAGCTTCCAATCTGCCTGGTCTACTTTGGACAAATATGTGTCTAATTCCTCCATTTTAGAGAGACCATCATCAGGAAATTTCATGGACTTTAATCCAATTACATAGAGCCAATTTCATATTTCTTTTTCTTTCTGCAAGACCCTTAGTTGTTCACCATTGAATGTATCATTGAATTCTTTTGAGAAAAGGACACTTTTCAGATCTGCCATTGTCTTCATTATATTTACTGGACCCTGTTGCAGCAATTAAAAAAAACACCCTTCACAATGCCATGCATACCCAATGGATTTTGTACAATAATTTCACCTTTTTCCACTAAGGAGTTTCATCAAACAGTTGTGTGAAGGCTATTGGGAAACTCAAATTGCAAACATGCAATTGAGCAACTATTATTGATTCTTCTCCTCCAAATTGGGTTTCTAATATGAATATAACTCTGAGCGAATCCCACAGAATATTAAATGATATGGTCCCTTATTGACAACATCTATCAGAATACAAAGATACGTTAAGCATCAACACTAGAAAGTTCTACTAAAACAAACACAGTCAAGAAAGATGGCTTTTCAAACTCTCGGATCTCTCTTTAATCTCCAATACAACTGACAGAAATCCTTTTTACGAAGTAGATGCCACAACTACTCATTAATTCTAAGTCGAGTTGCAAGTAATCTCAACCGCCAAGCACGGCTCAAGAAGTCTCACAAACTTAGGGGTGGGTGTGGCTATCTCAGGATGAAATCGACCACCACAATCATTCATTACGCTATTCCAGATTCATAATATTGTTCAGGGTGAACCGAATCACCAAGTTGCCCGACTTACTTTCATCAAATATTTGCTCTCATTTCTAGGGTCATTTAGTCGAACAATTCACATGCATTTTAACTCCTAAACAGCTACAATAGATGGAGTTTATTGGTGCCAATCACAAAATTACTCATGCTCTTCATACATTCATTTTTGGTGGAATTCAGAATACTTCCCACTCCATTGCTCAGCTTCAAGAATCTTTGACGTCACATTGCCCAGTAATATTGATACGCTCATTAATATGATTCTTGTTCTGTGAAAATGTGAGATGGCTATAGGAAAGTCGAGCACATTGAAATCTCCTTCCAATTCGATTCTCCAACTCTGCTTATTCCCAAATTTAAACCTTCAGAAATCAAACATTTTGCCAAGTGGTATTAGGGACGGCTCCAAAGATGAATATCCAACTATATATTTTATCACGGCTTTAAGACTCCTATGAGGGGTCGAAGAAAGGACGCATTGGCTTGTAAATGCTTTCTCGACACCTTCAATTATAATACTCCGCCAGCTTGGATTATCTTCTTCAATGGAGGAATATGAATGCAGCCACAAATGAAATAATCTGCACCAATATTTGCTATTCAAAACATTATTAAAAATCACTCTCTTAACTTAAACCTTCAAAAACTCAAGGCAGATAAAAACAGTGAACCCCGGGGATGCATCCCCGCCCCTAGGCCCTAGCGTTCCCGGAACGAGGATGTCCCGGAGACGTGAGGACGGCGTTCCCACGTCTCCAAAGGCGCCACCAATTTGCTCCCTTGCCGCTGGAGACGCAAAAACGCACCAACGTCTCCGAGACGTTGAGGGAGACGCCTGGGCATCCCTCGAGCATCTCGAGGATGCCCAGGCGTCTCCCGTGGCGGACAATCATAAAGGTCCGTTTTTTTTTTTAAAAGACTCAATTTTAAAATAAATTATTGGTTCTATTCGAACCCTAAGGGCATGTGGGGCCCATCTACACTCTTCTATGCTATCAAAAGCCCCTCCTAACTTCATTTTTATTCACATTTGCATTTCTACTTGACTGCTACAACAAGAAGAAGAAGAGTGAAGAGCTGAGGAAAGAGTGATTGGAGGAGTGAAAGGAGTGATTGCAAGTGAAAGAGGAGTGTCAAGGAGCAAGAAGAAGAAGAGGAGGAAGATTCTTCAGCTTGTTGAAGAGAATTTTCAAACAAAAGGTAGGGTTTTGAACTGATTTTTTCTTTTACTTTCTGATTTTCAATGTTCATTGTTTTAGTTTTTTGAATTTTCTGATTTTCATTTCTAAATTCTAAGTTCTTAGTTCTTGTTGTTTCATTTCTAATTCTTGTTGTTTTATTTTCTAAATTAGTTAAGATTTTGTTTTGCAATTTAAAATTTAAAACATAGAGTTTTATTTTTTTAATTTTAAAGTAGGGCATTGGCTGAAACTATGTGTTTATTGAATTTTTTTTTCATTTTGTGAAATGCAATGTCAAAATGAGCTCCCACGGTCATGAAATGAGTGAGGATGAGCTGGAATTGGAAACTCATTCTCATAATGCAAGCCATTCAGAATATGAACCTGAGCATGAGGATGAGCACATGAGGGGGGTGAACATGGGTCAAATCCAAAAAGGCAAACTAGTTCCATAGCTAGGGCACGTGTTGCTACTGATTGCCCCTCTCAGCTTTTGGCAGAGTGGGCTAAGGGTCCTTATGATCCCAAATCTCCTCTCAAACAGTTTGCAACAAGAATAACAGCCCCAACATCATCAGGTGCATAGTTGAAAAACTCGGACTCGGCAATAACTCGGCAGACCCAAAAAATTTAAAAACTCGGCAAAAACTTGGCAATAACTCGGCAAATTTATCGAACATTTGAAAATACACAATTTTTTAAGATATTATTTAAAAACACACATATAAACTGAATTTTTAGAGCATATTACTGATTTCATCATATATAAATCAAGATTAGAGTCTAATGCATATCAATCATCAACGTATCTACTATCAACTGATTTCATCATATATAAATCAAAATTAGAGTTTAAAACCTTAATACATATCAATCATCAATGTATCATAGACCAAAAAACAAGTTCGACTTCTCAATACATATCAACTTCAAGTTTCAATATCAATAAAAATTATCTATCCTAAATTTCTTCTCCGACTGAAACTCAAAAGCTTTTGTCGCTGTTGTGTGGGTGGTGTTGATGTAGATGGTATAGTTGTAGTGTTCTCAATAGGAGCCTCAACAGGTGCGTCGACAGGTGCCTCATCCATAGGGATAGGATCAAGCTGTGTGTGTGAAGAAACCTCTGCTGACTGACCAAGCTCGCCTACTTCCTCCTCATATGCTGCCACCTCTGCTTCCCATTCAGCCTCTACCTCCCTCTCCATCTTAACGAACTCCTCATCACTTATCCATGGTTCCACATCGACCTCATCAGGCTCAGCAGTCCAATCTGAGAATGGATCAATGTCATCAAGGTCAAGTGCTTCATGTGAACTCAGCCCTTGTACCTTCTTCTCATGCAACCGAAGGTTGTACCGAACGTAGACAAGGTCATTCAAGCGCTTTTGAGTCAACCGATTGCGCTTCTTCGTGTGAATGGCCTCAAAGACACTCCAGTTGCGCTCACAACCAGATGCACTACAAGGCTGCGATAAAATACGAATGGCAACCTTTCGAAGATTAGGCGTTGTGGCACCATAATCTTCCCACCACAAATCTGCAAGGATAACAATTGTCATTTATAACTTAGTGAGGATTTAATAAACTTAAACATTAACATAAATAGTAAAACAATATTAAACACATGAATTTGTTACCTGGTTGTAGAGTGTCTCTCCTACGAATGCAATCTTTGGAAGAAAACAATGGCCCTTCGACCTTCTTATAGCTCTATATCTCATCAAGTATGAGATCTCGAAGCTCATCATTACTAACCAATCTCTCAATACATGTGTTGAGGCCAACAAGAACCTCTGTATCTTCTTTGAAAGTAGGAGAGAAATAAAACTTGGGGTTCAAAAAGTGGGCAGTAGCATGAATATGTTGGTGGAGTTGTCGGTTCCACCTCCGATCTATTATGCGCCATATGGGTTCATATTTGGTCTTGTTTGACCCATATAAATGTTGAATTGCCTCTTTGGCCTTATCCATGGCCTCATATAAATACCCCATGGGCTTTTATCCCCATCCACCAATCGTAGAACTCTAACCAACGGTTTTGACACCTAAAATATAAAAAAAATAACAAAATCAGCAAGTTGTAATATTAGAAAGCAAAAAACTAAATCATCAATCAAAGTTTGAAAACTTACATTGATGATCTCCTCCATTTGTTTGGCAAATCTATCATCAAAAATGGTCTTCTTGACTTTATCTGCTTTCAGGCTTCTTGGAATAAGAACTCTCCAACCATTTTTCACTCACAAACATGCGCTTGAGGTTGGGCAATGTAGCTAAAATACTCTGCAAGGTGAGGAAATTGGTGGCAAAGCGTGTGACTCCTGATCGCACGAGATCCTTACCATCAGTGTGCTCTCTCATAAGACTTAGGACCCATGTGTGATTGTAGATGAACTTTGTGATATTCCTTCCATCTTCAACCACATTCTTCACCCAACTTAGTTTCCCTATGTCCTCAAGGAGCAAGTCAAGACAGTGGGCAGCACAAGGGCTCCAAAATAATGTAGGATGCCTCGCCATTAGAAGTTTACCAGCTGCCACATATGCAGCTGCATTGTCGGTCACAATTTGAATTACATTTTGAACTCCTACTTCCATCACCACCTCATCCAACATGTTGCACAAGGTCTCTGCATTTTTTGTTTCATTGGAGGCATCAACTGATTTTAGAAATACCAATTGTCCCCTTGAAGCCACTAGAAAGTTGATGAGTGTCCTATTTCTGCCATCCGTCCACCCATCAGATATAATGGTGCAGCCATTCTTTTCCCAAGTTCTCCTTTGTTCCTCCACTAGTTTGTGTGTGTTTTGGACCTCATTCTGCAATAATGGCCCACTCAACTCATAAGGACTTGGGGCCTTGAACCCCTTACCTGCCACGGTCAATGCAGTGACCAACCCTTCCCAATAAGGACTAGAAGCAACATTGAACGGAATATTGTTGTAGAACCAAAATTTAGCACATGCGAACTTCGCCTCATTTTGCAACTCTTTATTCCAAGAAGTACCTTCCAATGAAGGTTGTGCACCAGGAGTATTACGTGGAACAAAAAAACTAGAACTGAGGCTGCCCACACTTCCAGTTCCTAATCCTCGTATCCGTGGCCCAAGAGAAGAAGAGCCTCCCATAGTCCTCTGTGACCCTGTAGAACTGAAATCTGCATATGGGGCTGCCATCGCCTCTGCTGCTCTCTTTTTACTTTCCTTCCTTTGGTCAAATGCTGCAAGGAGTGCTTTGGCCTCCATCTCAACCTCTTCGGGTGCCTTTGTACATGGTGTAACATCTCGACAAGGGATTCGTGCCAGGTGGTATTTCAACCGATTTATGCCACCAAAATAAGACACGGTGCAATGGTTGCAAATCACCTCTCCTCGCATTGCACCTGGTGTTCCATGTTTCCAGCAAGGATCTCTTGGTTTGCCACCACTCTTTTTACTTGTAGAAGCCATTAGTGAAATACCTAGCAAAAGAGAGACAAGATAAACGATAAGAGATAAAAAGTGAAGTTAAAGTTAAACAAAATAAATGAAACATATTAAAATTTAAAAATGATTGAAATTTGAAAGATTTGAATTTTGAAACATATTAAAATTAAAAATGATTGAAATTTGAAAGATTTGAATTTTGAAACATATTAAAATTAAAAATGATTGAAATATTTTAATATATTAATTTATATTATGGTAAATTGATAATAATGAATAGTAGAATACTAGAAAAGACAACAATAATAATAAAATATGATATTGAAATAAAATTTACAATTTAAATAACATTATTTTTGTTATTATTTTCTTTTCTACTATTCATCAATTTATCATAATAAAAATTAATATATTTCAATTATTTTTAATTTTAAGTTTTAAAAATAAATTAAATTAAATTAAAAGTTTTTAATTTTCTTTTACAAGTTAATATATTATATTATAAAATTATAAGTTTTAAAAACAAAAATCTAATTCAAAATTATAAGTTAATATATTAAATTAAATTATTAAAAATTATATTATAACTTAAATCAATTATAAATTATAAGTTAAAAAAAAATGAAATTAAAAATTATAAGTTAATAACTTAATACATAGTTTACATACTCGGAATCGGAGAGTACTCGGCAAGCCCAATGGGGTCGAGGGGCAGCGCCCCTCGTGGGGGTCTGGGGGCAACGCCCCCAGCGGGGTCGAGGGGCAGCGCCCCCAGCGGGGTCCGGAAACCATACAAAACTCCATGGCTGGTACTCGAAGAAAAAAAACACGGAAAAAAACCACTGTAGCATTTGGCGAGTAATCTATGACTTAATATATTAAATTGTAAGTTTTAAAAAACAATTAAATTAAAAAAATTCAAAATTCAAAATTCTTATAATTATAGACTATAGTTATTGTCTTATTACTTATAATATATTATATAATATGTATAAATTATTTTTTACAAATATTTGATTACAAATCAATAAATAAATAAAAATTAATTAAAAAACTTACTATATGATAGATCTGGCGCTGGACAAAAATGTTCAAAATAATTAATTAAAAAATTTATGTGGGCAAAAACGTTATAGATTTTAATTTTTTTTAGGTCTTTTTGTATGTATAAATTATTTTTTACAAATATTTGATTACAAATCAATAAATAAATAAAAATTAATTAAAAAACTTACTATATGATTATGATAGATCTGGCGCTGGACAAAAATGTTCAAAATAATTAATTAAAAAATTTATGTGGGCAAAAACGTTATAGATTTTTAAATTTTTTTAGGACTTTTGTTTGTGAATCTCGTGAGATTTTCAATGCAGAATAATCTATTGAATTCGCAAAGAAAATCAAAGAAAATACCTTCAATTTAATTCCTTATCCGTCGATTTCTTTGCCTGCGTTTTTCTCCTGCGCCGCCGTCGCGTTTTTTCCTGAGCTTGCGTTTTTCTCGAGCCGCGGTCCCGTTTTTTCCTGAGCTCGCATTTTTTGTTGCCTCGTTTTTTCCTCACGTTTTTCCCTGAGCTGCCGTCGCGTTTTCTACTATCTCCTGTTGAACGAAATATCAAATAACAATGAAACGCTATTTGCAGAGTTTGTGGATAAAAACTTAGGGCAAAAAATATAAAAATGTTTTTTTTGTTATTTCGCCCACGTTTTTCCTGGTTTACTCGCGTTTTTTCGCGTTTTTTTTCAAAAGACGCGCCGCGATTTTTTGGTATTACCTGGCTGCGAGTTATTAAGCGATTAACTCGCCTCTCAATTTGCCTTGCGATTACTCACGAGTTAGGCGAGTTTTCCGCGAGTTTTTCATCTATGGTTTGAAGTGGTAATTCAATCTTTTTTTTATGTTGGATGTGTTGGATGACAGTTGGTGAAAAAAATTTAGTATTCTGCTTTCTGTTCAGACCTGTTGCAGCACAATTTCCAGTGAATTACAGACTTTTACCAGCATAATATCCATCATTTATCAAGGTGCATTGTTGTTGTTCCAAGCTAGGTGAATTCATTCAAGATTTGGGGTACTGTTTGGGGTGCTATAGCACTGTGATTTTACATCAGCACTTGATTAGTAGATAACCCTGTTCTTTATGCTTACAATGATATGTGATAACATTATAGTGCTTCAGATGGTCACTGTAATGTTCCCATTTTTATGCCATGTTGTTCCATGAGCATTGGCCAATTTCCAAGCTTTTTCGTAAGTTTCCATGTGAGCTGGAAGAACTCCAATGTTCTTGGAGAGTTCAGTTTCAGTGTTTCTTGGCATCCAGTGATGTTTTGATGTTCAAATAGTATGCAAGATTGTGGTGATTCTCTTTGTAGTGTTTTTGGCCACCTTGATTGTTCTCCACATTTATTGGAGAACATTGTTATTTTTAGTAAGTGCCCGTTTTGGAACCCAACATCATTCTTCAGCATCAACTTCTTCTTAGCGTGATCAATTTCAGTTTTTGGTGCCTGTGCAATGCTTTCTACAAAGTGATTTGGATTATTTAAATTATTGCATTAAAGTTATAAAGTTAATGTTATAAAATTTACTTTAGTGTTTTAATTTAATAAAGTTATATTATGTCCCCTCAAGTGGACACCTAGGGGAAAAGAGAACTTAGACATAAAGTTATTTTAAAATTGCAAAAAGGCCTTTGAGGGAAAAATAATTTATTATGAATTTTAAATTCCCCTTTTTCCCTCCGACTCTATAAAAGAAGGATTTTGGCTCTCATTTGGATTATTCAAGTTTGCACATATAACAGGATGTTGATGGAGTGAACAGAGAAGTTAGTCCAAGGTTGATTGAGGACAAAAACCCTCATCAAAGCACTAGTTTCGGTGCTGAAAGATTCTCCCTGGCTGGTGAGTGATTTCACACAGGAATCACATTGGTTTCATTGAGTTTTGGAATTTGGGGTTTTAAAAAAGAAAAAAGATATTCAAGTTTTCTGAGTGCATGAGTTTTGGGGTTTGTTTGTTGTCATTTTTGTAGGGGTTGTTGATGATTTTCGTTAAGATTTTAAGCTTTCTATTGATTGGCCATACACTTGGGGGTTTGGATTTGTGCCCTAGTTGGGTTGGTCGCTGTACCATTCAAGATTGCTTGGGAAATGTGTTGAAGGATCTAAAAAACAGTTAAGGCTGCAATAACAGATTTCCACATTGTTGGGCGAGCCCTTTTAGGTGCTTTTTGAGGCTGATTGAAAATTACTTGAATTTCTATGAGTAGCCATACCATTTGCAAGGACTCCTGAATACTTGGCGTGAGCCATCTAGGCTAGAACATCTAGGTTTTGAGTGCGTTTTCACCTTTATATGTGGTGCCTAGTTGTTAGACATCATTTGCAGTCATTATCACGGTGAACAAGCAAGTTTGTGAAGAGTTTTGGATAATTTTGTGCTGGTCGCCCCTGTTCTAGCAACCCATTCAGCACTGGGTATGACAAAAACTTAGTAGCAGACATATATGCTTCTTATTTCCTAGTTTTATGAAGGTGTTTGTAGTGTTGTAAGTGTTTGTTGCTATTTGCTAACATTAGCAGATGTTCTATGCGGATTGGAAGAAGTGTTTAATGACCTTTCTAGCTGCCAGGACCCACAATATCAGTACAGCAGACCTGCATCACCATCTACAATAGCTTGAACTGAGTTTCCAGACCTGTCATGTCCATATCTGCCCATACACCTGAGATTTTGTGCTTTAAACTATGTTCCACGGCATTTCCGAGACAGGGTCAGGATGGCAGGGGATGCGTTTCGAGGACAACAATCTAAGGGCCTTTTTTTTGGGGGGACGGCGAGGGAACAGCAATATATATAATAACACCAGCATATATAATAACACCAGTATAACAGCAACAATATAATATGACAATGTTAAAATGATGTTGGATGACATCTATAGGAGCCTACATGCCAACCACATTCCAAAAAGAAATTGTTTGTTTGTACCTCTCACACAATACCACATTGGACTAGACCATGGAAAATGTACCTTTAATCTCTTTTGCACTCTAATACCATATGAAGAATTTTAAATTTTGATGCTTTTTTGAACAATGAAACATTGAAATCAGAAATCCAAATTATTTTTGTTAATATTAATTGTTATATAACTTATATCATTAACTATGAATCTGAATCATGATATATTTATTGTTGTTATACTACAGTTGTTGTTGTCACTGCTGTCATGATTAATTTAATTGTCGTTATATTGTTGTTATAGTGTTGTCATGATATATTTATTGCTGTTGTTATAATGTTGTCATCTTACATTGCTATTATAATGTTGTCATGATATATTGAACAGTCGTTTTTTAATGTTATGAACGATTATTTTTAAAAACACTATTAAAAATTGTTTTTCAACAAGGGATGCCTGGCTGTCCCCAAGACAATTAGGGGATGCCTAGCCATCCCCAAGACAATTAGGGGACGCCTAGCCGTCCCCAAGGCAGACATCCCTGGTCGCCTTTGGGACGGCCAGGCGTCCCCTATGTGTTTCCTGCCATCCCCGATTTTGGGAACGTGTTTTGGGACATTTCCGCATTTTCCAGATTTGGAGGGGGCAGCTAGGGGATGTCCCATAACATCCCCCCATCCCCAAAACGCCTCAAGGGACAGGAACGGGAGTTTGAGGGGTGGGGACGTGTCCTTGTGTAACACAGGCTTTAAACAGTCTTGTATAAGTCTGAAATCTAGTTCAGGTTGATGTCCACTCACCCCCCTGGGTGTTCAAATGAAGTTTAGGTGAGTTTGTGGGCTATATTGGGCCTGTAACCACAGTATACACTGTTATTCCAGACATGCAAATAAGTTACCTGCATTGTTGAGAGGTTTCAGTCTTACCACAGTTCATATCTGCTCCTAATCTGAGACCTGCAAGTGCATTCCATGATGTTTGGTGATGCTAAGTGTATTTAATGTTGTTGATCAACCTTGGGAGGTATGCTCTACTTGTTAGGAAGAGTTTCTTGGTGTTTTCTTGGGTCTTCCATGACTGAAAGACTTATAAGTCAGCTGTTTGAACTGATGTTGCTTTTCTATCAGACTTGCAACCTAATTATTGAAGTGTTGATGACATTGGAGAGCATAGAAGAGTATTTCCAGGGGTCGTTTTCTTTTGTTGATCATTGTGGCGTGATTTATGAACATTTCCTAGGCTGGTTAGTGCATTTCCAGCGCTGTAACAAGGAACAGACCCACTCAGGAAATTGATATCAACAAGAATAATCACTCCCAGGCCAATAAGAGCACCTTTCCATCACCGTATACAAAGTACTTTGCAGTTGTTACCAATTGGTATTAATTTCATGCTTGTTGGTGATGTTTTCATATTTGCATGTCCCATTGCTATCACCAAGATTCTCTAAGAGCCCTGTAATCTACAACAGTTTCTTATGACAATCGAATATCATTATTGGCATGTTTATGTTGTACTTCATATTTTCAAAGAATTAAATTAAAAATAAAAATAAAAATGAGGGTGGTTATTACAGTGATACCGCTGAAAGCTATTATTCTCATGCATTTTAAATTATAACACTGGATGGTAGTACCGCCAGTGAGATTGTTCTGGTTTAATGCTGAAACTTACCCCACTAAACAAGTGGTAATATTGTAATTGGTCCCACTGGATAAGTGGAAGAAGTTTAGTTTTCATCTTCCACTATTGTATAAGTTTTCTCACTAAAAAGTGGATGTTTGCTTCTTTCAATACTGTTTATGCACTCCATTGAATAAGTGGTATTGACTGGCTTGCCGCCTAGTGTCTTATTTTCAATTGCTGACTTGGTCTACTTGTAATACAGAACACTGTATGCTCTCACCTTGCCCCTATTGGGATTTGGGTGATTAGAAAGTGGAATGGATATTACATTGTAATCTCATTTCTAGTAGCATTTTTTTCGAATAAAAAAATATAGGGTGGTTAATACAGTGGTATTAGGTCTGGTGTTCCTGCCAAGCTGTGTTGCTAATCCTATCGTGTGACTGCAAATTTCTCTATGAGTGATAGAGAACTTTGAATTATATTAGAGAGAAAAAAAGACAGCTAAATTAGAGACCTCAACCCCAATTGATGAAACTTTTTCAAAAGTTCTAAGAGTTAGACAATATCCTACTAGTGATAGTGACAGTTCATTAGAAAAAACATGGCAGAAAGAGATAAAGGAACAACTCCACCAGACGGATTGAATTCCAAAGCAGAGAGAATGTTTGATACTATGCTTGACATGATGTCACAAATGTTGGCTAAAATGAAACCAAGCAAGAAGTTTTTGATAAACTTAAAGAGGTAATGAGATCATGTCTTGTACTTGTACCAAATTTCTCACTTTCATTTGTTTCAGAATGTGATGCATTAGGAGAAGGGATTGGAGCTGTGTTGACACAAAAGGGTCATCACATAGTTTTAGAAATAAATAAGTTGAGAGAAGCAAATAAAGGATTCTCCATTTATGACAAAGAAATGTTGGCCATCATTCACGATTTCAAAAAGTTTAAGCAATAGCTAGTTTGTGGGAGATTTGTGGTTAAGACAAATCATAACAATTTGAAATTCTTCCTCAATCAATGACGCTTGAATGATAGGCAGCAATAGTGGGTAAGCAAACTCTAAGTATATGATTTTGACATACAGTACATGAAAAGGAAAAAGAATGTGGTGGTTGATGCCCTTTCCAAGAGGCCTACTTTGTTTCTATTAATGTTGCTGATTGGAAGGCTGCCATTATGGAAAAATATGCTAAAAATGCTTTTTCTACTAAAGGATGACAAGTATGCAATGATGGATGGTCTTGTTCTTCAAAGAACAAAATTTTCCTAATTCCAAAATCCAAGATGAAGCCAAAGATTTTAATAGCTCTCTATGATATGCCTATAGAAAGGATGCAGGATATTAGAAAACTTATAGGCAAATCAAAGAGAGATTATTTTGAAGGGGACTTAAGAAAAATGTCCTCAAGCATATTAGAGAATGCATTTATTTGTCAACAAAACAAAGCAAAGCACAATTTTCCTACAGGTTTATACAGCCTTTACCTATTCCTAATCAAAAGTGAAATAGCATATCTAGAGACTTCATGCCTACCCAAGGTACAAGGGAAAGATTGCATCTATGTTGTGGACAAGCTAACAAAATATGCACAATTCTTTTTTATCTCATCAAAATTCAAGCTCCCCCAAGTGGCCAATTTACTTTTCAAGGAAGTATTAGGCTACATGGATTACCAAAAATATTGTAAGTAATAGGAACGACAAATTCTTCAATGCTTTTTGGTATGAGTTGTTTCATTTTATAGGTACAAAAATCACTCCAAGCACCAGCTATCATCCTCAAACTAGTGGTCAGAAAAAATAGTGAATAAGTGGGTTGAGGTGTACTGTCTATTTTTGGTCCATTCCAACAATCTTGGAAAATTCCAAAATTCTTGGAGAACACCAACTTTATTTTAAGAAGGAATTCTAACAGTTGCAGTAAGTTCAAGAAATCTAGTTGAGTCTTATGGTACTTTTCGAATGCGGATTCGACATTCTATGAGCTCTCCACACTTCTTAGAGAAGTTTGCTATTTTTGGAAAGCACCAACTTTCATAATGCTCAATATCCTAAGAGCTTAAGAGTATTTTGGCATAGTCAAAATTCATGTTTGGTTTATTTTAATACTTTTCATAACTTTGGTTGGATGTGCAGAAATTAATTAAATAATTAAATGGTTAAATTTTAAGTTGTCCAAAAAGTAAAAATTAAAAAACAATTTATATTAATTATTTAAAAGGAATCTAAAATCACTTTTTGGAGGGAAAAATAAGAGGACACAAATAATAGTATTTTATTATTCCAAAAAGTGTTTATAAAAGGAGATTTCGCGGAAAGAAAGCTCATTCTTGATATTCTAGTTATTTGATATTTTCTCGAAACCCCAATCGTAGAGTTGAGTAGTTTTCTACAAGCCTAGCATGAAAACCCTATGGCAAAGATTGGTTTCAAAGAGGTGATACCTTCCTACCCAATATTGGGTGTATTCATTCAGGATTAATAAATGAGCTGAAAGAAGAATATTGTGCAAGTATTGTTATATCTTTCTAGTTACATCTCTATTTGCAAGTGCCTGAAAGGAAGAGATCTTTTAGGATTTGCAAGAAAATAAGATTTTGAAGACATTTTATAGAAATAATTGTGATATTTTGAAGTTAAAGATGTCATGAAATTTTATTTGTGAAAGGGTCAAACCCTAGCTGTGAACAATCATAAAAATATTCACATAGTGCTTACCTAAACCTGTTGTACCATTTATGGTATGATTGGCAAGGTAAATTGGCCATACCACTACACTAAGTAGAAGGCAGCTGTACCATATATCTTTGAAGAGAGGTGATTAATATTTAAGATGGAATAAGAGGAATTGGTGCTTTTATCCTAGTCTTTAGAGACTTTCAAGCCGGCTGCCACCTTTAAGCTAAAGTTTTAAAAATACTTGTAAGGAGAGTTTAGTGATATTGTGGGGTTTTGGAAGGAAGTCATTTCTTACTTATAGTTTGTGAAGACCTCCACTTTGGCAATTTGATTGTTGGCATAAATTTGGGAGACAAGGAATTTATTACTGCTGTAACAGGTGTAATAGAGGGCCAAATATCTACACATACTAGTGTTGTTCAGGACATCAGGGAACAAATAATTACTACAGTTGTACCTGCATTCTCATAAGTGTTTGTATTCAAACCAGCATCATCCATAGCCTTACAAGTTATAGACTAAAGGTCGGGAAATTAATTCTCATTTTTATATATGTATTTCTGACTTTACATCAGCATATTATGTGGTATCAGCCTTGAAATTATATGTTTACTATGATAAAAAATACAGGCATCAACAATTCAATATTATTCTCTGAGATTTGGGCGACCATTTAATTGTGAAATGGATTCATGACAACTGTTTGCCAAAATGCCTATGATATTAATCGTTAGTTATAGTTGTTCATAATCAGTAAATTCAGAAAATTCATATGTTCCACCAAGTTCTTGATGAAATGTTTGTCTCCAAACATTGAAACAATTGCAAGTTTGTTAAAATTTCTTGCTAAGGGTATTAAATGAGGGATATTTGAAGAACTAAATTTCCAATCAGCAATCAACTTGAGTAAAATGGTTGGATTTGGAAGAATATTATTATAACACGTCTTATCACATATCTATTGCTATCTCCCTATTCATGGCACTATATGGTTATCATGCTTTAACCTTTGTTGACTTAGTGTTACTAATAGCAAAGTATCAGCAACTAGGGATTTATTTAAACATAGCTAAGATGTCTTGTGAGCACTCAAAGATCACCTCCAACAAGCTCAAAATCAACAAAAATTCTTTGCAAATCAAAACCATATAGAGAGGACATTTGAAGCTACAGACATGGTTTTTTCAAGGTTGCAACCATACAAGCAATCTTCCGTCAAGAAAAAAGGAACTAAGAAATTGAAACCCAAGTTTTATGGACCTTACAAGATCCTAAGTGTTGACGTGTGTTTTATGACAACACCAACACAGAATAAAATGTCCAATAGTCACTCTATTCTCTCTTGATCAAAGTGTTCCGCATGCTAAGATTGCGTGAAAGTTCATACGTTCAACTCCAAGGTTTTTTTTATTGCGAATAGACTCGGTTGGTTGATGTGAATATGCTGGGTATTCCAAGGGGACTTACGTAATTGTTCGATTTTTGTCAAGCAGATGAAGGGTTTTGACTATGATGCTCTGGTATTTGAACTGACCGGGAAATACTGAATTTAAAGGGAATAGGGATAGGAAGTCTATAATCTATTTCTAAAAGGGTGGAATGCAAGGCCTGACTTTGGCAATCTTCGAACCAAACTTTGTTTCGTCTCCCCTTCGGACAACTCTGACAAAGTTGGTGCAATCTTCAAAAATGGATAAGATGTTCAAATTGTGATTCAACATGCGCACCCCGTCTCAACGATGCAAGTGAACACACGAATCACAACCGAAGTTAAGTATGGATATTCCAGTTGACCACACAGGGGCAGACTTACCATCAGCAAGCCTGCTAGTGGTATGGATAAAGGAAGATTTGCCCAAACCAACGCCACATTCCACGATTAACAACTACTTGCATAAA
The DNA here is from genome assembly GCA_007115665.2 of Sequoiadendron giganteum. Classification (NCBI taxonomy): domain Eukaryota; kingdom Viridiplantae; phylum Streptophyta; class Pinopsida; order Cupressales; family Cupressaceae; genus Sequoiadendron; species Sequoiadendron giganteum. The sequence goes on from CM021104.1 coordinate 405,035,999, forward strand.
ACAAAGTCTACTTTACTCTAATATACTTGAATTGGAAAGACGAAAAGATCTTGTCAACTACCCACAATGCAAGATAGAATCACCAATCAATGAAAATCCTTATATTATGAGAGTCTTACACAACAATCTTTTACAAAAACCTTCAAAGGGAAAGTCTTTCTTTCCTTTCCAAACTAAGCTAACTCCTAGCTCTACTCTTTAAACTTCTATCTAGCTCAACTCTATCTCTGATTTCTGTCTAACTCTGATATATTACAAGTGAGGGGGGATACCCCTTTTATATCTAGCCCAGTCCAGTGGACGGCTTAGATTCAAATACAATAGAAGGCCCGAATTGAGCCACCTAAGCCCTCATTAGGGTTTTAGCCCTAAACACCGCCACTGAGAGGAGTGGGGCAATGAATGCGCTGAATATTCTCCACTCTTCATCAATGAACCACTATCTGCCATCAATGCACATCGTCCCCTTCCAGAAGATCATCATCCAGAAGGGCGTTTCCTTTTTCCTTTTCGCTGGCTGCAAATCTGATGAACCTAGCCAACACTGCCTCAACTTCCTGATCCGAAATGGGAGGAATGTGATCCAGCTGAAATTCTAAAACTGCAACTATTTGCCCATGCCGGGCACAAGATTTCTTCCAGGCAACAAGGGCGTCCTGGGTGTTCTGTATAATGCTGGAGAACGTAGAAGTGTTCTCTAAGTCATCCTGTGTGAAGGTCTTCACCTCAGAAAAGAATGGCGTTAGTCTATTCCTCAAACCATCTGCAGTCACTTCTTCAGAAGTCAGCCTCCTGGCAAAGATTGCCTCCAATGTGTTGAGGACTCCATACAAGATATTCGTCATGGCCTTTCTGACCCTGACAAAATCCGTTTGTGATGCATCGTAGAATCCTCGGCCTGTGACCACTGAAGAGTACCATCCGGCGAAGTCATATCTATCCCCCTGCTGAATCACACCTCCCTCAACCAAAACCTGTAGAGGTATGCTCATCAAAGCCCCTAAATGGAGAACAACTCTCGTCTGATAGATACGAGCCTCACCCCAAGCATGGTTAACTGCATCCATCCTTGCCATAATATCAGAGGCTTGCTGATAGGCATGTGCAAGATCCTCCATAAACTTTCCCGTTTCTGCACGAACACCGACAACCCACTCTTCTGCTTGTTGTGCCATCCTTTTCAAATCTTCTAACCCATTGATTGACTCCCTGGAAAATTCAGCTGGAAGCTCAATTGCCGGATTCTCTTGCCCACAAGGACAGGACAAGTGTTGCACGTAACCAATCAGTGTCTTGTGCTCTACCTTCAATTTCGTGTACTTGCCCTCAACATAGGACAATCTATCCTTGAGTGCTCGATAGGAATTATCGCACTCCTCCACCACTTGTGCTCTGGTAGGGCGGCCAAGTTCCATAGTTGTAATCACATAATTTTCGGGAATGGCCTCGTCTCGATCACACTCCACTCTAGGCACTGCCACATGCAGTGTCCAAGAGCCCTCCTCATCTGTTGATATTTTGGAGAACTTCCTAGCCTTCTTCTTCATTGGAGGTGCATTGATCCTCTGTAACAACTCCTCTATCTCGGCTGCAGGATTAGTCTCATCTATAGGGTCACGTCTCATCCTGTCCCTTAGCCATTATGGCACCTCCTGCCGCATATCTGATATAACAAAAGGCTGCTCAACCTCGGCTTCTATCTCATAAACTTCTCCCCTGCCATCGTTCTGACGAGGCTCATCATCATCAATAGGCTCAGTATCTCCTGAGCTCTGGGCATCCTGATCTGAAGTAGCATCATCCTCGAGAGCTGCCTCAATCTCCTGCTGAAACTGAGTATCAGTGGCTGTCCCCTCATCTGTCTCTTGCTGATTTTCTTCCCAGGGCATGTTGATGCTCTAGCCCACTGACTCTCTACGAGGTGGTTGGCTTGCCACTTGCACTACTTGCTCTACATCCAATCTCTCCCTCTGATTAGCAAATAGTGATACCTCCCGCATACTCGGAGAATGTGCCCGAGATGGTGTATGCAAGGACTCCTCAACTCTCAAAGGCTCAGGTTGAACTGGTTCCTTCCCTCTTGGCTCTGGAGTTTGATCCACCTGCCTTCTCTGTCTAGCTGCTAGCTACCTGTGGTCTCCCATCAAATTATATGTAAGGGGGATTGATCTTCCTTTAAGTCGGCTGACATGCCTCTCTACTCAGCTCCGTGTGAATGTTAAGATTGGGATACAAAGTGTTTCCAAGTCGATAATCTCTGGCTCCGACCAATCTGGGAGTGGTAGAGGCGTATCTCTTACTGTCTCGTAGTCAGCCTGTACAACGTTTATGTCTTCTTCAATCTGATCTGGCACTGGGACAATCTCGCATTCCCTAATCATTACCAATGGTATCCGAGAGAACATTATTTTCCTAATCTCGATCTCATCCACTGCACCGGCCCAAAAGTCTTTGATTGTGCCTTGTGCCTAAACTCTTCTGACAATATCCATCTGATGTTCCTGTGGGGATCGTAGTGATGCCTGCTGGTGTGGTAGGAAAGGTGGAAGAATTGGAGCTCATTTTCTGCCTCCCTAGCTGCTTGCAGTGATGGGCAGATTTCATCTGAATTCCCCATGGTAATTGGGAATCCAAGTCCACCTTTCTTCTTCTTCTTTTGAATCTTATCATAGGCAATAAGTTGCCTCGATACTTCCAGCATCACTATCCTATTTGTGGGATACAGGGGCAATCTATAAGGATAGGAAGAAAATCATTGCAGCCTTATGTAGGTAAACTTCGGAAATTGCATAAACCAACACCCAAACTTCTCAATCAATTCCTGCGCCTCTCTAGATATTCTGTGGTGAGTCCTTTGCTGCAAGGTTCTCGTTATGTGCATGGTGAAGGCGTCATTGACCCTTTTGTAATTGGTGGTGCTTGTCAAATGCAACTGTGGACAAGCCTCATGTATCTTAAATTGATGGGAACCGCACCCGATTGGTTCCTTATAGGAAATTCCTCTATACTTTGTCATGCGAGCCAGCATGTAGACAATGTAAGAGCCCATGTAAAACGTTTTTGTTCTCCTCACACCACTGAGCTGCTCATGTATGTTGTCACTTATCATCAGTGCCCAATCCACGTAATATTTGCCCTCTAGTACCAAGTTGACATAATAGAACATCCAAGGTTCAAAGATGAACGCTTGGGGGCATCCTCCAACTCTGCTCAGCATCATTATCAGATCACCAAACTCTTGCCTCAAATCCTCTGAGATTATCTGTTTGGGTAATTTTGTACGAGTTGGCCTTGGTTTGATTATCCACCTAGTATTTATCAAATCAGCACACCGGTCTGATGTGGATGAGTACATCTTTTCTGCCCTTTCCCTTGTTTTGTAAATCATCTTCTCGTGGACTGGTATTCCGAATGCTTCTCCGATTGCCTCTGGTGTAAGGTTGGCCAATATCTTGCCATCTGGCGAAGTGATCGTCCTCTGGTTTGTGTTGTAGTGGTTGGCGCATTCCATGATTAGCTATGGACACCGGATAGTTGGCGGAAAGCTAGCAGCTGCATATAGTCCACTCCTCACAATATTGTGTGAGGTAACTGATGGGTGATGACCTCCAGTCCCCATTATCTTCCTTTTGAAAGCCTCCAGGTTAAACAAGCCCAAGTTTGTGTCAGCCAGCTTGCCCAACTTTGAAGAGAATTTTGATTCTGGCAAGAAGGACTTGCTCAGTTTCTTGATCACTGCTTGTCTTGGTGTGTTGGCCCTTGCGGATTCAGTGTGGTTCCCTCTGCCTGCAGCTCTTCTACTTGATTCAACCATTCTACAAAAAAGATATAGAGTTATAAAGCAAGATTTTATAAAATAATATACTACTTTTGAGGGTGCCAGCAGATTTTTAAATAAAAAGGCTGCAATGCTTTGTCACTTTCAGCTGCAAACCTCAACACTCTTGTTCACTTCAACGTTTTACTTCAACTGTGAAATTTTTGTACTTGCAACAGTACGATATCGAATGCCTGGAAATGTTTGCTTGCAGAAATTCGCCCTCAGTAGTTATGAAACTTCTCTTCAAATTCACCCTTTTTCTCTAAAACCGTACTTTCAGCAACCTGTTTGCTCCTCTTAAATTCGTATTTCAGCAAGCTTGGAAATTTGTACTGCAGCAATTTCCAAATGTCTAGACTCAATTTCGTACTTCGGCAGGCAAATGAAACCTCCTCACAAAGTCGTGCCTTCAACAACTCCAGCCTGCAGCAAATCAAATCGTGCCTTTTCACCTTCAGCAACTGGAGACTTAGAAGTTCGCACTTACAGCAACTTCATTCCCCTTTTCTCCACCAGTTCGACTTTCAACCTTTAGCAATTTCAAACTCTCAAGTCGTACTTCTTAGCAACTCAAGCTTCTTCACAAATTCGAATTTCCCAACAACTTGAGAATTTTCTATCTCTGCAAACTCGTACTTCAGCCTTAGCAAATATTTTGCACTTAGCAACCGATGAGAAGAATGAAGAGGACTCAAAATCTTATAGCCAGGTCGAAATCCAGTAGAGGCTATACTTAGCATGTTTTTGAATTCCATTTTCCCCCTTTGGCCAGTCGCAACACTTGTCATCCGAAGCATCAGAATCTTGAGCTTCTAGAATTATGAATTTCATCACCCCTGCACAGGCCTGCCTCATCACACTTGCTTTGCTTAAAATATTGGATTAATCACTTCTTCGCACAATTTTAATTCATTTGGCTAAGTCATCTTTATTTCATTCTTGCCTTGGCAAAATTATCCAGTTCGATCCTCAAGCACAACATCTTAGTAAACTCATTCATTTTATTTGCCTTAGAGGAATTCTTTAAATTTGCCTTAGGAAATTTATCAAAATAGACACTGGGCAAAAATATCCACCGAAATGATGTGAGCAAGGCGTGGAATAAGTTCTAACCATCTCGCAATCGAAAACGTTCAATACCTAGAAGATAATTCCCTTCAGAATTCATCATTTTCATGTGTATCCGAATGAAGGGGTACTTTTAATTTTATTATTTTAAAATAATAAAATGGATAAGGTTTATTTATCTTCACTCCGGACGTCTTCCACACCTGCAATCTTCAATTTCTCTGCCTTGGCACTTTTCCTAATTTTCCTGAAGAATTTTCCCTCTGTCTAGCATATCTCATCTTGCCTCTGGAAATTTTAACATCACCTCCTAGGCGCATTTCTCATTTTCTCCTTAGAAAATGCCTTAGAAAATTTAAATTTAATTATCTTACCCTTGAAGGGCGCATTTGAGCACGTAGCTTCCATGTTATCTCCCTACGCCCTAGCAAATATTTGCCTTAGGAAAGATTTCTAGAAAATTCATTGTAAATTACCCACAAGGGGCGTACTTCACCATATGCATCAACCTTTGCCTTTACCCCTTAGGCATTTTCACGCCTAGAGGCTAACACTTTACCCTTTGCCTTAGGTGCATATAACATGTGGAGGAGGAAAACATCTTGGGCGCAAATCACACATGCCAGTTCCATTCTAGGGCACAAATAGCCTAGTCAACTTCCACTCTTGGGCGCAAATAGGGATGTGAAGAGGAATTTTCCGAGCTCTTGTGACTTCTCACCTCCCTTGGGCGCATATTGCATGGTGGGCTTCCATTTGAGGGCGCATTTTGCCTAGGCAAAGGAAAACACCAAAACTTAGTGACTTTTCACCTTCCTTGGGCGCAAATAGAGGTATGAGGAGGAATTTTCATGCCTTAGAAGCATTTTCTTGCTAGTCTTTGCTTGTGTGAGCACATTTGACCCCTGCTCAAGGAAATTTTGGGCGCATTTCTCCTATGTTTCTTCCATTTCAACTCTTGAGATTTTCAAACCCCCTTATTCCTTCTGGGCGCATATCACATGTGCCTTTATGCCAGTTATCTCTTATAAGTTTCCAACGCCCTAGCCATGCCCTAACTTTCTATTTTTAGCAAATTCGGAGAAATTAGGGTTTCCTTGCATTTCATCCTGTTCTGAGTTGGAGCAAGCGTGGTTGTGCTTCCACTGACTTTGCCACCTTGTTTATACCCTCTGCCCACACTGGTATGCTATTTTTAGCCATTTGCTATTTTTAGCAAACCCTAAAATTGATCAATTTTTTTGTATCTCTGTTTGCTTCGAAATTTGTTCCAGTCGTTCTTGATGCTGTAAGTGACCTGTTCACCTTTGCCTTTGGCACAGTACGTGTTATTTATAGCCATGAGATGTGACTTACTAAAAATAGTAAGTATTCAAATCGTGCTCAAATTTCGCCAGTAGGCAGCCTGAAAGATGCTGATCATGGTGGCGTGCTCCGTTTTGACATCTCTGCATTTTGTTCCATCTATTTTTAGACACAGCAGGGGAAACCCTAATCTGAGTTGCATGTACTCTGGACTGCTTCCTCTTCCCATGATTGTTGTTGTTTATCATTCTACTTGTTGGATTGAAGCGTTGGGTAGTTGCTAGACTGAAGCTGCTATTTATAGTAAGTGTCCGAAAAGTGGTATAGCTGATGTCGGATGAGTTTGCATGTCACAGTGCCCATGGGATCTCAAAAAACCCAGAAAAACCCAGAAAACTGGTCAACATGCGAGCACTGGCTAAAAATAGTAAGTCCCTGAAAACTAACTCATTCCGTTACATGTCACACCATTGCGAAGCTCTCGCAAAACCCATATGGAATATCCGAACATGCACTGAAAATCACTGCATGCAAACCCTAAAAATAGCCCTTGAAGGCTGTACCGCTGAAAGTCACCATCTCAGTTTGCATGTTATATCACCACGAAGGTCTCGAAAAACCCAGATCCATTCTCCAGTCATGCATTGGAGAACCGTATGTTTAAATCCTGAAAATGGCCTCTGAAGGCTGAACTGCTAAAAAAAGCCAGTTGTTTGAATTTGTTCAAATTTCTCGTGTAGGCACTCTGAAGCTGCCTGAATGCGCTGAAGTAGTTAGAATCCCGAAATCCTGAGGAAAAGACCGCAAATTAGGTACTTACTAAAATTAGTAAGTTGTCAGATTTCAGTAAGATTTCAGGGGCATCCTGTCTTGGGCCTTCTAACTGTACTGTTGCACTCAGATTTTACCTTGATAACTCCATTTGACCTCAAACAAGCCTGAAGGATAGAATCCCTAATTTCACAGACATAGCTAACATTTCAACCTAGGTCAAATGACGAGACACCCCCGGAAGGACAAAAGATCAGAGACAAAGAGAACCAAAGCCAAAAGACCAGAATGGAGCAAAAATTAGGGGGTCCCCATCTTGGATGGGGTGATGTGTGAAAAGGTCACAACACTAAGGAGAATTGGAAAACTTTCTTATGAACTTGGACAAGTAGACCACACTTATCCTACACGTTTGTTGTGGCCTTTTACTATTCCTAATCAAAAGTGACAAAGCATGTCTATGGACTTCATTACAAGCATATCCAAGGTACAAGGGAAAGATTGCATCTATGTTTTGTATAGGCTCACAAAATATGCACATTTCTCAGCTATCTTGTCAAAACTAAAAGCCCCCAAGTGGTCAGTGTGTTTTTCGAAAAAATATTTAGGCTACACGGATCGCCCAAAAATGTTGTAACCGATAGGGACAATAGATTCTTCAATGCTTTTTGGCAAGAATTGTTTTATTTTACAAATACCAAATTCACTCCAAGCACCAACTATCATCCTCAAACTAATGGTCAAACAAAAATAGTGAATAAATGAGTTGAGGGATATTTGAGGAACAATGTTTCAAATCAGCAATCAACTTGGGTAGAATAGTTGTAATTGGGAGAATACGATTAGAACACCTCTCATCATATGTATATTGGTATGTCCCCGTTCACGGCACTATATAATTACAATGCTTTAACCTTTCTTGATTACATGCTCACTAATAGAAAAGTGTCAAAGAGCTAATGATTTGGTTAAATGTAAGATACCCTTCCAGGAGTGTGTCGTTTTTGCAATATATTTCAGTTTGATAGACGATCCGTTTTATCAAACTTAAACAAATGCTTTGCAAATAAGATAACAACACTCAAGTATAATGAACAAGCAGATAAGGAAATCAACTTAGACACTTATTTCGTCTTACTTATCACCGATCATGATATTTTAATAACAGGGTTCACTACAGATTTGCAGCAGCATTACATTCCACTGAACATCATCAATGGCAACTCGAGCAACACCCAGGATTGTGATATATCAGAGAGGCTATTACAGACATTTATGCCATTGCAAGATCAGCAATTACAGCACTATTTACGATTTCAGAATATTGCATTGACGGACAATAACACAGCCTTTTAATAGCAGGTTCTGAGTGAAGAAATGACTGATTTGTGCGCACAAAGAACTCAGAAAGCTATAGCAGATTACAACTCAGTCTTTCAACAGTTTATACAATGAATTAACATGTCCCCATATACATTTATCAAGACAAAGCAACTAGACTAGGAGAAAGCATGCTAACCAATGATGTTAATGGGTTCAATCTGTTGTAGATAGGCTCCACGTATATCGCTGATCTAATGAAATGATTCCCTATACGCCCAACTCACTCCTCATCACCCATTCGGGCCTCAAACAAGGTGTGCAATTGAGACTGAAGCGTTACGCCCTCACCAGCAAATGTGTCTCTCTAACTTGGGACTCACATCCTTGCAAAAGAAGGCCAAACGCATTGTTTCATATCCTTAAACGGCAGCTAGGAGTTATGCAAAGGCCTGAGAATGTGCCATCCACAACAAAAAATGCTACACCCTTCACCAATGGTTCGATCTTGCTCAGAAAAAGTTAATAACTTCAGCATCCATGCTTACTGAAGCAGTACTTCCCTTTGACAGCCACGTCCTCCACAAAAAGGCTGATACGAACTCAAAGATGCAAATGTTGGCAGAAGTTTCAATGAATGGCCCAAAACATGAGCCGATACTCCCATACGGCAACATATGAAAATAAAACCGTGAATCAATACAATCTACATCTCCCTTAGATGTGCCAACAATATGCCAAAGTTCGATTCGAGGAAATATAATCGAATTTGTCTTTCGTCCTTTCTTGGTCGCAGACTTATTACATGTGACGGCAACACCCAATATTTGATTTCTATGAAAGCTCCCAATCATACCATTTGGACCATCGACCCCAACAAAATATTCCTCATATAATTAATGCTGAAACTATTTTCTCTTTTCTGCAATCTGCAATTTGTCTTTCCTGGACTCAACCTTCCTTGTCTTATTTGAATGACAATGTTGGTATTATTAAATAAATATAGAATAATAAAACTCCCACCTCAAATAAAAAATCATCAAACCCTAATATCCATCAAACACTAAAGATTCATCTCCAAATTTTGCAATGAAGAACACGTGAAGAATCTGGATGATCCTTCTTGTTGTGACCCTTTCACAACATCGCCCCATTGCAAATGGGGACCCTCTTGTTTTTTTTCCTTTTTGGGTTTTTTGCCTTGGGGTCACAACTACTAATTACCATGTTACAATGAGAAGTTTGAGATTTTTGAAGGGTCACCCGAGTCAAAGAATGATTTTGAGCCCAAATCACTGCACAGACATCATCAAAGTGTTTAGGAGGCCTTGAGGACGGAGATCGACTGTCATTTCAATCAATTCTGACACCTCCTAAATTTTAGGGTTTTTCACTCTGACCCCCTATTTTTTAGGGACTTTATTTTTGGCATTTTTGGCCTATTCTGGATTCCCTATTTGTTTAGGGGCTATTTTTAGAAAGTTGCTATTTTTGGAAAATTTTATATTTTTGGTAGGGTTTCCATCTTTCGAAAGTGTGCAGGTCATGGTTTCATCAACATCAACTTCAGGAGATCCCAAAATAGAAATGAGTGAAAACTTTGAAAATCTGAAAATTTACTTAAGTGTTGAACATGGCAAGAATTAATGGCAGATTCGCCCAAGCATGAAGAGTTTCATGGCATAAACAATGATGAAGTCCGCCATGGAAGGAAGAAAAATGGCATGTCACAAGGCCAAGTCCGCCTCAAGTTGAATGGCATGGAAGCAGGCCAAGTCCGCCCCATGAAGAGTTTGATGGCTTGAGGAGAAGGCAAGTTCGCCCCAAGGTGTTGGCTTAATCACAAGCCAAGTTCGCCCAGCCTAAGTGAAGATGGCACAAGCCATAGGCAAGTCCGCCCAAGGAGAAAGAAGATGGCACAAGCCATAGGGAAGTCCACCCATGGAGAAATGGCATGGAAGCAAACCAAGTCCGCTCCAAGAAGATGGGAGATGGCTTGGGAAGGAGGAAAGTCCGCTCTAGCATGTGGAAAATGGCAAAAGCCATGGTGAAGTCCGCCCAAGACTTAAAGAAGATGGCATAAACATTTGGCAAGTCCGCCCAACACAAGTGAAAAATGGCACAAAGCATAGGCAAGTCCACCCATGAAGGAAGTGGCATGAAGTTTGACAAAGTCCGCCATGGAAGGTAAGAAAATGGCTTGGCACATGGACAAGTCCGCCCATGAAGAATGGCAATGGCACAAGGAATGGCCAAGTCCACCCTTGAGAATTGGCATAAGTCTAAGGCAAGTCCGCCCAGCTCAAGTGAAAAATGGCACAACATATAAGGCAAGTCCGCCCCTACCAAGATGGCATGTGACAAAGCCAAGTCCGCCCCACTCAACAAAACATGGCATGCATGTATTAAAGTCCGCTCAAGGAAAAGGAAATGTCCAAGACTAATTCAAGTCCGCCTTGCACAATGGCATGCACGTATTAAAGTCCACTCAAGGAAAAGGAAATGTCCAAGACTAATTCAAGTCCACCTTGCACAATGGCATGCACATATTAAAGTCCGCCCAAGGAGAAAAATTCAGAAAATTGACTAAGTGTTGGAAAGAAAACAAGAGGAAATGTATATAATCCTTGTCCAAGGATGGAGTCCGCCCTGCTCAGCACAAGCCAAACTCAAAATTGAAGGCAAATCCACAGGCAAAGTTCATTCGAGCATAGAGATGGCCAAAATCTTGGCTAATTGTTGAGTGGTCCACATGAAAGTGTTACAAAATGAAATTGAATAGCAAAAATTTGGCTAAGTATGGGAAATACTTCACAGAGAAAGTTCCAATTTCCTCCATTGTGTTGAAAGCACAGGGGAGCTTTTTTTCTCCAAATTCAAGGCGCTTGTAGGAATTTCGAAGCAACCAGGAAAGAAAACCTTAATGACTTCAAGTCTAAACATGTGCTCCAAGGCGAGACTTCCAATACAGGAGAGAAGAAGAAATCAAAGTCTCAAAAGGAATCCAAGATCAAAGCTAGGAAGAAACAAGCACAAAGGACAGAGTCATCGGCAGGGAAAATATTCTAAGGCAAGAGCAAGGAAAAACAAACAAGGTGACCAAGGAGGACATCCAACCTGCTGAAGTAGCGCCTCGACCAATCAAATTGTTCCAAGTCAATATGTCCAGATTCAATGAACCTCACACTCCACCATGCGGCAACTTTCTATTTTACCGTTGGTTCATATTTAGCAAAAAGGGACAAGTGTCCTCAAATGTAATTTTCTCATTGGTCGAGAAGGAGTTAGTTATGACAAGCCCTAATTAGGGTTTTATTTTGTAATCTCGGTCATTGATTCTAAATCAATCTTGGCCATTGAATTGTAATTGGGGAGCCTATAAATTGAGCTCATCCCTCATTTGTAAAGCATGGGAGCATGTTGCAAAACATGTTGAGATAAGTAAATTGTTGCATACGACTGCCAAAGTAATAAGTAATGCATTGTTCAAATTGATGGTGATTATTTCTCTTATTTTGGAGTTGGCATGGTTCTTATCCCTCATCATAGTTTAGATTTTATTTCATGTATGTTAGACGAATGCAAGATTTGATAAGTATTGATTTATGGTGTAAACTTGGCTCATACTTTCTTTGGATGGATGCTTTTCATTCAATGTGTAAAGTTAGACTGAGCTTTTGATGTGTATGCTTCAATGTTAACTTCGAATAATGTTGTTCTATTGATGGTGTTGTTCATAGTAAAAAAATCTTAAGCACACTCCCTTGAAGATTGCACCCACTTTGTGTAGTTGTCGTTGAGCGTGGCAAAGCGAAGCATGGTTATTGGTTTCACCAAGTTAATACCGTCTCTTGGATTCTTAGGAAGTAGCTTAGAAATTCTAAACCCTTATCTCCTTTTTTTAGTTTGTTTGATCTAGGACCCAAACAATAGAGCTTTATTGTCTAGACCTTCATTGTGAATTAAACAAGCCTAGCATAAGTCCCTTTGTGTTACCAGCAAAATCACAATGACCACAGAGCTTATCCACACCCCAATTTACGAAACATTGGAATTACCGTGTGACCTTTCTTGCAATCTTAGCACAAGAGGTAGTTTTTCAAGAGAGGATAGAGCGTCTCTCGATTCTTTATTCTAGAGTGTTTGGTGTGTCATAAAACACGCATCAACACTTCCAACTGAACCCTAGGGTTTTCGTCCCAGAGCTTTGAAAAACTCCTAAATCACCAATAAGAGAAAATTATCAAGCATATTGAGAAATGAGCCCAAGAGTCCCTTTTATAACACCATTTCAGGTTTTCCCACCAAAACCCATTAACTCATTATATTAAAAAGTGACTTTATTAAACCACTTTACTACTCTATTTAATTTAATCATTTAATATTACCTTTATAAATCACTTTCTCCCGCCAAGTAATATTAAATAATTTTATTTATTTATTTATTAACTCCAATCGGAAAAGGGGACATTACAGTCCTCCTTTCCTGAGATTGCTTGTCCTCAAGCAATCTACCCCTATATCCAATAGCCCAATACTAGGACCCCAAATAAACCTACAAAATTCTTCACCCTGCTTCTGACGTGCTACACTGATGCAATCAATATCTGCAATTCCTACCTCCTGCAACCCCCTATGGAGTAACCTGGTCATCGTGTGAGCCCCTGGTTCCACGGTTTGGGAAGCATTATCATCCTCACTCCAGACACTTAAGCAACAATTTTGCTCACACAAATCCAAACAGTTAACTTCAGTTAGCCACGCCAAGTCTGGATCTTTTGTGCTCATCATTTTGGAACAACCATCGCACAACCTTGTGTGCGATGATAAACCTGGATCTAAATCTGAAAACTCTCCCACCTACTGCAATAAAATGGGAAGAACAATTGGCTCCAGATAGAAATCATTTTGTACTCCCAAAGCTATTCCACACTTAGTTGTATCCACTTCCGACGCATCATCAGACAAGGCTTTCAGCACTATCTTCTTCCCGACTGATTTAATTCTTGCTCCATCGCCTGAAAATCTTGGCTATATTTGCCAAGCAAATGCAGCCACTAAATTCCTAGGACATCAACCTCACCAATTTCGATCACATAGAAATCATTAGTGACTACATAGTCACTCAACTGAATGCTCAACTGTGGAACCAAACTAGTGCAACTCATTTTGGAACAATTAGTCATCATGACACTAAATCTTGGGAAGTCCCTTGTTTGCAATCCTCTCTTCACCACTAAACTCCCATTGATGAAATTATGAGTCGCCCCGCTATCAACCAAACAAGTAACCCCCTATCCACTCAAAACTCCTCTCACTTTGAAAGGGTGGTACCTAGGAACTCCTGACAATGCGGCAATAGTACCATGCATCACACCTCTGGTATTAGCATCGTCATGCATTGGGGGCTGCTCCTCATGGTCACTCTCTGAGCTAGTCTCATTGTCGGGGATGACCTCTATGTAATGCACCTTGCCTTTTCTAAGGCACCTATGACCGGGTTCCCATGGTTCCTTGCATGTGAAGCATAACCTTTTCCTTATTAGGTAGTGTAGGCTTAGGCTGATTGAAAGTTTTCCCCTCCGGCTTGGATTTCGGTTCGCTTTCTTTAGGATTCTTCCTTTGGGAGTGAAGGGTAGGCTGAGCAGTCTCAAGATCAAGTGCCAATTGAATGGCATCCTGTAGAGTCTCAGGTTTGAAGGCTTTGATCCAACCACGAAGTGGCTCGGACAATCCTTCAATGAAAAGGACAGCTAATTTGTGCTCTAAAACATTGGTGACCACAACCAAGAGCCTCTAGAATGTTGAAATATAAGTATCTATTTCCCCGACTTGCTTGAGTTGTGCTAGCTCCCTGAAGTGTAGCTCTGGGTCCTTATCGAACTAATCGATAAGCCTTTGTGTGAAATCCCAGTACGAAGTAATGCTAGCATGCCCTAGTGTAACTAGCCCATGGTACCACCATTTGTGTGCCTCTCCATCCAAATGCAATGTAGCAAACTTAATGGCCTCGGTCTCTAACATATGGCTGAGTTGGAAATAGGTATCCAATTTTTGCACCCAAGCCCTAGCAGTGCATTTGTTGGAACCAGCAAAGGAGGGTAGAGACAACTTCCCGACTTTTCGTTGAAGATCTTCATTCTATGGACCCCTATGATGATCCCTCGGCCTGTTCCTGTACTTGATGATGCAAAACTCTTGTAAGGACATTGCTGCATGAAATTTGTCACCTAGAGTTTGGTACTCCTTCAAATAGTCACTAAATCCTTCACCTTGCCCTTGCTGCCCCTAATTTCCAACTTACTGCCCTTCTAAGAAATTAGGCGAAAGTGGACTAGGAGTCACCCTACTCGCTACCCTAGTATGACTATGAGCAGGTGTGTGTGTATTACTGCCTTCTGCAATGTTTCCATCATTCCATTACCTCCATTATGACCATTTGTAACCCTATACCATTATTACCAATGTTATTTTTGTCATTCATCAACTGTGTTAGGAGCTTAACTACCTATTGTTGACCTCTAGCCAAGTCATTCAAGATCTATAAGGTACTATTCTCAGGTATTTCCCATCTATCACCCATTTCACATCTATCTTCCTTGTTTTCTTCCTCTGATGAAGAATCTGAAAAAAATAGATTAACTGCTTCTTCTCTTTTCCTTCTTCTCCTAGATGTAATGTAGGCCTGATCTTTTGAATTCATAACATTTTATGCAACTGAAAACCCACTAGAAACTCGAAACACATAGGCTGGTACGAGGACTAGCTTTGATACCATTGTAAGATACCCGTCCAGGAGTGTGTCGTTTTTGCGATATATTTCAGTTTGATAGACGATCTCTTTTATCAAACTTAAATAAATGTTTGCAAATAAGATAACTGTTATACCCAAAATGAAATTTTTGGCATTCTGCTTAAATTGAGCTAAACAACGTAAAAATGCCATCTAAAGTATGTTTTAGGTCAAACCAAATATGAAATCCTTGTGGGTTTCTGTCAAGGAACCTATGGTTAAAATTTTGAAAAAACGAAAATTAGGGTTTTACACCCCTATTTTTATGGAAACCCTAAAAAATAGGACCTTCCCGGAAATGATTGAAAATAATTCTGATAGGATTAATTGCCTTCACGATCACACTGATCAAGTCAGAATTATCAAAAAATATGTTTTACTCTGGTGGGTCTATTTCTATTTTTCAGGAACAAAGTTAGGAGCTCCGCAGCCATTAATGGCAGATTGGCCAGTACCAGGTGCTGAAAGCTAAACCTCAAAAGCTTCAACGAAGAAACCATGGCGGAAAAGGATGAAAATGATGACGTTCAACGAAGGAGATTCTCAAAACGGAAAAGGCCAAAATTTGGCTAAGTCTGGAAGGTGCACGTTTTGTCTACCAAGGCAAAACACAGTCTACAGTGGTTAAAAGCGCCCCTCTTGAAGAAAGGCGCCCTTGAACCTCAAAGGGCAAATCAAATCATCTGGCAGTGTCAAAACAGTCATCCTCTTCACTTTCATACTAGCTCAACAACGAAACAATCAGCAAGATTATCTGATTCAGCAATCATTGACCAACCGTCAGCGAAGTATGGAGGATCCATTGACGACAGAAGTGCCAAATCTGAAAGCTTCAAGGTAAAAGCGCCCCTGCTGGCCAGGGGCGCCCCTCAGTTGCAGACATCAGATGAATCCAAGAGCTGTAGCTTTATACATGATATCTTTCCAGCTTCCTCCCGGCTACGTGATCAATCTAACAGCAAGTCCACAAGACACACCAGACGATCACGAGACGAGATCAAGCAGAAAAAGCCAAATTTGAAAAACTGGAAAGATAAGCCAGAAAATGGCTAAGGCATGGCTAAAAGCGCCCCTCTCAAGGAAAGGCGCCCTTTCCTAAAGGTGTCCAGATTCAGCCGGAATCTTCACTGCCTCCCAGGATGACCTTCTCAGCTATGACCTATCTCGTCAGCGAGACTATCAGCAAGAACTTCCGACAAATCAATCGACTGATGAAGAAGGTCAAAGACTGGCAGTCCACAACCAAGATGAAACTAAGCAAAAGCTAAAAGCGCCCCTGCTGGCCAGGGGCGCCCTTTAGTTTGGAGGCCCAAAACTTGCCAGCTGCCACTGCAAAGTCAGGCATCGTGAACAAGACTGAACCAGCTACCCGACGCATCATCAAGCAGAATCATCTGATTCATCAAACATCGGGAACGTCAGATCAAAGCAAAGAGGGTCTGAAAAGGTCAAAACGAAGAACGAGTCAGTGAAAATTGACTAAGGCATTGTCAAAAGCGCCCCTTTCAAGAAAAGGCGCCCTTCTTTCTGGAGACCTAAACTCAGTTTTCTGAGCTAACCTCTCCCAGGCATATCTAATCACATTGATCCTGCCTCAACAACAGAACTGTCAGATACTGCTCGAGATCAACTGAGCAACCTGAATCGAAGATCAAACAGGAGCACTTCAGCTTGCAAAATAGGCAAAAAAGATCAAACTCAAGGTTGGACGCCTAAAGGAAAGTCAAACAGAAATGTTGACTTGAGTTAGCAAATTTGGAGCCAAAAAAGAGAAAAACACTCCACAATCAGTGGAAATCATCTTTTGGAACTCCAAATCAGGACTGAATGATGAGTTATCTTCCATACTTTGTGGATCTTAACCCTAATTGCCTTATATTCATGCTAGGCGTCCCTTTTCCTCATTATTCTTTTTGCAGGTTGAAGGATAAAACATCAAGTAGCTCCCAAGAACAAGTTTTCAAGATCTGGCAGGGGTTTTGAACGGATCTTCAATATTTTTGAAGATCATTGGCAGTAAAAGCATTCTTCTCCCAAGATTGCTTCCAGAGACAGATTATTGCAAAGTGGCAATTTATAACTTCCAATCCATCTTCTGTCTATTTCCTCTACTTTTGTCTATATTTCTTTTGCATGTCACAGGAAACGACAGATTTTCACAGATCTGACCAACTGGGTATGATCAGCACAGCTTTTTCAACAAAACCCACATGGTAGATTTTTTCAGAAAAAGTAGCCCTGCTGCCCCTATTTTTTAGGGTTTCCGAAAAAAGTCATAATATTGAAAAACGGACAAACTGGGTTTGTTTGGCTCTGAAGCACGAACAAAACCCATGTGTTAGATTTTTTCGAGAAAAATCACTTTCTGGTGCCCTTGCTGCCTCTGCCACCGAAGGGCTCTTGCATGTCAAAGAAAAACTCGTTTTTTCGAATTTCTGACGATCTGGGTCTGTTTAGAAAATCATTCTTAACAAAACCCATGTCTCAGATTTTTTCGTAAAAACTACCCCCGGCGAGGCTATTTTTAGCAGTTCCAGAAAAGTGTCAGAACAGGGTCAAGTGCCCAGTCAATATTCAAGGTTTTCAGAATGCAGTACTCTCAGGTACAATACAAGACCAAAACAGTCTTATACCATGATTACCTGAAAACGACTGATACAGACTTATGGCAGAAAAATCCAGAGGTCAGTTCTGAAGACTTGGAGGGCATGAATCAAATCACATTGCAGAACATCGAAGAATCCGGTTTGTTTCAAGCAGCATCTATTCCAATCACCTTACAAAGCATCGAGCTTGTAATTGCTTGCATTAAGCATTACAACCCGACTACAAGAGAGATCCTGTCAGTTGACGGGAGGGTGATTTGCAGCTTGAAGCCAGTAGACATAGAGACTTGTTTTGCAATCCCACCATGCCCTACCAAGAAGGTCATATCAGTGACAGAATGCGAAAAGGCATTCGAGGCTTCAAAAGACAAGTGTTCGCTTATAATGGCTGAACATTGGCTGAAAACAAAGAGAAACAGTTTGCCCAGATTAGTTGGTAGAGGAGAATTCAAAGACGAGTACGGAGTGCTAATCACCCTACTCAGCAGAGTCAATGGACAAGAGGAGGGAAAATCCTTCCAGCCGTGGATGTTCTACATTATTGGCAAGATAATCAGCAGAAAAGAACGTTACGACTGGGCCTCCCTGATCAGTGACACACTCCACCAACAATTCACCGGATTTCTAGAAGAGCACCGTTTCCACATGTGTTCATACCTGGTCTACCTGATAGCCTTCCAAGGCGATTTCAGAACATTAAACACTGTGGGAACCCTGGGTGTGCAAAAGGTACAAGAATACTTTCCTCGCTTGGAGTTCACTCTAGCGGAAAGACATTTCAAAAGAATAAATGACCTTTTTACTATGCACACCGTGCACGAGCTAGACCATGAGATGCACGTGCGTATTTCACCAGCAGCTAAGGCAGCAATGGTGGACTGGGCGGATTGGTTCATACAATTCCCCACTTTCACCTACATACGCGTGTATGGCTATAATGGCCACCCCGCCATGATGCCACGTTACCCCTCAGATAGGGTAGTGTTCATGGAATTCCTGAGGCAATTGGCCGATGTTCACTCTTACCTTCGCGTAAAGAAAAAGGCTGCAGTGAACTTTCCTCTTCAGATGGGACTCTACAGATGCAGAACAGCAGCTGATGCAAGGTTGATAAGCCAAGAAATAGTGAGATTTAATCTCAAGTACCTCATCGACAGGAGGCCATCCTATGACCCCAGAGGCATCTTCGCAGCTCACCTTGAGCAAAGATCATCACATGAACCTTTCATGGAAGATTTTTGGGTCAACTGCGAGGATGAGTTCGAAGTGAGAAGAAGGAACCATAGCAGATTCAAGCTCTCGCAGATTGCAGAATTCATGTCAGAAGACATCGAGGGCTTATCTGAAGACGAAGGAGAAGTTATTCTTTCTTCCTTCTTCACGGGTCTAGTGGATTCACAACCACTCGGCAAGGTAGACTGGTACGCGAAAGAGAGTACGTCTATTGAGGAAAGAACGGGTAGAGTAGTTCGACACAGTCAACTCTACCTGGACAGTAAAAGGACAAGGAAGGTAGTACTTCCCCGATCAGAGCCGCCAGCGGTTCAGTCTACACTACCTTCCACGTCTAGGAGGAAACCCAGACAGAAGAAGATGAGCTTTCCTCCAGAAGGAATGCGGATGTCAGGAAGCACATGGGGGAGAAAAGGAATTGCCAGCACAAGCCGGCAAGAGGTACAGGTGGAGACAGCCACCAATTTGCCTGAGACAGTTGAGACCGCTGCAACTACACAAGAACCAGTGATTGAAATAATCGCTGTAGAGATGGAAACCATTGTAGAAGAAGTTGTAGCAGAAGCGGTGCCAGTGATAGAAACAGAGCCACCAGCTTCACCACCATCACAGAGGTCACAAAGTCCTATTGATTTGGACTCGCCACCACGAGACATTGCCACGGCACAGTCTCGTTCTTCTAGCATTCAGGGGACCTATGTTCCTCCTCCCAGCGATGCTAGCCGAGATTCTATCTGGCTGGAAAGCTCGCTTGGGAGGAAGAGGGAGAGGCCTTCTTATCAGCTTGACTTCTCTGAATTCCATCATGTCCCACAAGACATGCCGGCAAAGAAGTTGAAGAAGCAGACGCATGTAGAAAAGAATGCAGAGAACGAGGTTATCATAGAGACTGCTGCCCCACCTGAAGACAAAGATATACATAATGTAAGGGTTGAGGATTTCACGCTTTCAAAGGTGAACCTTGGAAAGACCACTCAACAGGTGGAGGCAGACCTTCTTGGAATTGCCTCGGCGAGTGTCAAAGAAAGGATGACAAAAGATGGACAAGACAAAGCAGCCTTGAAGGCTGAAATCCGTCAGCTAAAGTTGTACATTTCTAATTTGATACATGACACTCCAAACTCCTCGGCTTTGCCTCAAGGACTGTTGGATCTCCCAGCTGAAAGAAACCATCATCAGTTGATTGCATACGGTAAACACTTGAGACGTCAAGTGGATGAGTTTGTTGTCAAAGGGCGGTGTGTGTTGACAGAAGCATATCAGCTGAGAGACAGAGCACATGGACTTCGATCAGAAATCCAGAAGTCAGATATAAAGGCAGCTCAAGAGAGGCCGAGAGAGGAGGTGACAGTTGCTGATTTGCAACAAGCATATGAATCAGTTACGACCACAGAAAATAAACACCATCTCTTTGAGTGGAAAGAACAGGTGGCATACAAGGTAAGAGCCTATGATGCCAACTCTGTGGAGCTGATTGACTATAGACGCTTCGTCGCCAATATTATCAACTTCGCAAGAACGTTGGTAATATCCTTCCCGGAGTTAGAATATCAGCGGGAAGGAGGAGAATATGTGGAACTTGAAACCGTGCAGACACGATTCCAGGATGTCATCCGATCTTCATTCCTTGAAGATCCCAATGGCTGCAAATTAGCCAAAATTGCAGCCATGTCTGTCCAGTTAGATGAAGCAGCTGCCCAATGCATAACCTATCATCAGCAGCTTACGACGGGTGAAGAAATGCTTAGACGCCACATAGTCATCTTGAAGAGCATTAATTGCCCGGAGGCCGAAGAGGTCAATGACTGGATAGAGACTTTGTTGACCAGTGGTGAAGAGGTGTAAAGCACCAAGGGAGGACGTCCTACCCTCCAAATAGCATTAATGATGACTGAAGTCAACTTGATGCCCCTTTCCAAGTTGACTCCAGATCTCCACAGATCATGCATGTCAGATCCCACTAATCTAGGATGTCTATTTGACTCCCACGATTTGTGGATCTCAGATCTCCTCAAAAGGTGGATGTCTATTTGGAGACACATTTGTAAACATAAGTTCACTTTTAGTTAGGTGTCAGTCAACTGAGGTAGACTTCCAGTTTGACTTTTGTTTAGTTTCAGTTAACTGAAGTAGATTTCCAGTTAACTGTTTGCTCACCTACTTTTAGACATAGAATAATATCTTGCTGATTGGCAAGAACTGTTTGTTAACTCAAGGAGATTTTAGGGTTGCCTACTCCTTTGAGTTCCTATAAATAAGAGCCTTAGGTTCTTTATTTGTTTAACCTTTATTTGCTAGCAAAATTGCTGCGCCACTGTTGCCAGAGTTCGCTTGTTTATATCTGTTCACTCTTGGATGAGAGTTCGTTGGTTGATCGCAATTGTGCATGATTTCGTGCCTTTGCTGTCCCGACCTTTGTAATTCTTTGAAGAATCTTAAAGAAATAAATCAGATGGTGCAAGCTTGATTGATCTAATTATTTGAGTTATTCAAAGTCTTGTTTTTAAATAGTGCATTGTTTCAATCTCCTCCTTGGACAGGTGTCGTCGCCTCCTTGGATATTTTGTCATCGATCATTATCGTTTGATGTTGTTTAATGATCTCTCTTGCAGCCTAGACTTTGGACAGGTGTCGTCACCTCCTCGGGAATCCTGTTAGAAAGGCCATCGTTCCTTGTTGTTTCCAGTGAGCTGCTTCCAAGCCTATACCTCGGATAGGGGTTCCTCCTCCTTGGCAAGTCTCAGATCCAGTTTACCGTAACGAGTGTTTGCTTGTATCGAGCCCTATCTTGGTATATATCCGAAGGTTCAGAGCCTCGGCCATATTCCATTGAGACGGAGGATTCAAGTGATCCAACCATACCATTTCGCTCCTACGCCCTCATGCTCTGTTTATCTTGAGGAGGTAGGATAGTTTAGAAGCTTAGTTAGTCGTAGTTAAGATCTGCGGAAACCAGAGAAAAAGCTTAGCTACGGCGCATTGGTTTATGCACCCTTGTGTCCTACCCGCTGAGTAAAAAAGATAGGAAATCTTAGTACACCCCTTTTTTACAGTAGAAAATCAGCAAAGAGAGATCTTCCTCTCTATAATCCGAAGAGCATGTACTAACACACTTGCAATAGCTGTCCGTTTCCAATAAGCACTCCAGAGGTGCTAATTGAAACGCCAACAATAACAACACTCAAGTATAATGAACAAGCAAATAAGGAAATCAACTTAGACACTTATCATCGAGCCTGATATTATAAGGTTCACTACAGATTTGCAACAACATTACATTCCACTGAACATCAGCAATGGCAAACAAGACTCAGGATTATGCTATATCAGAGAAGTTATTACAAACATTTATGCCATTGCAAGATCAGCAATTTCAGCACTGTTAACGATTTTAGAATATTGCATTGACGGACAATAACACAACATTTTAATAGCAGGTTCTGAGTGAAGAAATGACTAATTTGTGTGCACAAAGAACTCAGAAAGCTATAGCAGATTACAACTTAGTCTTTCAACAGTTTATACAATGAATGAACATGTCCCCATATACATTTATGAAGACAAAGCAACTAGACTAGGAGAAAGCATGCTAACCAGTGATGTTAATGGGTTAGATCTACTGTAGATAGGCTCCAAGTATATCGTTGATCTCATGAAATGATTCCCTATATGCCCTACTCACTCCTCATCACCCATTCGAGCCTCAAACAAGGTGTGTGTTTGAGACTAAAGGCTCACGCCCTCACCAGCACATGTATCTCTCTAACCTAGGACTCACGTCCTTGCAAAAGAAGGCCAAACGCATTGTTTCAGATCCTTAAACAGTAGCTAGGAGTTATGCATAAGTTTGAGAATGTGTCGTCCACTACAAAAGCTGCTACACCCTTCACCAATGGTTCGATCTTGCTCAGAGAAAGTTAATAACTTCAGCATCCATGCTTACTGAAGCAGTACTTCCCTTTGACAGCCATGTCCTATTCACAAAAAGGTTGATACGAGCTCAGAGATGCAGACATTGGCAGAAGTTTCAATGAATTGCCTGAAACATGAGCCAATACTCCCATACGGCAACATATGAAAATAAAAAACGTGAATCAATACAATCTGCATCTCCCTTAGATGTGCCAACAATATGCCAAAGTTCGATTCAAGGAAATATAATTGAATTTGTCTTTCGTCCTTTCCTAGTCGTAGATTTATTACATGTGACGGCAGCACCCAATATTTGATTTCTGTGAAATCTCCCAATCATACCATTTGGAGCATCGACCCCAACAGAATATTCCTCCTCATATAATTAATGCTGTAACTATTTTGTCTTTTTTGCAATCTGCAGTTTGTCTTTTCTGGACTCAATCTTCCTTGTCTTATTTGAATGGCAATGCTGGTATTATTAAATAAATATAGAATAATAAAACTCCCACCTCAAACAGAAAATCATCAAACCCTGATATCCATCAAATACTAAAGATTTGTCCCTGAATTTGCAATGAACAGGTGAAGAATCTGGACGATCCTTCCAACTGAACCCTAGGGTTTTCGTTCCAGAGCTTCAAAAAGCTCCCAAATCACCAATAAGAGAAAATTATCAAGCATATTGAGAAATGAGCACAGGAGTCCCTTATATAACACCATTTTAGGTTTTCCTGCCAAAACCCATTAACTCATTATAATATAAAGTGACTTTATTAAACCACTTTACTACTCTATTTAATTTAATCATTTAATATTACCTTTATAAATCACTCTCTCCTGCCAAGTAATATTAAATAATTAAATTAATTAATTTATTAACTCCAATCAGAAAAGGGGACATTAAATTAAACATGGCTAATGAATTGAAAAAGCAAAATAAGATTTTTTTAAAATTGAATATCATTTACCAAAGAATAGGTCACAATATATGATGGCTAACAAATGCAGCACACCAACAAAACAAGAATGGTATTACAATGTAGATATGATAGATCCATCGGCTGTCACAAAAGAAAAAAGATCCACCTCAAAAAATGCAGCCAACTACTACCCATGAAAGAGATTTACACAGTTATATTAATACATAACTATCATGTAAAGAAGGAACCACAGATAGAATATACACACAAGATTATTCCCGGCAAAATTTTCTGTTATTGCTACATTTATAGAAATCGCAATCAAATGTCCCAATGACAAGTTCAGCTTCAATGGAGCTGTGTTCATCATTAGGAACTATTGGACTAACTGAAAACAACATTATTTTGCAGCACAATTTCTAAATTCACCTATTCATTTGTTGAATCTCTTGTTTTCACACAACTCAAGGGTGTTCTACCTTTAAATCATTTAGCATTCTTTGTAAAACTCCATGTATTCCTTGACAAAAATTTCATTAAATTTCTTCTATCATGTGGCCAGAAATAAGCTCTTTTGATTTCTTTTTTATCTACAGTAATAAGTCCCTCTTCCAGCAAATTAAAAAATCTATCCTTTGGAATTTTGACTACATCAAAATATCAAGGAGTGTGAGCTCACTAAGAGATTTTGTTAGGTATCTTATTTTGTTCTAGAATACTTTGTTATTCCACTCTCTCCAGATATGCCAAAGGATTTCAATAGATAAAACTAACCAAAAGTTATTAATAATCTCAATAAATTCAATCACATACCCAAATAGGCTTTCATGCTTAGTAAAATCATTTTTGAAATCCCAACTCAAACCATTGAAAACAAATTTAAACCCAAGATAACAACCATACAAACAATCAAAACAAAGGTGTTCAAAAGTTTCAATCTTATTACAAAAATTACACACTTGAGGAAGCAAACTAGAATAAAAAGGAACAAACTTGACGGCCAGCTACTTAAAAAGTAGAAATCATCTAAAACATGATTTATTTGGTTCAAGAGATTTTTACCAACATAATTTGAGGATATTGGGCTACCTATCCATAGGAAAATTAAGGTTCCAGTTAAAATTAAAACTGTTTAAAGACTTCTCGTGAGTCAAAAAGCATAGCACATATCATTTTAGAATTCACATTGTTAAACATACTCCCATCAATCGAATTAAATTTATCTATATTTTTAGAGTTTAATGTCAATAAGACAGGAAACTTCACACCATAAAAGGCTCTTTCAAGAATAGATAAAGTCATTTTGTGGTTATTGGGAATGGAAAAGCAAACTGCAACTGATCCCAATTTACTAATTGACCATTTACAAGAATATCTTTAAATTCCTTTACCCCTTTAAATGCCCAAAATTTTGCAAAGCAACCTTCAAGTAAACTAAGAGGTTAATTATTCCACTCAAGGTTCCACCAAATAGGCCTATAGTTGGTGAATACTCCATCCAATTTAGAGAGGGCGTCATGTCCCTTCAGAAGGTATTTTACACTCTCCCATGCTCTCCAAATACTACAAAATGCATTGGAACCAAAAGGTCTAATAAAGAAATCACCAAACAGTAGATCCTAAGGATGAAAATCTTTCCAACCTCTATCTTTTTTGGGGACATCCAAAACAATGTTATTTCCATTTAATATTTTCCAAAGCTCATGCCCATCAAAAAAGCTTTGACAATCCACTTGACAGTAATATACATTGCAATTTGATATCTTTAATCCCCAAGCCCCCCTTAGATTTAGGAAGGCAACACCATGCCCATTTGATTGCATACCTGTTTTTGTTCCCTTTACCATCAGACTCCAGAAACCTTTACATTTTTTGAATTTTTTCAACTTGAGAACTACTTGAAAGCCGAGCAGAAAATATATATGTTATATTATGAAAGGATATTTTGACAAACTTGAATTTTGCCAAGCAAGGAAAGAAACTGAGTTTGTCGCTTAACATTCTTATTTTCTATCTTTTTGAACATCCACTCCCACATTTCCTTTAACGAAGGGTCAACAAGAAAAGGAATGCCTAGATATTTCATTTGTTTTTGATTGATTAAGCAAGGGAAGGGCCCTGATCCCTTACAGAAACAGAAAAACAGTCCGGAGAAGCAGCACCCAGACAAACCAGCAAAACAGAGGAGATAGCAAAACTAGAAACAGCACCCCATCTCCTCACCAAAACCAACCAAAACAAACATCAACCAACACCAACAGAATCTTCATTTGTTAGGAATGCCTAGAAATTTCATTTGTTAGGTCCACCCCATTGCCAGATTTTATTATTAAACTGGTTAGAAGAAGAATCTTCCCACCCCAGCACAATTGATTTATTTTCCAAAATTTTAGCCCTAGATGCCTTACAATATTTGTTAAGCCTATTAAGTACATTATGAAAAATTGTTTCAGCTAACTTAGTAAATAAAGCAGTATCATCTGCAAACTGAATATTGATCAAGTTTTCTTGATTATGCAATTGAATTCCATTTGCTAATCAAATTAGTTCTCAAAATATATAGGAGAGCATTTGAAGTAATAACAAATAAGGAGATACAGAAAAACCCTGTCTTATGGATCTTTATAGAGAAAAAGGCTCTGTTAAAAAAACCATTAACATCAACATGAGTATAAGCATCTTTGAATAGAATCTTAATCCAATTACAAAATTTAGAAGGAAAGCCAAAAGATTCCATAACAGCTAAAATGAATAATTCTTCCACTCTATCATAAGCTTTTCCAAAATCTAGAAACATTATAC
The DNA here is from genome assembly GCA_007115665.2 of Sequoiadendron giganteum. NCBI lineage: Eukaryota > Viridiplantae > Streptophyta > Pinopsida > Cupressales > Cupressaceae > Sequoiadendron > Sequoiadendron giganteum. The sequence goes on from CM021104.1 coordinate 405,062,552, forward strand.
AAACCTCTCGATTTGTGTTATTTTCCTAGTTTAGGCTTTCCTAGCTTGTAATAAGATATTTAAGAATGTATCTCCCTTTTAGGAAGGCGGATTGAGTTTTAGAAATTATTTAAAGGAGAAATCTTAGGTAATCGAAGAGCCATTAGTTTAGCAAGGATTTTATAAGATACATTAAGGAGAGTAATAGGTCTGAAAAAGATTAATAAAAGCTTTGTCTCCTCCTTCTAGAATTAACTCAGTGATACCCCAATTAAATTAGTGATACATTAAGGAATTTCTTGAGGTATCAAAGTGGCATAAGTTTTGAATCCACATACCTTTATTTTGGAGTAGCATAAAATATTTTTGGACCCACAGAAATTGATTTCAGAGCTAAAAAAAATATTAGCAATCTTAATTTTTTACTGTTCTATCAAATGGTGATTTTTTTTTCTTTTCTGGGTGGGGACAGCTAGCCATTCCAGGTACAATCAGAGTATGTCTTTGACCTCCCCAACTGTCGCAGGGAAAGCTTGCTGTCCCCACCATTTCTGCACATATTCTCAAAACATTTCTTGTGCGACCTGGGGTTAGGGGACAGTCTGGAGACATTTCCAAGGCACCCCCCATATGGGAACACCTGAAAAAAGGCAGGAAATGCATCCTCATATTTCCCCGATGCACAGATAATGTCACACTTTATTGAAGTCATATTGGTTATCATATTGTACTGGTGCTTCAAGGCCAAAGCCTTTCCAACCAAGAAGGGCATGTTAAATACCTTATTAATCATGATTATTATTAATTGGCATTACCAATAGATATGACATATCACCTTCGCAGGATACATCCTATTGAACATGCCCTTTAATTAATATATAAATATCACCCAGTTCATTCATTTTCACCTCTCAAATAAAATATTCTATTTTATATTTAAAATAAGTGAACATATTTTATATTTACTATGTGTGCCTAGTAGGTATATTACAGCTGAAATTTGAAAACATTAATGCTCTTTCCATTTTATATGAAGAGTTTTAACACTAAGCTACTTTACTTTTACTGTTTTTGGCTTGTCATCACAACCATAATTTTTTGTATAATGGTCACAGAAATTATAATTTATTTGTTATGATCAGCAGTGAATGTTCATTTAGTTTACCAAAATTTGGTGCATAAGAAAACAGACTTAGGCACCACTTGGCTTATTATACTTGCGTAAAATGTTGGTAGCTATAGCTGTTTGGAAAGCTTTCAAAGGAGTTTTTCAGAAGTTCCTTTTTTCTGTAGTGATGATGATGCAGTAATATATTGTGTGTATTTTTTGCCTGTAACAAAAAAAAATAAGAATCTGAAGGACTTATGTGCTAACCCCAGCAGATGCAACTCTCAGTTCCAAGTCACGGTTGTAGTGCTCATACAAATACTGTCCAAACTCAATACCATCCTTTCCCTCTGCCTTCAAGCGTGACAAGCAAAGCCATAAGTGGAGCATTAGTAATGCAAAAGTTGTTCGAAAACATTTCTCCAAACTGAATGCTGCAAACATTGAAACAGAACAACTTAGTTATAATTGTAAAAGCAATAGATCAAAGGAAAGCACGTAAACCAATACAGACTTATATCTCAAAGGAGGATTTCAATGATTCATCTTTCAATTTAAAATTTAAAACAATGAAGATAATATGTGTTACATCCCAAATTGTGAGGTTACTATTTACTAGTGATATAAAAGGTAGAAATGAATGTAATGTAAAATCTGGAGATGCTTGTACCTTGTTATCAATGTGTATGTTAGCTCATTTGACGTTGTTTCATTTGATGTTATTTCAATTGATGTAATTCATGGTGAAAGACTGCATCTATGTGAATATGAGGATAATGAATCTTACTTTTTTTTTAAATTACTGCAAATGTTATGAACAAGTAACTGTCGTGGTTTTGTGCCAATGGATGCAAGAACAGGGACCATTCCTCCAGGCGGAGGGGAAATATCACTCGGGAGAGGAGCTTGGTCGGGTAACCGGTAAAGTAAATCAATTGAGCATACACACACTCACCTTAGACTGAGTAAACCAAGTCAGTTTTGTATGAGTATAAGGTAAGTCATCCATAGCTTGTATGTCTTGCAAGTAGAGGTCTTGACTGCTTGTGTGTGTGAGGTTTATCCTTGTTCTTGATTGTGAGATTATGATCATCATGGTGGTATCATGTTTGGATGTGAACATCGGAAATAAGCATATATACACATGTATAGTATATATACGTATCTGTAAGTATAAACATATCGATACAAGTGTAATTGGCTAATGGACTTGTCAAACGGATGTGTCGATATGGTGTACATTAGTATACGTGTACATAGAGGATTATACTGCAGTATATATATGTTTATAAGCATATGGCCAATAATGTGGAAATATTAATACTTGACTTGGAATTTATATATACACATATATACATAGATATATATATTGAAAGTATGTTGACTGGCTCGCAATATATGTATTTGACAATTAAATATGTAAATGTATATATATTTATATATGTAATTATATATAAAATTATTATAGTTATAATAAAATATATAAGTATATTAAATACTAGGGTATTTAAATATTTATATGTTTAATATATTTAAAAGAACTATAATAATATTTATATAATAAATATATAAATGTATTTAGTTGAATATTCTAAAAACTCTAAAGTGTAAAAAATTAAAAGATTTAAATCTTTTAATTAGAGTTAATATTATATAGTGAATTTTTGGAGAAATAATATTATATATTTATTTGGAAATAAAAGAAAGTATTTGGAAAATGAAGGACTTAGCATTATTAAGCCATTTGGTAAATATCAACTATATTCACCATGGGAAATAAACTTTGAAATTCGTTTGAATTAAATAAGTATTTTATTCACCGTAATAAGCTGAGAAATAATACACAAGTTCAAATATTTCATATGGCAATAGTTAAACTTTTAATAGGAAATGAAATAAAGCGCAGCTAAGATATGCGCGCACGGGAAGAAGACCAAGTCTGAGCAGGAAAATCGCAGCCTCTAGAGGTGCCAAAAATGCTTGAAACCAAGGCCAGGTGGGACGCATTTGTGCTGGGACATTTTCCCACAATGAATAACATCCGCCAGTTTTGGACGCCATTGCAGGAGGACGCCTGTAGGTGTCACTCGGCCATTTTTACCATGTGAGGTTTGAATTGTTCTTCATAAATTGAGGTTGACTCACCTTCTTAAAGCTGAATAAGCTTCTGTTATGCTGCCACCATAAGTTTGACACTTTCAAATAAGCAGAGGTGTCGATTCTCATGCCAAAACTATAGCATGGCATGAGAATCTGAACTCTATAAATAAGAGTTCATTTTCTTATCAGTTTACGAATTCACAATTTGCCCTTGCTAAATTCTGAATTTGCCTTCTGTAAATCACCTTTCACCATTGCCATTTCATTCAAGCTTTGAGAATTTCATATCCTGCATATATGTATGTACGCAACTGCTGTAGAAATCACTTATGAGATATACTGTAACCAGCATCACTAGAAATAATACTCCAGTCTTCATGAGCTTCAGCCAAGGAGATAATATCTAAAAAGAATAGATTTGAGAAAAGGAGTTAATAAAAGGAAAGGAATAGAGGAGCTATTACCAACTGAATCAGAAGAATTTGCAAGCCGCCAGGAGGCCAGCTTAAGGAAACAGGCATGAGTGTCACTTTCTTTAATATATTTGTTTTTAGTTTATGAATAGAAGAAACCATATGTTTATTTTATGCATTAAATTGTATTATAGCATAGGTGGATCAATCAAGTAAAAGAGAAATTTTGTTTCCTGTTTATAACTGCACAAATTAAAAGGAATGCCTCGTTTGCAATTTAAATATAAGGGAAAAAAGGGAAACTGTTATTCCACTTCATTTGAGAAAGGGATTATTAAGTATAAGGGAATGTGTTTGGATAGATTGCATTTTGTATGTGCATAGCCTATGCTGTATGATCTCCATATAAGGAGAATATGTGTGAAATAGATACTAGATACTAGGAATGAAATGAAGATAGTGGTCTAGTAAGGTCTTTTTCAGCTTAAGTTATAGGGATAACTGAGGGAAGCTAAAAATACTCCTAGGATAAAGATTTCCTATTTAGGAGGAATGGTATAAGACACTTGTAGACTGTTTCGTTTCTAAGTAGATTGTTTGAAGGTAGGTTGTCTGAAACAGGATATACCTCCCTTATGTAACTATTTGAAGTAGATTGTCTAAAGGTAGGTAATCTGAAACAGGATATGCCTATCTTGTGTAAATTACTTAGTAGAATGTTGTAGGTTAGTCTGGGATAAAAGATTATCCAAAAGTAAAGGACGATACCTATGCATAGTGTAAGATAGCCTTAAGTCAAATCGGCCCTAAGTAGTGAATATGATAGATGACTTTCATTCGAAGTACTAAATGATAATACTTTGGCCAAAGTAGTGAAATGTACGACTTCCACTTAGATGTGAGACAGTTGAAACTACACTATCAGTTCATTGTGATCCATCATGCTAGTTCGGGATTGAGAAATAGCAAGTTCTAGATGTATAGGACACAGCACTATGCTCAGTTGGGTTGTCGCGGCCGGATACTTTACCAATCTCTTCATTCGAAGGAAGGGCCATCTATCGAATGATAGATGTGCGGGGGACCGCATTAATAGTCCGTGGTTGGCGGAAAAGCGCCTGAGTGATGTTTCTCCTCCACAACAAGTGACGGATACACCAAGATTTGAAAGGAAGGGAACCTAGACCGTCTTACTACTATTTGTGTAAAATCTTACGAGCTATGTATGTAATTGTTTTACTTTTGTACTCTAATTTATATTTGCAATGAAAATGGAATTCATGTGGAAATATATATTGTAACTTGCATGTATTTATCAATGAAGAAAGGAAGAATTTTATTGTAATGTCTTCACTACTTGTTACTTTTACATGTTTGAAGTGAAATGTTGGAAAAATTTTAATTACCAAGGATGGGGTCGTTACAATATGCCTAAAGCTAGATAAGAATTTGGATGCTCCAAATGCTGTCTTTCCAAATGAAATTAAACTTAAGAAAATAAAAATAATAATCTTTTCCACAAGTAGAAAGGCATATTGATAAAAGCAGAAAAACAATAATTGATACAGATGTTATAAATTTATAATAGTATCAATAACACAAGTGATAATAGGTTAAAAAACTTGAAAAGAAAGGATATAATCCAGGTAACGTGTTTGCATATTGTAAGTTCCTCTGAGTAAACTTCATAATGAGCTGGCACTTTCGAACTAAATTCTTCTCTTGTAATTAATAATTGTCAGAAATTCATATAAACTTAAAGACAAAGAAATATAATAGAAATGGCAGTGAACATAGAAGATAGAAACATAATTGCTAATTGTGCATTATTACAAGATGCATTTAACAGTACTTAACTTATTCAGAACTACTTTTAACTTTCTAAGAATTTGACATGGACAACAAAGTAGCTATCCCAAAAGAGATTGGGGAAATTCATTGAGAAGCAAATTAAATATCAAGTTTGACTACAAACAGCAAATAGCATATGTCTATTGGTTAAATGAGAAAAAAAAAAATTGTAGCTTTGGATTCAAAAGATTGATTGCAACCTGTTGATGCCAATACCACAATTTAATTTTATTGGAGTTTGGAATCAGCCAAGATGGATGAAGTCACCAAAAATTTTCCCAACGGCTACTGATTGTAAAGCAGTTCGCAGAAAATGATGACCAATCTCAAAACTCATAGGTGGATATATCTGCAATAGTTTATAGATAAAAGATGAATCTGCCAGTTGGGAATGAACAGCCACTAGTAATTACAAGACCAAGAGTATTTGAAATATACGTCACATGAGAAGAGATAAGTGTCATGGGAGCATACAACCTGCATAACAATTGGAAATATCTTTTTAACTGTAAATAACTATCAAGATAGATCAGCTGATTTTAGTAGATGTGCTTGATTTGCTTGGCATGTTGTATACAAGCATTAAAGCAAAAGCAAGGTGGAAAGCCAGTTAGCTCTGAATGTTAATTAACAAAATCTATATCAAGGTATGGTATAAAAGATTAAAAACACATGCTTCAAGTATCTTAACAATTTTAATAGATGACAGGAACCCAGGCGCAGCTGTGAACTATTTGCATATAAAACTCAGGTTGAAAATTGCACAAATTACACATCCAAAGGGGTGTTTGATAAATCTAGAATATGTAAATTATAATTAAATATCTGTATTTGTTATTAGGTGACTCGGGTAGGTTCTGATAACGGTATACTGGGCTACCAAACCCACCCAAGTTCTATGCTTTATATAAACTATTTGAGGTAGTACAAATTGTCTCACTTAATTTTTTTGCTATTATTTCTTATGCGCTTTTTAGAGCCATGGTGTCATGTCCCCTTTTTGAGCTAAGGAAATAATTTAATAATTTAACTTAGTTGTCCAAAAAATAAGTGCATCAAAAGGCAACTTACATTTTATTATTACATTATAAAGTACCTCAAAGAGTAAGTGTTTTTAAAAGACGGCCTCGAGTGTGGTTAAAAAATGTCACTAGAACCAAGGTCATAAAAGTGATAATTTAAGAAGACACTTTTATAATTTTATCACTTTGAGGGAAGAATACAATAAAAGAATATATAATTATATTACTTTCCCTCAAAAAGTTATTAAAGGAGGTTTGGAGACAAAAAAGAGTCTTCTTGCTCATTTTAACAATTTCTACTTTCTAGAGAATGAACATGAGTTCTTCCTTTTTAGCCCAAGGATGAAAACCCTTTGACAAAATGGTCTCAAGGACAAAAACCCTCTTCACCATTTCAGTAATTCCATCCAAAGATTGTCTATGAGCTGATATTGGATTGTATTTTCAGATTTTTAGTTGATGTGGAGTTTTTGGCATGTTAGTGTGGTATGAAATATTCAGAAAAATACAAAAGAATATTGTGTGGTGGTTATTTTTTCAGAGCTTGTTTTGGGTGAAGGCTTCCATTATTTCAGTGTGTTTTGCAAATAATCTAATGGCTGTTTTTGTGGAAGTTTGTGATTAGCTTTCCTAATCTCTTGCAAATTGTACATAATGAAGAAAAAAAAAAAGATATGGCAATTAGGTGATTGCAGCACTTATTATCAGCAGATTTCAACATTAAGTCCAGTCATAACATCCTCTCTATCAATTGTATCAATCACAATCTGATTTGCAACAGTCCTAAGGGAGTTTGGGGTGTCGTACCTTGCCATTAAGGGGCTGTACAAAACAGCAATCAGTTTCAAATCAGCAATTTTCAATATAGTTCAGGGTTGTTTGATATCTCTCACCCTATTTGGGGTTGGTCATACAAACTTGGATTGATGCAATTGCACATTAGTGATCAGCAGTTGCATGTCAATGTTCAATAATTGCATGTTAGTTTCCACAGTTGTATGTTAGTGTTTATAAGTTGCATGTCAATTATGATAGTTGCATATCAAAGCTTCCACAGTGATTCATTACTCAAAGGTTTGCATCCTTGTATGATAGCCCTATCATTTTATTTGATGTTCATTGTATAGATCGAGTATTGGCATTTTTAGTATGCCTAGGGATTATTGATATTCATATCATTCAATATCTATATCATAATAAATCTTTGTAAAACTAGATGGTTTACCACCAATTAGAGGTTCCTCTTGTTGTAAGATCTTGGACGATTTACCACCTGATCCCATTTTAAATTGCATATCATTATCTACAAATTTGGCATTGATTGGTCCTATAGTAATCTACCTGTTTGGCATTGACTGGATATGTTTGTTATCTGCCAGTTTGACATTGATCAAATCTACTTGTTATCTACTGATGGTATTGATAATATGTACATATTTATCTATAATTGTAAACTAGACAGCTGGACGCTGATAAGTTTTCAAATTAATTGCTTATTGGTCACATCTTAGTTTTTTGTATGCTCTCACCTTGCCCTCATCAAGACATTGGTGCTCCAAAAGAACTTGGGTTTGTGTTGATTTCTAAAATTTGGGGAAATCCGACTAACATTCCTACTAGGGATGTTACACATCGTGCAGCAAGCCTCATAGAAGCCTTATTTCCCATGCCAAAAACCTTTTGGAAATTGAAACTCCCCTAGAATGCCTATCAACTGCACCCAAGTCATTCCTCAAATTGTATGCTTTGTCAAGGGTGTTTCCAAATCTTTATGGGAATTTCACATAACTCAATAAAAATTATGTTTGTATTTCATGTTTATTTTAACAAAAGGGTGGCACAAGAGGAGCAGCACCATAAAATGAGAACGAAAAGACCCAAAAGACACAATGATGATAAAGTGATGGATTTCCTCGCAAACATAGAGATCAAACAAGGAAACTCCACAAAATATTTTTCGAGTATCATAGCAAGTCAAGTTAAAATTAATATATCAAATTTTATATTAAAAGTATCATTATTCATTTGTTTAAATTTGGCACATTTATTTCAATATATTTATTATTCCCAACTCTTTACTCTATATTATCTTGTTTATTCCTAGTAAATATCTATGTGAGGTGTGTTTTTCCCCTTGCAATATCCTAGCCCTTCCACTGCCAAACTTAGCCAAATATAGGTGCTCTTCGCCCCAACAAATATCACCACATGTCAACATGTGTAAGATTCAAATTACTATGTTACAAAACCATACATATCTCACCATATTTTCCCTAAGCATCACACCTAATGCTGCTTAAAGATACAAATTAATTATTTTCTCATTTCCAAACCCTATAAACCCATCTTTACTTTAAATTCACCTTATAAATCATCAACGTAAACACTATATATTCTAGTGGAGGGTTTCAAGGGTTTGCAAAAGCTTCAACAAAGAATAGTTGCCATAGTGAAGAAGCAAAAGGTACAAGAGCAAGGGGCTGCAAAAGAATCTAAAAAATTAAAAACACAAGAAATGTTGTTACTATGTATTTTCTTTTTTTCCGATTTATTTTTCTATGTTTGAAGGTTAAATTTAATTTTCCAACTCTTTTTGCACTCGCAAGTTGCGCTCCCTTTTAAAAAAAAAAAAACACTAAACAACATGAATAGTAATAGTAAGAGTGAACAAGCAAACAATTGTCATGGAGCAAATAAGAGTGGGATGTTGATCTTGAAGATGCTACACAAATTGATGAAGAGGCACAAGAGGGATTGGTGGGTGTTCTATTGGATGAGACAACCCCTAATATTGGCAGTGAATTAGATTCAGAATCTAATTTTGATTCAAGCAAAGATGAAGCAAAGGCATAGGAGGAGTAGATCTTAGATTGTCTACAATTTGGCTTTTTGGATTTTAGGAATCAAGTTAGAAAAAGCCCAATTGGACAGTAATTTGAGGTTTAATTCCCTAAAAGATTTTATCTATAATTTAATTGGAAAATGGCTAAGCTCTGAGATGCTTAAGGACAAGGGTAAATTAGATAACTCCAAGATACCTTGGTAAAGTGTAATGTCCCCATTTCTCGCAATATGGTCTCGTGAGCTTTTGCCCAACTTCCAGGTTCTCCCATAAGCCTCTAGGTGTGTTGGGGAGAACTCCAAAATTCTTGGAGGATCCACATTCAATTTTTCTTAGCATCTAATGGTAACATTGAGCTCAATTGGTGATTTGGATTGTTGTAACACTTATTTGAAGCATTTTCGAACTTTTGGTGTGTTCTCCAAACTTCTTGGAGAGCATATATAATTTTAGAAAGTTCGTGAGTTGGCATAGTCTTCATTCCATTGCTTCAGTATCATCTCTTGGCATGCTCAAATTAGGTTTATGAAGTTGTTGCAGTGCTTTTTGCAACTTTTTTGAATTATTGAGTTATTATTTCACTAACATTGTTTAATGTTGAGAAATAATTAAAAGACATCTTAGTGTAATAGCTCGTTGGAAAGGTGAATAAATGTTTTAAAAGTTGGGTGCCTAGACAAGGGGGTCTTTTGCACATAATAAAATATTAATTTAAAAAATGTGTTTTTTCAAAAAAAAAAAAGCAACGAAAAAACAAAAAAAAATAGATTTCTCCAAAAAAAAACAATGAAAAAGCTATAAAAGAAGGTTTGGGGTTCTCATTTCTAAGGGGTTGAAGATTTTTCTTATTGAGATGCTGTCGGTTGAACCTGGGAATTCTTCCAAAATCATTTGAGGACAAAAACCCTCATTTGATTGCTAGTTTCAGATTTGAAAGACAATCCATAGCTAGGTTTTGAGTGGTTCTACTCAGGAATCACACTGTGCTTCAACAGAGTTCCAAATTTGGGGTTTTATAGTGAAGCTTTTAAAAGTATTTTGATGTTGTTGGTTTGGAGTGTGGATTTCAGTGATTATTGCTAAGTTGATTGATTTTAATGTTTTGGGCAATTGGGAAAAGAACAAGTTGGTCATACCTTCCATTTTTTGCCCTAGCCGTACATCTCTTGGCAAGTATAAGGTTTTGTTATCTGCTATTATCTATTATTATAAGTGGCCAATCCATTGTTTGCATATCGTACAAGTTAGTTTGGAGTCCAGAATTATCAATGTGGGGGGTTGTGCTATGTCCATTGGCTGCCGTACAAGCAATTTGGAGGACTGGTGTAGGCATAGAGGCTCAAGCGCCTAGTTCATGGTGTCTCATCCTTCATATTTGAAGTCTCCTTGACATTATGCATCTCTCCTAAGAATTATTGTCATGAACAAACAAAGTTAAAGGGAGTTCTCAGATTTTATTTGGTAGCCACCCTTGTTTCAGCGCCAAGAATATTGTTGGGCATGATTAAAAGCGAATATCAAATCTGCAATCTGCATGTTTCTTGTTAGTTTGAGAGTGTTTATGGTGTTGGATATGGCTGCATAAAATATATCAGACTTGTATGATGTTATCTCTTTGCATTTTGAGGTTATTCATAAAGTTAGGTGTGACTGAAAAGCAGGGAAACCCGGGGACGCGTCCCCCCCCTAAAATGCCCCGTCCCGGTCCTCGGGACGTCCCAGGTACGGGGGGACAGCAGGGGACCGTCCCTCTTTTTTCAATAAACACAGGAAACGTCCCCGGGACAAGGGGACGCCGTCGACCAAATAGGGATGGTTGACCAGTCCCGGGGACGGCCAGGGGACGCCTAAGCCATCCCCCAACCATCCCCCAAGAGTCCCCCACGTCAAAGCATGTTTTAAAAATAAAAAATTTATATATATATAATAGTTTTCAATTTTTTGGTTTATTGGTTTGTTTAAATTATTTTCATATATCTTTCACAATATTTGGAACACTCACAAGATAGTGATGCTCTATTAGAGATATATAAAAATAACAAAAATGTATTCCAAAAGTGTGTAAACTTGAATTTATTTGCTTGCTGTTCACTAACAGGTTTTAGAGACAAAGACTTAGGATTTTGACATTTTTAAACAGTTCTTGCTTCTTCACAATTGGAAATAGGCTGAATATTAAGGCAATTTGATGCCCAAAACTCTTTGAGTGCAGCAATTGTCCCCACATTCAACTGCTCAAATCAATATCAGACAATACACCAGCATTGAATTTACTTCCAGCAGTCCACACTCCCAGCAAACTACAATAATTTTGCCTTCAGACGCCTCAGCTATTCATTATTGTTATGTGCCAAGTAATCAATAACCTAGGTGAAACAATCTTCATTGTAATCACAAATGTTCTCCCAATTTGTGAGCTGGAAATAACCTTATGTAATTTGATATAAGTTTATAAATTTTAACTTGGAGGTTGTATTATGATTCATGTATGTTTATTCTGAATTTTCAATGTGTATTTGAGTATTGACAAAGAATGTTGAACACAAATGTTATATGTTATGGTTCTATAATGTATATTATGTATGCTTTATCCATGTTTTCATATGAATATTTAAAATTTCCCTATATATTTTAAATTTTCCCTATAATTTATATAGCCGTCCCCCACCGTCCCTAAATTTGGCCTCAAAAATCGGAAACTTGGAGACTCGTCCCGCCGTCCCCTGTCGTCCGCGTCCCAGAAACTTGGGGTAACCTTGAAGTTGTATGACTACCGATTTCTTATATCAGAACTTTATGACAGCAGTATACCTCTATTTTCCAAGTTTATGTCATTGAATTTTACTTGCCAAAATTTTATTTTTTTTAAAAAAAAAAATCTAGGGTGCTTATTACGTAAAGCTCCAAAATATCCTTCTAGTTATTTTTTAAGTTGTGAGAAAAGCAAGATCAGATTTTTTACAGCTGGCTACTATTGCAAAATCACTAGTATGGATTCAACTCAATGGTTTTCCACAAGAATTTTGGAGCATTTCTACTTTCTAAAAAAAGTTAAAACCTTAGATGTGACCCTCAAAACTTGTGTGATTGTGTCTCTACCAATCTAAAGTAAATTCTGCTCAGAAATATCACCTTAGAAATTGAATAATAACAATAAATCAACTATGATACTCTTCTATTTAAATGCATAATATGCTACCATTATATTTACCTCAGTTAATCATACCTAGAGATCTAAAATATAGCACAATTTAATAGGAAATCAAGGAAAACATGACCAGGAAGTCGATGAAGTGTAGCTTCTAAAAGATGAACAAATCCAAATGAACATGGAGAGCCAAAAAACCAAATATAAAGATCTCAATTATCCATGAAAAAGAACCAAGCATAGAAGAAGTGCTGACAGAGGAGGTAGAACAATTGAATTCTAGTAACACAATTTTTGTGCACAATTCTAAATTCAAGTTGTGAGGCTTATGGGGTCTTTGACATAGATCCCTTCTCCTCACCTGTATAAGAGGACAAATCAAAAGACCTTGATTTGAGTCGGCCACAAAAAAGGCACTAATGGCAACCTACAAACTAGCTACCAAATAGATATATCTAAACCGCAAGTTAGAATTGACAATGCAATGGAAATGTATATAGAAATGGATGTGACATTATACATTCAATGGAAACAAGAAAAAACAACAATAACCCATGTTCTTTGTAAATACAAGATGGTTTGCAAATTTGCAATTCTAGAAACAAGAAGCACTATTATATATCCTCATGGTTCTAGTTCAAAGATCAACTATATGCCATGAAGAAATAATTACAAGATTAGGAATGCATGTGTGAACGTATTAACTATGTTACACAGGCATGTGTCCCTGAGGTTTTTTCAAGTGTACCCGCACCGAAGATGTTCTAGGGATGTGGGGACAGCTCAAGGACGTCTCCTAGTCATCCCCAATCCAAAAGGAATTGCCAAAAACGTTTCTGGTATGCCAAAATGGGAAGAGGACGTCGTAAGTACGGCCAGCCATCCACATGGTCGTAGATTGATTTTTATTTTTATGTTAAAAGCACAGCTTTAAAAAAAAGTAATATTATGTTTTATTTGTGGGCCCCACGCCCTTCTAAGCCCTAACATAACAAAAGGAAGACACCATTTGAAAATTATGTTCATTTTTACATGCAAAATAAAATTGCAGCCAGGTTAGAAAGACAACCCAACAGGGTTTGAGGGTGTATTTGGAAAAACCAGCATTGGTTAGCACCAAAGGTGAGGAGTGAGATAGCAACTAGCAAGAAAAGTGAAAGAGGTATGTTAATCTTCCATTTGTTTTTTTCATAGTTTAAAGGATAAAATGTATGATTTTTGTTTTTTCTGTTTTTAAGTTTCCAAATTCCACTTGCATATTGTTTCACAAAACAAAACAACATAAGCAGCAACAATAAGAGTAGTCAGCATAATGAGATGGAAGAAAGAAATGTAAGCCAACTTGGTGTGGGAGTGGTATGGTTAAAGGGGGACAGCCACAAAATCCATTTGATTGCCCTTCCGAAATTCTAAAAACTTATGCAAAAGGCCCCTTTAATTCCAAAAACCTCTTCTTCAAGTTTTGACAGCCATAGACAAAGATAAAAAGAAAAATATTGGGGGTACTAGAGTGTGGTTTTGTCACATTTGTGAAATTAAATTTAGAGGGAGCTACACAAGAGTGTATCGTCATCTATTGGGCTGTACAAGACAAGGGGTGAAGGTAAAGAGATAAAGGAGGATGAGAGGGTAAAGATTTATAGATTACATATGGAGGCAGAATCAAGGTCTAAAGGGTTACCAATGCCAACACAATCCGCACAATCAGCTATGCATATGCCCTCTATACTTGGTAGTGTTAATGCTAGTGCTAGTCATGATGTTCCCACAAGAGGGAAGAGGAAGACTATTACTAGTGAGCAGCCAAGTACATTTGCAGGTTTGTTCAATGTCCATGCACAAGATGTGGCAAAGTCTTCCTTCCATTGCCAAATTATTATATGCCTATGCTATCCCATTCCATGTAGCACATTCTTCTTCAAAAAAATGTTCAGAGATGTAGCTTATGTCGGTCCCTCATTCACCCCCCTAGAGAACATAAACTATGCACTACACTCCTTGACAAAGAATATTCCAAGGTGAGTTTGGTGATGGAGGACATAAGACAAAGTTGGATTAGGACGGACTGCTCTATTGGCATGGATGGGTGGACCATTATTAGGCATCGACCACTTATCAACATCATAGTCACATGTTCAATTGGCTCTTATTTTCTTAGAGTTATTAATTGTTTTTGGGAAGCACAAGGATGCAGAATTCCAATTTCATATTTTGAGAGATGACATAGAAGAGGTTGGTGCCTCAAATGTTGTATAGGTGGTCACTGATTTGACACAGTTGGCATGATGGTGTAGGGTGCTTACAAGCACATCTTTTGGACCCCATGTGTTCATGCATTGATCAATGCATTGAAAGGCATAGAGAGGATAGATTAGGTGTAGCAAGAGGTGATAGAAGCTAGAGATATTCAAACGTTTATTTGTAACCATCACACCTTACTTGCTCTCTTCAGGACATTTTCAGAGAAGGAATTCCTTGAACCTATGTAGACAAGGTATACCAGTTATTTTGTTTTGTTAGATAGGATGCTTGAGCTGCAGGAGTCTCTACAATTGATGATGGTTAATTCAAAGTGGAGTAGATGGTCTACTAAAAACATTGTGGAAGGAAAAAACATTAAACAAAAAATTCTTAATAATGATTGATGGTCCAATGTGAGGTAAAAAATTGTTCATTTTTAATAACTTGCTGATTTTATTAATAATTTTACAATTTGTTAATTAAAAAAATCTGATTTCAATTTTTTAACTTGTCTATTTTCAAATTTTTACTTGCAAATATATTTGCTCCTTCATTTCACCTATTGTGGATGTCATTAGATATGTTGATACAGACTCTCCTAGTCTTGGAGAGATTTATGAAACATTTGATAGCATGCTTAAGAAAATGAAGCAACCAATTTGTAATAGGGATCCTGATTTGATATTATATGAGCAACACATTAAGCCCGTTGTGATGTGGCAGTGGAACACAATGAACACCCCACTTCATATGGTAGATTTTGCCCTCAATCCCAAATGATATGCACCAAAAGCTAGTAGGTTGCCTCGTAATGATAATGAAGAGGTGAAAGAAGGGTTAATGAAGGCCCTTAAAAAGACAGATCCTATTGGATGGTGGCCATGGCATGACAAAGATGCACCAAAGTTGAGAACGCTAGCTATTTGCCTCCTTCCACAGGTTGCTAATTCCCCTACTGCAAAGAGGAATTCGTCCACATACAACTTCATTCACTCTATCAAGAGGACTAGGCTGGCCTTTAGACGTGCCGAGAAGTTGGTGGCCATGCATAGTAATTTGCAACTCCAAGATCATCAAATTTCAAAGTATCCAAACGATGCCATCCAAATTGATGAGGAGGAGACATAGGAGGGATTGGCTGGAGTTCCATTAGATGAGCTAGCCCCTCATACTGGTTGTGACTCAAAGTCATACTCCAATTTTGTTGTAGTGCGTAATGTCCACATTTTCAGTACTACACTTTCCAATGATTTATAGCCTATCCCCGAATATCCGTAGGGTACTCAGAGGCAGAATTAGGGTTTCCAATTGCTTGGAGGTTTCTTTTGCGAATTTGAGGGCTTGCATGTTGGAGTTTTGCAATTTGGATTCTGGATTCATTCTGGGTTTTCAGAGAGCTTCGCAGTGGTGTCACATGCAACTGCAATGCAGGACTTTTCCAGACTTACTATTTTCAATAAGTACAATGACTACTCGGATTGTGGTTAAAATGAGTTTGGAACAACTTACTATTTTTAGAAGTATATTATTTTTAGTAAGTTCCATTTTTAGTAGTGCTATTTTTAGCAATGCTATTTTTAGTAGGGTTTCTGCAGTTCAGTTCAGTGGCTATATCTAGCAGGTCAGTTTGAGCAGTTTGGTCTCCAACACCCTTGGTGCTATTTTTGGCAGTGTTTCAACAGCTTGGTATTATGTCTATTTTTGGCAAGCCAATTATGGCAGTTTAATCTCCAACAATCTTGGAGCCTAATTTGGCAGGTTTGGTGAATTAAGTTATTTTATATTTGATGATATAATGTTTAAGTGAAAAATATTGGCTAAGGCAAATTGGACGATTTTCTTGGAGAGATATTTAAGTTACATTATAAAGTATTTCACTTAAATATTGTGGACGCCTAGCATAGGAGATATTTGAGTTTTTATTAAATATTTCACTTAAATCTTTATGGACACCTAATAGTGAAATATTTGCAAGTTATAATGATTTTCACTTAAGTATTTGGATGCCACTTTAGGAAATTATATTTCTCCTAGGTTGGACGACTTGAGAAGAAGGCAAATGAAACTCAAATAGAAAATTATGAAGGGTGAATGTGAGTTTCATTTGGGTGTCCCTAATTGGAGGGAAAAGAAGATTTGAATTTGAGGAGAAAAGGCTATAAATAAGAGTGTTGGGCTCTTTGTTTGGCATCCACTATCTTTCATACTAAAATGTTGCTAAAATTGTTTCAGGCTTGGCTTCAAGGAATGCATACCTTCTAGTTCCTTACATCCAGTTTTCGTGTTTCAGAGATAGTACCTAGCTGGATATGAGACTGCTTCTCATTCAAAGATAGTAGATTGAGATTTATTGTTGAAGTTTGATGTTTTTCTCAGTTTTACAGGTTGCTGGTTTGAAGTGTTGAAAGTGATTTTTGATCATAGTTTTGTGCATGAATTTTTGATGGTTTTGGGTATTGGTCCATTGTTTGAGTCTATCTAGGGCGGGGCTTGCAAAGTTTCGGATTTTATTTTGGAGCCTATGATTTTATCTTGTAGGTCGCCCTCTTGAAGGCTGTATCTTGCCTATCACTGCATTGGAAATTGTGTTTAATTCGTAGTTGGGTGTTTCATGCAGTTTGTTCACTTAGACTTGGTCGCCATCATCCTAGTTTTCATTTGCAGCTGATTTCATGTTGTTTGGTGAAGTATTGAGTGAGTTAGGAGCATTTTTGGTGATGTTTCTAGTTGCTGGTTTGCATTTTCAGTTTGCTGCTTTTATATATCAGATTCTAGTAGTTGGAGTTTTGGGCTTGTTTTTCATGGTTGGAAATCTCTTGGAGTTTGGAAAAACATTTGATATCATTTGCAGCCACTTGGGCATCTCTTATATTTGGCTATTGCAGATTTTACTTCACATTGTAAAGTTGTTTCAGTAGTACTGATCAACTCTTTAATACTTTTGCAAATTCTCTATTGTATTCCCACTTTTAGTGGAAGAGGCTGGCTTGCCACCTTATTTACTTTCCTTCCATAAGCATTTCATTCCCACCATCTGGTGGAAGAGATAGGCCTCGCCGTCTTTACTTTTTGTATTGCATTCTCATTTGTTGATCGATTGAGCCGTCACTCTACTCCCACTGAATAAGTGGTCGAGTTGCATCTTTTGTATTTCAAGCATTTAGTTTTTAAGCTAACGATCCCTGGCGCCATATGCTCACACCTTGCCCATCATCGGGATCCTGGTATACATTCTTTGGTTATAGGATTGCATTCCAGTGTTGGTTTATGATTTGGCTAACGCTGACGAGTGCCTTTGTTGAAGTGTCGTTGCAAAAATTTGAAAAAATTATAAGGGGGTCATTACAGTGGTATCAAAACCAAGATCCTGCCATCCTATGAAAAAATTCAATGATTCAATTGTCAGATGAGTGACAAAGACATCAGATACTACATACAGAGAGACATGACTACCGAGAAGTCTATATCAAAGTTGATACAAGAACTGACCATGCTTATGAGAGATCCTGACATTAAAGGGGCATACTCATGGATTGCTGCAAAATCTAAATGTTTGGGTGGGAAGGCTGCCTTGACATGTGAAGGATGTGTGGTAGAGCCTGAAAACAATCTTTTAGACTTGCATGTGATTGGTACTGATGAAGATCTTTTTGGCGATAAGAACAAAACAGCAGTCTTGAATCCTAATTTGGATTCATCCAATGAAGGTCTTGAGACTAATGACTTCATAGAAGATGATGGTAGAACTATTGCGTGGGATGAGTTCGCCGAAGAAGAGCAAGATGAAGGAAATACTAGTGGTGTCTTTAAATCAACTTATGACTACTTTCATAGTGATGATGTTTATGATGATTCAGATGAGTTCATAACCAATCATGTTGAAGAGTTGGTGATAGATAATTTCCCTCCTGTCATTGTCCAAACTCCCCAAGAGTTTTCACATGAAGAGTTCATGACAAGTAACCAAGAAGGGCTCCTTGTTATGCATGGGGCTGCTAATGATGAAATCAGTAACACACCTACTCATGATAAGTTCATTGAAGAAAGGAATGATAAAGTATTCAAAACAGCTAGCTTTGGTGATTCTTTATTTCAATACAATGATAGTGACATGGATGGTTTTGGGTTTGATCTTCAAACCAAGCCATTGGAGAAAGATACCTATGAAGATATCAGTTTAAGTGAGTTGGGAGGTGACTTGTTCAAAAAATCAACACTCCAAGAAGGGCACGATGAACACTTTCCTTTTGATCAAAACAATCAGCCCCTTAGCATTTGGGATCCGGGTGTAAAGGCACCTAGCGAAGACAAGGAACCTATGTGGGATGAATTTCCCTTTGATCCAGATGATGAAATAGAACTTGATGAGGATTCTATATCAGCAAACAATGGAGACGTTATGCTTGAGTTTGGGGCTGCCTTCAAGTTTGATCAAAGTGACAGTGAGGTGAAAGCAGATTTTCAAGTCCATAAGGCTCCTAACATTGAAGAGTTTGAAGGTGTTCTTAAACACAAATCTGATTTATCAATGCATGAAGCTGATTGTAAACAAAGGCATGAAGAATTTGTGGAGTCTAATTCTAATTATGATATTGAGTATCTTCAACTTGTTGGTGGTGGAAGACAAGAGTCTTGGAGCAGCCATGAGGGCAACAATGACAAGAAACAGAGTTCTGATTTTTACTTACAGCCTATCGGCAGTACATCACCTTTGCATATTCATGAGTGGGAAGGTCATTGCAAGGTATCTACTAAAAAAGAAGTGCAAGCCCTATCCCAATTTGATTGCACACATAGTTTGGTTGATGAACTCTACTGGAAGGTTCAAGTTGAAGACAGACAAAGAGGAGTTAAGGATGAAGTTGCTCTCCCTAACTTGCTACGTATCAAAGACTCCTTGGACGCATTGAAATCAGTGTACATACACTTGATCAGAGATCATGATTATGCCTTTGAAATTGCAAGGAAGACCATTGGTGCTTTCCAAGAAGAGGAGAGAAAGGTTGATGAGCTTACTCTCGAGCTTGAATCAACAAAGGACATGTTAGAAAATACTCAGTTGGCTCTAACGGAGGTAGAAGATCAACTTGCTGATTTCAAACTTTTCAAAGAGCAAGAGAATGAGCAGAGAGCTGAAGAAATCAAGCAAGTAATCGGTGAGCTTGATAGTCTTCAAGAAGAGTTTGACTTGGGAAATTTTCCACGCAGATCAAAAGTTGCATGTGCAAATTTGAACCAGCAAGTTGGGCTTGAATGTAAGAAAAGACAAGACTTCCATATTATGCATAATCCTCTCTTTGAAGTTAGTGCCAAGGCAATTTATGATAGTCCCCTCTTTGAGTTGGAAGATGAAGCATCGAGTGACAATAGCATAGAATGTGATCCTAATGAAGATTCCAAACACTATATGGAATGTGGTTTTCAGCTTATTGATGATTTGCAAGCAAATCATGAGGGAGGTTCGATCCTTGCAAATGATAATCTTCCAAGAAGTTTGTTTGATCAAGAATGCTTAAGCGGGATTCAGGATGCAATTTCCACTTGGGAGGTATTGAATCAGGATGTTTTCAACGTCCTTGACATCAAAAGGTTGTCCAAACACAGTTTGGTAGCTCCTGGTAACTTTATTACAGCAGCAAGGAGAGAAGATTTTGGACTTGTTACTCATGAAGTATGGGAGAAAGATGGTCCAAAACATAGTGTTTGCACACTTGTCAATCCATCCCTTTGGTTGAGAGATGTTTTAACTCATGCTAGTCTATTTTGGGAGTTGGATCTGAGGTCATCTAATGTTTCATGCTCCAATGTTGTTGAAGCTTTCATGGATTGGCTTCAAGGGTTCACTAGAGGAGACACCAATTTCTTGAGTATGCACTTGGTTTTGACCAGCACTTGGAGACGTGTTGAGTTTTCTCTCCGATGTGTTGAAGATTATTTCCAGTTGGGTATCCATGTTGGGATCCTCAACTTGGCTTGATGAAGCTTATTACATATGGAAAGGACTTTTGGAGGGATAAGGGTCAAATTATCAGATTTTTTGGTGCTGCCACTTTCATTACTAGCCACTTGATGGTTCCGTTTGTTTATCAACAAATGGATTGGAGAGAAATTTTGAGTAGATGCATTGATTTGGGTGATGATTTTCAGTATAGCAGCACTAGTTCATCTTCCTAGATGCTGATTATCCCTAAATAAGATCATAAGTCAATCACTTCAGTCATGGTGGGCAATTGGTATAATTATTTTCAGACTTCACAATCTCCTATCAGGACTGATTTTTGGCCTCAAATGCAAGAGGTGATGATTCAAAGAAAGCTGAATCCATCTTTGGAAGTGTTGTGACCTTTTTTCACACATCACCCCATCAAGATGGGGACCCCCTAAATTTTGCTCCATTCTGGTCTTTTGGCTTTGGTTCGCTCTCTCTCTGGTCTCTGGTCCTTCCGGGGATGTCCCGTTGTTTGACCCAGGTTGAAATATTGGTTAAGTCTGTGTAATTAGGGCTTTCATCCTTCAGGCTTATTTAAGGTCAAACCGAGTCATAAAATTGAAATCTAAGCTTAGTGCAGCAGTCAGAAGACTTCCAGCAGAGTCCCCCTAAATTTTCACTGTATTCCGGCAACTTACTATTTTTAGTAAGTATTCAATTTGGGACTATTTTATTGAGATTTTGGAATTCTGTCAGTTCCACTGCATCCGGGTAACATCAAGCTGCCTACACGTAAATTTTGAGCCAGATCAGACGACTTGCTATTTTTGGCAGTTCAGGCTTCAAGAGCCATTTAGGGTTTCCACATGAGCTTTTCAGATGCATGTCTGGAGAATCCTTCTGGGTTTTCCAAAGCCTTCGCAGTGATGTAACATGCAAACCGAGACAACCACTTTCAGAGTTCAACCTTCGGAGGCTATTTTTAGGGTTCGCATGCAGTGTTTTTCAAACGCATGTCGGGTTTTTCTTTATGGGTTTTTCGAGAGCTTCGCAACGGTGTGACTTGCAAGCGGAGAAGATCGAGTTTTGAGGACTTACTATTTTTAGCCAGTGCATGCATACAGACCAGTTTTCTGGGTTTTTCTGGGTTTTTGAGATCCCGCGGGCAATATGACATGCAAACCATCCCGGCAGTGGATGAGTCACTTTTCAGACAGTTTCTATTTTTAGCAGGTACACTCTGCACCAACACACTCCAGTTCAGCACACAAGCCGATGCGTAAGGAACGAAGTCAAACAGACCGTTCGGGATACATGCAAGTCAAATTAGGGTTTCCACTTTTATAGGGGTAAAATCCAAAAATAGCCGAAACGAAGTACCCCACCCATGTCAGCACACTTCACAGTACCTGCTGGCAAAATTTGAGCAAAGTCGGAGAACTTACTATTTTTAGTAAGTCAGGACACGGCTATAAATAGCAGGTCTGCACCCGAGGTTGGCATCAGAGTAACACTCAAGCTATCAAGATCAAGCGTTGCAACTTTCAGGCAAAACGGAGCTACTGAAGTCAGAAAGTCAGAACTTACTATAAATAGCAGGTGGCTATAAATAGCAGGTCAGGGCAGAGGACTGGCAGAACAGGTTCCCCAGGCAGAGAATATCATCTGATGAAATTTTCAGGCAAAACGGAGCCTTAGAGGTTGAAAAGCAAGGGATTTGCTAAAAATAGCACAACTTGCTAAAAATAGAATGCAAGAGCAAGGGCAGGCAGAGGCTTGAAAATTGTCTAAGGCAGAAATAAAAGTAGACCCATCAAAATGCGCCCTCAAGAAGAGATGCCTTCAGAACACCTAAGGCATAAAACAGAAGCTCATACCTCAAAATGCGCCCAAAGAGGAAGGAGAGAGGTGAAAAGTTTCTAAGTCATGGAAACGAAAGTGGAACCTATGAAATGCGCCCATGGTGAAAATGAGAGCTCACATGTGAAAATGCGCCCACCTTGATGGAAGCCTTGAAAATTTTCTAAGGCAAAAAACGAAAGTAGACCCAAAGAAATGCGCCCACCTTGATGACTCTCTCAAATTCTTCTAAGGCATAAAATGAAAGTGGAGAGGTCAAAATGCGCCCACCTTGATGGAAGCCTTGAAAATTTTCTAAGGCAAAAAACGAAAGTAGACCCAAGGAAATGCGCCCACCTTGATGACTCTCTCAAATTCTTCTAAGGCATAAAATGAACGTAGAGAGGTCAAAATGCGCCCTCAAGGAAGGTGAGGATATGAAATATTTCTAAGTCGTGAAATGAAAGTAAGCACATCAAAATGCGCCCTGAAGTGAAAGTTAACCCCATGAAATGCGCCCAAGCCTAGATGATGCTAAGAAGAAAAACGCCTAAGGTAGAAGGAAATAGAACTTGCAAGGGTGAAATGCGCCCTCAAGGTGAGGAGGTCTTGAAATTTTCTAAGGCATGAAAATCAAAGTAGCCCCTTCCAAATGCGCCCATGGTGAAAATGAAAGCCCACATGTTGAAATGCGCCCACCTAGCAAAATAGAAGCATGGGGTCTCATTTGCGCCCAAGGAAGAAGAGATGCCTTGAAAAAGTTCTAAGGCGTGGAAAGTGAAAGCTCACATGTGTAAATGCGCCCTCAAGAGAAAATGGAAGCTTGGCCTAGCATTTGCGCCCATGATGAAGAGGAGATGGCCGAAATTTTCCTAAGGCATAAAATGAAAGTAGGGAGGTCAAAATGCGCCCTCAAGAAGATAAAGTGGCTAGGACTTGAAAAAACGTCTAAGGCATGGAAATGAAAGCTCAAGACCCCATATGCGCCCAAGGTTGCTGGAGAGAATTTCCTAAGGCAACGAAATAAAAGTGGAACCTAGCAAATGCGCCCTCACCTTGAAAGGATATTCTAAGTGTTTGAGAATTTTCTAAGTGAGAAATTAAGGCTTGCATGAGTAAAATACGCCAAGGTTGCTGGAGAAAATTTCCTAAGGCAACAAAATAAAAGTAGACACATGAAAGTGCGCCAGAGGTGTAAAGTGAAGAAATTTTTTTTAAATGAAATAAATATTTCATCAAAATGTATACGCCTATGGTAGAGAAAGTGTTAGAAAATTTTTTCTAAGTGAGATAACACTTCACTAGGGAAAAATACGCCCTTGGCATGGAAGGATGATTTGATGAGTTTTAAAATTCTCCGAAGGCAATTGAAAGTTGACGAATATTTTTCAAGGGGAAGATTTGATATCGATGAATATTTTCCATGGGTCAAGTGCAAAATCAAATGAACCCGTTTAAAATGCACCCATGATTTAACAGAGTTTGAAAATTAATTTCCTAAGGGAAATTTTAATATTTTCAGAGGAAATTCGTTTTGCCTAGATTATTTTCCTGACAGAAGTTAAATCTCAAAGGACGAATTATTTCGAGCACGCAAACAATTTTTAATCGCCCGGAGTTGAACATTTTAATGAGAGAATTTAAAATGTCTAAGGCAAATTTCATGAAATCGAGGATTTAAATGACAGACATTTTAAAAGTTGGAAATATATTTACAACTCCCACGAATTTCTTTCGAGTTGAATTTATTTGAACACTGCGAGATTTTAAAATGGAATTCAAGTGATTGTTTTTCTCGCGAGCTGTTAACTGGCAGATTAAGAGGAAAATTCGAAATTTGAAGAAGAAGGAATCATTATTAATGGCGACTGCCATAATGACCGGCTGACGACTAGCCCACTACTGCGCTTGAATTAGAAGATTCCGAACGAAGAGAGTGGAAAATTGATGAAGGTGCTAAAAATAGCCCCAGCACTACTTAGCAGGATTCTCCGAGAAAAGTTATTTAAACAATCTCTTCTCTCATTTCTCCTCACATTGTTTCGAAGTTGAAGTTGCTGAAGAAGTTCTTGAGAGATTGAAATATTTTCCAAGTGGTTGAGGAGAGAAATTCTGTGAGAGTTTATTTTATTTCGGAGTGTTGAGTTGCTGAAAGTGCGAAGTGCTGGAGAAATTTTCATTTGCCGAGACTCTTTCTTTCGAAGAGCTGAAAGTGTGTTGCTGCAACTTCGAAGTTGAAGGTTGAAGTTATTTTCCGGAGTTGCTGGAGAATTTAATTCTCAAAGAGCTGAAAGTGGAGTTGCTGCGAAGTTTAAACGTTGAGAAGTTGAGGAAGTTGAAATTTCATATTGCTGGCAACTCTTTATTCCTCTAACTGCTGAAGTTGACAAAGTGAAGTCAAGGTTCGAACAATTTGTGCTGGAGAAATTAGCTACATTGCTGAAAGTTATTAGCTTGCTGCGTTTTTTCTTCACCAGTCAGAAGTGCAGTTGCTGAGAGTTGTCTCTAAACTCAGAGATTTTTATACAGTACGAGGTTTGGAGTTAGAAATTTATGCTGAGGAATTTTATTTTCAAAGCTAACTCCGTATTCGCAGCCATCTCGGGAATTGTTTTATTTTATTAAAAATCTGCAATCTAGCTTATTCTTCTATTTTATTTTGCAGATGGCCGGAGCAAAGGATGTTGCAGGAACAAGCAGAGCCGCAGGCAGAGCTGCAAACACTGAAGCAGGCAAGGCTGGCTCATCCCGGCAGGCAATGATTAAAAGGCTCGCTAAGCCATTTCTCCCAAAGTCAGCAATAGTTTCAAAGTTGGCAGGATTAAATGATACCAACCTTGGTTCATTTAATCTAAATGCACTCAAGTCGAGGATGTTCGGGCTAGGGGGCCATCAACCATCCGTCACGGCACATAATATAATGAAGAGTGGAATCTACGCAGCTGCTAGTTTTCCGCCAGCAATTCAGTGTCCGGAGCTAATTATGGAGGGCGCCAATCACTACAAGCCAGAACGTAGGACGATTGGTTCCTCCTGATGGTAACCGCCTACTAATTTCGTCGATATCTAGAGAGGCATTTGGATTCCAACCGCCGAGGAGATGTTATACGCAACAAACAAAAGCGCATAAGATGTACTTTCCTCTTCGAAGGGTCATCAGTACAAATTATCAACAAGGAAGTTTGATGCACGCGGAACAAGAATACCGTGATTTGATAATGATGCTGAGCCGGGTGAATGGGAGTGCACAGGCTTACATTTTCGAGCCTTGGATGTTCTACTTCATCGAGATCATCTTGGAAGGAAAGGAGTGTGTCGATTGGGCTAGGATGATTAGCAACCACATTGATGAGCAATTCAGGAGCCTGAGGGTGGCGAAGACTTTCTACATGAGCTCATATGTAATTTACATGTTGGCCAGAATGACTAAGTACAGAGGGATTTCGTACAAGGAGCCAATCGGCTGTGCCCCTGGTCAATTCAAAATCCATGAAGCCTGCACACAGCTACATTTAGCTAACATTGCCAACTATAAACGGGCAAATGATGCATTCACAATGCACATTGCGAGGACACTTCAGCAGAGGACGCAGCAGAGAATATCTAAAGAAGCACAGACATTGATTGAGGAATATGGGTATTGGCTCATCCAATTCCCGAAATTCACATATATTAGGCTGCAGGGGTTCACTTCGTATCCGTATCGGTTACCACGATACCCCACTGATCACATAGTAATGCTTGAGGTATCTAGGCAATTGATTGCCTACGATAAGATTCAGAAAAGGAAAAAGAAGGGTGGGCTTGATTTCCCTATCACCATGGGAAATTCCATTGAGGTGTGTCCCTCTTTGCAG
This sequence comes from Sequoiadendron giganteum, assembly GCA_007115665.2. Taxonomy (NCBI): domain Eukaryota; kingdom Viridiplantae; phylum Streptophyta; class Pinopsida; order Cupressales; family Cupressaceae; genus Sequoiadendron; species Sequoiadendron giganteum. Next base: position 405,088,881 of record CM021104.1, read on the forward strand.
GCAGCCCGAGAGGCAGAGGATGAGCTGCAATCTTATCATTTGTCATATCACACAGGCAGGCAGGATTTCGATCCTTACGGGAACATCCGGATGGTACAGAACGTTGAATACCGGCACAGAGCTCATCTGGAGGACTTCTGGGCAAATGCAGTGGATGAGGCTGAGATAAGAAGAAGGATGTTTTCCAGACTTCCTCTCAAGTTGATTAGAGAATGTGAGATTATTCCAGTTCCCGACCAGGTGGAGGAGGATGTCAACGCCATGCAACCCGACTATGGGTCAGTTAGGGATACTCCTGTCCCACCACCTGATTGGTCCGAGCCAGAGATCATGGACTTGGACACTCTTTCTATCCCGGTGATGACTTTTACCAGGACTTGGGTCGACAGACATGTATGCAGACTTAAGAACAAGTCGATCGCCCTTACTTACAGCTTGATGGGTGACCCAAGGCCGTTATCGGTAAAAAGGGGGAAACAAATTGCTCAGACATCGAGGGCACAAGTGGAAGTGCCAACCCAGCCGATACCGTTGAGGATAGAACAAGCATCACCCGTGCACTCACAAACTCAATCTTCGAGTTTAAGAGTGGTTTCATTATTTGCCGATCAGAGGGCAGGATTAGAGGAAGAGCGGGGACTTGAGGAGGTAGATCAGCCCAACGCCCGGGAATCAGCTAGTGTCAGTCTATCCAGGGGCGGCCAACAGGAGGAGGAAGAGGAAACAATGGCCGACACCCATTTTCAGCAGATGTTGGACACGGCTTTGGAAGAAGAAGAAAACACAGAACAGGGGACCCAAGGGTCGGGAGATACCCAGCTTATAGAGGAGGATGAGCCCGAGCAAACCAGTGCAAGAAGGGAGGAAGTGCACGAGATGGAGGCAACAGAAGAGCAGCCCCTTGTCATTTGTAATCCACAGCAGACAGTGCCTGATTGGCTTTCCGACAGAATGAGGAGAGAACCCGAGGATGACACGGATCCGGCCATTGAGATGGAAGAGTTCCTCAGGAGGATCAGTGCGCCACCAGAGAAGAAAAGGGCCCGAAAGTTTTCAAAGATCTCGACCGACGAGTCAGGCTCCCGCACGCTTCAGGTGGCTATTCCGAGGGAAGATTGTGATCGAACCGAGGAGAGGCCTGAAAATTATGTGATCACCACAGTAGAGTTGGGTCGTCCTACGGGAGCCCAAGTTATCGAGGAGTTCGATAACTCCTATCAGGCATTGAAGGATCAGTTGCTCCGCACGGAGGGGAAGTATAAGAAATTGAAGAAGGAGCACAAAACCTTGATAGGATACATGCAAAATCTAGCACGTCCAGGTGAACCAGCAAACCCAGCAGTGGAACGTCCATCGGAGCTTCCGAAGGAGTCAGTTGTTGCCTTAGAGGATTTGAAGAAAATGGAAATGGAGGCGGACAAGTGGGTTAGCCGTGTTCATACTGAGACAGGGAAATTCATGGAGGACCTTGCCGATGCTTATCGACAGGCCTCAAATATTTTGGCACGGATGGATATAGTAGATCAGGCCTGGGGTGATACTCGCATCTATCAAACGAAGATTGTACTTCGTTTGGGGGCTTTGATGCATGTACCTCTAGAAACCTTGGTGGATGGAGGTGTAATTCAGAGAGGTGATAGGTATGATTTCACCAGTTGGTACTCCTCGGTGGTCACAGGCCGTGGATTTCACGACGCAGCAAGGGCAGATTCAGCTAAAGTGAGGAAAGCAATGGGCAACATCTTGGGGGGAGTCCTCAATACATTAGAAGCCATATTTGCTAGAAAGTTGGTCCCAGAGGAGATAACTGCTGATGGCTTGAAAAGTAGACTGCCTCCATTCTTCTCAGCTGCGAGGTCACTTGTCCTGGATGACTTTGAGAATGTCTCCACGTTCTCTAGTATAATTCAGCATACCCAGGACGCCTTGGTGACATGGAGAAAATCTTGCATCAGATACGGACAGACGGTAGCAGTCTTGGAGTTCCAGCTCAACCATATTCCACCGATCTCTACACAGGAGGTTGAAGCAGTATTGGCCCGGTTGATCGAGTTTGCTATCCGGGAGAAGGCCAGTGGGAACGCGCTGCTTGATGAGGATCTTCTTGATGATGGTAGTGGGCATTAATTGCTCATTATGATTCCTGCAGGGGAGTGGAGAATATTCTGTGCATTCATTGCCCACTCCTCTCTGTGGCGGTTTTTAGGGCAGAAACCCTAATCAGGGCATAGGTGGCTCGATCTGAGCCCTTCATTGTAATTTGATCTGAACCGTCCACTGAATTGGACTTATTATAAAAGGGGCATCCCCCCTCATTTGTAATCTATTAGAATTAGAGATAGAGATCAGAATTGGAGTTGTCAGAGCTAGAGAGTAGAAGGCATTTAGCTTAGAAGTTAGCTTTAGATTGAGGAGGGAAGAAAACTTTCCTTTGAAAGTTTTGTAAAAGGTTGTTGTGAACACTTTTCATAATACAAAGAGTTTCATTGCTTGGTGATTTCTTCTTTGTTATGAGTAGCTAGCAAGGCCATTTCGTCTTTCCAATTCAAGGTAGATAGAGTAAAATAGATTTTTATTTCATGCAAGTAGTTGTTAATTGTGGAGTGTGGCGTTGTGATTTAAGCATATCTTCTTCATCCATACCACTAGCGGGCTTACTGATGGTAAGTTCGCCTTGCGTGGTCAACTGGAGTATCAGCACTTAACTTCGATTATGGTTCATATGTTTGTATGCGTCGTATTGACGGTATGAACGTGTTGCGTCATAGTTTGAACATTTTTCTCATCCTTTGAAGATTGCACCAACTTTGTCGGAGTTGTTCGAAAGGAGACAAAGCAAAGTTTGGTTTGAAGATTGTTTAAGTCGATCTTCGTCCTCCACCCTTTAGAAATAGATTTGTAGAATCCCTATCCCTATCCCCTTTAAATTCTGCATTTTCTGAGTCAGTCTAGATACCAGAACCATATTGCCAAATCATTCATGTCCTAATTGCTTCACGGAGTTGAACAACTACGTAAGTCCCCTTGAAATAACCAGCAAAACACATCAACCAACTGAGTCTATTCGCGATAAAAGGAACCTTGGAGTCGAACACATGAACTTTCAAGCAATCTTAGCATGTGGGACACTTTGATCAAGAGAGAATAGAGTGACCGTTGGGGCAACTTTATTCTGTGCTGGCGCTGTCATAAAAAGCACGTCAACAGGAAGGTGTTCAAGTTGTTACCAGTGGCTATTCCTATGCTTTCCCTTGTACTTTTGCTTGGGGCAGCGAACCTTTGACTGCCTTGGTTCATCATTCTAAGACTCTTGGTGTTGGAATTGTGAGAAATTTCTATAGTCTCCATGGTTGTATCATGATAATTCAGTTCAGCCATAGTGGATCCCTATGGAGTGATGGAAATAAATTCGTTGAGCTCTTGCAAAGGATTGCTTTCCCTTTTGCAAGAAGATTTGGAGAAGTCACATATGCTCTTGTGGCTTTGTTTGTCACCTTGAGGAGATATGTCGAGGATTACAGTATTGCGTCCAGTAGACTATCTTTCCCATTGCCCCAGATTGTGATAGACAGTGGTGTGGTTAATATTGATGACTCGGAGTCTTTGAAGCGTGAGATGCTGCAAGGTGCTGACTTCGGTCCTTCCCGCCTATTCTTGGATGGTGTCTTTCTGGAGTTACAAGGGAGGTTAGTGCAGTCTTGGCACGATGTTTTCACTCATGTGATCAAAGTGGTGCAGCATCAGCATGGTGGTTCCTCCTTGAGACAAACATAGGACCCTAGGATTCTACTTGGTTTGGCATGGATTAGTTAAAATATTTCTGGAGTTCTAGTGGCATTGGTTGAGGACAAGTAATTTTGGGAAGGGTGCACTATAATGTCCCCATTTTTAGTACTACACTTTCCAATGATTAATAGCCTATCCCCGTATACCCGTAGAGTGGTCAGAGGCAGAATTAGGGTTTCCAACTACTTGGAGGTTTCTTTTGCAAATTTGAGGGCTTGCATGTTGGAGTTTTGCAGTTTGGATTCTGGATTCCTTCTGGGTTTTCAAAGAGCTTCACAGTGGTGTGACATGCAACTGCAATGGAGGACTTTTCCGGACTTACTATTTTTAGTAAGTACAATAGCTGCTCGGATTGTGGTTAAAATGAGTTTGGAACAACTTACAATTTTTAGTAGTATGTTTTTTTAGTAAGTTCTATTTTTAGCAAGGTTTCTACAGTTCAGTTCAATGGCTATATCTGGCAGGTCAGTTTGAGCAGTTTGGTCTCCAACACCCTTGGTGCTCTTTTTGGTACTATTTCAACAGCTTGGTATTATGTCTATTTCTGGCAGGGCAGTTTTGGCAGTTTGATGTCCAACAATCTTGGAGCTTGATTTGGCAGGTTTGGTGACTTAAGTGATTTTATATTTGATGATGTAATGTTTAACTGAAAAATATTAGCTAAGGCAAATTGGACGATTTTCTTGGAGAGATATTTAAGTTACATTATAAAGTATCACTTAAATATTGTGGACGCCTAGCATAGGAGATATTTGAGTTTTTGTTAAATATTTCACTTAAATATTTATGGATGCCTAATAGTGAAATATTTGCAAGTTATAATCATTTTCACTTAAGTATTTGGACGCCACTTTAGGAAGTTATATTTCTCCTATGTTGGACGACTTGAGAAGAGGCAAATGAAACTCAAATACAAAATTATGAAAGGTGAATGTGAGTTTCATTTGGGCATCCCTAATTGGAGGGAAAAGCAGATTTGGATTTGAGGAGAAAAGGCTATAAATAAGAGTGTTGGGCTCTTTGTTTGGCATCCATTATCTTTCATACTGAAATGCTACTGAAATTGCTTCAGGCTTGGCTTCGAGGAATGCATACCTCCTAGTTCCTTCCTTTCAGTCTTTGTGCTTGAGAGATAGTACCTAGCTAGATATGAGACTGCTTCTCATTTAGAGATAGCAGATTGAGCTTTATTGTTGAAGTTTGATGTTTTCCTCAGTTTTACAGGTTGCTGGTTTGAAGTGCTGAAAGTGATTTTTGATCATAGCTCTATGCACAAATTTATGATGGTTCTGGGTATTGGCCCATTGTCTGAGTCTATCTAGGGCCGGCTTCTTGCAAAGTTTCGGATTTTATTTTTGGAGCCTATGATTTTATCTTGTAGGTCGCCCTCTTGAAGGCTGTATCTTGCCTGTCACTGCATTGGAAATTGTGTTTAATTCGTGGTTGGGTGTTTCATGCAATTTGCTCACTTAGACTTGGTCGCCATCATCCTAGTTTTCATTTGTAGCTGATTTCATGTTGTTTGGTGAAGTATTGAGTGAGTTAGGTGCATTTTTGGTGAGGTTTCTACTCTCTGGTTTGCATTTTCAGTTTGCTGGTTTTATATATCAGATTGTAGTAGTTGGAGTTTTGGGCTTGTTTTTCATGGTTGGAAGTCTCTTGGAGTTTCATAAAACATTTGATATCATTTGCAGCCACTTGGGCATCTCTAATATTTGGCTATTGCAGATTTTACTTCACATTGTAAAGTTGTTTCAATAGTACTAATTAGCTCTTTAACACTTCTGCAAATTCTTTATTGTATTCCCACTTTTAGTGGAAGAGGCTGGCTTGCCGCCTTATTTACTTTCCTTGCATAAGTATTTCATTCCCACCGTTTGGTGGAAGAGACAAGCCTCGTCGTCTTTACTTTTTGTACTGCATTTTCATTTGTTGATCGATTGAGCCGTCACTCTACTCCCGCTGAATAAGTGGTAGAGTTGCATCTTTTGTATTTTAGGCATTCAATTTTCAAGCTAACGATCCCTGGCGCCATTTGCTCACACCTTGCCCATCATCGGGATCTTGGTGTACATTCTTGGTGGACCGACCTATTCGTCTTAAAGTGGGAGGATAGCCGATACACCTCAAGGCGGTGGGCGTAGCCCTAGCGATGGGGTCTCGCCCCGATGGATAAGGTTACATTTCAGTGTTGGTTTATTATTTTCCTAACGCTAACGGGTGCCTTTGTTGAAGTGTTGTTGCAAAACTTTGAAAAAGTTATAAGGGGATCATTACATAGTTTTGGGAGATGCCAATTAGAGGCAGCCTCGTACTTTCTATCACTATGTTTCTGTGACTTTGTCATTTTGACATTTGTAGAGCAAACTTCTATGCTTTGGGCATTTTGGTGTATAAAGTATTACTAATTTTTTATTTTTTATTATATGCACATTGATAATGAATTACAGAAGCAATTATATATTAATTTGTTCAACTCTAATGTTAACTCTATTCCTGCATATTAATTTTTTGTAATGTCCCCATTTTAGCTCTACACTCTTCAATTGGATTTAGCCTATTTCCAAAAATCTGTAGGCTAATCAAAAGTGCAGATTAGGGTTTCCATTTTTATAGGAGATTTCAGCTTGGCTTTTGGTGGCTCGAATGGAGGTTTTTTAACAGTCTGATCTTTGGAGCTTTCTAGGTTTTTGGAGAGCTTCAGGGTAAGGTAACATGCATGTTGAAATAATGACATGCATTTCTCTCTAGTACCTTGCATGCAGAAAAGGTTTCTAGGTTTTTTCTGGGTTTTCAGAGATCTACAAGGTAGTATGACATGCATTTGAATCAATCGACCTTTCCAAACACTTACTATTTATAGTAAGTCATGATTATTGCTCAGTTGGTGTTCTGATGAAGTCTTGGAAACTTACTATTTATAGCAGTTTTGTAATGTGCCAACCCTTCGATAAAGTAAAAATTTCCAAAATTACACCATAAGACTAAGTAACAAGTCAGTGCAATTAAAAATTTCTTTCTTTTATTGAAAATATACGAACAAGATGCCATAACATATTACAATAAAGATTCCATTTCATTACAATAACTTCACAAGTACACGTAACAAGAATACATACCTTTACATACATAGCTCCAATGAGCTTTAGAACTAAGACGGCCAGGATGTTCCCTTTCAAATCTTGGTTCTTCTGTCGCCTGCTGTGGAGGAGAAGCATCACTCAGGCGCTTTTCCGCCAACCACGGACTCTTAATGCAATCCCCCGCACATCTATCATTCAATAGATGGCCCTTCCCTTCGATGAAAAGATTGGTAGAGTAACCGCTAACGACAACCAACTGAGCATAATGTTGTGTCCTACATAACTAAAACCTTGCAATCCCACAATCTCGAACTAGCATGTAATACTGAATCATATTGGTGGTTCTACCTTGATAATGATACAGGAGATTGAGCAAGATCCCCAAGAAGGAAGCATGAATCCGCAAACTCTGCCTTCCCCACAACAAGGGCAAGTTTGGACCCTAAGGTTTGATGGATCCCGGTAAAAGAAAGGAGCAGGAGCTAGTTCTAAATTGATCAGTCCAAACGGAGAAGCATACCTCGCAGCCCACAGACTGGAATTCCCTTGCACGAATAACGTCGCAGAATATGAATCATTGATTCATGGATTACTGCTAGCATTGTGGAAAGGAGCAAAAGTATTACATGCTCTTGGAGATTCAGAGATAGTTGTGAGGCAAGTGAGGAAGCAGTATGTTTGCCATGATAGGAGATTAACTTGTTACCGCAATAGAGTGTGGGATCTTATTGAGAGCTTCGACGCTTTCAATATTCAATATGTGAACCAATCAAACAATCAAGTAGCAAACTCCTTGGCACAAGCAGACAGTTCTGTTGACGTGCTTTTTATGACAACGCCAGCACAGAATAAAGTTGTCCAACGGTCACTCTATTCTCTCTTGATCAAAGTGTCCCACATGCTAAGATTGCTTGAAAGTTCATGTGTTTGACTCCAAGGTTCCTTTTATCGCGAATAGACTCAGTTGGTTGATGCGTTTTGCTGGTTATTTCAAGGGGACTTACGTAGTTGTTCGATTTTGTGAAGCAATTAGGACATGAATGATTTGGCAATATTGTTCTGGTATCTAGACTGACTCGAAAATGCAGAATTTAAAGGGGATAGGGATAGGGATTCTACAAATCTACTTCTAAAGGGTGGAGGGCGAGGATCGACTTAAACAATCTTCAAACCAAACTTTGCTTTGTCTCCTTTCGAACAACTCCGACAAAGTTGGTGCAATCTTCAAAGGATGAGAAAAGTGTTCAAACTATGACGCAACATGTTCATACCGTCAATACGACGCATACAAACATATGAACCATAATCGAAGTTAAGTGCTGATACTCCAGTTGACCACGCAAGGCGAACTTACCATCAGCAAGCCCGCTAGTGGTATGGATGAAGAAGATATGCTTGAATCACCACGCCACACTCCACAATTAACAACTACTTGCATGAAATAAAATCTATTTTACTCTATCTACCTTGAATTGGAAAGACGAAATGGCCTTGCTAGCTACTCATAACAAAGAAGAAATCACCAAGCAATGAAACTCTTTGTATTATGAAAAGTGTTCACAACAACCTTTTACAAAACTTTCAAAGGAAAGTTTTCTTCCCTCCTCAATCTAAAGCTAACTTCTAAGCTAAATGCTATATGCCTTCTACTCTCTAGCTCTGATCCAATTCCAATTCTAATCTCTATCTAATATTTTACAAATGAGGGGGGATGCCCCTTTTATAATAAGTCCAATTCAGTGGACGGTTTAGATCGAATTACAATGAAGGGCTCAGATTGAGCCACCTATGCCCTGATTAGGGTTCTGCCCTAAAAACCGCCACAAAGAGGAGTGGGCAATGAATGCACAGAATATTCTCCACTCCCCTGCAGGAATCATAATGAGCAATTAATGCCCACTACCATCATCAAGAAGATCCTCATCAAGCAGCGCGTTCCCACTGGCCTTCTCCCGGATAGCAAACTCGATCAACCGGGCCAATACTGCTTCAACCTCCTGTGCAGAGATCGGTGGAATATGGTTGAGCTGGAACTCCAAGACTGCTACCGTCTGTCCGTATCTGGTGTAAGATTTCCTCCATGTCACTAAGGCGTCCTGGGTATGCTGAATTATACTAGAGAACGTGGAGACATTCTCAAAGTCATCCAGGACAAGTGACCTCGCAGCTGAGAAGAATGGAGGCAGTCTACTTTTCAAGCCATCAGCAGTTATCTCCTCTGGGACCAACTTTCTAGCAAATATGGCTTCTAATGTATTGAGGACTCCCCCCAAGATGTTGCCCATTGCTTTCCTCACTTTAGCTGAATCTGCCCTTGCTGCGTCGTGAAATCCACGGCCTGTGACCACCGAGGAGTACCAACTGGTGAAATCATACCTATCACCTCTCTGAATTACACCTCCATCCACCAAGGTTTCTAGAGGTATATGCATCAAAGCCCCCAAACGAAGTACAGTCTTCATTTGATAGATGCGAGTATCACCCCAGGCCTGATCTACTATATCCATCCATGCCAAAATACTTGAGGCCTGTCGATAAGCATTGGTGAGGTCCTCCATGAATTTCCCTGTCTCAGTATGAACACGGCTAACCCACTTGTCTCCCTCCGTTTCCATTTTCTTCAAATCCTCTAAGGCAACAACTAACTCCTTCGGAAACTCTGATGGACGTTCCACTGCTGGGTTTGCTGGTTCACCTGGACGTGCTAGATTTTGCATGTATCCTATCAAGGTTTTGTGCTCCTTCTTCAATTTCTTATACTTCCCCTCCGTGCGGAACAACTTATCCTTCAATGCCTAATAGGAGTTATCGAACTCCTCGATAACTTGGGCTCCCATAGGACGACCCAACTCTACTGTGGTGATCACGTAATTTTCAGGCCTCTCCTCGGTTCGATCACAATCTTCCCTCGGAATAGCCACCTGAAGCGTGCGAGAGCCTGACTCGTCAGTCGAGATCTTTGAAAACTTTCGGGCCCTTTTCTTCTCTGGTGGCGCACTGATCCTCCTGAGGAACTCCTCCATCTCAATGGCCGGATCCGTATCATCCTCGGGTTCTCTCCTCATTCTGTCGGAAAGCCAATCAGGCACTGTCTGCTGTGGATTACAAATGACAAGGGGCTGTTCTTCTGTTGCCTCCATCTCGTGCACTTCCTCCCTTCTTGCACTGGTTTGCTCAGGCTCATCCTCCTCTATAAGCTGGGTATCTCCCGACCCTTGGGTCCCTGTTCTGTGTTTTCTTCTTCTTCCAAAGCCGTGTCCAACATCTGCTGAAGATGGGTGTCGACCATTGTTTCCTCTTCCTCCTCCTGTTGGCCGCCCCTGGATAGACTGACACTAGCTGATTCCCGGGCGTTGGGCTGATCTACCTCCTCAAGTCCCCGCTCTTCCTCCAATCCTGCCCTCTGATCGGCAAATAATGAAACCACTCTCAAACTCGAAGACTGAGTTTGTGAGTGCACGGGTGATGCTTGTTCTATCCTCAACGGTATCGGTTGGGTTGGCACTTCCACTTGTGCCCTCGATGTCTGAGCAATTTGTTTCCCCTTTTTTACCGATAACGGCCTTGGGTCACCCATCAAGCTATAAGTAAGGGCGATCGACTTGCTCTTGAGTCTGCATACATGTCTGTCGACCCAAGTCCTGGTAAAAGTCATCACCGGGATAGAAAGAGTGTCCAAGTCCATGATCTCTGGCTCGGACCAATCAGGTGGTGGGACAGGAGTATCCCTAACTGACCCATAGTCGGGTTGCATGGCGTTGACATCCTCCTCCACCTGGTCGGGAACTGGAATAATCTCACATTCTCTAATCAACTTGAGAGGAAGTCTGGAAAACATCCTTCTTCTTATCTCAGCCTCATCCACTGCATTTGCCCAAAAGTCCTCCAGATGAGCTCTGTGCCGGTATTCAACGTTCTGTACCATCCGGATGTTCCCGTAAGGATCGAAATCCTGCCTGCCTGTGTGATATGGCAAATGATAAGATTGCAGCTCGTCCTCTACCTCTCGGGCTGCCTGTAAAGAGGGACACACCTCAATGGAATTTCCCATGGTGATAGGGAAATCAAGTCCACCCTTCTTTTTCCTTTTCTGAATCTTATCGTAGGCAATCAATTGCCTAGATACCTCAAGCATTACTATGTGATCAGTGGGGTATCGTGGTAACCGATACGGATACGAAGTGAACCCCTGCAGCCTAATATATGTGAATTTCGGGAATTGGATGAGCCAATACCCATATTCCTCAATCAATGTCTGTGCTTCTTTAGATATTCTCTGTTGCGTCCTCTGCTGAAGTGTCCTCACAATGTGCATTGTGAATGCATCATTTGCCCGTTTATAGTTGGCAATGTTAGTTAAATATAGCTGTGTGCAAGCTTCGTGGATTTTGAATTGACCAGGGGCACAGCCGATTGGCTCCTTGTACGAAATCCCTCTGTACTTAGTCATTCTGGCCAACATGTAAATTACATATGAGCTCATGTAGAAAGTCTTCGTCACCTTCAGGCTCCTGAATTGCTCATCGATGTGGTTGCTAATCATCCTAGCCCAATCGACACACTCCTTTCCCTCCAAGATGATCTCGATGAAGTAGAACATCCAAGGCTCGAAAATGTAAGCCTGTGCACTCCCATTTACCCGGCTCAGCATCATTATCAAATCACAGTATTCTTGTTTCACGTCCTCGGCAATTATCTGCTTTGGGAGCTTAGTGCGGGGTGGCCTCGGCTTCTGCATCCAAACTCTGTTGATGACTGCAGTGACTCTTTCGAAAGAGGAAGAGTACATCTTATCTGCCCTCTTATTTGTCCTGTATAACATCTCCTCAGCAGTCGGAATCCCAAATGCCTCTCCGATGGCATCCGGTGTGAAGTTGGCGAGCAGTTTACCATCCGGAGAGACAATCGTCCTACGTTCTGGCTTGTAGTGATTGGCGCACTCCATAATTAGCTCCGAACACTGAATTGCTGGCGAAAAACTAGCAGCTGCGTAGATTCCACTCTTCATTATATTATGTGCCGTGACTGATGGTTGATGGCCCCCTAGCCCGAACATCCTCGATTTGAGTGCATTTAGATTAAATGAACCAAGGCTGGTGTCATTTAATCCCGCCAACTTTGAAACTATTGCTGACTTTGGGAGAAATGGCTTAGCGAGCCTTTTAATCATTGCCTGCCGGGATGAGCTAGCCTTGCCTGCTTCAGTGTTTGCAGCTCTGCCTGCGGCTCTGCTTGTTCCTGCAACATCCTTTGCTCCGGCCATCTGCAAAATAAAATAGAATAGCAATAAGCTAGGCTGCAGATTTTTTTAAATAAAATGAAGTAACCTCCGAGACGGCTGCGAACGTGGAGTTAGCTTTTTGAAAATAAAAACTCTCAGCATAAATTACTAACTCCAAACCTCGTACTGTATAAAAAACTTCAAGCTTATAAAGAAGCTTTCAACGACTGCACTTCCGACTGGCGAAGAAAATTGCAGCCAACTACCAACTTTCAGCAATGTGGATAATTTCTCAGCACAAAATGAATTAAATCCTTTGTTTTGACTTCGTCAACCTCAGCAACTTTCAACTTCTAGCAGCTCGAATAAGTAAAATCTGCAGCTTGCTTCAACTTTCGAAAATAAACCTCCAGCAGCTCCGGAAAACAACTTCAATCTTCAAAGTTGCAGCAACAAGCTCTCAGCTCTTCGGCAAATAGAAATTTCTTCAGCAACTTCGCACTTACAGCAACTCAACACTCCGAAATAAAATAAACTTTCAAAGAAATTCTCTCCTCAACAACTTCGAAAATATTTTAAGAACTTCTTCAGCAACTTCAACTTCAAAAAAAGTGAGGAGAAATGAGAGAAGAGCTTGTTTAAATAACTCTTCTCGGAGAATCCTGCTAAGTAGTGCTGGGGCTATTTTTAGCACCTTCATCAATTTTCCACTCTCTTCGTTTGGAATCTTCTAATTCAAGCGCAGTAGTGGGCTAGTTGTCAGCCGGTCATTATGGCAGTTGCCATTAATAATGATTCCTTCCTTGTAAAAATTCGAATTTTTCCTCTTAATCTGCCAGTTAACTCTTGGGGATTTAAACAACTCGCGAGAAAAAAATCACTTGACTTGATTTAAAATTCCATTTTAAAATCTCGCAGTGTTTAAATAAATTCAACTCGAAAAATTTCGTGGCAGTTGTAAATTTATTTCCAACTTTTAAAATGTCTATCATTTAAATCCTCGATTTCATAAAATTTGCCTTAGACATTTTAAATTTTCTCTTTAAGATATTCAACTCCGGGTGATTTAAAATCACTTGCATGCTCGAAATAATTCATCCTCTGAGATTTAACTTCCGTCAGGAAAATAATCTAGGCAAAACAAATTTCCTCTGAAAATATTAAAATTTCCCTTAGGAAATTAATTTTCAAACTCTGTTAACTCATGGGTGCATTTTAAACGGGTTCATTTGATTTTCACTTAAAAAATATTTTATCAAGTCGCCAACCCTGTTTAAATGTCTGGAAAATTTTAAAATTCGTCATATCATCCTTCCATGCCAAGGGCGTATTTTCTCTAGTGAAAAGTTATCTCACTTAGAAAAATTTTCGAACATTTTCTCTGTTGGCGTACTTGACCCTTGGTATATTTTTTATCTGATTAAAAAAAATCTCCATGCCTTGTGAAAACTTTTAAAAAAATATCATCCTCCCTTAGGCGTATATTTTTTTTGTGTGGAGTCCACATTTAAATTCCCACGCCTTAGTTTATTTTCCCAACCTCTCAACACTTCAAGGGCGGATTTCTTTCTCATTGAAATTTAAATTTCCAGGCCTTAGGAATTTTTTATTTCATCAACCCCTTCAAGGGAGCATTCTTACCTTGGCACTTTCGTTTTCAACACTTAGAAACCTTTTCTAAGTCGTCACCTTCCTTTGGCGCATTCACCACTTCCAGCTTTCATTTCCTTGCCTTAGAAATTTTCAAGGCTTCTAACTTGCTTTTCTTGGGCGCATTTCATAGGGTGAACTTTATTTTACACGCCTTAGACAATTTTGAAGTCACCACATCCTTCTTGGGCGCATTTTGACTAGCTCACTTTCAATTGAGGGCGCCTTTGCTAGGTGGGCTTTCAATTTCATACTTAGCCGCTTTTTACTTCATTACCTCCATGGGCGCAAATGAGGGGTGGTACTTTCAAGTGAGGGCGCATTTAACCTTGTCAACTTGGGCGCATTTCCTTGGTGGAGATGGGTGCATTTTGATACATGAACTTTCAACTTGAGGGCGCACTTGGAGGGGTCAACTTTCATTTTGTGCCTTAGAACTTTTTTCAACATTTTCAATGTCTTGAAGGTGGGCGCATTTTGACCCATGAGCTTTCACTTTGATGACTTAGAATTTTCTTTGAGGGTCTTCACTTTACCTTGGCCCAAATACTACCTCAAGCTTTCATTCATGGGCACACTTCTTTGCTGGAGATGGGCGCATTAAACCCCATTGACTTTCGTTTTATGCCTTAGAAGAATTTCACTTAACAATTCTTTCCCTTGGCGCATTTTAGAGGGCTTGCTTTTATTTTCACCATGGGCGCAAATGGGGTAGTGTGCTTTCATGTGAGGGCACATTTCTACCCCTCCACTTTCATTTCAATGCCTTAGCCGCTTTTTCTCCAGCAACCCTTTTACACTTGAGGTGGGCGCACTTTGAAGGGTCTACTTTTGTTCCCTGCCTTAGTTTATTTTTCACCTTTTCTCCTTCTTGAGGGCGCATTTGATGTGCCATGCTTCCATTCAAACACTTAGGCGTTTTTCACATGTAAGCCTTGACTTGAGGGCGCATTTCATGGGGTGAACTTTTGTTTTTGCCTTAGACATTTTTTTTTTTTTAAAGTCTTCTCACCTGCCTTGAGGGCGCATTTCCACATGCCTAGTTTCATTTTGTGCCTTAGAACTTTTTTCAACATTTTCAACAACTTGAGGGTGAGGGCGCATTTGAGGGGTGCCACTTCCGTTTCATACTTAGAAAATTTTAAAGCTATCAACCTTGAAGGTGGGCGCATTTTGACCCATGAGCTTTCATTTCCCATACTTGGAAAATTTTAAAGCTATCAACCTTGAAGGTGGGCGCATTTTGACCCATGAGCTTTCATTTCCCATACTTAGAAAATTTTTGGAGTCTGATCAAGGTGGGCGCATTTTCTCTGCTCAACTTTGAATTTTGTACTTAGAAGATTTTCAGATTTCATCCTTGCCTTTGCTTTTGCATTCTATTTTTAGCAAGTCCCTTGATTTTCAACCTCTAAGGCTCCGTTTTGCCTGAAAATTTCATCATATGATCTTCTTCACCTTGTGAACCTGTTTTGCCAGTCCTCTGCCCTGACCTGCTATTTATAGCCACCTGCTATTTATAGTAAGTTTTGACTTTCTGACTTCAGTAGCTCCGTTTTGCCTGAAAGTTGCAGCGCTTGATCTTGATAGCTTGAGGGTCACTCTGATGCCAACCTCGGGTGCAGACCTGCTATTTATAGCCGTGCCCTGACTTACTAAAAATAGTAAGTTCTCCGATTTCGCTCAAATTTTGCCAGCAGGTACCTTGAAGTGTGCTGACATTGGTGGGGTGCTTCGTTTCGGCTATTTTTGGATTTTACCCCCTATAAAAGTGGAAACCCTAATTTGACTTGTATGTATCCCGAACGGTCTCCGTTTGACTTCGTTCCTTCTGCATGTCATTCTGTTTGCTGAACTGGAGTGTTGGGGGCGACTGCCAGAGTGTACCTGCTAAAAAATAGAAACTACCTGAAAAAGTGACTCATCCACTGCCGGATGGTTTTGCATGTCATATTGCCCGTGGGATCTCAAAAAACCCAGAAAAACCTAGAAAACTGGTATGCATGCATGCACTGGCTAAAAATAATAAGTCCTTAAAACTTGATCTTCTCCGCTTGCATGTCACACCGTTGCGAAGCTCTTGAAAAACCCAAAAGGAATACCCGGACATGCGTTGAAAAACACCGCATGCAAATCCTAAAAATAGCCTCCGAAGGCTGAACTCTGAAAGTGGTCGTCTCGGTTTGCATGTTACATCACTGCGAAGGTTTTGGAAAACCCAGAAGGATTCTCCAGACATGCATCTGAAAAGCTCATGTGGAAACCCTGAAAATGGCTCTTGAAGCCTGAACTGCCAAAAATAGCAAGTCGTCTGATCTGGCTCAAAATTTACGTGTAGGTAGCTTGATGTTACCCGGATGCAGTGGAACTGACAGAATTCCAAAATCTCAATAAAATAGTCCCAAATTGAATACTTACTAAAAATAGTAAGTTGCCGGAATACAGTGAAAATTTAGGGGGACTCTGCTGGAAGCCTTCTGACTGCTGTATTGAGCTTGGATTTCAATTTTATAACTCAGTTTGACCTTTAATAAGCCTGAAGGATGAAAACCCTAATTACACAGACTTAACCAATACTTTAACCTGGGTCAAACGACAGGACATCCCCGGAAGGACCAGAGACCAAAGAGAGAGCGAACCAAAGCCAAAAGACCAAAATGGAGCAAAATTTAGGGGGTCCCCATCTTGATGGGGTGATGTGTGAAAAAGGTCACAACAAGTTCATTGGAGCCACTAGCCATGGATGGTATAAGCCAGTTCATAGTGGAGTTATCATCAATACCTTCAATTCCGAATAATATCACGAATTTCCAAGTTTTTGAGGATGATGACCACATTTTTGAATTTTTAACAAGTTCGGCTGTTTTTGCAACCCATGTTATTGTCGAAGATGAGATACAAAGAGAAGCTGAATTTGATGCCGATAGTATCATGAACTTAAAGACAAACATCATTCCAAGACGGATGATACAATTGGAAAGAATATTTGATCAAGATCAAATCGATCAAGTGAAGAATCAAAGGATCGAAGGTGACCAGTACGAAAAGGTGAATCTGGGATCCAGAGATGAGGTCAAGAATGTAAGCATACGTAAAGCCTACACGCCTGAGGAAAAGTCCAGAATAATCCAAAACTTGAGGGAGTTTGCTGATATCATAGCATGGAGCTATGAAGATTTAAGAACTTATGATACTTCTATCATCACGCATACGATCCCACTCAATCCAGGAAGTAGGCCATTCAAACAACGCCAGAGGCCGATTAACCCACTATTGGAACCTCTCATTCATCAAGAGGTCAAGAAATTATTATCAGCAGGAATCATATTCCCAGTGCGCCACTCAATGTGGGTCGCCAACTTAGTCCCAGTTCGAAAGAAAAACGGAGAAATCAGGCTATGCGTTGATTTCTGAAACTTAAACAGAGCCTCTGAAAAGGACAATTATCCTTTACCATCGCTTAATGAGGTTTTACAAGTTTTCAATGGGTCACAAATGATGTCCTTTCTGGACGGATATTCCGGGTACAACCAAGTACTTGTGGAATATGAAGATAGACTGAAAATGGCATTCACAACGAAATGGGGAACTTTTGCCTACAAGAGAATGCCCTTTGGGTTAATTAATGCAGGGGCCACATTTCAGAGGGCCATGGACATCGCCTTCAGAGATTTAATTGGAAAGTGCATAATCATCTATATGGATGATCTGACAGTGTTTACGAAGAGGAGAGAAGACCATATAGAAGACTTGAGGAAGGCATTTCAAAGATGTCAGAGGTATGGGATTTCCTTAAATCCAAAGAAATGCATATTCAGGGTCCCTGAGGGCAAATTATTGGGTCACCTGATCACTGAGAGGGGAATACTAATTGATCCTAAACGCATAGAGGCAGGCAATCTCCAGAATCCATTTGCCTACTAGCCAAAAGGAATTAAGATCTTTCTTTGGGAAGATCAATTTTGTCAGAAAATTTATCACCAGTTTTGCCGAGATAGTAAAACCATTAAATGAGATGTTAAAGAAGGATGCTAAGATGGAATGGACACAACCAGCAAAGGGATCCTTTGAAGAGATCAAGCAGGCTATAGTTGATGCTCCTGTCCTGGTTAGTCCGGACTACGCAAAGCCGTTCTACCTATATTCCTTTGCATCAGAGCATTCTTGCGCCGCAATGCTTACTCAGCAAACAGAAGAGAGAGACGAACATCCCATAGCTTTCATGAGCTCAAGAGAGGATAGAGTGTCTTTGGACATTTTATTCTATGTGTTTGGTGGATGATAAGACGTACACCAACATAGAATTGGGACATTTTATTTTGCTCATGAAGATTGTCACTAATCATCCGGGACCAGTTGAACATCCTAATGCCTGAGGTGATTTCATCAATGAAATAATACATCCATGTCTCAAATGGCACGCCTAGAGGATTGCCCATTATTTTGTTTAATAATAAAATAATATCTCCATAGTCCTCCTTGAAGTCTATACGGAGCAGCTTCTTTGACATTTTCTTGACAGAGGCCCTCGGCTTTTCTAGCCATGACTTGTTAATGTTTGTTGCACAAAGCTCGAACTAGTCTTCATAGAGCTTTTTGGCATCTTCCTTAGTCTTGTACGAAGTTCGATTGTAGATCGGTATGCCAAATGATTCCTGGATTGTCAACTCTCCAAGATGAGCTAATATTCTCCCGTCTGGCACAATGATCTGCCTCTCCTACGCATTGTAGTGGATGGTGCACTCTACCATTATTTCAGCACATTCTACAGCTGGTGGAAATTCGACTACTTGGACAATGCCATTCCTCATCATCCAGCGAGCGATTGGTGTCGACAGGAATCCATTTTGTCCGTACATTCTCTTCTTCAATTCTTTAAAGTCTACATGCCCAAGGTTAGTGTTTGTAATGTTTTTCCATTTAGAGTTGATTTCTAATTCTGGCTTCAATCCTTTGCCGGCAAACTTCATCTGTGCCTTTCTCGAAGGTTCTCCCCTCGTGGTCATTAACCTGCAATAAATATAACAGAATTTACATTAGTTCGGAGACTTTTAAATCTGGTTTTTCCGGGCCTTTATTCGAAAGTTTTCACTTTCAGCTTGTTAAAAGGATAAAATTCTGTGAAAAAGCAAACTGAAAATGGGCGAACTTGACCAAGCACTTGACATATCTTTGTCAGCACGAGTGAATAAGACCGAAGAAGATTAGAAGAATTCAGTCAATCCAATTTTGAACCTTTGAAAGTATGATGTGGCTGTAAATCGAATTTAACTTCTGAAAATTCAGTCAAAAATCAAAAAAAAAACATGCCCTTTACTGGAAAATACGCCTTTCAGCCAGGAATTTCACTTTATTTCTTCAAAAATGACGCCCTCCAACTTTTAAAAAATCACTTTTACTCTTGGAAAATCAATCCTTCACAACTCTGAGAGGAAAGAAAACTTCTTACATCAAACTTTGGAAGAATGATTTAATAGTGACAAGTCGAACTTCTTATTAAGCTGAAGAAGTTGATGGTTCTAGCAACTTCGTGTTTTCTTTTTAAATTCATCGAATTTGGACTTGTTTTGTTTCTTCCAGAATGGCAATTTGATCTTCACTGAAGATTTTCGAAGGAAAGTTTCCATTTTTTATTGTGGCGCCATCCTCAACCAAAATCCTCAAGATTTTTCTCTTTGAGCTCGAAAATTTATCTAAGTGTTGAAAAATTTTGAAAATTTCCTCTAAGTGTTGAACATTTTTAAATAAATTTTCTTAAGTATTAGAAAATATAATAAAATATCCCAATTATTAAATTTTCCAACCTCTTCCACCCCTTTAAATCACTTAATTATGGCGAAATTTAATTTTACCCATGGCCAATTTATTTATTTTCAAGTCATTTTATTTCTCTCTTCTAGCCAAGGCGGACTTTAACTCTAACTCGCCATTTTCCTTTGCTGGGGCGGACTTCAGCAACACCTAGACATTTCCTTCTTGGCCTTTGGCGGACTTCACACTTGTTTTGCCATTTTTTTCAAGGTGGGGCGGACTTTGGAGTTAGCTAGACATTTCTCCTTGGGTGGGCGAACTTCATTACTTCCTTACCAACTTGCCTAGGGCGGACTTTGCAATTCCTTGGACATCTTTTATGCTGGGCGGACTTCATGATGCCTATGCCATTTCACTTGATGGGCAGACTTAGTCAACACTTAGGCATTTCCTTCTTGGGCGGACTTCACCTTGACTTGGACGTCTTTCCTCTCCTTCCAAGCGGACTTCATGATTAGCTTGCCATTTTTCCTTTTCGTCCAAGGCGGACTTCACCAACACTTAGACATTTCCTTCTTGTTCTAAGGGCGGACATTAAGTGCCTTGTGCCATGTTACATTTTGGATGGGCAGACTTGGAAGCCTCTTTTCCATCTCAGATCTCTCCTCTAGACACTTCATGCCTTTGATATTTTCCATCTTGCTTGAGGGCGGACTTCATGATAGACTTTGCCATTCATTCTTCTTCCTTGGGCACACCTTGCCTTTCCTTGGATATTTTCATTGCTCTTCGATACTTAGATGAATTTCATTCATTCTTTTGGATCATCTGGAACAAAACCCTAATTTGGAGATTTCTTCTTGCTTTTTATGATTTTTCCTTGCTTTTTACTCTCGGAGGTGCAAAACTTTGATTCTGAAGATGAAAACGTTGACTCCACGACCTGTGGGACCTCGAAACCCTGACACTTTCTAAAAATAGAAATTACTAAAAATAGAAAAAAAGCAAAAAGAAAAATTTCTAAAAATAGTAAATCCTAGATTGGTCCAAAAGTGCCAAAAATCAAAAAAGCAAAAAAGCAAAATCACTAAAAAATAGGAAGTGTCAGAATTGACTCAAAGCAATGGCGTTCCTCGTCTACCGGGCCTTCTGAGCACTTCTATCACGTCTAGGCACTAATACAGGCTTGAATTCTCAAGTTGACCTGGGTGATTCTCAAAACTCTAACTCTGAACTTTCAAACAAATGGACTTATGAAATTGTAACGCAAAGGACAAACCCAAAAAAGAAAACTACTGGGGGTCCCCATTTGCAATGGGGCGATGTGTGAAATAGGTACAATGTATCTTTTTCGCATACAATCATCTTCTTCCCCCTAAACCTAAATGCATTAAGTTTTACCTTAGGTACAACTACACACAATGTATCCTTTTCACAAACAAATAAAGGTGACTCCAACTATAGTATGCATTAATTTCTACAAATGACTAACACAATAGGTCTGTTAGAATATTGTCATTGATGTCAAAGCAAAAGAACGAGATCGTTGTCATTGAGGTCAAAGCGATTGTTGCAAATAATGTCCTTGATATCAAGAAGGAATTTGTTGTCCAAGATTGATAGAAATATTGTCATTGATGTCAAAGGTAAGAAAAGCATTTTGTCAGTAGAAGAAATCATATGATGGACTATGGCCAGAGGCCACTAAATGTTTCAAGGGAAAGATCATATTATTTCAAGACAAGCTTATGATGCCTCACATGTGTGCATTAATGCAGACCAAAAAGTCATGTTTATGCTTGGTTGAGATTGATGGCCAACTTCCATTATGAAAGACAAATTACAATAAACCTTAATTGCTGGCCAACCACAGTCAGTACATAAAATATTCATATATTTATATGAAGGCACCCAAGACATTCAAAGACATTTTAAGATAAAGCTATATTGCTGATGTGGCTGACCCCATTCATTACCGCCACCTTTGAGGGAAGTTAAATTAAATTTGAATTAATGTTTAAAATGAGCCAACCCATCTTGGCGCCTATTGTAATGTCCCTTACCCAGTTTGACCTAGAATTCGCTTGTTGAGATTAGGTTTAGGGTCTCATATTTTCAAATAAATGTTTCCTTTAATGAAGTGATCTTGGATTGAAACCTGCATTCACCATATGAACCATATTTCCACATATACATATGTTTGTTAGCATTAATATCTAGATATCCAAATATAAACATAGTCATAAATGCAATTATGAAGACATGAGGAGTGCCCTGGGTGGATCCACCCTGAAGCCTTCCTGTTAGGCACGGGAGGTTGTTCACCACAATCCTCCTTTCCCAACGGCTTAGTACATGCATTCTCCACACATGGCAATACCTCGAAAAACACTGGCCCTATTAGGAGAGGAGGGAAACCCTAAGGGGCCAAGGGCCTACGGCCTACCACCTCTTATTGTAAATCTCGTGCCTCAAGCCTATGTAGGCAAAACTCCAAGTGGGACCCCCATCCTTCATGACCAAACCCATGCCTTGGGCCTACGGGCCTGAAGGTGGGGTTTTTAGGCAATCCACTTGGCAGATGCTTCCCCCATCCTAATAGGGTACAAACATAGAGCAGACAATCTTTGGATAGTCACTTGTGCATTTACTATTGAATTATCTATATGCTTGTATCATGTTTGAGAGTTTTATATGGATGCATGAAAATGTAACATAATGCAAAAAAAGTACATGGATCTATATTACTACAACAATGCCAATTCTCATCATATTTAGTTTGTCTATGATCAATGATACTATCCAATGTAATATTAACAATGATGGAAACTAAATTCCGCTATATCATACCCTTTAGTTTCATTCATGGTCATGATAATGCTAAAGGAACCATCATCAATTCATAAAACTATTATAATATTGCTAACATCAAAGGAAAACATTGCACCAATAATCAAATGAGCAATATTAGTTTCTTATATTCAAAATATGCTAAATATTATTGCTAAGTGAGTACATCACCTGAATTGCTATATCTCTCTATGTTTCCTTACTCGCCTCCTTCAACCTTATACTGAATTGATCATAGGATGAGGACAATTCATAAATATACATAATCTACTTATGTTTATATTAAAGAGTCATCATTACTTATAAGCTAAGTTGCCGGTTCGAGTTCGGGTTCAGGTTTGGGGGTTCGGTTCGCCAGTTTGGCTAAATTTTTGGGGGGTTAAGTTCGGTTCGTTTTGGGTTCGTTAGTACAAAAACATGTAAAAATAAAATATATATATATGCAGCCTAGAAGCATGAATTAGGATTAGAACATCACATAACATCATATAAACAACAAAACCACCATAAACTTGAATATCATTTAAAAGTTAAAACATTTAATTTTTTAAACATGCATGATAAATATAAATATTCATCGTTCAAACTTCAAACTTCAAGTTCAATATTACAACACTATTAAAGTTTTAATCATCAAATGGATCCTCTAAATCATCTATATCAAAGTCAACATTGACATTAGATGAAGTAGGAAGACTAGATGAATCACAAGTAGTGTCAATGGCACTGTCACTAGCACTAGTATTGTGCCCATGCTCCTGTTGGATATCGGACTCCTCATAGACAACATAGTGGGAAGTGGAAGCATCCAAGTTAGCCTCTTGGGATGAAAATTCTTGTTTGCAAAACAAATGAATAAAAATGATGTAGTTTAGGTGTTTAAAGTGTTTTAGAGGTCACTTTTAGGGTTCCTTTGGGCATGGGTCAAAGTCAAACTGCAGAAATAAATTAAAAAATGCAACAAAAAAAACGCTTTTTAGGCGCCCAAACCCGTGGGTTTGCCTTGAGTTCGACCTGGGTTCTTCTCGGGTTTGCCCGAGTTCTTCATCGGCGAACCAGGACTCCAAATACCGAACTCTGATCGAACCCATAGAGGGACTGGACCAGGACTGGTACCTGGAGCGAACCCAAACCAGGTCCTTGAGCTAGAGAGCCGAACCAGGTAACTTAGCTTATAAGTATCATTATTACATAATCGTGTATATATATATATATATATATAATTATTCTTTTACTTATATCCATTAGTATTCATATATATATGTTTATATAATTATTCTTTCCTTATTCACATATATTCTTTATTCATTGCATATTATTCATTATAAAATTTATCTATATCTATGCATATATACTAGTATGCCTATTAAATAAAATATATATATTAAATGGCTCTATATTCCAATGCATAACAATCATTGTTGCTGCTGTTCTGAATTGCAGATTGTATTTCTCAATGTTTTTTCCTCTTCCTTATTTTCCTTCCTTCTATTTATACCATTCAAGGTAGGTGACTCATGGGGGGAATGTATTGTTTGGTGAAAGAGGTGACTTTTCATAAAATATAACCCTTTGTTAGATTTAATTGCTGCCTTTAAAGGTTTATTATCATGATAATATCTATTTTTTAAAATAACATATTATTACTAATAATTCAGATTATATACTTATTTTATTATTTTTTTTTATGTTTTATTGAACATATTTTAACATTGAAGTATAATAATAAAACCAATTTGCTAATATCTTATTATTATTTTATTCTAATGTATTACAATCTTTGATGTGTAATGATTATAATATTTATTTATTTATTATTATTTTTGATATTAAGTTATTTAATACTAGAATGTAATAACAATAATTTGCCTATATATTATTATTATATTTGTTATTTCATATTTATATATTTTTATATTGATATGGTACACATTTATTTTATATTTAATATTAATATTGCTATTTATTTTATTTATTAATTTATTTGTATTTTAACACTTGGTCTTTATGGTATTGCTATTTCGGGGACATGACACCTATGTTATTTGTAAATAAATTTAAATTATTTTGTGTGTGTGTGTGTGTATATATATATGAAGTTGATCACCCAAATTAAATAGAGAAGCAGCGATTAATATATTTTATAAGGCAATGATTTCATTCACTAAGAGGCAGCGTTTCATTATAAGGCAGCTATTATGTTATTAAAAGCAGCAATTATAATAATGAGAAGGAAGCGATCATTTATATTAGTAAAAGGCAGCACTTTAGTAAAGATCAAAAAAAGATTATGAATTAATTTCAAAAAGCAGTGATCACTTCTTTATAAAAGGTGATGATTCTTTAGCGGTTTATCTCTATTCAAAGAGATGCCTCTCTTCCTAGAGGCATGAAGATATAAAAGGGAATAAGAAATGTATGAGAAGTGTGGAATAAATGTAATATCATACAAACAGATTTGTTAAGAAGGGAAGTGTGTGACACACAAAGATATATCATCCAAGAACAAGAATATATGCAGATTTGTGTATGAAGATTAAAGAAAGAGAATATATGCAGATTTGTGTGTGAAGATTTTGAGGAGAACATAAAAGGAGATCATTTAAGGCTATTTGTGAATAAGATTTATTCTCAAGAAGACAAGATTCTATTGAAGAGGTTGGTGCCTCATATAAAAGACATTGGGGTCTCTTGTTGAGTTGGTGCTCAGTTGTGGGGATCGGCGTCTCCAATGGGTTGGTGCATACACATTCTATAAGAGGGGATTGGTGTCTTCAATGGGTAGGTGCCTACACATTCTACAAGAGGGGATTGGTGTCTCCAATGGGTCGGTGCCTACAAATTCTACAAGCGGGGGTTGGTGTCTCCAATGGGTTGGTGCTCACAAAATGTTTAGGAGGGGATTAGTGTCTCCTGTAGGTTGGTGCCTACAAAGATTGTAAAAGAGATTTATATAAAAGAAATATTTTGCCATGGTTTTCTCCCGCAAGGGTTTCCATGTAAATCTTGTGTTATTGTGTTGCATAATTGTTAGATCTTGTATCATTGCTTTTGCGGTTGTGATTTATGACAACCAACCTATGAGGCTTTTAACCTATGTTAAACATGAAGACATCTCCATCATTCATTCCCTCATTGGTGCCACCATCCCTGTGCTATTTACCTATCAAAATATTAATTCTAGGATACTTCATGGGGATAATTCAAGGTGTTCCCTTTTTGCATCACCTCATTGAGAGGGGACTAGATGGATCTTAGCTATCAATACATACATAGTGTTATTTGTTGTTTTCACATTTGACTTTTTTGACTTTGTAAGACAAAATGATTACTATAGGATGTCCCAGATTTTAATTAAGTTTTCCCTGATTTCAATAGCCATCCATTTTGTCAACTTTGAGACTAAAATATAGATGTTTTGATAGGTAATAAAAAAATTTATGGAGTTAGTGGCACCCATATGAAACTCAATGTTTGTACTTTTTCTGTTCATTTTTGTCATCAATTTATCATCATTTGTGTGCCAAGGTAGTGATGGTCTTCTCAATTAGTTCGCAAAAGCTTGTCCTATCCTAGTCTTTTCTTCTAACAACTTTTGCAAGGTAAAGAGGATTGGTTCAATGATGATATTCAAGGAAAGGAAGAGAACTAGGAAACCATGACAGAACATTGCCAAAGCAGGCCATAACTTAAGTGACATACTCCTAAGGAAGGATGAAGACACCGGGCAAAGAATGGTACACTTTTTCTTTGGTCTAGTCATCAAGTTTCTTCGCCAAACGTTGGCAAAATTAGCAAATGACAAGTGATCTCTGTCTGGCATAATGAAAGGTGGACAATGCAACTCAAAACTGCACCTAAAAGGAGGGTAAAGACTTAAGAAAAGCATGCTAGGGTATCATCAGCATAGTCAAGTGTTCAAGGACAAGTTTTAGGTTAGTTCACAATTGAATGGCAACGCCACAGGCAAATAGTGCCTAATGTGTGGCAAGGTGACTTGAAATCCATGCCAAAAGGTTTCAGCAATTTATAAGACAAGTGCAAATTTTGGGGGACACAAGCCATGGCAAAGAAGTGAGTAAAATGAGCTAGAACCTTAAGTTAAACCCTTTACCACCCTGGTGCACTTTTGGTTGACAATTGCTATTAAAAACTCTACTCAAACAAATAAAGTGGCCCATGGTAAAGTGATTTGGTGCTCAGATCAAAAGATGGTAATTACCTCATAAAAGCACACGCAACAAAAGGATGAAAAATAAACTTAGTTTAGGCTCCATTTGAAGGTGGCAAAACAAAAGTGAAAGCATGCCTACATGGCAAAGACATCAGCATAACACACCTAAGGAGGGAAATAGCAGTCATAAAAGGAAGTGCACTTCGTTGAGGGTTAGCCATCAAAAAACTCTGCCAAGATCATAATAAATGGCAAACTATTGTGTTTACCACCAGCCTCAAAAGGGGAGTGAAGCCAATTTGAAGGCCGCACTTTTGGAGTGACTTTGCCACCCAAAAGTTCCACCTAAACTCATAAAAGATGGTAACATTTATGTATAGCACCTGGGATAATGAGAGGAGTTTCAAGTTAAGTTAGGCGCACATTTTGAGTGGCAAAAACACTAGGAAACGTCCATGTGCTAAGTGTGATGTCCCCATCACAAAGGGGCATCTGAGATAAGTATACGCTTAATATATTTATATCTTTAGATATACAATAACATGTTAAAGAAATACACATATCAATATAGAAATAAAATATAATATTATTATATAAAATGTATAGAATAATTAAATATTAATATTGTAATTATAATATAATATAAACAAGTTAATAATTTAAATATTATAAACATTATTAAAAATATACATATATAATTAATATAAAACATAAACATCAATTAATATTGTAACTATTAAATATAAAATAAATGTGTACCATATCAATATAAAAATATATAAATATGAAATAACAAATATAATAAATATATAGACAAATTATTGTTATTACAATCTAGTATTAAATAACTTAATATCAAAAAATAATAATAATAAATAAATATTATAATCATTGCACATCAAAGATTGTAATACATTAGAATAAAATAATAATAAGATATTAGCAAATTGGTTTTATTATTATACTTTGATGTTAAAATATGTTAAATAAAACATCAAAATAAAATAATAAAATAAGTATATAATCTGAAATATCATAATTATTAGTAATAATATATTATTTTCAAAATAGATATTATTGTGATAATAAGCCTTTAAAGGCAGCAATTAAATCTAACAAAAGGATGTATTTTGTGAAAAGTCACCTCTTTCACCAAACAATACATTCCCCACATGAGTCACCTACCTTGAATGGTATAAATAAAAGGAAGGAAAATAAGGAAAGGGGGGAGGAAAGACATGGAAAAATACGATCTGCAATTCAGAACAGCAACAACAATGATTGTTATGCATTGTAATATAGTCATTTAATATATATATATATATATATATATATATATATTATCTAATAAGCATACAAGTATATATGCATAGATATAGATAAATTTTATTATGAATAATATGTAATGAATAAAGAATATATATATGAATAAGGAAAGAATAATTATATAAACATATATATATGAATACTAATGGATATAAGTAAACGAATAATTATATATATATATATATATATATATATATATATGTATGTATGTATGTATTATACAATTCTGCACTAATGATGCTTGTTGCAAATTATTAAACCTTATAAGCTAAGTTACCGAATCGGGGGGTTTGAAGTGCCGATTCCGGGTACGGTACATACCCGAATCAGATAAGTGTCAAATACCCTGTGGAATCGGCCAGGGTTCTGCATTTCGAAGCCTAAAACGTTTTCTCAAAAAAAATTTGAAAACTCGATGAATCCCGACGTTTTTCGGGTCGACATGACGTGTGTTTGACCGATTCCAAAAGTCCCGATGCAGATTTCGAAGTTCTTTTTCACTTTTTTGTATGCTTAAACGCATCAAACCTAAAGCAAAATACAAACATGCAACATTTCGACGATTTTTCACGGGCTTTTGCAGAGACGAAGCGTTTTCACGGGGGACAAAGGAAAAACGAAAACGTTTTGTGCAGAAGCAGAAGAGATCTGTTCGCGCCATCCGCCATTGCTCAGAACTTCTGCGCCGTCACTGTTCCACCCTTCAGTGCCTTCCGCCATTGCTAAGAACTTTTGCGCCGACGGCCATTGAGGTAGGTTTCCCGTGTTTTTGTTTTTCCTAAGTTTAAAAGTTAAAAACATTAAATGTATTTCGTTGCATATGCATAGTTTTAGTAATGTATTTATACTTTATTTATTTTGTTTTAATATTGTATAATATTTATTATTTAATATTTGATATTTGATATTATTATATTTATTATTTACTATTAAAGTATTACTTAACACTTAACAGTTAAAACTTAACATAATAATATAATTAATAATTAATAATTATATTAATATTAATAATTAATTTATTAAATTACATTATGTATATAATTTATAAACAATTTTAGTTTTAATTGGTATTTATTATTTTAATTATTAACATTTTTTATTTTATTATTATTTATTATTTTAATTATTAAAATTGATATCAAATTAATTTAGTATAATTGTATTTCAAATTGTTATATTTATAGTAGTTCTAAGTTTTGTTTAGCATATGCATGATATGTGGTATTCTAAATTTAATTCTAGTTTTTACTTTTTTGGCTGCAAATATGTCTATATCTATGATTTTTATATGTTTTATGTACGGACGTACCCAAACGTACCTACACCCAAAAAAAAAAATTGTCGTACCGCCATACCCGTACCCGATTCGACAACTTAGCTTATAAGCAATTGTGATTATTTGATATAAAAATGAATAGATTTATGAATGTTTTTATCTTATGATTGATTCAAGAAAAGGAGAAAAAGAACATAGTTTGAACACTAAACTATCATAAAGGATATCTTCAGAAAATCAAGGCAAAAATTATGGTAAACCTAGAAAGGGACATTACAGTGGTATCAGAGCATCTTTCTTGCCATCATGTGTATGTTTGAGCTACCTACTTGTCTACTTGAGCTAGTTGCCTGCTTGCTTGAGCTACTTGCTTGCTTGCTTGAGTTACTTGCTTACATGCTTGAGCTGGTTGCCTACTTACTTGAGCTGGTTGTTTGTGTGCTAGAGCTAGTTGCCTACTTGCTTGAGCTAGTTGCTTGCTTGCTTGAGCTACTTGCTTACATGTTTGAGCTGATTGCCTACTTGCTTGAGCTGGTTGCTTGTATGCTTGAGCTACTTGCTTGTCTATTTAAGCTACTCGTCTACTTGCTTGAGCTGATTACATACATGCTTGAGCTGCTTGCTTACATGTTTGAGTTGGTTGCCTACTTGCTTGAGTTGGTTGCTTGTATGCTTGAGCTACTTGCTTGTTTACCTAAGCTACTTGCGTACTTGCTTGAGCTGATTACTTGCATGCTTGAGCTGATTACTTGCATACTTAAGATGGTTGCTTGCGTGCCCGAGCTGGTTGTTTGCGTTCTTGAGCTGCCTACCTGTCTACTTGAGCTAGATGCATACTTGCTAGAGCTACTTGCTTGCATGCTTGAGCTACTTGCTTAATTTCTTGTCTACTTGAGGTACTTGCCTATGTGCTTAAGCCACTTGCCTATGTGCTTGAGTTGCTTATTTTCCTACTTGAGCTACTTGCTTGTGTGCTTGAGCTACCTAGACGATGAAGTACAACTTATCTGAGAGCTAGAATTTATCCTAGACACCAGAGAAAGGAAATAGAGGAACAAGATCATTACCAAATCTCTAATCAAGGGGAAGGGACTTCTTGAAGAAGATGCTACATGGGAAAGAGAAGAAACCATCAAAGCGTTTAGAGATAAACAAAGTCAAGAAGGGCGAACCCCTAAGAGTTCTTGACTAGAACAAGAAACAAACTAACTATTGTATGTAACTCTTTTTGTTTTCAATATAAGCTAATAATTCATTTCCTTGCAGGATAAGGTGTCACATTATTATGCATGTAAAGAACTAAGGTGGATATACCCAAATAAGGGTATCCATGAGGCACAAATCAAGCCATGACTCTCGCAAGAAGCCGAAAGTTCAAGACCTACATCTCCATCAAGTACGCCAACCCCTCATCTCCATCAAATACGCCAACCCCTAACCGGGGCCAAGAGGCCGAATGACTTAAGTGCTCACTTTGTGCTCTTGGGCTTGATTGGGGAAGAGAAATACATGTAAGGAGGACGGACAAGTGCCACTTACATTGTATAAGGTTGGATATTCCTATATAAGGTATCCAAAGAAACCCATGGAGAAAGGACGGACAGGTGCCTCTCACATGGTGAAAGGTTGGAGATCCTTATGCAAGGAATCCAGAGAGATACATGTAAGGAGGGCGGACAGGTGCCACTTACATTGTATAAGGCTGGATATTCCTATATAAGGTATCCAGAGAAACCCATGCAGAAAGGACGAACAGGTGCCTCTCACATGGTATGAGGTTGGAGATCCTTATGTAAGGACTCCAAAGAAATACAGTAAGGAGGACGGACAGGTGCCACTTACACTGTATAAGGCTGGATATTCCTATATAGGGTATCAAGAGAAACCCATGGAGAGAGGACGGACAGGTGCCTCTCACATGGTAAGAGGTTGGAGACCCTTATGCAAGGAATCCAAAGAGATACATGTAAGGAGGACGGACAGGTGCCACTTAAATTGTATAAGGCTGGATATTCCTATATAAGGTATCCAGAGAAACCCATGGAGAGAGGACGGTCAGGTGCCTCTCACATGGTAAAAGGTTGGAGATCCTTATGCAAGGAATCCAGAGAGATACATGTAAGGAGGACGGACAAGTGCCACTTACATTGTATAAGGTTGGATATTCCTATATAAGGTATCCAAAGAAACCCATGTAGAAAGGACGAACAGGTGCCTCTCACATGGTATAAGGCTGGAAATCCTTATGAAAGGAATCCAGAAGGCCTGGGGAAAAGAGTAGAGGTAAAAAAGTATTATAATCTTTCCCAGGATGAAGATTACAGCAAGAACTCCAGATATTCAGAAAGGGGAGAACTATTAAGGATTGCTTGAGGACAAGCAATATGAAGCGGGGGAGACTTGTGATGTCCCCATCACAAAGATAAGTATATATTTAATATATTTATATCTTAATGGATATACTTTTTCAAATAGAATAATCATTATAGAACTTTCTCATTTAAAAACGTGACTAACCTATGTGTCGTTAATGATAGATGAGAGGAAGAGATCCTAAGAGAAACTAAAATGTTTTTTGCTTGAAGACAAGCAAAGTCAAGCAGAGGAAACTTGTGATGTCCCTATCACAAAAGGGCATCTGAGATAAGTATACGCTTAATATATTTATATCTTTAGATATACAATAACATGTTAAAGAAATACACCTATCAATATAGAGATAAAATATAATATTATTATATAAAATGTATAGAACAATTAAATAATGATATTGTAATTATAATATAATATAAACAAATTAATAATTTAAATATTATAAACATTATTAAAAATATACATATATAATTAATATAAAACATAAACATCAACTAATATTGTAATTATTAAATATAAAATAAACGTGTACCATATCAATATAAAAATATATAAATATGAAATAACAAATATAATAAATATATAAGCAAATTATTGTTATTACATTCTAGTATTAAATAACTTAATATCAAAAAATAATAATAATAAATAAATATTATAATCATTGCACATCAAAGAGTGTAATACATTAAAATAAAATAATAATAAGATATTAGCAAATTGGTTTTATTATTATACTTTAATGTTAAAATATGTTAAATAAAACATCAAAATAAAATAATAAAATAAGTATATAATCTGACATATCATAATTATTAGTAATAATATATTATTTTCAAAATAGATATTATTGTGATAATAAACCTTTAAAGGCAGCAATTAAATCTAACAAAGGGATATATTTTGTGAAAAGTCACCTCTTTCACCAAACAATACATTCCCCCCATGAGTCACCTACCTTGAATGGTATAAATAGAAGGAAGGAAAATAAAGAAAGGGGGGAGGAAAAGACATGAAAAAATACGATCTGCAATTCAGAACAGCGGCAACAATGATTGTTATGCATTGGAATATAGTCATTTAATATATATATATATATATATATATATATATTATCTAATAGGCATACAAGTATATATGCATAGATATAGATAAATTTTATCATGAATAATATGCAATGAATAAAGAATATATATATGAATAAGGAAAAAATAATTATATATACATATATATATGAATACTAATGGATATAAGTAAAAGAATAATTATATATATATATATATATATATATGTATTATACAATTATGCACTAATGACACTTGTTGCAAATTATTAAACCTTATAAGTAATTGTGATTATTTGATATAAAAATGAATAGATTTATGAATGTTTTTATCTTATGATTGATCAGGAAAAAGAGAAAAAGAACATAGTTTGAACACTAAACCATCATAAAGGATATCTTCAGAAAATCAGGGCAAGAATTATGGTAAACCTAGAAAGGGACATTACATTAAGTCAATCAACATTCATCATTTAGTGGCCCATTTGGTGTTTTCAGCCCTATTTTAGTTAGAAGTTAAAGCAAAAAAGCAGTAGAAAGCATACCATCCAGTGCCTAGAGAGAATCACTGTTTAATCTTTGTCACTTACAGTAGAAGCAAGGCCTATTTTTCTTATTTTCGCAAGGTTTTTGGAGAAATTTTCAATGTCATTTATGAAGGTTGGTGGAGCAACTATAGTGTTCTCTGAGATGTCAACTAAATTTATCAAAGCGTCGGTATTAGCATATAAGTGTTTGTCAAGTCATGATTTTTCAACAACTTTTAATTGGCTTCAAGAAAAGTTCGCCAAGTTTAGAGGATTCAACCAAATTTGCAACTTAAAGTTATTTTACATCTTTGAAAATAACAAAATGGCAAACATTGCTATTTTTCTAGAGGAGATGGATTTAAGCCTATCATTAGATATTATTTTATCATCTGATTTAGAATTAGTTTGTTTCAATTCCCCTTTTCTGCAGATAGGATAAGGTTTATATGAAGTGGAGCTTTATTGGAAATATTTTAATATTAGTTTATCCCTATAGCTGCTTCTTGAGAAAATATAATTAAGTGCTTTGAGCACATAATTTTTAATGATAGTTGATGCTAGACTTATGCTGCAGGAAAGTGTCAGTCAATTTAATGTATTTTCAAGAAAATTTATGAATGTTAGTGGAAGTCACATTTATGCTACAGAAGCCATTGTTCAGCAAAAGAGATTATGTAACTGTGATTGCGTTTTTGTATTTCCTAGAGAAAAATCAAAAGTAAATTGTACTGAGTCACATTTTTTATAGGTAAAATTTGTCTATTTAAATTGTAGCTCTGAATGCAGTTTAATTAATTCCTTCATGAAATCATGTGGTGTACACTTAATTAACTCTTTCCTAATGTGTAGATTTGTCGATGTCTAACTTAGCTAGTAGTCAGCATTCAATCATGTTCTTCCTTCAAATTTGTGTCACAACCAAATATTGGCATCTATTTTAGCAAGTAGGAATTTGAGGAGTTCATTTATGCTTGGTAGATTACCCTCATTTAAATCTCAAAATTTGCTACAGGTCTTGACTATTGACAATTTAGCACTTGCATTCAAAGGAAAACCCCTCATTGACAAACTTGTATAGTATGTATACTTGTAAATTCCATTTATAGCATTAGGTTTTAGGTGTCATCAGATCACAGGGAGCTTCCCTTTACAATTTGAAAAACAGTTCTACCTTATGTGCTGTTCCATTTTGAGTTGTCTAGCAACAGACAATTAAAACACTAGCAAGTATAATGTCTTATTTTGCACTTTCGAAATAAGTAAAATTTCCATAAATAAGAACTTATATTAAAAATAAACCTAAGAATTTTTCAAATACCTAATTTTGACATATGCTCATATCAAGTAACCCAAGTAGGGCTCAATGTCAACTAAATAAAATTGACTAGCGAGCCAATATTGTCAATGGATTAGCATTATTAAACATAAGCATTCATGAATGGTATATGAATATTTTCAAGCAAGGAACGAATGCACCACTTGGTTACCAATCTTTGAACAAATCAATTGACACTGATTAATGATGGTTGAAAGGGCATCCTTTAAGCTTCTCAAAAATATCTCCTTAAATATACCACAAGGATTTCAAACTGTTTGTGCAAGTTTTGCTTGCTATCCTTTTGACCTAATAGATATGGGTTTGAACTAGTACTTCCAATCTTGAAATCTCCTAAAGAAATTTCATTTTGTAGTAAAGACCCAATTTTGTAATCTCATTAACTTTTCATACACAGCCATTTCTTCCAAATATATCCTTTTATGTGCGCTTCCTGTAACGTTAGGAAGCAAGTTTCCTAATCTTCCAAGTATTTTTATTCATTTGGTTGCTTTTCATGTAGAACAAGATAACCTGTATGAAAATGTTCTTGCATCTTTGCTTATTTGTTTATGAGTATTATGTCCACAAGATTAAAATCTCTAATTGAGGAACCAATATAAAGTTGAACACAACATTGAGTTAGGTTTTATGGCACTGTGTCTTGCTAAACCAATAGTCCACTCATCAAACAGAAAAATCTGCTCCATTTTAAGTTTTATCTCATATGTACTCCTCAGTCTAACTTAGTAGATATGTCCACCAGTCAAATAACAAAAATGCATTAGAGGTTTAGTGGCAAAAAAAAGGTTGTGTGTAGCCATATCAATCCTTGGAATGTTTATTTTTACTTATTCTGTACCCCTGAACCATATTAACCAATAAACCATGACATGCTACTTTATGCAATTCCAAAGACAAAACATTATACAATGTTGATCTGTAACCCATGATAAAATCACTACAAATATCAAACTATAGGAGCTACTAATTTGATTCAAGCATCATCAACTTCAGAAATCTACATATAGAAGGTCTTAGGACTTGGGAAGGACGAACAACACTCACTATCATATATCTCAGACCTATCCACTTGATAAAGAATCCGCTTGTATAAAATGTTTGCATTTCGAATAGACCTGCTTTCTTTGCTATAATACAAGAGCAATTTGAGGAAAAATTGGTAGATCCCTTTATATTCTGCCTCCTGTACCCAGAACTTAGAGTTGGGTGATAAAGCCAAAGAACATGGCTTTGACAAGAATGCCATACTGCCACATACCTGTCAAAAGTAGAAGTTTACCAGTTAATTAATAGTGACAACAGCCATAATTCTGGCACCAAACAGGAACAACAGGTACAACCGAAAAAACTAAGCAAGGAATGCAACTTAATGAAAAAAAATTTAAAAATTACTAATTATAGAATGCAAAATGGAAACAAAATCATATATTCAATACCATTAGTCCATAGTTTGTGGCCAAACTACAAACATTCAGGAAGCCTCATTAGTTTACTATGTTAATATAGCTGCAATAACATCATCCATCCTCTTCGACTTATGATAGGCCTTTCAACTACCAAAGCAGCCACCATAAACCAGGAGAGGTTATCAAGACATTCCACCATCCATGATAAGCAACTTTGAGACAGACCCTTTCAACTTATAGCTGCAATAACATCATCCATCCTCTTCGATTTATGATAGGCCTTTCAACTACCAAAGCAGCCACCATAAACCAGGAGAGGTTATCAAGACATTCCACCATTCACGATAAGCAACTTTGAGACAGACCCTTTCGACCTTGGCTTAAAATTTTATTGGTAAAATTAGAGATATCTAGAGTATAATCATCCAAGAATAGTGTCTGACTAGCATGCATCAAAAATGCTTACACAAGATTGTCTGCTCACACAAATTTATCCCATGAGGATGTTAAACTTAACAGTAACATGGAAGCTAACTATAGGGTAGACCAGGTAGATTGTTCAAAAAAAGTTTTAATAACGCTCCTCAACAAATAAATTCAATTATAAGTAAATATTGACTCTAGTATTTTGTTCAAGCTTTCACATGCAACTCGTGAAGAAGCAATAAAAATTATAAATGAGACTTTACCATGCAACTCCTGTAGATTGTTAAATCTTTGTTTCTTTGATTTGTTTCATTCACAATTTTTTTATTACTATGTGTTGAAATATAATACATTCATATTTTGTTACCATGATGATGCTTACCAATCAGCGAGTGATGGTGATTCAGCCTCTTATCATAGTGCTGATTTCAAATCAGGAAATTCATGTGGAAATGATTTGTCACAAGGGTCTCCTCGCTTAGAAGCATTGGGGGTAATGAAAAATAATTACCTATAGTTACTATTCGATAGAGATTATCTTCTCAAGTGGGATGGGATCTGTTATGATGCGTTAAAAGGGAAAGAGGAGGAGGTTGATGAGCTCACTTATGAGCTTGAGGTTACCATGGACTCGTTGAAGAGCACTCAAATGGCCCTTCAAGAGTCTAAGTCATGGATTGGTGAGCTTATCGTGGAGTTGAGCTCGGTGCAGTCTTCATCACCTACTGATACAGTTCAGATATCTATGGCAGCAGTTGGTGATGAGCATACATCCACGAATTGTGATAATGTGTATAATGAGGATGTGGCAACATCCATTTCAATTACAGGTGCAAGTGATATAGATGGGATGAGTACTTTGGATGAGTTTAGCAGGGAACAATGTGTTACATCTAGTGTTCTTGAGGATAGTCCCATTTCAAGTGATGCAAAGAGTTGTGTGACTGATCACAACGTTGTTCCATCTTTTTCACAAGAGGTATGTAGGGTGTCATCTAGTGGGGCGTTTAGTACTCATGTTGATTTGTTTCCCTCTCCTAGAAGCAAATTAGAGATTTCATCCCATGCAGCTGATTTGGGTCAACAACCTATTGAGCCATAGAGATAGAGGGATCAGCTAAGGGTCACTAGAGAGAAGGTTGATCAAACATTATCTCGTTTTGATTGCACACATAAGTATGCGAGAACCTCCTTTGGTCAGTAGAGTTTGAGGAGAGACGGTATGGGGTCTCGACTGGTACTCCTATTCGTAGTTTGCGGTTTATCAAGGGCGCTTTGGAGGAAATAAAATCAGAATACCTCCATTTGCTTCATGATAGAGATTATGCTATTGGGTATGCAAAGAAGGTTGACAGAGCATCTACCCAATTAACATTCGGGATCAGAGACGTGAGCCATCTTCTGATTCGGGAGATGAGAATGATGAGAAGTGTGTTCCCCATGACTATGACGGTCAGCCATTGGCACAGGTAGGTGTATTCTATCTTGACTGCATAGTTAGAAGTGCTCATCACTTCTCCTTTAGTCCGCACACAGATGACTTGAGGATGTGTAGGTGTGGATTGGCTCGGGATTTATATCATCCATTGTAGGATGAAGTGTTACCATCTTCAGAAGATGGAACTAGAGACTGCGTGTGCTCGACTCAATTGTTTGCGGGGGATTGCTTGTAGGATCAGAGATCGGATTTCCATCATGCTCATATGTATCCGACAAAGTTTTCTACTTCTTGGTCTCAAAAATTTCCATTGGATACATGGTTTCAGGGAGGTTGTGGTTTCAGTAGGCATGATGGCTTGGTTGGTTCTTTCCGAGGTGATGGAGGAGAGTTATATCATTTCCTCAACTTGGGAGAACAACAAAGGGATGATTCTCCATCATTCTATTTTCCTATTGGCATCATTGGTCGGACTTGCAGTCTTGGGGGTGTTGTTCCACTTCATATTGGTAACCTAGGAGGAGTAAGTACATATCTTCCAGCACCTATGAGGGTTAGTTGTCACATCCATAAGAGGTTTGCAGAGGATGGAGAGAGTTGTTGCAATGCAGACATGTTGAGATACTCTTATCTCTTCAGGATTGTTGGATGTGAGGTTTTGATGTGTTGGGATCTGGGAGGTGATAGTTTTGGCACAGTAGTTCGGATGGATCCCAATGTGTTGCTTCACCACTCTCAGCATGGTGAAGTTGATATCAGAGTAGTGCAGTTTAAGTCAGAGGATAATATGCATGGCAGACTTCAATTCTGGTTATGGGATCTTGTTGTACCCAAAATAAATTTTTGCTTCAATAAGGCATTTTGATAAAAATCGTCTAAATCTTGTAAAATTGTTGTCAAAAGTCCGTTTTAGGTCAAACAAAACATGGGCTTTTTGTGGGTTTATGCCAAGGCGGATACTTGCAAATTTTGGAAATTTTGAAAATTAGGGTTTCAAACCCCTGTTTTTAGGAAAACCCTAAAAATAGGACCTTTCCAAAAATAATTGAAAATGATTTTGATAGGTCAATTTCACTTCACGATCACACTGGTCAAGTCAAAATCATCAAAAAGTGTGTTATACTCTGGTGGGTCTATTTCACTTTTTCAGGAGAAAAGATAGGACCTCTGAGGTCATCAATGGCAAAATGGCCAGTCCCAGGTATCGAGATCCAAGCTTCAAACACTTCAATGAAGATTCTATGGCGAAAGCTACTTGAAAAGATGCTTCACGACAAAGGGGAAATTCAAAAGATGAAAAATGCAAAAATATTCTAAGTCTGGAAGATGCACATCTTGTTACAAGGGAGATGCCTACATAGTCCACACCTTGGTCAAACGTTTTCAATTGTTCGTACACACGAAGTGATGAAAGCAATCACAACGGTGAACACGATCACCACGTCGACAACGGTGATCAACGCAATTGGCAAGATGGTGAGCGCAAAGCACGAGAGGTGAAACCTTCACGAAAATTGATGAAGTTGCAGCCAAAAGCGCCCCTACTGGCCAGGGGCGCCCATAAATTCAAGAGGCCAACTACAATTGTTAACAATTGCAAAACCGGTTGTCCTCTCCAAAATTTTGCTAGCTTTCCAACGAATCGTCAAGCAAGTTCACCAAATTCATCAAACACCATCAAACGAAGGCAAAGGCAGAAGATACTGAAGGCGAAAGTCATCAAAGACGACAGTCAAACAAGGGAAAAGCACCCCTGTAGCCCAGGGGTGCCCAAGAATGAAAGCTATCAAATGCCAGTCTTTTGATTGGCAATCTTCAAATGATCTCCTCGGATTCAGCTCAACTTCGCGATGGATTTTGCAGCCAATTCACAAGACATACCAAACGGCAACAGCTATTGATCATCCGAGTATGTGAAACGAAGGATGAATCAATGAACATCAAGGAAAAAGCGCCCCTGTTGGCCAGGGGCACCCATCATTTTGGGCAACCAAACGTGATTTTTGGAAGCTGTCTTCTCCAAGACATCTTCTCAGCATCCTTCGAACTTCGCGATGAATCCAGTTGCTAGCTCTCGGGACTTGTCAAACGTTCACAGACGAAGATCAAGCAGAAAATACTAAAAGTGAAGGCCAATTGAAGAAAATTTGGCTATGTAGAGAAAAATACACCCTCCTAGGAAAAGGCGCCCAACTATTTGTGGCCTCAAATGCAGCTTTCAAGTGTTGTAACTTCCAGGAAGTTCTTCTCCATTTTGATCAAACTTTGCATTGATACTGTCAGCAGATTCAATGGAACAATCAAACATCCGGCAATGAAGATCAAATTGGAGTTGTTTGTGAAGGTTGCTAAGTGAAAATTATAGCTCAAAAGGTCGCTAAGAATGAATGACTCGTCAAAAATGGAAAAGCCGACATCCAAAAGTAAAGCTCACGAAATTGAAATCCATGAGTCGCTATCACTTAATAAGTCAAGGCGTTACAAAAGGATATGCGTTCAAATCATGCCATGTCTTCTTGTGGACGGGTTACATACACACGACTCCTCCAGCTACCACGATGCTTATACTCATTCAGCAGCCTGGCAATGGTTGATTGAATGGGCCAACTCCAAAAACAATATTGCTGACCATTGTTGTCTTCCTTGAAACTATTGACTCAATATTCCATACCAATAGCTCGGTCAATTGTAGTCTCTACACTTGGCTTCTAATAATACAAAACGGCTCCCTTGTCTTATCCGAACAGATTTAACTTTGACATCAAATGACAAAATATTCATTATTATTATTCTTCTCAAGTAAATAATACAAATAATATTAATTAATTAATATTAACTTAAAGTGACTTAAGTAGGACTTATAATATTTCTAAATTCACTTTATATTGTTTCCCTCCTAAAGTCAAAGTTCAAATATTTAAATTTTAATATTTGAGAGCGGAAAGGTATTTTGGAGGAGCATTCACGGGAAGATATAAGAATTCATTTTTGGAGGCTCATATTATCATCGGAGTTTATTATTTCTTCATGGTTGTTTGTGAAGCTCAGGGAGCTTGAGGATTACAAGGTTCGGTGGTGAAACTATCCACCCTAGCCTATGGAGTATGGAATTGATTTCAAATTTGAGTCTCCTTCGGAGTCAAATTTGCAAGTTGATTGATATATCTTGTTCAATCAAATATTAAACCCATATTCAGATTTGCATGATTGGTGAAATTGAAGAGTTGGGGTGATTCTATGTGTAGAGGGGGTTGTGGCATTTTCTGAGCAGACTTCATTATGCTGGGGATTGATATCATTGCCATTGTTGCCACCTTATTATACTGATATCATCGCCTTTCATCTGCTCATGGATTGCAGACTTGCATATTAGCGCTGCCTATTGGATAGTGATCGTGTCATTCAAGGAGTGTGTGCCTTTTAATTTCTGCTGCCGCCCATATTGGAGGCTTGTGACTGTGATGGTAGTGCCACCATATATTATTGGACATATTTCAATGACATGGGGGAAACTTGTCAGCTATTTCCAGCAAACATGAGACTAAGGGAACTGTGGGAAGTCTCACCTGTTGTGGCCTTCTTATGAGGAGCTGTGATTTGTATCAGATTGATACTCCTTGCATTAACAGCAAAGTTAGGAGCTGCAATCAATTTCAGACCTTCCAGGTCAGATTATAATCTGAGAATACATAAATCTGGGCATGTATCGATTCCTTATCTGTTCATGTTGCATCCATAAATTGATAAATTGGAATACTAGATATTAAATTCATATATTTCAAAGCATTTGTAAGGATTGAAATGTTGGAAATTTATGTATTGCAATAATTCTATTTATTTAATTTGAAGTTTGGGAATTAAACTCAGCCATTGTAATATGATATTGTTTGACAACATGCTGGCATTGTCAAACAAATAGCCATAAAACCGTAAAAACTTCCAAATTTGAAGTGTGGGTACATATTGTGAATCTCAAAAACTCCAAGGGATTGAAGAAGAAGATCTAAAGGATCAAAGAGAACCTGTTTAGGAGAACTACCCCTCCCTTAGAAATTTTCAAGATGTTTTTCCAGATGAACTCCATAGGTTACCCCCAAAAAGAGCTTATTTCTCCATCAACATAATTCCTAGTTTTGAACCAATATCAAAAGCACCATACCATATGACCACTATGAAGTTGATGGAACTTAAGGCTCAATTGCAAGAACTGTTGGCAAAAGGATTAAATAGACCTAGTGTTTCACCCTAGGGAGCACCAGTAATCTTTGTCAAAAAGAAGAGTGGTACCTTGTGTCTATGCATAGATTATCGTATGCTTAACAAAGCAATGATAAAGAATAAGTATCCTTTACCACGTATTGATGATCTTTTTTATCAGATGTGTGGAGCAGCAGTATTCTCAAATATCGATTTATGATCTAGTTACCATCAATTAAGACTGAAAGATGAAGACATTCACAAAACAGCTTTCAGGACAAGGTATGGACACTATGAATTCACAGTTTTGCCTTTTGGACTTACAAATGCCCCAGCAGCGTTCATGAACTTGATGAATAGTTTCTTCAAAGACTGCTTGGATAGATTTGTTTTGGTGTTTTTAGATGACATTCTTATATACTCTAGGAATGAGGAGGCACATTTCCCGCACCTTCATTTTGTTCTCCAACATTTGAGGGAACATAAACTGTATAGGAAGCTTTCCAAATGTACTTTCTTTCAAAAAGAAATACAATATTTGGGTCATATAATCTCAGCAAAAGGAATCGCAATAAACTCGTTGAAGATCAAAGCCACTCTTGAATGGCCAATGTCGAAAAATGTGCATGAAGTGTGCAGTTTTATGGGATTAGCATGCTATTATAGAAAGTTTGTGTTGAAATTTTTTAAGATCGCGCACCCTATCACTTCTCTTCAGAGAAAAGGAAAGCGCTTTGACTAGTCAAAAAATGTTAGGAGGCATTTGATCAGCTTAAAGAGAAGTTGACTACGGCTCAAATATTGAAGGTTCATGATTCGAAAGGTCAATTTGTTGTAATCACCGATGCCTCAGGAGAAGGATTAGGTGGTGTGTGTTGTGACCTTTTCACACATCACCCCATTCAAAATGGGTACCCCCTAATTTTCGCTCCATTCTGGTCTTTTGGCTTTGGTTTTGCGTCTCTCTCTCTCTCTGATCTTTCTGTCCTTTCGGGGATGTCCCATTGTTTGACCTAGTTGAAATTTTGGCTAAGTCTGTGAAATTAGGGTTTTTCATTCATCAGGCTTATTGGAGGTCAAATTGAGTTGGCAGATTGAAATATGAGCTTGGCACTACATTCAGGATACTTCAGACAAGATCCCATCAAATTTTCACTAA
Organism: Sequoiadendron giganteum; assembly: GCA_007115665.2. NCBI lineage: Eukaryota > Viridiplantae > Streptophyta > Pinopsida > Cupressales > Cupressaceae > Sequoiadendron > Sequoiadendron giganteum. The sequence continues at coordinate 405,131,929 of CM021104.1, forward strand.
GTTCTGACAACTTACTATTTTTAGTAAGTACATAATTTGGGGTCCTTTCACCAGAATTTTGGAATTCTGACTGCTTCACTTGTAAATGTAATCAAATCTTATCAAATTGAATCCTAAAAGACCTATGGAAATTCTAAGTCTAAAATTTTGTGCAAGAATTCTAAGTCAGATTTTATTTCTTGTATTTCAAATGTGTTGATTGCAGAACATTTATCAATTTCGATGTTTGCAAGATAGAAGATGATTTCCCATTTATATCATAGGAGAAGACACGCTCTAAGGAGACGTGTCTAATGAGAGGATGTGTCTCCACGACTCATGGGACGTGTCCCTTGAGCGCGCGGGCTCCCCTTGGTAAATTCAGTGGTTATTACTTTACCAATAATCATGTTTTAACAAGCAGCAATCAATGATATAAGGTTCGATTTATTCATTCATGAATTTCTATCATCATCTGAAATTCGAATAACTTATTTGTAGATATTTATATTTTAAGAGCAGTTTGATTAAATATAAATGATGATGATGCATAAATGCAATCATCATTTATATCTGCCCGATGCTATCTTAAATCAACACTCCCTCTTAGCTAGGGAAGATATTTCAAAACAAATAAGTGGAGATATCACCTTCACACGTGATATCGAAGATATGATATGATTTCTCAATATTGTCAAGTCACATGACATTCTTCATAACACATCTTCATTATGGTAATGCACTGACATCAAGTCACATGATGTCTACCATAATTTCATGGCATATCCACGGATATATAATTATCCACCATGTTTATCTCTTAAGGATCACAATGATCTTCAAATGACGTCAAGTCCCATGATATCCATCAAAGTGTCCAAGAGATACTATCATGGCATGTCCACAAATATCAAGTCATATGATATCTATCATGATAGTTCAACTCATCATTGTAGAGTCGTCACTTTACAATGTCACATACAAGTGTTCATTATTAGAAAGATCTCCACCTTTCAATAATGTACACAGGGGGAGAGAGCCCATAAAGTCATGGAGTCACACACATGACAAAAGAGTTTACACATTAAACATCTTTAAATATATTAGTACAACTTCTAAACAATTTGAATTTCAAACATAATATCAAATAACATTTCAACCATACCAAGTTTCTTCCTGAAGTGTTCAACCTTGACTCTGGAGAGAGGTTTGCTGAGAATGTCTGTTGTTTGATCATTTGTACTAATATACTCCAACTGGATTACATTCCTTTCTACCATGTCTCTTACATAATGGTAGGGGATCTCAATATGCTTAGATCTATCATGGAATACTAGATTTATAGAGAGCTTAATGCAACTCTGATTATCACAATGAATGATAGTAGGATTCAAGGGTTCACCAAAGAGTCCCACAAGCAATTTTCGAAGCCAAACTGCTTCTTTTGCCCCCATAGAGGCTGCAATGTATTCAGCTTCTGTCGAGCTTTGTGCTACTGAAGACTGTTTTCTGCAGATCCAAGAGATCATAGCCGATCCTAAACTGAAGCGACATCCTGATGTGCTTTTCCGATCGGTTACACTTCTAGCCCAATCTGAATCAGAGTATCCATGTAGATCTAGTTGGTCATTTATGTAATGAAGAACATATCCAATAGTGCCTTGAAGATATCTCAATATATGTTTCACAGCCATAAGATGAATTTCCTTTGGCTCACACATGAACTAGCTTAGAGCATTCACTACATAGCAAATATCAGGTTTGGTGTTAACTAGGTACATCAATGACCCAATCATTTGTCTATATAGAGTGGAATCTGCACACATAGATTCTGCTGCTGCTTCTTTTAGTTTGTGAAGGTTGGTTTCCATAGGTGTAGACATGGGTCTACAATCCAACATTCCAAATCTCTTCAGAATATCAATAGTATACTTTCCTTGATTTAGTATGATGCCATCTAATTTCCACCAAACTTCCAAACCTAGGAAGTAGTGTAAAATGCCCAAGTCTTTCATGTCAAATTTTGAAGTTAGATCCTTCTTTCCTTGAGCAATGAGGTGATCTTCTCCTGTTATCAACAGGTCATCAACATATAAATAATTATTAACATCTCACCTTTAATTACCTTAAAGTAAAGATTTGGGTCTGCATCATTCTTGGAAAATCCTAATCCCAAGAGGTAGCTGTCAATTCTTTCATACCAGGCCCTGGGAGCCTGTTTAAGTCCATACAGTGCTTTCTTTAGTTTGCATACATGTGAGTCAGGTTTATGTATCACAAAACCTTCAGGCTGTTCTAGATAGACTTCCTCTTCAATGGTCCCATTTAGGAAGGCAGTTTTCACATCCATTTGATGAATCTTCCAACCTTTAGCTGCTGCAATGGCTATCACTGCTCTCACAGACGTGTAACGGGCAACAGGTGCAAATGTTTCTTCATAATCAATGCTTTCCTTTTGTGAAAAATCTCTGGCCACAAAACATGCCTTATGTTTTTCTATACTGCCATCAGCAGCATGTTTGATTTTGAAGAGCCATTTAGAAGAGACAACAGATTTCTCTTTTGGTCTAGGCACTATATCCCATACATCATTTTTTAGAATGGATTGATACTCTTCCGTCATAGCGTCCTTCCATACTTGATGTCTGAAGACTTCTGTAACACTGGTGGGTTCTAAATTTATGATGTCATTCATTAGAGCAACATAGCTTGAGAACCGTTTGGGTCTTTTACGTTCCCTAAACGTTCCTTTGGGTGTTGCAGAGATCCACAATTAGTGGGATTAGACATGCATGTTCAGTGGGACAGTGAGTTAACTTGGAAAGAGGCATCAAGTTAACTGTTTGTCATAAATGCTATCTTGGAGGGGTAGGACGTCCTTAACTGAGAGTTTAAACCTCATCAATTCTAGTCAACAATTCTTTTAACTAGTCGTTGACTTCTTTATACAGAGATCATCACATGCCTCAACTGTCAACTTACTGCTTGTCAGCAACTTGATGTATGTATCTCCTTCATTCAACTTCCCTTAGGAGGGTTACTCCTTGTCTTTCTATTTGTGTTTCCATTTTGACGTGGAAGGTAATGGATTATTAACCGATGGCGGCTCCGTGTTGGGAATGACTACCTTCCACGTTCTTTTGCAGCTTTACGTTATTGACGTTTTCCTTGATCTTTCTCAATGGAAGAGTGTTGTATGATGAAACCGCGAAGTTTGATTGCAATCACTCCAACCGTGAGAAATGCACACAAACTCACTACACGCACAAAATTCCAATGGTATCAACCCTCTAAACTGGCCTTGGAAGGCTATCAGATATACAAGGTGAAACCATATGGAACACGTCAACTCGAGTGTCTATGCTTGTCAATCTGTCCAAATTGACCTCTAGGTGTGCCCGATGCAGATCGATGTCAGTCGTTTCCAGGAATTCATGGAATAAGACCGTCTTGATGTTGTATTTGACTTGGGAGAATAGCATTTTGAAAACCTTGCAGATTGACTGTGCACATGATACTATTCGGACAACTTTTTAGTGGAATTGCTAAAAATAGCCTTGCCAAGGGTAATTTTATGAAAAATTTTGAGACGTGGGTTTTGCTGAGATAATTTTCTAAACAAACCCAACACGTCAGAAATTCGAAAAATGCTTTTTTCTATGACATGCAAGAGCCCTTTAGTGGCAAAGGCAGCGAGGCACCAAAAAATTATTTTTCCCGAAAAAATCTAACACATGGGTTTTGTTTGTGCTTCAAAGCTGAACAAACCTAGTTTGTCTATTTTTCAAAATTGTCTTTTATCAGAAACCCTAAAAAATTGGGGCAGCAAGGCTACTTTTACTGGAAAAATCTAACACATGGGTATTGTTGAAAAAGTTGCACTGATCATACCCAAAAGGTCAGATCTGTGAATATCCATTGTTTTCTTGGACATGCAAGAAGATCTAAGACAAGAATAGAGGAAAAAGACAAGAAGAATTTTGGAAGTTATCAACTGCCTCTCTGGACTTCAAGAAAATCACACCTAGAAATATAGATCTTGATGAATTATCCCTCTGTGCAACTTTATTCTTGAAAACATGAAGAACACTACAAAACCCTCTGTCAAATCTTCAAAAGACGTTTTGGAGAGAAAATAATTGTTCTTGGCTTCAACCTGCAAAGACAAATGATGAATAATGACACCTAGACTTGATAAATATCATTTGATGTTGAAGCAATCAAGTTTAGGGTGCCAACTCTTGATTGAGGAGTTCTTTTGCCTGATCTGGAGTTCACTGGATCAAATTCCACCAATTTTGGGACGTTTTAGCCATGTAGAGGCTTTCAAGATAGACAACTTCAGTCAACTAAGTCTTACTTTGACTTTAGGCATCCCTTTGAAGAGTTGGAACATTTTTATTATTATTTTTCTGTGGTGAAATGCCTCTGTTTGATCCCTGACTTTGGTTGCTCATTTGATCTTGAAGTGTTGCTGACAGATCCACTGCTGAGATGAAACAACTCTGATGAGGTGTGCTTGGGAGCTGCAAAGCTCAAAACTTGAGTTTGATGCCTCTAATTCTTGGGCGCCTTTTTCCCAAGAAGGTACATTTTTCACCAAACTTATTCAATTTCTTGAGTGTTCTTCAATTCCTCCAGTTTGATCCTCAATGTTTTGATCTGAGATCACCGAACACTAATGATTCTGATGATCTTGCTGAAACATGGGATGGATAACCAGTTCAGTCCCAAAAATGATGATGTATTCGCAAGTCCTGAAGTTTGATTTAGGTGCCTCAAAAGCTTGGGTGCCCCTGGCCTGCAAGGGTGCCTTTGACCTTTTGACTTGTTATTTTCATGTTGCAAACTTTCACGAACGGCCTGTTACCCATCAATTTTTCACTCAAATATGGATTTCTTTCCTCTTTAACAAGTAAAAACCGGATGATGTCGCAGCCATGCCAAGTTCCCTAACCATTGTCACGGAGTTCGTAAGTTTCGAAACCGCCTGATCACTTGACTTATTCGTAGCCATTGCAGTCCCAAGTCTTGTCCAAAGATGTCTCATGCAATCAGTCGATCGGAAGTTCTTAAAACTTTAGAACTCCCGACAGATGGTTACGAAGTTTTGTTTCTCAGCGACGAGGAGGCCCAAGCAGGATGCACTATTTCCAAGATGTCAGTTCATTTAATGAATCGTGCAGTGCCTTTGAGGAATGTCTCCTCAAACATTTTGAAACGCCAACTTGAAGATGTAACGTAATCTTTTAAATCTTCTGAAAAGACGGCTTTTAAATAAGGGGTTTGGTGAAACAAATTTGGTAACGGATTGGCGCAGTTTTCTTAGCAAATTAATGATCACTTCTTGCCGCCGACGTTAAGTAAGCCTACATATGAGGAAAGGTGGCGGCATTTTCAACTCCAGAGTCTTCTCGAGATGGTACTTCCCGGTGATATCAAAGAGTGGGAAGATGAGCATGTGCCTGTCATACAACCAGATTTAAATTAGCCTGAGGAAGAACAACTGGACATCATTTCTAAGCTGCGTTTGTTGGCATGGAAGGAGAAAACCAGCTACACCTGAATATAACAGGGTGATGTTTGTTTTAGAAAAAGAAGAAGAACGAGACGAATTTCACAATTTGGTTATGGAAATGCAGTTGGAGCTTTATAGGGTCCCGGCGCCTCTGGTAGTTTAGTTGCATGCAAGAAGTCTTTTGGTGGCACGTAATGATAACATCTATTCAGAAATTGTTTCCGTTTCAGAAGTTTTTCTTGGTTCCAGTCGTTTTCCAAACGGTTGTTTTTGTAATGTAACGGTTTTGATATGTCTATATATAGACCTATGAATTAATAAAGAAGGGACTTTTGGGGGGAAGGGGGAGAGATGGGAGCAAGATGGTTTTTATTTTCATGCACTATTGTTGTACAAGGAAATGAGTCTGTGAACTCATGTTTTGACAGCAAAGAAATAAAGAGCACGTTGTGAATGTTTGAATTTCTCAATGTTATCTTTAGATTGTAATGAACTGTGTTTCTTTGTGATTACTCTTCCATGTTACTCTGCTTCAATGGGTTGAGCATGTATTTAATTCTGAAGCTTTGAATTTAGATTAAATCATCTTTGAAAGGAATCTACCATTTCCACTTTCCCTAGATATTATTCGTGGTTGTGATAAGTGAACTTTGTATCACTTGTTTTCAATTCACTTTTTATTATGAAATCTCTTTTTCGCATCTATTACCATGGTTATGGGTAGGTGTCAGTGTACCTTTTCTGCTTTCTGATAAAAAGCATACCCCGTATTTTATTCATTGCAAACCATTTGAAGGTAGTTGCGCCTTTAAAAATAAGCAAAGAGCACTCGCGACTATCGTTGCGAGTGACTCAACTGTTGGCCAGATTGTCATTTGAGTGGGCCAAAGGATATTAATTGAAGTGACAAATCTGTCAACCAACATGGTCCCAGTTTGATCTTTGTCGTCAAATGTTTGATTTGTCTGTTGCCTTCACTAACAGTGTTATTGTTGAGATTGATCAAGACAGAGAAGGTCATCCTGGAGTTTGTTGAGCTTGCAGACTACATCTGACTACCCAAAAAGTTGGGCGCCTATTCCTAAGAAGATGCATTTTCCTTAACACTTAGTCAATTTTTTATGTCTTTCATCTAGCCTTCACCTTTGGTGTTTTCTGCTTGATCTTCGTTAATGAATGCTTGACAGGCCCTGTGAACGTGCAGCTGGATTAATCGCAAAGCTGAGAGGATGTTGAACACATGCCTTGTAGAAAGCAGTTGTTGAAAACCTCATTAGGTGACTCAAAATGAAGGGCACCCCTGGCCAGCAGGGGCAGTTTTGTCTTGATATGTATTGATTTACCCTCCATTTGGCATGCTCTAACAATCAACAATTGTTGTCATTTGATGTGTCTCACAGGCTAGCGAATAGGTTTGTTGCAAAGTTGGGCTAATGCCAGAGAGATCACCTGAAGATAGACTTGCTCAACAATTGACATCTAGACCATCTAATTCAAGGGCGCCCTTGGTCAACAGGGGCACTTTTTCTCATGTTTAACTATCATTTTGATAGCACTTGCATTGCAGCATCTCCTGACTTCGCTTACATTTGTCGTTGATTGATGAATCAGGTGATCTTGCTTGACGATGCGCCGGAAAACCAGCAAAAACACGAAGAAGATGACTGCCTTGGTGAAAGTTGATGACTGCCTTTGACCTTTGGAATTCAAGGGCGCCCCTAGCCAGCAGGGGTGCTTTTAGCTATGGTTCCATCACTTTCTTTGAAAATCTTCATCTCTTCACGCTTCATGTTCGTCGTGTAGCTTGACTGGTTTGAGCATTAACGTTGACAACGCGAACGCATGCATCTGGGCAATCACCTTCACCATGCTACGTGTATGGGTGTTGGAAAACTGACTAAGGCATTTGATTGCATAGCCTCCTTCTAGTAGAAAGGCGTGCATTTTCTAGACTTAGTCAATTTTCAGCATTTTCTACTTTTGAAAATCCCCTCCATCACAGAGCATCTTTTCGAGCATTTTTGCCATGGATTCTTCGTTGAAGCTTCTAAGGCTTAGATTTCACCACTTGGTACTAGCCATTCTGCCATTAATGGCTACGGAGGTCCTAGCTTTCTTCCTATAAAATGAAAATAGACCCACCAGAGTAAAACAAACTTTTGGTGATTTTGACTTGACCAATGTGATCATGAAGTCAAATTATCCTATCAAAATTATTTTCAATCATTTTTGAAAAGGTCCTATTTTTTAGGGTTTTCCTAAAAACAGGGATTTGAAACCCTAATTTTCAAATTTTCATAAATTTGCAAGTATCTTCCTCGACACAAACCCACAAAAAGCCTACCTTTTGTTTCACCTAAAACATACTTTTGACAACAATTTTACATGATATAGATCAATTTAAGCAAAATGTCTTGTTGAAGCAAAAATTTATTTTGGGTACAACAAGAGGAAGGATATATGTTCCAAACTTTGAGGAGTTAAGAAATCTTGTGTGGAAAGAGGTTCATTCCATACTCAAATCACCCAGGAGTGACAAAACTTTTAGCAGATGTAAAACCACCTTATTTCTAGAAAGGAATGAAGAATGGTGCTGCAAAATTTGTGGCAGGATGTCTAGAATGCCAGAGCGTAAAGGCTGATCAACACCTAGCAGGACTTTTGTACCCTCATGAAATTCCAGATGGAAATGGCAAGTCATCAGTATGGACTTTGTGCAAGGTTTTCCTATGTCTCTTAATAGACATAATGTTATTTTAGTAGTGGTGGACAAACTCGCCAGGTAGCCCATTTTATACCTAGAAATTTAACGGATGGAGCACCAATAATAGCTTGTAAGTTCGTCCAAGAAGTGTTTAATTTGCATGGACTTCCTAAGAAGATCATTTCCGATAGAGATGCATGCATGACATCAAGGTTTTGGCAAACTTTGTTTTCAGCACTTGGAACTCGGCTTAATATAAGCTAAGCCTATCACCCTGAGACAGATGGTCAGATAGAAAGGGTAAACTGAGTTCTTGAAGTTGTTGAGGATGTATTTCATGGATCAGCAATACAAGTGGGAGGAATATCTTCCGCTTGTGAAATTTGCATACAATAACTCTTATCATTTTGCAATAAAGATGGCTCCATTTGAAGCATTATACGAAAGAAAGTGTCATACTCCTATAAATTGGGATAAGCTAAAAGATAGGATTAGCCTTGGTCCGGAAATGTTATCAAAAATGGAAGAGCAGATCAAGTTGATCAAAAAAAGATTGACGGAAGCAAATGATAAGACAGAAAAGTTATGTTGATGCCAAGCGTTCACCAAGACAATTTTCAGTTGGAGAAAAAGTTCTTTTGAGGGTCAAACCTCAAAAAAGTTCCATAAAGTTTGGAAAATCATCCAAACTAGCCCCTAGTTTTTTGGGTCTTTCCAAAGTTCTTTAAGTGATTAACCCAGTTGCTTACAGAATCGCTCAACCTCTAGATTTTGCCCGAATGCATAATATTTTTCATGTCTCATATATAAAGAAGTATATAACAAGTTTTAATCATATACTTGACTGGAATGCACCACAGGTATAGGATCCAGGAGTGGCAACGATCAAGCCTTTGAAGGTGCACGAAGTACGCAAACTCCACTTGCATAATACAAAGGTTACCCAATGCAAAGTCCAATGTGACCAATATGCCAAGGACGGTGCCACTTGGGAAGATTATAACGAATTTTATCAAAAGTTTCCTCATTTATTTACTATTGTTCAATAGTTAAGAGAAAACTTGTTTTATTATCTTATACAATGAATAATCAAAGAGGATGATCCTTATGGGGGGAGATATGTCACACCCCAAATTTTGAATTGCAATTAGTTTTAACTTTTACGTTAAATATGTGTTTTTGACATGAATGGATGATTTTATTTCAACTGATGATTAGATGAAATAAAAATACAATATCAATGATTCGTTAAAAAGAATCAGAAAATGGTAATGATTATTACTTGATTAATTAATAAATTATTATGATATCATGGTTATTAACCGACTAACCATTTTGATGGCCTTTTAAGTTGAATGCAAAAGTAGGTTTTTCTCTCTCGAATGGAGAGGGAGAGTATCACTGGAGAGAAGAGTACAGACATTGGTAAACAAACGAGTAAATGTCATTTTGGGTCGATCACACACCCACGTAGATTTTTTGTCAAAGCCCAAGTAAGTTGTCAAGTTCTAACCTATGTTGTCAAAGAGTTAATACTTGTGTGGTCTAGTCGTTAAGATAGTGTTACCTTGGTTTTGGTCATCACTCTCAAAATTGACACCCCTATTCAATTTTGGTTAAGTTTATAAGTCGAGCGGTGTTTCATGAGGTTTTGCCAACTTGGGCAGTGATTTCCCCTGTTCATCTAACTTCCCCTTTTACCGCCCTTTTTTTTAAAATTTGTTATTTTCTTTCTCACAAGCGGTGTATTGTGGGATTGTCATATCTCCCCGATCATTCTAAGTCTTTTAATTTGATGACAGGCAGTCCATACCCGAAGTTCATGAACTAGCTAAAAAGACCGCCAGTGACTAAGTTTCAAAGTTTTCAAGTTTGGGCGACAGTTTGAGTGGTTTCTAAAACCATCAACGGTGTTTTGCTTAGTTTCATGAACCTCTCGTTTTACTGCCTCAAGAACATTTTCCAAAAGGAAACTAAGGGAACAACAATGCAGTTTGTTTTTGTTAAGATGCATTTTAGCTTCGAACGACAAACCATTTACGCAGAGGTGAATACAAATGGATGCCATCAAAGATACAGCAAATGAAAGTAAAGATTGAATTATTTAGAAAGAATACAAACACCAAAATATCAAAACGCTATAATTTTATTATATATATCGATGGCATTACAAAATTTGTTGTTCGTTTACAAAATTGGGGGCGTCAAAACGATATTTTTCAAACACACAGGACAAATGTAAGCACGCGGATTCCTTCCACCACCACCTAGAGACATTCTATCTAGACAAGAGACAACAGATTTTCATGGGATTGCAGGAATTGGGCAAACAGCCCCCTGTCATTCCTTACCAGCCCTGCACGGAGAAGAGTTACAACTTCTTCAATGGCTTCATTTTGAGTTGCAATCACGATGCAGATGGCGTCACCAACCACTCTGCTTCGTGGGTAGTTGCTAAGCCCGACGATGGCTACATTAACTCTATGATGGAACTCAGGTCTAACCAAGCGCTCTGCTGCCCTTATTCCCCAATCTTGACATCCAAAGGTACAAATGATGGTATACACAAAACTCTCAAGAAGTTTGGCATTGTTGTACATGCACCTGGTTCAGGAATGATTCTCCCAGTATGCTATGCAACACCTCCTCTTCTATCTAGATTTGGACAACAAAGACCTCTATCAGCTGGTCGGATAGCTCCCTAAAGAGGGGACTACACTCAATTTCCTCAATGACAATGAAGTCGTTCATCGACACTCCATCACTCTGAGCACTCACCATGTTGGATACTTCAGGATGGAGAAGTGTGGTTGTGCCTACTAAATTTATAGAAGGTTGGCGAGACATTCGAGCTAGTATTCTTTAAGATTGATCATATGATAGGATGGCGATGCGGTCAAAATTAACTGCTAATGTGACCAAGATCCAATTAATGTTCCCAATTGATCTTCCGACTAGACAGTTTGCATGTGCGACCCCATTACACCTCTGTGATAGCTATTTAATGTGTGGTTTGTAAAGCATGCTAACTACACAAGAATTGATAGCCACGAGGTAGAAATTAAAACAAGAAACGTTTTGATTATTGCCCAAGGTCATATCATTGGCAATGTAAATCATTTCGGTCATTAATTTTTCCCATCTATCGGTTTTCCAGTTAGACAGTTAAACAACAAGAAGACGTTGCTATGTTTAGCAAATGTTTAGTAACTATTGAGAAAGGGGGGAGACCCCTATATCTGGGTGGAGAGCAATTCAGTGAGGGTCCGGATTCTTGAGAGTGCACTGTGTTGTAATCAAGAGAGGAACAGTTTTCATCTCGATTTTAATTCATGTTGTAATAACTCATAATCTGTGAATTGCGAGCCCTGAATGTAATGTTGATCGTACTGATCCTTGTGTCATGTGCGTGCTTAGAGCATATCTTTTGTGAGAAATCTACTCTGCTGCATTTATTCATTTATTGCAATTATGAATCCTTTCTAGTTTCATTCCAACGATCCTTCGTCATTCTAGTCCGTGTGCTAGTTGGTTAATGACTTTCTTGAAGTTTGTTCCACATAAGTATCATTTTTATGTGTTGATATTTGTCACCTTTATTGCTTTCTAATTAAAAGCACATCGATTATTAATTAGATCATACGAGGGAGCTATACCTCTAAAATTCAGAGGAAAGTCACAAATGCAATTGTGACGTTTCCAGAGCTGTTAGAGACTTGGTCCCAGTGCATTGCGGGCATAGAGTTGATAACTTAAGACATATTACCTAAAGACCAACCCATTCGCTAACAGATAGGTTGAAGTCATTTTTTTCAAATCTTTGCCCTCATTTAAAATATTGATCGTGAGGCGATATTATGGTTTTATCATTGTCCTTACGATTTACCTTTTATTGTTAAAGGTTTATTTGATTATTATTCAAAAGGATTATAAAAAAATATAAGAACATAAATATAAATATATATATATATATATAATATAATATATTGTTAATATTAATGCCAACGGCCTACATTATGGGAAGCCGCAGCTATCAAAAGGCAGTTAACTTGCCTTAAGTGCAAATTAAATGGAAGGGAATAAATTCTAACAATGTTAACCTCCTTAGCCCTCACGTGGAGGCTTTATGCCACCATCAATGGCTATATACCAGGCATGAAGAGAGAGCTTAAAACTGCCTTCATTATGGGACAACGTGAGGGAGGGAAGCAATCACATGTTGTTAAAAGAAAAAGTTTTATTATTTTAATCACACACAGCAGACGCTTGGTGAAGGAGAGGTTTCATCTGTTATTTGAAGACAGAGCAATCGCATGGAAGAGGGCAGTTCTTCATATTTAGTGTGATTAGAGTGCATTACATATAGAGTTGAGTTTATACTTAGAGTTATATGTGGAAGAGCAGAGGAGGAGTCACGCTGTGAGCAAGGCATGGAGAGTCTAGAAAGATCGACAGAAGTTTTTGAAGCTGAAATTAGAGGATTTGAAAGTGCAGAAAAACAGAAATATAACAGGCATGATTTCACTAACTGTTTTCTTTCTTTTATTTCTGGTAATATAAAGATGAAGTTTCAGATTTCAAAAGATATTAAGAGTTTATATATGGAGTATATGTGAAAGAATAGTGAAAGAATAGTCTGAATATACAGACCTGTGAATGAAATCTTTTAAATTCTTTATTTAATTTTGTGTAAGACAGCAGAAATAGTATGATTAAAAACAAGAGTTTTAATTACCCTACTGATATAAGCTGAATAAAAAATATTCTAAATCACTCATGAAAATAAATAGCAGATCGATGTATATATATAGAGAGAGAGGCATTACATTTATAAATTTGTCTGATAAGCTTGAAGCTTAAACTGGTTATTTTGGTTGTAAGTAATCAGATTATTATTATGCAGAGTTATTAATATGGCTTAGAGTCCGTAAAAAATGTACTTATTCTTGCATAAAGAAATAGATAATATGTTGTACATTTTTTAGCATTTTAAAATGTGTTCTTTGTTGATGTATAGTTGCGGCTGGAGATTTCTTTCTCCTATAAACAAATAAGGCTGACTAAAGGGACATTGATTGGTGAAAGAGGCCGACCATTCAACAACAAAAAGACGTCTTGTTTGAAGCAAGAAGCCGACCCAAGATGAATCGCCATCTCACCTTGTATATATTGAAGGCATTGCTCATTCACTAGCTGATCAGATAATTCCCAAGACATTCGCATGACTACAGCAGAGTATAATATTGCTTAGTGCAAATTGATATCAAGGAGAGATTATTATCATTGTGTATTTTGCATCGAAGAGAGGTGCAATTTATTATTGCTTCATATTGGCCTTGAGTTTGGCGTAAGATTGTAAGCAGATTTCTGCTCATTCAATTTAGTATATAAGAGATAAATTTTAGCTAGGTTTTTCTCCCTCAAGAAGGAGGGTTTTCCCAAGGTATCTTGCTGTGTTCATTGTTCTTGTGTTGTTATTCTGCTTATTTCATTTCTGATCCTAAAACTAACATGATATCAGAGCGGGTTCAGGGAAATCCGATCAGACTTGTCTAAGCAAAAATTGCAGGTTGTGGGAAATCGAACTCTGTCTGGAAGGACAATTTCTTATTGCAGATTTTTTGAAGATAGATTGCAATCATTACAGAAATCAATTGAAATCAATTTCTCTTGTTAAAATCGTATTTCATCAGAGATATCCAGGTTGCAGCTTTTGGTAAAGCACCCAGCTCGATTGTGGCCTGTCAGAGATGAAAGATAAAGACAAATTCTAAGGAAATCGCATATGTTTGGTTTTTGACGGGAATACAAGAAAATGTGAAACTCTCTCGAGCGCGATTTTTGGAGATAGAGATTTAATAAAGTATAATCTGAAGTCAAAGTCAAGAGCCGAACAAAGATAATAATCGAGAGCTGCTGAAGATTTGAATTATCAATTTCAAGTAAAGACAAACATAGAAAGGATTGGGTGTTGCTTGCGTGACCACACCAACAAAGGTGAATAAAGTCAAATCCAATTGACATTCAAATTGAATAAAATATCCATTTAGAGGGGAGTTGTCGATATACAAAGAAAGAGGCGACCAAACAAATATCTTTGTCACGGCAGCTTTTGCTGGGAGCAACATGTGAGCTTTGAATGGTCAAAGACCATATTCAAAGCTACCATCAGGAGACGGGAATTGGAAACAAAAATAAATTCAAGGTGATCGCACCATTTTAGAAGTATCATATTGTTCTAGGCGATTAAATTAGTCAAATATTCATCGAATTTCACTTGGGAGAGTTCGTGGTTATTCAAGGAGGATTGGCGCTGCATTCTATCCGGAAGAGTTTGGCACATTTTGAAGAATCGTGACTTTCAAGTAATTTTGGGCGCAGCCTTCTATCAGTCATGTGGACGTCTCTGGAGTAGTTTCATTGAAGCTGACACTGTATTAAAGCCGTCAACTGATTAGAGTCGCGCCATCTATCTCTAAAGGGATCTTCAGTTAAGTTTGCTCAGTACCAAAGGTGAGTAGCTGTATATGTGTACAAAGGGAGTTTGGAATGGAGCAATACCTGTAGAAGTGAAATATACAGTCATGCTGAGCCATTCTATCGAATGATAAATATTGACTACTCTGAAGGAGACATGCCCTAGGTCGAGCCTTCTATTTGTCGCAAGAATTAAAGGAACAGGTTGATACATCTCAGGGGCGGAGTAACTAAAGGGAAGTCTCTATATATCTGTCGTGTCAATATAGAGGTCATCATGCTACTGCGAATCTTCCAAGTGCTGTGCTTAGATGAATACACTGCAAATTAATTGAGTTCGAGCTGTAATATAGCTACAACAAAATCAACATAAAGAGATAAGTATTTTATGCTTGTATCATGAATAAATTTCATGCAATTGGGAATAGTGAATCATGTATGATTCTAGCATTGGCATTTCTCTTCGAGATAGTTTTATTAATCTCTCTAAAATGCTTCTAGGACGAATTGAGGAGCAAAAGGATGATGAGATATTGCATTCAAGGGAGGAAGACCTTGATGCTTCTTGTGAGGAAGTCACGCAAGCTGACACAGCTTGCAGCCATGGGACTGAGTTGGTGGCTGGAGACATCTCTCGAAGAGGAAGAACCCATACAGATTGTCATTGTGATCAG
This sequence comes from Sequoiadendron giganteum, assembly GCA_007115665.2. Lineage (NCBI taxonomy): Eukaryota > Viridiplantae > Streptophyta > Pinopsida > Cupressales > Cupressaceae > Sequoiadendron > Sequoiadendron giganteum. Next base: position 405,147,281 of record CM021104.1, read on the forward strand.
CTTCTTCGAAGAGGAGGAATTAACATTCAGAGGGAGTCTGACAAGCCAACAGAGGCAACCTTGGACGAGGAGGTTAGGAGGTTGATGCAAGTACTTAGAGCTTCTGAGGGAGTCACATCATCATGAAGATCTGTTGCAATGTATATTTCTCTATGACGAAGAAGTATGAGGTGAAAGCCCTTGTAGTGTATATTTCTCTATGACGGAGAAGTATGAGGTGAAAGCCCTTGTAGTGTATATTTCTCTGTGACAGAGAAGTATGAGGTGAAAGCCCTTGTAGTGTATATTTCTCTGTGATGGAGAAGTATGAGGTGAAAGCCCTTGTAGTGTATATTTCTCTAAGATGGAGAAATATGAGGTGCGAGCCCTTGTTCTTTCCACACATGGGAGTAGCCACGGTGGACGTCATGTTGAGAGACTCCATAACGACATCACGTTGAGAGACTCTATGATGAACCCTTTATACTTGTGTTCTTCCACACATGGGAGTAGCCATGGTGGACGTCATGTTGAAAGACTCCATGACGACATCACGTCGAGAGACTCCGTGATGGGCACTTGTGCACATGTTTCTTTCCACACATGGGAGTAACCATGGTGGACATCATGTTGAGTGACTCCATGACGACATCACGTTGAGAGACTCCATGATGAACTCTTTTCCACAATTGGGTGTAGCCATTGTCTGTGTCATGTTGAGAGACTCCATGACATGGATATCTGGAAAGTCATCTCCCTAGCTAAGAGGGAGTGTTGATGTATAGTAGCGGCAGGAGATTTCTTTCTCCTATAAACAAATAAGGCCAACTAAAGGGACGCATTGATTGGTGAAAGAGGCCAACCATTCAACAACAAAAAGACATCTTGTTTGAAGCAAGAAGCCGACCCAAGATGAATTGCCATCTCACCTTGTATATATTGAACGCATTGCTCATTCACTACCTGATTAGATAATTCTCAAGACATTCGCATGACTACAGCAGAGTATAATATTGTTTAGTGCAGATCGATATCAAGGAGAGATTATTATCATTGTGTATTTTGCATCTAAGAGAGGTGCGTTGCTTCAGATTGGCCTTGAGTTTGGCCTAAGATTGTAAGCAGATTTCTGCTCATTCAATTCAGTATATAAGAGATAAATTTTGACTGGGTTTTTCTCCCTCGAGAAGGAGGGTTTTCCCAGGGTATCTTGCGGAGTTCATTATTCTTGTGTTGTTATTCTGCTTATTTCATTTCTGATCCTAAAACTAACATTCTTGACTGAAGATGAATAAGAAAACATAGAAAAATCAGAAATATTTATGAAGTTATTTTGATATTAGTGAATAAAACTTTTACTTATCTATGTTATGAGTTGTTAAGACCTCAAGTGATAGATAAAGAGTCACGAGTCAGTGTCATTATCTAAATGTATAATAACTTGTAAAAGAGTTTTAAAAGTCTTTTGTTTGAAAAATAGGAGAATATTACACTCTTGAAATAATTGCAAAAATATATGAACATGTGGCAGTAGCCAAGATCCGAGAAGTTGCAAGTACACAATACGGATGTTCATTGTCAGGAGTATTTTTCTATAACCATATGAACATGTGGCAGTAGCCAAGATCCGAGAAGTTGCAAGTACGCAATACGGATGTTCATTGTCAGGAGTATTTTTCTATAACCTTAGTCGTTTACCAACTATAGAATGATATACATGATTGATCTTAAATCCTTGTGAAAAGTTAGATAAACAGTCAAACGAGTCAACCGAGTGTTTAACCATAGGTGAAATGCCAAGTCAAGTTACAGGTGTGTGAACTCACGACTAAGGAAGTGTTTATGTTATTAAAAACTTTGGCGAAAATAATGCAAAAGTCTTTGCTTGCATTTAGTCAGTTCACAATGTTCCAGATTTCATAATCCAGTCAGATTGGTCATACTTAGTTAGAGGATTGTCTACAGTTGTATGGTTGATTGGGTTATGTAGGACATAACACTAGAACTCAAATGGCATAACAGTGTTGATTTCCTTTGTCTATACTCTTTGTGAAGGGTAGGGCCACTTCCAAATAGAAGGTTTGCGGGGGATCGTCGGTCTGTAGTTGGAGGTAAAGCACTCAGGTGATGCTCTCCCTCTTGCAGATGACTTCGTCGAGACTTGTGAGACAAATGTAGAATTCCAAATATGGAAAACTTTATAAAACTTCTGGTGTATTGTAACATGTTTGTTTTAGAAGCAATTCATTTATATAATGATAAAGAGAATAATATCATAATTTTCCTTATTGAAATCGTTGCATTTCAAATTCAAATGATTATAGTTTCCACTTATTAATTGTTCATGTAAAACGAACGTTATATGAAAGTCAAAAAATTTACTATCATTTTTTAGCATGTGGATATTTACTTGCTAGTTAATTCATTAAGTAATTCTAGTTTTGAAAGTTGAGTATGTTACATGCATCCAATTTTCAGATTTAAGCAATTTGTTCAATCTAGGGCATCTAAGGACAAAAACGTTTGGTTTGTTCAAGGTTTGAGTGGAAGAAAACCCTCTCAAAATCCACATTTGGTATCAAAGACGAAAACCCTTACTCCCAATATTGGGTGATTCCATTCGGGAATCACAATTGTGCCGATTTGTGGAGGATTTGGAGACATTAGTTTGCTACAATGCCACTACAGTAATTTTTGAAAGCAAATATTATCATTTCATTGCCCAAGCATATTTGAAGATTTATATATTGATCTTCAGATTTTTGGTGAATGTTTTAGCATCATATAGAGCTACATCTGAGTTGTTTCAATCAATCCTAGCTGAGTGCCACATTGGGAGTGAAGAATTCAGTCATTTTGAATATTAGATCAGTCATTCCAATTGTTGTTCGCATCATTTCAGTTATCATTCATCAGCAAAATGGGGATAAAATCGTATTTTATACATTGCCGATCTTTCCAACACAAAACTGAACTTTATCAACATAGTTGACAATTTCGCAAGGGCTTCAAGGGCAGATCAGACTTCACCAGCCAGCTGTACATCTTCAACCAGCTGCCATACCATCTAGGGTTTCAAAGAAAATTCATAAATATTATTTATGACAGTTTCCATCAGAAAACAGAGCTTTCTAGCAATTTTGACCATTTTGCAGCAGTCTGTGCCTCTGTCCCAAGCCGTACAGCAGCTATGAGTGATAAAAGAAATCAATAAAAAAATTATTTTGCTGCTATTTATCATCTCTGTAATTTCTGATCAGCATTGCAAGAAAATAGAATTAAATCTTAAGGGTTTTATATTGCTGGTACTGAACATTTTATTCTCCCAGGGTTTATTGTTTAATGACATCAGCAAAATAAGGGTTTGGAATTGTAAGCAGTCTCTGTACTTGCAGTTTGGATTGATTTTGTCTCATTAAAATCAAAAAAAATATAATAAAATATTGCATGTGTCCGATTAGGGACATTACAAAAACAGTCTACAAATGACCACAAAAATATAAAGATTTTGATGCCTGCAAACTTTAGCTACCTGGAACAATGCAAAAAGCACTATGCTGGTGATGAAGATAACTGAAAGTTGTCTCCAAACCCTAGGCATTCAGCAACAACACACGGAAATCTGAGTTTTGACGACTGAAAACCCTTCACAATATGTAGATGAACATGCCTAAAAATGGATGAAATCTGCCTCTATTCTCCTGAGAGCCCACCATATTATTAGAGTTGCACTTTTTAGTATTGAAATTTGGTCAGCCTTTACAAGGCACGCACTTGACTACATGATTTTTAAATTTTAAAAATTGGCACCTCATCAACTAGTTACGTGCTCCTACATAAGGGGACAGATATATTTTTTGATGTTGCATGCATCACCTTGGAGAGGCACACACCTCATAACCAAGCAACATTTTGTCAATTTTCTGAAAATTTCCAAGTCTTCTCACAAGGGCGCATGCTCCAACACTACGTGACATTTTTCAATTTTTCAACTTCCATGCATCTTTTCATACAAGTGTGCACCCTTAAACAAGCAGCATTTTGATGTTTTCATGCCTTAGTGAATTTTTTACTTTTCTCCATTGTCTGAAGTCCGCCCTTGCTGGATGCATTGGAAAGCTCCTTTTGTTGGCCTTGCAAAGACACTGACTAGAGACAGTAAAAACAACATAGATGAACATGACAAGGTTTTGAAATAGGATTCATGATTTGAAGGAATGAACAAGGTTTTAGCTTAAAACATGACTCAATACGAAAAATTTCATAAAAGTACAACAAAGTAACCACAAGACCAGAGAAGGGAGGTTGAACATCATCATCACAACAAACCTTTTGCAAAAATATTTAAGAGGAGGGAGAAATCTTGGTAAATTGCATAAATCAGAGGCTAACGAAGAAGTCTCCGTAACTAAGTTTGTTTGTTGTAGAAAAGTTATCAAGTGGAGGACTTGGACAGGCAAGTTGTCACATTTTTCCTCACTAAATCTTACTGGAGATTACCAGAAAAAATCATTTCATCACTTTACGTGTGAGGGTAAATGACTGAAGAAGGGTAAGAGTTCAGCATGGCAGGATAATTGCACGGGACCATTGTAGAAACATGAAACAGTAAAGAAGCATGGCATATGAAATATAATCATGTCAGAATTCCGTTACAAATAATTTCCCTCTAGCATGTGCTTTCTATGAACATTGTCAGATCAACAGATCATATATAAGGGTATGTAAAGGCTTTATATCCAACTACGCTAACTACAATCCACAGGACAGGGGCTTCTTATATTGGCATGTGAATGTACGCCTAAAAATGAAGAGAAAGATGATGCTGTCAACAATAGTATTCCATCGCATATGAAAACAACGGCGATTGTAAGGCTTTGAAAAAGAGAGAAGCATCAAAAGAGACCAAAAGCAAGCCAAATTTAATCATCGTATGGAATACAAACATAATAAGTCAAGTGGCGTGACTGAGTGGTAAAGAAGGAATGAAGAATCGGGTTCAATTTCAATTCTCCCTGTAAACGCTGGGCGTGCTCCAGGCTGTGGAGCCGTAATAAAACCCACATTTACAATCAAAAAAACAAATACAATCATAATGTTTACTTGGACAGGTACCTATCTATTTTATGCTTAGATGTAACCAGTTTTGTGATTGCCTTCTATGAAACTCTACAATCAACGTGAAAAACAGGCGATACTTGCCAACTCAGAGATCATCTTGGAATACTTTATGGACTAATAATCTAATAGAACTGAACATTTCAGAAGTGACAACAATCTTAGTGCTACAAATCACATATCAAACGCGAGAAAAGGAGGATCAATTTGGAGGTACCTGATATGAAGGACTGCGTTCGTCACGAGCAAACTCGGTCCTGTGCTGGTCTTGTTTCGAAAAGGTACTATTTTTAACGAAAGGTTTAGCCTTTTCAACAGCTTTAGAAAATGTCCGGCGCTTCATATAGAAATTTTCGGCAAAAGCAGCCATTGAACGCAAAGAAGGCATCCTGCTCCATCTAGAAACCATCCCTTTCACAGCTGCTGCATTGCATAAAAAAATGCTTTCACGTTTTGCAACAAATCATCGTAAACTTATAAGCACTGTTATTTCATAATTCATTAACACAAGCGCGTTAAGTTATTCAATGTGCAACCCGAGTCGCACAATCAAACTTAACTGGAACACTCGTGACAAAATTAACTGGGAAGTTCGCAAACAAATGAAATACCCGCCGGAGTTGTTAAATCAAACGGAATGAAGGCGGCACAAAATAACGGAGGGGCATCAGAAAGGGCAGCAGAACACTGTAAACCATTTCAGCCCCAAAATCATTCTTTCCTTCGCAATTTATTTTATTGTTGAACAATCATTTTCATACTAAAAAGAACGAAAATTAGGGTAAACAAATGTGTAGTTTTTAGAAGTCAAAATTATTTATCCATGTTTCATGAGTAGTGGTTCACAAGAATCCATATCACTCATTGCATTTAGGTGATGTTCACAAAGGTGAAGCATTGGGCCTTCGTAGGAGGTCACCCATCCCAGTATTACTGCAGCTCAAGCGTGCTTAACAATAAAGATTTCCCCAAGGTTAAGCCCACTTAACTTGTAACCCCATTTGCAAAACCTTCAGCAAGTGTTGTACCTTATGAACCACTCATTATAGAGCCCCTTTAGCTCATCAATTGATAAGTAGGGGGTATTTTCCACAACGTGTCAAATTATGATATTGTTATCAGGATTCAACCGTGTAGTTTTACGAGTCAAACTTATTAACCCATGTTTCATGAGTAGTGGTTCACAAGAATCCATCTCTCATGATAGTGAATGGTCCACTATTAGGATTCAATTGTGTAGTTTTATGAGTCAAACTCATTTACTTATGCTTCATTAGTAGTGGTTCACAAGAACCCATCTCAAATTATGATATTGATATCAGGATTCAAACTCCAGCTCAAGTGCGCTTAACCACAGAGTTTTTTCCAAGGTTAAGCCCACTTAGCTTGCAACCCCATTTGCAAAACCTTCAACAAGTGTTGTGCCATATCATAACTTGAATCCTAATAGCAATATCATAATTTGAGATGGGTTCTTGTGAACCACTACTCATGAAACATGGGTCAATGAGTTTGACTCGTAAAACTACACGGTTGAACCCTGATAGTGGACCATTCACCATCATGAGATATGGGTTCTTGTGAACTACTACTCATGAAACATGGGTCAATGACTTTGACTCATAAAACTACACAATTGAATCTTAATAGCAATATCATAATTTGGCATGTTGTGGAAAATACCTCTTACTTATCAATTGATGAGCTGAAGGGGCTCTATAATGAATGGTCCACAAAGCACAACACTTGCTGAAGGTTTTGCAAATGGGGTTGCAAGCTAAGTGGGCTTAACCTTGTGGAAAACTTTGTGGTTAAGCGCGCTTGAGCTGGAGTAGTACTGGGATGGGTGACCTTTCGGGAAGGCCCAGTGCTTCACCCCTTGAGCATCACCTAGATGAAATGAGTGTTAAGTGGACCATTCACTATCATGAGAGATGGGTTCTTATGAACCACTACTCATGAAACATGGGTCAATGAGTTTGACTTGTAAAAACTACACGATTGAATCTTGATAGCAATATCATAATTTGACATGCTGTGAAAATACCTACTTCTTATCTGATGAGCTAAAGGGGCTCTATAATGAATGGTTCATAAGGCACAACACTTGTTGAAAGTTTTGCAAATGGGGTTGCAAGTTAAGTGGGCTTAACCTTGGGGAAAACTTTGTGGTTAAGTGCGCTTGAGTTGGAGTAGTATTTGGATGGGTCACCTCCCAAGAAGGCCCAGTGCTTCACCTTTGTGAGCATCACCTAGATGCAATGAGTGCTAAGTGGACCATTCACTATCATGAGAGATGGGTTCTTGTGAACCACTACTCATGAAACATGGGTCAATGAGCTTGACTTGTAAAAACTACATGGTTGAATCCTGATAGCAATATCATAATTTGACACGCTATGGAAAATACCTACTACTTATCAATTGATGAGCTAAAGGGGCTCTATAATGAATGGTGCATAAGGCACAACACTTGTTGAAGGTTTTACAAATGGGGTTGCAAGCTAAGTGGGCTTAACCTTGGGGAAAACTCTGTGGTTAAGCGCGCTTGAGTTGGAGTACTATAGGATGGGTGACCTCCTAGGAAGGCTCAGTGATTCACCTCTGTGAGCATCACCTAGATGCAATGAGTGCTAAGTGGACAATTCACTATCATGAGAGATGGGTTCTTGTGAACCACTACTCATGAAACATGGGTCAATGAGTTTGACTCATAAAACTATACGGTTGAATCTTGATAGTAATATCATAATTTGACATGTTGTAGAAAACACCTCCTACTTATCAATCAATATTTACAATCTATTTTAGATGTAAGATGATAAATGTGAACTACTTTGAGTCAAGTTAAAATTGTCAATCACTTGTCGTCCACAATATTCTTAAATAAAAATAATTATTGTTATGGCAATAAAACTATGTGAAAAGGAAGGTGTTGATGATTTCATTTCATGCATAGCCATAAAAAAACTAAAATAAAGTGTGCAATCTTAGGTTTTCATGTGTTTAGCTAAACATTTCTTATTAAGATGTTGCAATGATAAGTGGCATTATGTTGTAATTTACAATGTGTTGTAATGACATATCTTTAATGGACAAAGTGAGAAATCTCTGAATACAATGCTCAAAGAACTCAAAATTTGAATCCCGATTTTCCTCCCTATAAGATGAGAGTAAAGAGCTACCTCAAAGGCCCCCTAAAAAGAGAACATATATAAATCTATGTATAGAGATGCATAACTCAATAACATTCTCTCATGTTTTCATCATGAATCTCCATTAAAGCACTCTTTTAGGTTTTCAAGTTAATGGAAAGAATTTGTAAGTCAATCTTTTAAATTTACACCTTACAACTCAAGTCCAAAAATGTATTATCAACAAGAGACAATATTCATAGCCTCAAATAATATGCTTTGAGTTGTATATATGGTGGTCTCATCATGCTCATTATTAATATCCCAATCAAAATGGGAAATCATAGATATTGAGAGAATAATTATCTTTTGTGAGAATCGAGTGCAACTCTACTGTTTCCTCAGTAGGTTTTCACTCAATAGTACAACTGTAATGATTACTCTTGTGTTTGTCTTGTGTGTTTTTTGGTTCATGTGATATATGTTGTGTTGAGTGTTTTATCAATGTATCATGTGATTTATGTTTTTTGATTGCACCAAACTTTCCAAGGAGGTTTGTTGTGTCTTTGAGGTGTCCTAATGGTGCATTATGGACGCTTTTGTGAATATTATTGGTATGACCATCAAAGTTTTTTCAATGATATTATGTTTTGGCGTTGGTTTTTTTTACTATGCATTATGGGATTTTCATGTTCATGTATGTTAGATTATTTTATTATTTAGCATCATGTGTTATTGTTAATAATGCATCTTGTTTATGGGTCATGTCAGTCATTGATGATTTACAATAGATTTGATGATCTGATATCATGTTATGGTTTATACGATGCTGATTATATTATGTTATTTCAGCTATTATCATGTGGAGTAGATACACTTGATGTTTGACCTAAGCATGAAAAATTTATAGGTATTAGACCAATAGTTGGTATGTGGAGAAATTGACATGAATTTCATTTAACCATCTCACATTTCTTAACCCTTGTGAATCCATGTGTTAACCCATATCCAAATTAGTGTCGATTTTGGAATCTATATGTTGTAAAAACTTGTAAAGTGTCTATGAGTCATTTGTGTGTGTTTAAATTATTTTCTACATCGTATTTAAATTTAACTCAAAATATATGTTTACCGTATTTACATATTGTATACACCTAAAATCGATCAAGATAATCGATTAATTAAATACAAAGTATTTAATTAATAAACCCTCTTAATTCTTCTACTTATAAATAAATTGAAATTTGTATTTCTATAGTTCACTTTCTTAAATTCTTTCTAAAATCATTTTCTTCGTGATTTAATTAAATAAACAAATCTAACTAATTTGTTTTATTTGATTAAATTCCCTTTCATTAAATTTTGAATTTCTAAATTCAATTTTGTCACATTTCTACATAACTCTATAGCCTCCTTCCACCTCATCATCCACCTCATCAAGTGTCATGAATTTAAATAACTCTAATTTTTAAATGGAATTATCCTCAACAATTTTGAAACAAACTTTGGACACTTGGCTTCTCCATCTCATTTATTCTCTTCAACACTTGGCAAAGTGTTCTATTAAAGGGAACACTCTCCATGATTCCCTCTAACTTCTTCATCCTCCACCGTTCATCTTTCCAGCTGAAATCTTGACCGTTGAATCCTATCACATCACAATATGCCTTGGAAATCCTATAAATACAACATCACTCTCCAGCATTTCACATCCCATCTTTTGAGCAAACTTACTTTGCAGAAATTACATTGAAGCAGTTAAAGCATTTAGAGTTTAAAGCATTTAGCATTTAGAATTGGGGTATCATATTAGTTTAGAATCATGGCTTAGTTTAGTAGATGCACTTCAATTATCATAATAGTTCTCCTTTCAGTAGTTATATCACAACATTTTTATCATAGCATAATCTTCATTTATATCACAGCAACATCTTTATCATAGCATCGTAGCATAAATCACATAGTTCATCAAATCATGTAGGAACCAAGATTCTTGCATTTTACAGCATCCATTCTCTAGGTGGTCATTTTGAAGGTCATAGTGCAAGCAAAATTTGAGAGCCATTATGATTCAAGGAATCCTTAGAGATAGGATACAATGGAACAGTTTTAAGGAATAGTGTTATCAATTTATTTGTTATTTCGATTTCCCTAATATAATATGTTTCATTGATTGTGTGGTTTTGTTATTCATTTACTCACATTACACCAATTCACCATGCGATACATTTTGGCGCCCACTGTGGGGCTCAACCCCGTTTTATTAATATTTTTTGGAAAGTGTGTTTACAGGTTTTAACATAAAAAAATTTAGCACGACCATGAGTTCTTTTGGCGCATACAGTTCTTGTTGTGACGCATCTGAAGCATCTTTTAATGCATACGATGAATTATTTAGCACATGCAGGGGGTTTTCTAGTGCTTTCAGTCTATATTTTAGCGCATTTAGTAGTTTCTATAGCGCATCTGATAGTTCTTTTAGCGCATAGGAGTAATATTTTAGCGCATCTGGTTGTTGTTCTAGCGCATTGGGTTTTCTTGACAAATTTTCAAATTTTGGAAGCTAATCGATATCTCTTTGTTTTGCAGGTATCGTAAATGCTATCAAACTTTGCTAAAACTATAAGAACGTTGTCAAAGAAAAATAATCTGAAACTGCTAAGGGTTGTTTTGCAGGGGCTGGAGCTATTTGTGTCTTCTTTTTAATTAAATTAGGCACTTAGCTTAATTAGAAGGATAATTAAACAAACATGTATGTTGTGCCTATAGAGTGGTAGGCATATGCGCTCCCCTTAACTAGGTGATAAAAAAGCCAGACCCATTCTTTTCATTTTATTGCAATTTTATCCTTTGAGGGCCTTCCTGGTGGGAAAAAGTAATCACCCCAGGGAACAATCCAACCGAGAACACGCTAAAGCCAAGCGACTTCCACCTGGTATATAAGTGTGGGTACTTGAGGAAAGTTCAAGTATCGCGAGGATTGTTCTGACAAGAAGGGAAACAATGGTCTCTTGTTGCATGGATGATCCCCCACAAACAAAATGTCTATACTAGAACCTTCTTGTTATAGTAAGCCAAAATCCCATTCTATTTGTTGGTGGAAGAGGTCTAACCTCTGAATTCATCCCATATTCTTGTGGCTTTTGGTAGAGATGAAAAGTTTGTCATGGGAGATTCATGAGAACTGAAGCTTGGTTGACCCGAGAAGCGAGTGTCGAGAAAGGGGGAGCCAGTGTGGTCAAGCTTCTAATCATCCGCTAAAAGTAAGCACAGCTAGAGTAAAACCCAAGTGGGAATCCAGTGAATACTGTCCTAAACAACCTTAGGAATTGTACTTGTTTGATGTGTCTCACATGTGTGTTTTAAAATAATATTCAAACAAACATCACACACAAAAACGTACAACCACTGATTCAAAAGAACATCCATTCAAATAATCAATTCCCTGCCAGAAAAATAAGAAAAATCAATCAAACTGTTAGAAAACAGTGGCATTCCCTAGTTTAGCACATCCATTTCTTGTTTTGGTGCATATAGCCCATATTTTAGTGCATCTACTTCATTTTGCAATGCATCCCTTCCATATTTTAGCACATATGCTCCATTCTGCAGTGCATCCATCCCACATTTTAGCACATCCATTGACTGTTTCAGCGCATAGTAGCCATCTTTTAGTGCATCCAGGTCATTCTTTAGCGCATCTGTGCACTGTTCTAGCGCATCAAGAAAAAATTTAACTAGAGAGCTAAATTTGAGTTTTTGTTTGGCAATTGAAACCAGATTCAAAAATTTCTTCTTGACCAACATTTATTTCGTATCCCAACATTGTTGTTAACTTGGAAAAACTAGCATTTATAAGTGAAAATCCTTTACCTAAGCATTGATCAAACATCTAAAAGTGTCTCATCATCACACCTATCTCTGATTAGCAGCTAAGTTTCACCATCAAGATTCATCATCCTTTATCAGGATTCATCATCCTTCATCCTGAAACAAACGTTGTATAATTAGATTTAATTTAATCCTTTTGGTACTCCCAAACAATGATCAAAAGCTTAATAAATCTTCATCACTTGTATGCCCATTCAAACAAGATCACAAAAGCAAAAACTCAAACAAAAGGAAACTGAAACTCAAAACACCATGACTGAATCCAAATAAAATCCATTTCATAAACTCCACACATCTGAAGGTGATGAAATAACTGAAGAAGACGTCCAACAAGCTCAACAAGATCCAAATTTCCACAAGTTTCTAGAATTTTTTTTTGAAAAAGATGGGAAAAATACCTTTTAATGCTAGCTAAACAAGGTGTCAAATTGCCTGATGATTTTAACATTACTCAATTGAAAGGAAAACCCAAAAAGACTGAAACTAATCCACCAAATACAGATCCAATGGCTGCCTTAACCAATCAAAAGCAAAATCTGCAACAACTTCTTGACATGCAAAGAGGAACCACAAAAAGATACTTGATACAAGACATCTGCCCATATCCTTTTGATCAAGTTGTCAACATGATACCCTTTCCTAAGCATTGTGAATTCCCAAAGTATGATAAATATAATGGTAAAACAGATCCTATAGATCATGTGAGGGAATTTTGAACAATGCGCCTTGAATTTGCACACGAAGAGACTTATTTGATGAGATTGTTCCCACACAGCCTAGGTGGACAATGTATGTAATGGTTTTCACAACTTCCACCCAGAATAAGATCCTTTGAAGAGTTGGTTAACAAATTCATCACCCAATACTCCGACAACATCCAACATGAGATAACCATGAAAGACATTTGCAATACCAAACAAAAAAAGGGTGAATCATTCCTCATATTTTTGCAAAGATGGAGAAGCTTATTTGCAACATACTCTCATCCCATACCTGAAAAGGAAAAGATGGAAATCTTCATCGACAATCTAAATGATGATATGAGTTATAGACTTGAATTACAATGTCCACCTACCTTTGAGAAATTGATTGAAAATGGAATCAAGATTGAAGAAGCTTTGGTCAAGAGAGGAATCTTGAAAATTTACAATGAAAAAAACTCAACAAACTCCTCTAATAATTATAATAAGAATGATAGACCAAAGTTTTGGAAAAGAAACAAGAATGTTGGTCATAATGATGCTTTAGCTAAAACACAAAATGCAAAACCAGTGTTTAACTTGACAACAACTACCACCAAGACCAATCAAAACAACAATCCAACCAACAATCAAATCAACAACCAAGATACCGATCAAAGCAACAATCCAAACAATGTTGGATCTAAACCATTCCCTTTTCAAAAACCATCAAATTGAAGGAGGTTCACACCTTTGGGATAGTCACATGAATCAACCTTAAAGGATCTTCTTGAAGCCAAGGTTATGACATCACCAGAAGTAAGAGATTGGGAACCAAGAGTAAAACCTTCGTGGTGGAATGATGTGCATTATTGTGACTTTCACATAAACAAAGGACATGAGACAAATGATTGCATGCAACTCAAAAATTTGGTACAAGATTTGATTGATAGAAAATAAATATTTGTAGAAGGACCCCAAACAAATGTTGATCATGGAGTTTTTAAGAATCCTTTACCAAACTACAAAAAAGGGGGAGTCCTCTTCATCAAACACCAAAGGAAAAAAAGTGAACTATGTTTATGATTCCACCATTCACCATATTGAAGTAGTTGAAAATCAAACCAAGGATATTGAAATCTAGGGCCAAAAATACATTATTCCAACTGAGAATCAAGTTAATGACATTATATTTGAGCATGAACAAAGCACTATTATAGCTGAAACTTGTCTTCATGACATTAACACCAAATCACATAAAATTAATGACACCATACCAATCAATCTGATCACAAATGTTGCTACAAATGATAATCAGATTTATGTCATTAAAATTGGAGAAGAAAAAAGACCATCAACCAGTCAACGCAACCACAAGGGGGCAAGCCAAAGTGATATTGAAAGGAGCTACATCTGAGACAACTATTGCCCTTACAACTCAATACAACATAGTTGATCAATTGCAGAAAATCCTAGCTCAGATATCAATATTGGAACTGCTGAAAAATTCCCGGCTCACAAAGAAATTTTGGAACAAGCCCTAGTAGCCACCACAGTACCAAATAATCTGGAAGTTTGTCAATTCTAGGCTATGGTGGGACACTTGACCGCACCTCATTTCCTATCATTTTCTAAACATGATGACACATCACTTACCCATCCACACAATGTTGCTCTCCATATTGAGGTTCTAATTCACAAACATCAAGTCAAACGTGTTCTGATAGATGGAGGAGCCGGTTTAAATATTTGTACTTTAAAACTTATCCGTGCACTAGGATATTCTAAGAATGCCATTGATTCTAGAAGAAAAATCACTATAAAGGCCTATGATGATGAAGAGAGATCCTCCCATGGATTGATTATGTTACCCATTCAAGTGGGGCCCATTATAAAGTATATAATCTATCAGGTATTGGACAAAGAGTTAACATACAACATACTCTTGGGACATCCTTGGATTCACAAAATGCAAGTAGTACCTTCAATGTATCACCAATGCTTGAAATTTCCTTTCAATAGACAGGATATCACCATTTTAGTTGATTCCAATAATCCACAATATTGCAACACACTCAAAATAGCCCAAGATTCTTTTGTGCTAGATAACAGAGAAGCTCACACTCCTAGCTCATCAAAAAATGAAAGACAACTAAATTTTGTGTCAAAGTGGGTTGAGAAAAAGGATCAGTCAAAAAATAAGAGTATCAATGATTCTACTCCATCAAGTAACGAAAATCAATCAAATTGGCTTGAAGAAAAGGTTCAGTCAAAAGATAAAGGCACTGGTAGCTCTACTCCATCAAATCATGAAAGTTAACTCAATTTATTATCCAAACAGATGGAAAAGATCCAATTAAAACACAAAGGCATGGGGGAATATTCATTTGAGCAATCATTGTGTCTTTCACAATTACTACCTTCACCAAAATCCTATGGGCAACCATCAACATCAAGACAAACATCTTCACAACCAATCACACTCTTTGACAGTAGATTTATAAAATCAAGCACTCAAGCTGATGAATCTGAGGATAAGGAAATTTTAAATTGGTTGTACAAAGATGAAGAACAATCACAAGTATCAACTTCCATCATCCAAACAAAACAATATGGTAAAGGAAAAACAATCTTAGAGAAGATGAGGTATGAAGGACAAGGACCTATCAGAAAAAGAAAAGAAGGTATCATAGAACCAATCCAGCCTCTCATACTCCATGCAAAATACAAGACAGGGCTAGGCTATAAGGAAGAAATAAAGGAAGACATCAAAGAGAAGGTTGTTGAGTGAATCCTCCAATTGTGAGATAGTTCAGAAACCAATTCAAATGAATATGAGTGGGATTCACTGTTTGAGGAGTATTGTCAAGATAAGGAAGTTGATGTAGTAAAGAGGTATACTCCCATATGGATGGAGGGACAAAGCTCGAGTTCTAGACCTTTTGAATTTAGATCACAACGCATTGATGGCTCAAGTGAGGATGAACAAACATCGACTGAGATAGATGATCTGGAGGAGAGTAACATCATAGACCTTGACATTGCTATCGAAAACCTTGACAAAGTTGCTATCCTGACACTTACCACCTTTGTTTCAAACCAATCCTATGACTCTTTACCATTAGTACATCCCGAACTCATTGACTGGGAGCAATCTGAGTCTCTCAACGTCCCTATCTTTGCAAACGATGATTCCATTGTTAACTTCCTTTGCTCTAATAATCTCGAAACATGTTCCACCATCAAATCTCATAATGGAGCTTCAAGCTAGGAGGGTGCCAAATATCCCAACTACAAAATCAAAAATATGAAAAATCGATCTAATGGTGAAAACCGTTTAATGGCAGTATTAGATCAAGAAAAAGTAAAAATAAAGAGCGCATCTAAGGGTGAAAACCTCTCTGAGGCATCAAAATATGGGAGATTTGACACTCTTCCCGAACACTATCATGAAAGATCATCAACACTAGTTGAACCTACACAGTCCATCAATATTGGTACGATAGAAGCAGTAAAAACCCTACATCTAGTAGCATCCTTAGCAGATCAAGAAAAGCCAAGCTTCATCAAATTATTTGAAGAGAGACAAGTCAACTTTGCTTGGTCCTACGTTGATATGCCAGGTATAGATCCAGACTTGATAATGCATCACTTATCTCTACCACCTGGAGTGAAGCCTGTCAAACAGAAACTCAAGAAAATGCATCCGCATATCGCCTTGTTGGTAAAGGCAGAATTGGAGAAATTGTTAGACGTCGGATTCATTCAATCAATTGATTATGTTGAGTGGATTTCTAACATTGTACCAATTTCTAACCCAGATGGCAGCATCATGATATGTACTGATTTTAGAGATCTCAACAAAGCATGCCCAAAGGATGATTTTCCTTTGCCTAACATTGATATCATTGTGGACTTGACAACAAGACATGTCATGTTATCACTCATGGATGGCTTTTCAGGATACAATAAGATAAAAATAGCATCAAAATATCAAGAGAAAACAATGTTCACATGTCCATGGGGTACCTTCTGCTGGAACATCATGCCTGTTGGTTTGAAAAGCGTAGGAGCAACATATCAGTGAGCAATGACCACCATATTCCATGACATGATGCATACCTTTATGGAGGATTACGTAGATGATTTGTTGGAAAAATATTTCACTAGAGAGGGACACCTGGAAATCCTAGACAAAATCTTCACTCGGTTGGAGAAATTCAATGTAAGATTAAACCCAAAGAAGTGTGTTTGGCATGACATCAACAAAACTATTGGGGTACATAGTCTCAGAAAAGGGCATCGAATCAGATCCTACCAAAATCAAAGATATTATGGAAAGGCCACCACCAAATAACATCAGTTAGTTGAGGTCTCTACAGGGACATTTCCAATCTATCAAGAGGTTCATTGCACAACTAGCAGATAAAACTCATCCATTTAATCATTTACTGCATAAAAATGTTTCCTTCAAGTGGGACAAAAAATGTGAAGCGACTTTCAATCAACTGAAATAGTATCTGATGTCTCCACCCATACTAGCACCACCAACAGAAGGAAAACCATTATTACTCTACATAGCAACAATAGAAGTATCTTTGGGTGCTCTATTAGAATGAAAAGATTTTGTGGGAGAAGAAAGGGCTATTTATTATATCAATAGAACATTGAACGACAATGAAATCAACTACACCTTCATTGAAAAACTTGTCTAGTGGTAGTATTTTCTACTCAACAGCTGTGGCATTACATGTTAACTCATACAGTCAAACTCATAGCTAAAATTGATCCATTGAAGTATTTACTTAGTAAAGCTGCCCTAACAGGAAGACTAGCCAAGTGGGTAATGATTTTGACGAGTTTGACATCCAATATGTAGATCGAAGAGCCATCAAGGGTCAGGTGATAGTCGATCAGTTAGCCAAAGCACCACTACAAGATGATCATCCAATGAGCATTGAGTTTCCAGACGCAGATGTCCTTACCATATCATCACAATAATGGATGTTATATTTTGATGGGTCTTACACACAACACAAATCAGGTGCTGAAATCTTGTTTGTCACACCTCAAGGACATACCATCCCAAAATCATATAGGCTCATGTTTCCTTGCACGAATAACATGGCTGAGTACAAAGCACTCATCATTGGGATCAAGGTGGCAGTCAAATGGAAGATCATAGAGTTGCAAGTCTCACTTACATAAGAGAATGGTGGATGATTTCAAAAAGTATTTTGTTGAGATCAAATTTGAACAAATTCCAAGAGCAGATAACAAAGTTGTTGATGCAATGGCCACAATCGCTTCTCTCTTGTAGATACCTGAAAAACAAAGCCATTATGAGTTCATGGTGGAACAAATGCTTAACTCTGCCTATGATAACCCTAAATCCTAAGTCATTTTCCATCTAGTTGACACTGAGTCTTTGATTTACGGGAAGATCTATTCCTATTTAAGAGATAACACCCTTCCACCCGATCTATCACAAAACTAGAAACGTAAGTTTATCCGCCAAGCCAGCTGACACACCTTGATAGCGGATGTACTCTACTGACAAGGTCTTGGTGGAACTCTCCTTCATTGTCTTGAATGTAATGAATCTGAAATGACCTTACATGAAGTTCATGATGGTATATTTGGAAATTATTCAAGAAGATTAACTCTCGCTAAGAAACTCTTACGTTTGGGGTATTACTGGCCGAATATGGAGAAGGAGTCTTTTCAATTTGTCAAGAAGTGCCAAAAATGTCAAATTCATGGAAACCCGATACATGCACCAGCCCAAGGGTTACAACCATTTGCATGAACATGGCCTTTCTATCAATGGGGATTGGATCTTGTAGGAAAAATTCATCCACCTTCGTTGAATGGACATAAATTCATCATCACAACCATGAAGTATTTTACAAAGTGGATTGAAGTTGTTCCCCTAACCACAATCACTAGAATAGATTGCATCCTTCATCCTAAATTACATCATATGTAGGTATGGCATTCCTCAGTCCATTATTTTTCTACACCATACTATCCTCAAGGAAATGTCCAGACAAAGGCCTCAAACCAAACCATTTTGAAGATCTTAAAGAAAACAATTAACGATGTTGGACATGACTGGCACGTTCAATTAAATCATGCTTTATGGGCATATCGTACCAATATCTACACCCCGACAGGAGCTACACCATATGCTCTCGTCTATGGATCAGAGGCCATTTTACCTATTGAGGTTGAGCCACCAACACTCTGTGTGTCATTGAAGGGAACCATTTCAAATGAAGATTATTGGGTGTCTAGACTAGAAGAGTTGGAACTGTTAGATTAGTGTCATCAACAAGATGTGGATCACTTGAAAGCCTATCAGCAGAGGATGTCCAAAATTTATAATCACAGAGTTAAATCAAGAACATTTCAAGTTGGTGACTAGGTCCTGAAAGAAAATCCCCTTAGTCAATAGGATAGAGAGAAGAAAGGAAAATTTGAACCAAACTGGCTAGGACCCTTTGTCGTTGTGTTAGTGTTCAGATCTGGAGCATATCAATTGTCTACGCTTGAAGGGGATATTTTTGAAAAACCTATCAATATTCGGCATCTCAAGAAGTTCTACACCTAAATCATTTAGTGCATGTTAAAATTCCAAAAAAAGAAAGAAAAAGTCTGAAAAAAATCCAAAAAAATCAGAAAATGTCCTAAAAAAATGGCCACCCTAATGAAAACCTAAAAAATAGGCATCTTGGTGACAGCAAAATAAAAAATTAAAAAAGATCAAGAATACACAAAAAATCAGAAAAAGAGCAAAATACCAAAAAAAAAGTCAAAAAAATCATAAAATTTGAAAAGTGCAATAAAAACAAGTAGTGAAAACCTGGAAACAGACACTATTTGTGATAGATTAGATTTTTCATCTATTTGAGTATGTGTCGACCATTCACTTTTGCCATTATTTTTCCTATCATTGAAAAGAGTCTCATGTACATATCCTGGCATCAAGGTCGTGTCTCACCCTAGCTTGGGGGCAAAATCCTAAACTCACTGGGGGAAAATAAAATTCGAGCTTAAACCAATAGATAAACAATAGTACAACATCATTACAAACACAAAGATCACAGTAAAACAAATCAACATTAAAACTACATCAATCTTTCAAAAATCAAACACACATCCATATCAAACAGCTAAAATCAATCAAATCAAAGCAAATCTAAATGGATGATATTCTTTTGAATCATGGATTTATCATGTTAGCACGAATGTTCAACGGTTGAACTTTGATTTTTGTTATCATTTATTTGGAGTACCTCGATGATGTCCTGAACTAGAGGAGCTAGGAAGGAGAATGATATTTTCTTTGTTTGTTGTCTGTGAGTTAATCATCACTATTGTGCAAATTGTCGCGGGACATGCTCTACAAAGTATCATTGATAACATTCTGAATTTGCATGGGAAAACGGTTAACTGTTGTTTGTTCACGTGAAAAATACTAGTCATCTCAGTCCAATTATACCTAGATGCTTATGTTATCTTGCACTATCAAAAATCAATGGAAGTTGTATGGAAATTGTACTTAGGTCATCATGGTCTAATTATACCATCGATGTTTGTACTAACTTTCAACATAATAAAAGCTCAATGATGATAAAAAGCATAAAAAATTAGCTAACAAAATGACAACATTGTATTTTAGATCTGCATGGTAGATTAGATTGCATCCATATTAGTTTTGCATCTGTATTTTGGGATTTTCCAAGGCTGGATCAATTTTCAAATGATGTCATCTCTATCATTAATGGATTGAGTATACTTGACATTACCAAAAACATATCATTTCTATATAGTTGCATAATCATTTTGCATATCATACATACATTAGAATTCATTAAAAAAATCATTCAACCATCCATGCATTACATTATAATATTTGCAGTAGAAAAAAAAAGAAAAGTGGAGTGCATCACATTTGCATAGTAAAATTCATCCCGTATAGTGTCACAATATCATACATTTGCATCAGGAAAATACACAAATAAATTGCATCACATTTCATTTGCATCCATCTCATGGCATGAAACACCATCCATAAAATATTTAGAATCATAATTTGTGCATTATCATATCATATTGCATCCATACATAATCATGTCATAATCATATAAGCAAACATATAAACATTAGATAAGCAATCCATAACATAGAAATCAAATGCATCCATCATAAAAATCATATAAACACATATAGATCACTAATCATCACTGCATATCATATATAATCTCAAAATAATAATGTCAAGAGTACAATGATGTCCAAACATGTAGAGAAATATAACATCAAAAATGTTGCAGTATATCATAATGTCTCAACTAAATCATTGTATACATCAATGTCTCAAAATATATCAAAGGTGAATATCAAAGCTATAAGGTGCTCCCCCTAGACACTGTTGGCCTCTCTGAGCCTCTAGCTAAACCACTTGATGTACCTGCACCTAATAGACCTATACCCGGGTCCTTGCCTTGTGGATCTCTGCGCGGTGGTTGTGTCACGCCCATGCTGGTAGTCTGAGAGTGGTTGCGTCCTGATTGGGACTGTGCATAGCTAACCCTCTGCTTTGTAGGCATTGCCTCATGATATCTCAACTTGTAATACTCTACCTCTTGTGTAGTACGACGAACCTCCCTGAGATAGTCGGTTGTAGGTTGTAGTGGTCCCCTCGGCCACTCTCTACAATCTATTAGCTAAAGCCATTGCCTACTCACCCTGTTGTCTATTTACATCCCTCTCAGCCGTCAAAGTAGTAACTTGTGCCTGTGCCTATGCTAGTGCCTATTCCTGTCCCTATATCTGCCCTTGTGCCTATGCTAATAAGTCCTAAACCTGTGCCAGTTGAACCTACAGTGTCTGAACCTGAACCTATAGTGCAGCTATCTGTGTCTGTTGCTACTGCGAGGGTAACCCAATCTGCACACGTTGTTGTGTTGCAGCCACTAGTGATCTCCTCCTCCGAGGTACCATGAAGTCCCTAACATAAAATGTTGGTCTACCACCACCTTCGTCTCCACCATCTCCGCCTCCATCACCATCTCCACCATCATCATCTCCACCCCCACCACTTCTCTTGCCCTCCTCCTTCTCATCATCTCCTTCACCTCTCCTCCGCATGGGTGCACATGGTGGTGTTGTCTCATCATCATCTAATAATGGCATGGGCTCATCTCGACTCAATATCTGCAGAAAAGGATGGATAAAGAAATACTGAGTATAGTCCTTTGAGCAGACAAAATCTATGATCTCAGGATGATAATCCCAAATCACTGGTTGTAATCCATAATACTCCTAACAGGCAACATCGTAAGATAATACAAGTCCCCACTTTGGTATATCCTATCATCGTCGAGCATAATGAGCCATGCCTTGTATTGTGTCATACTATTGATGTACTCTCCCCAAAAGGAATCTCTCAATAATAAATGGTGTCCTCCCGATCAAATATCTGGCTATGCACACATAAGGCATCTCGGTATCATCCTTTGGCCACTGCTCATAGTCAAGGTAAGGCCTCCATGTCACAGTATACAAATCATCAAGAACCCTTCGCCAATACTCTAGTTTTCCCAGCTTATGCTGGACAACTGGACCTGAGTACCCATGAACGTATGGACGACCTATTGGACACTGTCTTTTAGCCATTGGATGTGTGACAACTATATACTTCCACATCCATATCTGTAGAAGTGTAATTGCAGCTGATAAACTAGATGCTCTGAGGTAGACAACCTAGTGTAGATCATGGTACAAATGAGCGAGCATGCAAGATCCCCAGGCATATCGAGTTTGTTGTGTAATCATGATCTCTAATGTCTGACGCCAACCAACTGAGAGTCCCTTCGACCTACGGTCGGGACATAGGAATCCTCCAATAAATCCAACCAAAATACATGGCAATGTGGCATAGGCAACAACCATATCCCGCCATAGGATCTCATAACCACAAATTTGATCATCCTTGAAAACTCTCCTCAAGGCATCGGTCCCTCCCTGCTCAGTGGAATCATACACAACCAAATCTCCAACAATAGGAATCCTCAGAATCTAGTAAACGTCCTCTGGTGTCACGGTCATCTCACCAGTGGGTAAGTGAAAGGTGTTGTGATCATTGGGATACCTCTCTGCCAAAGCTATCAAGAGTCTCTAGTTAATCCTAACCTAGGGCATATCTAGCAACGAAGTCAATCCACACCATCCAATCACATTTAGATCAACCTGATCTAAATGTGGTATCAAATCCTAGGTCCTCGAGAAACCCTCCTATGACATCAGGATTGATGAAGGCTCCTATCATCATAACATATTGAAAATTAACTATCTTATCAATTAATCAAACATCAGTCAACCTATCGATCTAATCAGCTCTAATGAGACTTTGATCAAATCTCGCAAGCGTCTATCATTGAGCCTCACCTATCATGAGG
This sequence comes from Sequoiadendron giganteum, assembly GCA_007115665.2. Taxonomy (NCBI): domain Eukaryota; kingdom Viridiplantae; phylum Streptophyta; class Pinopsida; order Cupressales; family Cupressaceae; genus Sequoiadendron; species Sequoiadendron giganteum. Next base: position 405,170,549 of record CM021104.1, read on the forward strand.
TCAATCAATATCAATCTATCATTGATCCTCACCTATCATGAGGTCAATTGTCATCACCCTATCATTGAATCTCACCTATCATGAGATCAATCATCATCTAATCTATCAACATCATCAAATCGAAGGTTGATGCGATCGAAAATCATCAAAATTAGGGAGTTTTATCAAGAATTCATCAATCTAGCATGGATGTGCTAAAACAGTCTATTTATGTGCCAAAAACATGAATGCGCCAGAGAATTTCACCGATGCATCACAACAGGGCTTCAATGCACCAAATCCATGAATGCGCCAGAGAATTTCATCAATGCACCATTTCAATGCTTTTATGTGCCAAATCATCCTATATGCTAAACTTTTAATTGAATGCGCTAAATCTTACCCTAAATGCACCAAATCACTATATGGCTACTATAGTGACCAGATTCGCTATTTCATGCAATCAATGCACTAAAATTTCTAATGCGCTACAACATGATCCCTATGTGCTAAAAATTTGTATGCGCTATTACAATCTACCTATGCGCCACATCGGCGACCTAATGCGCTAAAATGCTAAAAGCAAAATTCAAACGTGAAAAATGCAAGAAAAAGAAAATGCACAAATCATGAGGAAATTTTTCGGGGTACGTACTAGAGGTCCATACGTTGTTGGGCGGTTGTGATGTCGCACACGCTCGAATCGATGAGTTTGGATCAGAATCACCATCTTGCTCTAAGTTGCTCAAAATCACTCTCTTAATTTTTCAAAATCAAAATGCACAAATGACTTCCTTTTCACCTCTTTTTACCTTTTAAAGGGTGATTAAGAGGGATTTTTATGGGATTCATTTATTTTATTTTTCAAATGGGGCTTAATTAATTAATTCATTAAAGTTGGCAAGTTTTATATCATTTTTTGAGAGATAAATCGTTGAAACGAACAGAAAATTTCAAAACCATCACAATAAAAACCACCAATTTTTTTGAAAAATCCAAAATATTCAAAACGTTCACCGATTTATCTCTCGAGGGGGCATATATCCGTCATCACCTGAAAATTAGTGTCTAGGGCATATCAAATTTTTTTTATCGGTCCTAGCAGCAAATTTTTCTTTGAAGCAATGTGTAAACACATCACTTCAAAGAGGGGCAAAATGTATACACCTAAAATCAGTTAAAATAATTGATTAATTTGTCTACTTATAAATAAATTGAAAATTTTATTTATATAGTTCACTTTCTTAAATTCTTTCTAAAATCATTTTCTTAGTGATTTAATTAAATAAACAAATCTAACTAATTTGTTTTATTTGATTAATTCCATTTCATTAAATTTTGAATTTCTAAATTCAATTTTGTCACATTTCTACATTAATCTCAAACCTCCTTCCACCTCATCATCCACCTCATCAAGTATCTCATGAATTTAAATAACTCTAATTTTTAAATGGAATTATCCTCAACAATTTTGAAACAAACTTCGGACACTCGGCTTCTCCATCTCATTTATTCTCTTCAACACTTGGCAAAGCGTTCTATTAAAGGGAACACTCTCCACGATTCCCTCTAACTTCTTCATCCTCCATCGTTCATCTTTCTAGTTGAAATCTTGACCGTTGAATCCTGCCACATCACAATACGCCTTTGAAATCCTATAAATAGAACATCATTCTCCAGCATTTCACATCCCATCTTTTGAGCAAACTTACTCTGCAGAAATTACATTGAAGCACTTAGAGCATTTAGAGTTTAAAGCATTTAGCATTTAGAATTGGGCTATCATATTATTTTAGAATCATGGCTTAGTTTAGTAGATGCACTTCAATTATCATAATAGTTCTCTTTTCAGTAGTTATATCACAACATTTGCACCATAGCATACTCTTCATTTCTATCACAACATCTTTATTATAGCATCATGGCATAAATCAAATAGTTCATCAAATCATGCAAGAACCAGGATTCTTGCATTTTACAAAGTCCATTCTATAGGTGGTCATTCAGAAGGTCATAGTGCAAGCAAAATCTAAGAGCCATTATGATTCAAGGAATCCTTAGAGATAGGAGACAATGGAACGGTTTTAAGGAATAGTGTTATTAGTTTATTTGTTATTTCAATTTCCCGAATATAATACGTTTAATTGATTATGTGGTTTTGTTATTTATTTACTCACATTGCACCAATTCACCATGCAAGACACATATATTTAAGATTTGCATCGAAAAGATAATATTTGTCTTAGTAGAAATATTTTTCGATAAAGGAAATTAAATATATTTAATTATTCATTGAAATGAAATATTTAACATAAGTGAATTAATATTGCTAGTTGAAAAGTAATTTAGATTAATTTATTCTATATAATTTTTAATTATTATTGAATTGTATTGTTGATAAAAGTGAATAATTAAAATAAAGAAAATAGAAAAAAATGGAAAAGCAAAATAGAAATTAAAAAAGAAAAAATGATAATAAAAAAATATATTTTTATTCATTCATTCTTATTTTTGTTTTTTTCATTCTAAAAAACTTTTTCCTTTCTTTTTTAAAAAATGGATTGTGAGAGAAAAGATGAATGGAATTGTTTGAAATTGTATTTGGATTGCTTGCGCTTGGAATAGAAATGCTCGCGAGTGGATGAAAATTGCATGGATGTGTGTGTAAGCTCAAAAGAAAGAATTCTTCTATTGTGTAATGTCCCCATTTTCGTGAGCATCAAAGTTCGGGGGATTAGCCTATCAATTGACCCGTGTAGGCTAGTGTTCAGTGATTAGAGGGTCTAGTTGGGTGTTATTGAGCTTTTCAAGTGGCAGTTGTCGATGTTTATCTCTCTAAATTGTTGGTATATTTTGAGGCTAAGCTATTCAAAGGTTTATGGTTCCGTTTTGAGGCACTTACTATTTATAGTAAGTCATTTGAGTGTCAGTGGCTAGCCTTTCTATTTTGGGAAGGGCACTCGGATGAGTAGTGGTTTCTATGGTTGACCTTCTAGTTCTGATGGAATAAAAAAATAATGAGTATTTTCAGAGTTATGTCATTTAATATTAATAATTAATTATAAAGTGCATATTATAATGTTTCATGTTGACTTTATTATAAGGGGGCGTTATAAAGTCAGTTATTAAAGTGCATTTATGATGTGTTGGGCGCCCAAGTAATAAAATAATATAGAGTCACATCAAAAGTAATTATTAATGAATTTAAATGATAAAAAGGGGCCACTTGGAGAAATTGACTCAATCAAGGAGAGTATAAAAAGGCTTTGAAATGCAAATAAATTCATTCTGGATTATTTATCAAATTGGCTTTGTGCTTTGCAATTTGGAGGTGGAGACCTAGGGTTTTCAGCTGCAATAATCTTGGAGAGCGTAGCTACTTCTTGAATCGAGCTTACCAAGGGTGTGAAAGATCATCTAAGGTTTTCTGATTGGTGGCTTCATACGAAGGTCACATTTGTGCTTCATTGAAGAGGAAATTCAAAAATTTATGAGGGTTTTGAAGATTAATCATTTGTTGATCAGAAGTTGTTATCCAGGTACGATCTTATTGTAAATTCAAGAAGTAATTAAACAAAGTTGATCATTTGATATATTTTCCTTGAACGATTCTTGTTCTACAATTTTATGCTTTATCTGGTAAAAATTACAAAAAAAAAAGAAAACACCAAAAAATTAGACTAGCAGTTGCAAAGAAATTGTCTCAGGGAGAACAAGTGTTCTTATAGTGGTATCAGAGCATGTTCCTGCCATCTTGTGTTGGGTAAAATTCTCATGAAAAAAAAGAAAATTTTTAGAATTTACGGTTTGAGCATTCATCAAGAAAATGTAGGTATAAAGCACAAATTGGTTTCAAACGGTTATTATAAAGTTTGAATCGTATTTTCTCCAACCGCTTTATATTTTTTGGGAAAATTAATGTAAGAAGAAATTGTGGCATTTCAAACTAGCAGTCGATCTTCATCAAGTTGAATAGTCCAAAGGAAGGTTAAGGATGATAAATTAAATGCTCATATTTTAATTTTGACACAATTGTTTTTTTTAAATAGCCACTTTGCTATTGGAAATGAAGTATAAAGGAATAGTCGTAGTTGTTGAGAACATTATCGGTTCCTTTGTGCTTGATTGTTGCTTCCCATTTTCTAGTTGATGCCTCAAGGATAAGACAATTTTTTGTATTATGCAAAGGCTTCATATATTATCATATTGTTCAAAAAGGACAAGGCTACAAAAAAGACAAAACAAATGAAGACAAATAAATAAAGTTTTAGGAAAAGTCAAAACAAGAGAATGCTAAAGTATTATCACCTTTAGAAAGAGAGTAGTTGGGTCCTCGGAGGTTGCCTGCTTCCTTGCTAGCCAATAATAGAACAATTTTGTCTTCTCTGGATTTGTTTTGAATTTTTCAAATGTTAATATTTTCCTCTGATCAGAAATTACCTCAGAAGTATATCTAGGAGGTCGATACTTTATCTACATAGCCATCGATGTTATCTGGAGAAAAAAGACAATCACAATCTAAAGGGATCGATTGTCAAGTAAAGACAAATAACAGAAATTGTAAAATCTCCAGAAAAAGGTGAATATATAATAAGACAAATTTAAGAATATAGCCATGAGATTTTAGTCAATACGTCACTACTATATTGTTTGTGAATTCCTTGTGAGCATTTGCGTGGAGTTCATTGGGTGATTTCTACCCATATGAGTATTGAATGAGAGCCTCGGTGTTGAAGTGTGGGTCTTTATGGTATTTATCATATCTAGTAGTTGTTGTTGTACATATCCGAGATGGATGTGACTATTACCAGGTCTGGAAGTTGATAAATATACTCCATAAACTGCTAATAAAACATAAAACACAAAGATCTACATATAAGCTTGCTTCCAGGTTTCAAACATTCAAAAGACTATTGTTATGATACCTTTCAATCATGAGATATTTGCATGAGATTATGTAGGTGAACACTACCATTATGTGTAAATGTACTAAGAGGTTTCTGATATTTACTTGTTGTACATTTCTGAGTGATTTGATAAAGAAAATCAATCATAAAAATTTCTCAGGAACTTTGTAAATGCATTACTTAACACCCCGAAACTACTGTTAACAATGCTATATCTATCTTGAGTAGAAAGCTAATATTGTGGGAACATCTTATTATAAATGCATAGTAAAAACAAACTTAGAACAACAAAAGAGTTAAGTGTTTGACAAAATGACAAGAAGCCTAAACTAAAAGAATTAAGGACAGATTGATAAGGGACAAATTTAAGGGTAAAATAATAGATATACAACAGAGGGGTCACTCATTGATCAGCTACAAATTTTAAAATGGATTTCGATAAATCCACTCTTGATTTGATGCAAAAATTGTATGATTTGATGAGTGATTCAGAAACACAACGAGGATTTCTAAGAATGTTTGGGAAATCTAAAAGAAAGGATAAGAAAAAAGAAATGCTTCAAAATGATTTACAACCTATAGGTGAACATGGGGTTGAAATTGAAGTGGTTGTTGATAAGGAAATTTTACAACATGATAATGGTATGGTGGAACCCCAGAATGATACTCACAACGTTCAAGGAGTTGTTATCAACCCTGATAACAATTTTGATTTTTGCAACAACAACCATACTACTGAGCATAACCATGTAAAAGTTGTTGTGGCACATGAGTAAAATGGTGTGGAAAGTTCTCCGAATATTGACACGCAGGCTATGAGTGTTAAACATGAGGAATTCAAGGAGAATACAAGCCATAGAAGTTCTATTTTTTGTGACAATAGTCTAATAACTTTGCATCAACATGAGTTACAACCAATACACATGAGGATGATGGTTGTGTGTGGTTATCTAATGAAAAGACTCAAGGTTTGGGTGTTACTGATGCATTGTTTGTTGAGGATTCATGCCACCACAAGTCTGATTTTGTAAATCAGACCTTGGAAAATAAATCAGAAATTGCACTTAATGGAGATGGGTCTTAGGATATCTCTTCGGCTGAATTTGCATCTACTTTGGAAGAAGAAGTGTGCGAAGATATTGTCAAATCAGCAACTTTTATCATGCCATTAGAGCCATCCCATGAGGTATATAACATCAATACCTCAGTTGATGGTGTGTGCAAGATTGAAGGCACACATAATGATGGTTACCAGACAATAAGTGATGATGATTTAGCCTCTTATCATAGTGCTGATTATAAGTCAAAAAATTTGTGTGGAGGTGATGTCATAGCGGTATCATCATTTGGCAGGTCAATTGAAGGTTAATGATAGTATGATTGCTACAACATTAGAAAATTTTGATGTTGCTCGATAGATGCTGACAACTTATGGTTGGAGTACTCTCATGATGGATGAGCACTGTGATAGTGGATTTTCCCTTGCAGAGTTTCATGCACTTCAAGAAGCATTTGGGATAATGAAACACAATTATCTATAGTTACTAGCTAATAGAGATTATCTTCTCAAGTGGGATGGAATTTGTTATGACGCTCTGAAAGGGAAAGAGGAGGAGGTTGATGAGCTCACCTATGAGCTAGAGGTCAACATGGACTCTTTGAAGAGCGCTCAGACAACCCTTCAAGAGTCAAGGTTACAAATAGATGAACTTATCGTGGAGTTGAGCTTAGCACAATCTTCATCACCAACAAATATAGTTATGATGATGTCTATGATAGTTATTGGTGATGAGAATACAACCATGGGTAGTGGTGAAGAGCACATTGAGGATGTGGCTACATCCATTACATTTACAAGTGTAGGCAACATAGATGGGATGAGTGCATTGCTTGAGAGTAGCAGGGAACCATGTGATGCTTCAGAGGTCTTTGAGGATAGACCTATTACAGGTGATGCAAAGCAGGATATTGATAGCTTGTGTGATGAGATTGTTGATTCTGTAGAGAGTTGTGTGACTGAACACAACATTACTCCATCTTTTTCATAGGATATATGTAGGGCATCATCCAATGTGGAGATTGGTTCTCATATTGATTTGTTTCCCTCTCTTTGAAGCAAATCAGATATTTCAACCATCTGGTTGATCTTGATTGACAACTTAGTGAGCTAGAGAGATGGAGAGATCAACTGAGGGTTACAAGAGAGAAGGTTGATTCAACCTTATCTCACTTTAATTGCACTGATAAATTTATTGAGTACCAACTTTGGAGAGCTAAGTTTCAGGAGAGACAGTATGGGGTCTCAACTAGTATTCATGTTCATGATTTGAGGTTCATTTGGAGTGCTTTGGAGGTGATAAAATTAGAGTACCTCCACTTTCTCCATGAAAGAGAGTATACTATTGGGTACGCAGAGAAATCTGGAAAAACATCTACCCAATTAGCTATTTGGGATTAGATACATGAGCCACCTTCTGATTCCAGTGATGAGAGTGATGAGGAGTGTGTTCCTCGTAGCTATGATGGTCAACCTTTGACAAAGGTGGGAATATTTTATCTTGACTGCATAGTGAGGAGTGCTCATCACATCTCTTTTAGTCCACACATTGATGACTTGATGAGGCATAAGTGTGGGGTGCCTCGGGAATCCTATCATCCATTGTGGGATGAAGAGTTGCCATCTATGGGAGATGGAACTAGAGACTATAGGTATCTGACTCAGTTATTTTCAAAGGATTACTTGCACGACCAGAGTTTGTATCACCTTCATGCTAAGGTGTACCAAGCAGAGTTTGCAACTTCTTTGACTCTGAAATCTCCATTAGAGACATGTCTTTAGAGGGGTTGCAATGGTATTAGGCATGATAGAATGTGTATTCCTTAAAACAGTGATGACATGGTCGACACTACAGTTTGGATGGATTTCAATGGGTTACTTCATCATTTTTAGCATGGTGAAGTTGATGTCTAGATAGTGTAGCGAAAGTTAGAGGATGATACACATGGAAAAATTCCATTCTGGTCGTGGGATCTAGGGATCATTTTGTTTGGTAGATTACTCTACATCGTGGTACTTGTTCACAACAGTACTGAGCATGGTTCAATATTTTTCCAGTGGGTGTAGTGGACAAGTAGTTGGGCATTTTACAGAGTGATTTGGGATCCTGACATTCAGCTGAGCGTTGATCGTAGAGTTTGTGATCCTTCTAGTGCATCACGATTCCAGATAGAGCTTACTGGTAGTTTACACAACATGTGCAGTGTTTAGAGAGCATTTAGTTTCATACTTGTACATGTTTTGATTTCGATGCACAATTATCATGTGCATGTATTGGATAGACAGTATGATGGATATCCTTGCACAATTGTGTTTATGTTGGTACTATAGGAGTTAGAAATGTGTGGTACATTTCACGGTTCTTCCTTTGGGCCTTCGGTGGAGTGGCATTTCTTTGCAATGGAGATTGCTTGGGGACAAGCAATTTCAGGGAGGGCAAACTATAATGTCCCCATTTTTGTGAGCATTAGAGTTCAGGGGATTAGCCTATCAATTGACCCTCGTAGGCTAGTGTTTAGTGATTAGAGGGTCCAGTTGGGCATTATTGAGCTCTTCAAGTGGCAGTTGTCAGTGTTTATCTCTCCAAATTGTTGGTATATTTTGAGGCTAAGCTATTCAGAGGTTTTTGGTTCCGCTTTGAGATACTTACTATTTATAGTAAGTCAGTTGAGTGTCAGTGGCCAACCTTTCTATTTTGGGAAAGGCACTAGGATGAGTAGTGGTTTCTATGGTTGACCTTCTGGTTATGATGGAATAAAAAAATAATGAGTATTTTTGGAGTTATGTCATTTAAATTATTAATAAAGTAATACTTTATTAATAATTAATTAAAAAGTGCATATTATAATTTTTCATGTTGACTTTATTATAAGGGGGTGTTATAAATTCAATTATTAAAGTGCATTTATGATGTGTTGGGCACCCATGTAATAAAATAATATAAAGTCACATCAAAAGTAATTATTAATGATTTTAAATGATAAAAAGGGGCCTCTTGGAGAAATTGACCTAATGAAGGAGAGTATAAAAAGGTTTTGAAATGCAAATGAATTCATTCTGGGTCATTTATCAAATTGGCTTTGTGCTTTGCAATTTGGAGGTGGAGACATAGGGTTTTCAGCTACAACGATCTTGGAGAGCATAGCTGCTTCTTGAGTCAAGCTTACTAAGGGTGTGAAAGATCATTTGAGGTTTATTGATTGGTAGATTCATACAGAGGTCACATTTGTGCTTCATTGAAGAGGAAACTCAAAAGTTTACGAGGGTTTTGAAGATTAACCATTTGCTGATCAGAAGTTGTTATCCGGGTATGATCTTATTGTCAATTCAAGCAATAAGTAACTAGAGTTGATCATTTGATATATTTTCCTTCAACGATGCTTGTTTTGCAATTTTATTATTTATCTGGTAAAAATTTCAAAAAAACAAGAAAACCACAAAACACCAAAAAATTAGACCAGCGGTTGCAAAGAAATTGTCTTAGGGAGAACAAGGGTTCTTACATATTGTGTGAGCTTGAAGAATGAGATATTTTCTTTATTTAAATTTGAATTTTAAAATGAATTTCTTTCATCTACCATGCCCACATCAAGTGGAGGCATTTGGATTTTCTATTAGGAGAATAATTTAGCCTTTGTTTGAAGTTTAAATTTTTTATTTGAAAATTTAAAAAATATGCATTAGATAGTTAAGTTGTGGCAAATCTTTTTTAAATCCTTGATTTTTAGAATTGAAAAAATTGATTTCATAAAAGTATTGTTGTGCATTGTTAATCAAAAAGACACTCTTGAAATTTTTAAAATATATATTTTAAAAATAGAAAAATTTAGAGATTTTGAAGGTATCACGTTAATGATGACTTTAAAATTTTATGGTTTTGAGCTCCTTGAAGAAAAATAGATAAATTAAATTTTAGACCTCACATGAATAAATTATATTGTGAAATGAGTTGTCTCAGTATTTTAGAATTTTGTATATTTTAACAAAGTGTTATGAAAGTTTGTGTTAAATCAAAGTGTTAGAATTTTAGGATTAAGGAGGTCTAGGATTGAAAAGTAATCCCTATTTTCCACATTATAAAGGTATCACAAGAACTAACTTGGTGCTAGGGTTTAATCAAGTGATAATTAATGACACATTGGGTGGGTTAATTAATTAATAAGATTTTTTTGTGCTAGGATCACAATGCTCTCAAATGTTCAATCTAGTGACAAAGGACATGTCACAACTCTCCAAGTTGATTAATGTCATGAATATATTCATTCAAAAATCTTTACTCCCAAATATTTCATACCATAATTGAGCAATTATGTCAGAACTCCTTGTTTTATGCATAGGATTCTCGTCTTCCCTTATTTTTATATTTGGTATCTACTGTGAATTATGATGATTTACACATATGTGAATTGATTGGTGTGTGTGTCATGCATTGTCTTATATGTGCTTGATTTGGTGTGGTTGGCCACATGTGTTGTCATGTACTTGATTGGCACGAGTGTTTCCATGTATGATTTTTTATGTATGTGAGTCTTGACCTTGATAGTGATGTATCCATGATCTTAATTTGTAGCTCAAGGGTTTCCTAAAGTGATATAGACATCTATTGTACTCAACGATGATAATATGGTAGGATGGTGAGTAGTGTTCCCCCATTGGTCCATTTTGGAGATCTCCCGACAGCTAGAAGAGCTCTTGGTTCAATATCTTATATTATGTTTTGTGATTATTGATACACCTTAGAGGAGCCTCATTATTTAGTAATACTATGCATTATATTATTTGTGTATTGGAATGTAGTCCTTCCATGTTTAGGAAGTAGTCTTTACTTGGTAATTATATTATAGTCTTATTTAATTATTGATTACAATCTTTGTAAATGGGATTCATGAGACTTTTGTATTTATTGCATGGTTATTCTTTGCTATAAATTATGGTGTGAGTTATGATTAATCCATCTTTAGGTGAAACCATTAAATATAAATTAATTATTGTTACTCTTTGGAATTTTTTCAAACTTCATCTTGTGAGGGTGTTGGCATGTTTGTATGGTGGAAATCATAATAACTATGTAAGTTTGGATTAAATTAATTAATGTTGCAATTATGGTTGTAGATGTGTAAGTGCTAATTTATAAATGCAATTGTAAACAAATGCAATACAAAAGAAACCTATCTAAACTATCACAAACCTCTAGATAGAGTTCAATAATAAAAGAAAAACAAGATAATCACATCAAAAAGTGAATTCAAATGTTACCAAAGCCTGTATTGTTGAATAATTTTCACCTTGATTTATTAGGATGCAAATTATAATTTCTTGAATGATACCAATTTTGACAACAGACACTTAGCATGAATGATAATGGATTGATTTTGACGAGGGGATGCTTGAATGTATAGATTCTAGGAATGATGAATGGATGGCGAAGATCTGATTGTGAGATCAAGGGTGGAGAATGGTTGAGAGGAATTCCATAGGATCTAGGAGAGGATGAAGGGTAGAGATGAAGGTGGTTATATTGTGAATGGCTAGGATTAACTTACCAAATTTAGTAAGTAGTTGTGAAGATGAGGGGAATTAGGGACATGTGCACCTAAGAAGGTTATAACTTTGGGACGTGTTGAGAGAATAAGGGGACCATAAGGACAAGTGTTCCTAGGTGCCCAATATTCTTGGAATATGTCGAGAGAATAATGGGAGCACAAGGACAAGTGTTCTTAGGTCCCCATTATTCTTGGAATGGTGAGGGAATAAGGCTTTATTAAATAATAATATTATTTAGTTATTTTAGCCACATGGGTGAGGTGGATTGATGCAGGAGCATCCAGTGGTGTAAAGGCAATCCTACATCACCCAAAAATATATTTACTTTCATTTAGCTTTTGGTAGATGTTGTTGCATTTTTGGATACCCTTTTCATCGAAGAAGAAGTCCCAACTTTCATAATTGCTTTTCTGCTTTTTCTGCTCAATTGTTATTTTTAGCAGGTTTGAATTTGAAGGCGTGAGGAGACAAAAATTTAAGGGAAGATTCAGGACATTAAAATAAACACTTTGGTGAAAGAATCAGGCTAAGATCATTCTCGGTTCAAAAGTTATTCAAGTTTCAATTTCTGCTTTTTACCTTATAAAATCTTCAGAGCTAATTTTGAGGTACTTAGGAGCTAATCTTAGGCCAACCACTTTCATTTTCCGCCAATTTTCGGGCCCATCCGGAGCCTCTAAGTACCTCAAAATTAGCTCCGAAGATTTTATAAGGCAAAAAGCAGAAATTGAAACTTGAATAACTTTTGAACCGGGAATGATCTTAGCCTGATTCTTTCACCAAAGTGTTTATTTTAATGTCCCGAATCTTCCCTTAAATTTTTGTCTCCTCATGCCTTCAATAATGACATCACAACATTTGTCTTCACACTTACACCTTGTGTAGAATAAATTCTTCCTTTGTTCTGGCTCCTTCTTTTCAGTCACCAGGGTTCTTCTAACCACTAGGGCTTCTCCCCTTTCAGCATCATCTGAATGCTTGGATTGAGCCTCCTCATCTACATGCGCAACCCTTGCACGACCTTCTGGCCTTTTGTCTGTCCTTCCCTGGTGTTGTGGACATTCATAGGCTCGATGCCCTTCTTCACCACACCAAAAACAAGTTCCTCTGAAACCACCTCTTCCGGGTCCTTGCCTAGATCTTCCTCGTCCTCTACCTCTTTGATCACGAGGGCGATAGAAGTTATCATTCCTCTGGCTTTGACTGGCACCCACATCTTCATTTTTCTTCTCATCCTCATTTCGGTATCCAAAAGATCTTCTGTTACCCCTTCCGCTTTGACCTCCTCGTCCTTTTTGCTTTTTGGAAAATCTTTTGTTCAGCTTCTCTTCAACTCTCAGAGAAAATTGGTACGCATCCTCAATGGTGGTCATTCTGACCAGGCTTAGCTCCTCTTGAATGCTCGGTCATAACCCATTAAGATAACGGGCTACCTTCTCCTTGTTGGCCTCTGCATGTCCCGTTCTGATGATTATCTTGTGAAAATATTTTGTGTATTCTTTCACAGATCTGATTGTGAGATCAAGGGTGGAGAATGGTTGAGAGGAATTCCATAGGATCTAGGAGAGGATGAAGGGTAGAGATGAAGGTGGTTATATTGTGAATGGCTAGGATTAAATTACCAAATTTAGTAAGTAGTTGTGAAGATGAGGGGAATTAGGGACATGTGCACCTAAGAAGGTTATAACTTTGGGATGTGTTGAGAGGATAAGGGGACCATAAGGACAAGTGTTCCTAGGTGCCCAATATTCTTGGAATATGTCAAGAGAATAATGGGAGCACAAGGACAAGTGTTCTTAGGTCCCCATTATTCTTGGAATGGTGAGGGAATATAGGCTTTATTAAATAATAATATTATTTAGTTATTTTAGCCACATGGGTGAGGTGGATAATAGGTGGAAATAGGTAATTGGTTATTTGTTTATTTTTGAGGAGATAGAAAAGGTGATAAATTAAATAATATGATTATTTAATTTAAGTGATGAACTTTAGGTGAAAGGGATATGTCCCAGGTTAGTTAGGACTAGGTGATGGGACGTAGGCCTAAGAGATGAGATTGATTGATTAGGGATTAGGTGATAGGTTTAGTGATGATGAATAAACCTAGAGAATATTTTAGGTGTCTAAATTTTTCCCCTCTTCAATACAATGCAACTAAGTGGCCTTGTGTAAAAGAATAATAAAAAGTAACATGGGATGAAATGAAGCTCCAATGGCAAGTTGCCCCAATCACTTAGGGATGATGATGGAAGTGATGCCCTCTCAAGATAACCGTTGGGTGAACTGGAAACCAATAGATATCTTAAAAATACAAGATGTGTCCAAAAGGATAAAATGTGACTTGAGAGAGACCATGTTGGGATGATGTACATACCATGAATATAGGACTAAATGATTGATTAAGAATTGGGAATTTGGATTAATGCCACTAGGATGATTGGATCAAATTGGCATGGATGTACATGCTGGATGATGAAATCTCACAAGGATGTAATACAACAAAATAACACATGATTGAGATTATGGATATATGGATGAGATAAATGATGTAATGGAAAAGGAATACATGTTGTCATAGTAACTTCACATGCAAGGAGAAACCTTTTTTTTGTTGTAGCACTTTAACATTATACACCATTATATAAGGGATCATGATGACAATGTGTCATGTGCATATGAACTGACTCACAAATAAAGAAGATTCAAATAGAATAATGTTTCAATAGACATTTTTTCATTAGCACGACATCATACGAAGGATGAAGGCAACTATGATGATGTGAAGGTAGGAGAACTAAGACTATAACCAACAAACAAGTTCAAACCCATAAAAGCAAGCAATCAAAAACATGCAAAAATACACAAATTGGTATACAATGACATGTTTAAGGCACAGGTGTATGGGATGGATGGATGGGTATGGATGGATTGAATGGATCCAAGGATTAATGATGAGGATTAGATTAGATTTTTCCCCTATTCAATCTAAAAACCGATTGATTGATTGATGATGATAGCATCATTGATGTGGGAAGGACGTATCTCAAAAATAATAGAAGGATTGGAAAAACATATCGATGATGATTGATTAGATTTATTAGAGATTAAACACATCTTCTAGCAAGATAAGGAACAAATTTTATGGATGTTTTTGGATGGATGCAAGATTTTGGATGGAGTGTGTTTGAATTGAAGGGCTTCAACATGGATAAAGTAGTTTTGGGATCATGCTTATAGATTGGGAATATGTTGGGATAAGTGTTTGCTTTTGTTTGCCATTTTGATAGTGGAACCAATGACAAGGGATAATAAAAGCCCAAAGACAAGGATAAATATGGTTTGGATGGAATGGTTAACAAATAAGATGGAATGGAGATGACATATATTTTCATGGAGGGATTAAGGGGAGATGCTCAAGGACTGCATCACATAGGACTAATATTTCTTGATCCAAGATAGGGATTCAATAGTACTATGTGGGAAATTAAGTGATGGTAGATGATGTGTGGCCAAAGGATGACTATGCCAAGAGTTTGATTTCAAAGTATGCATCGTGTGCCCCCAATTATTATTAAGATCAAGGTGATTGGGAAATATGGATGAGGCATGACTAAATGGGCATGGTGGATGGATATTATGGAATGGATGAGATGAATTGCCCCAAATTTCAAGGTTCACATAGCTACTTGACTTACACATGACACCCATGAATTGGTTTTCATCATGATACTTGCCCAAGGTGCCACAAGAAGTGGTTTTCACCATTTGACAAATTTATTTCTATTTACTATTTTTTATTTTTTTCTTCTTCTTTTATTGTTTTTAGAATTTTGTTGATTTTGTATTTTTTTTAGAATTTTGGATTTTAGGTATCATGTTCAGGGATGGCTAATGCAATTGATCTAGATGCTTCTATCAAGACATGCTAATAATATCCCATCATACAGAGTTTCTTTGTTAGGATTTTTTCACTAGTATACAATTCACATTTATGGTGATGTTCTTTGATAGTTGGGTTGGCCTTGTCCAAATATAAGCATATTGATAGAGTGCCATCATAACTCTTGTGGTAAAGTGTTTCTACTAGGATGCGATGGATTCTAGGTTTTGGATTAAATTTTGGATGAAGTGGGATGGGTTTAGATGGTGGAGGTAAGGATTGGGATTTGGATTGTGGATGACATAACTAGTGATTTGGAGGTGGCTGTGTGGATTGATGGATTTTGGATTTAGGGATTTGAGGTTTCGACTAGAATGAGGGATATTGGGATTGGGTGGTAAAATTAGATTTGGATTTGGGATTCAACTTAGGTTTGGGACCAATATAATTTTTGGATAGTAAAGTTTTGTATGATATTTATGAAGGTGGTGCACACCTATTATATGTAATATATGACTTTTGATTTATAGATTGCTTTTGATGAATCATTTTGATTGGATTCATCAATTTACTTTGCTTTAGGGTATTTTTTTTCTTTCTTCTTGATTTTTGGATATATGTCACTTCTTATATTCATCATGATTTTGATAGGGAGTGTGCATTGGATTTTTCTTTGGTAGTTGATAGCAATCTTGTGCTTCATGGGAATGATTCAATATGTATAATGGATGATGTTGTTGATCCCAATTAAGGGGTTTAGGATGTTGTGGATGTAGGTTATGATTATGGATGGAGGAAGTAGGTAGAAGATGGGTGGATGGAAGATCCTTGGAAGAGTTATGGAGGACCTATATTTTGATGTTCTTATTGGACAAGTTTTCCCCAACTATCATTCAGTTGTCACCATTAGATTTCTCACTTGAAGATGTGTAGTCAAGACCTTGATATCCAAGATTTTCATATATGTATGGGAGCTCTAAAATGCCTTGCTCATGAAGGCCTAACCCTTTACTATTGTAGCCCATACTTTGACAAATTTTGTTTTCCATAGGTTATTTTCTCTTTTGAAATAGGATGCAAATCCATCATTAGGCAACTGTGACTTAGTATAAAGATGTATGTTCTCTTCTACAAGAAGGCCAAACCGTATGAAAGTGGTCGAACCCAACTTATATGATGATTGTGTTTTCTCTTTGTTTTCTATCATGGTATCTTGATTAATGATATGCTTAAAGTGATCAATTATGTCTTGTGAATCCTCATGCATGTTAGGATCCATATCATTTGTTTGACTATTAATGTGTCCAAGGGAGATAAGTGTCTCATCTTGGGAAATAGAAGTTTCCATAGTATGGATGTGCTCATGTTTGATTTTATGGTCATGTATGGGATAAAAGTGGAGTAAGGGATCATATTGGATTTTAGGATAAATGGTAGGATCATGATCAAAGATTGTATTTTGGGTGCCATTATCATAGATAGGATCTTGATAAAAGATGGGATTGCAATGGGCTTTATAATCATATATTGGATCTTGGTCAAATATCATATTAACATGAATATTAGGATCATTTATGGGGACTTTCTCAATAATTTGATCTTGATTTGATTGGGAACAAGTTGTGACATGCTTTAGATCAAGCTCTTGACATAGCCTTAATTCCTTCTTAGACAAGATGGATACACTTTGTGTTGCTTTTATATTTCCTATGTCAACTAAGCCTTTGATATATGTTCCTAATATCGTATTTAGTAGTAGGCTTGGACTAGTGGGATAGATTTGGACCTTATGATGTTTATAGAATTTGGACCTTTTAGATTTTATGGATTTCATGAAATTTTTAGGTTTATCTTCCCATGTGGATGGACTCATGGAGATGGTAGTGTTTTATGGTGTTTGATATAGGATGGGCATAATGGTAGGAGACTCATGGATAGGTGTTGTGGACATGGATTTCTTGGATTTATCATTTGATTGTTTATCCCATGCAAGTAGTTCTTGGACAACATCTTCAGTAGATTGGAATGAATCAAAGGATGTGGGTGATAATGGTTTGGAGGAAGTAGATAAAAATGATTTGGGAGATGTAGATTATCTAAATGAGTTGGGTGAAGAGCATGCAAATGAAATGAATTAGGGAGATGATGGATATTGTTCTAGGAAGGTTTTTTCCTTTTCAAAGGTGGGATAAGGATGAATCATGGAGTTTTGATGTCAGTTGAGGAGGTAGCTAGTGTTTGGGAGGTCTTGATTGTGAGGTATATGGGATTTTATGGTAGGGTGTATGGAATCTATAACAAGATGGTCTGTAAGGATCTCATCAATGGTGTCTTGTTCAATACTATCATCATCATCATAAGGGTCATATTTAGGATGATTGATAAGATCATCCTCATCATCATAAGGATCATATTTAGGTTGGTAGACAAAACCATCCTCATCATGATAAGGATCATATTCAAGTTGGTAAACATGACTATTCTCATCATCATATGTATCATATTCAGGTTGGTAGACAAGACCATTCTCATAATCATAAGGATCATATTTTGATTATGGATAATTCTATTATTGTACATGGCTTGATGTGGGAAAAGGATTTCATCTAGAGGGCTCATGGTGTTGGATTTTCCCTTGATTATGATCTTTTGGATTGATTTAATGATGATATTGTTCTTTACTTATTTGGGATATGTATCCATCATTTTATGTAGGTCCTTGGATTGCCAACTTTAAGATGATTTAAATTTTGGATTGCTTTGACTTATGGTGAATATGTCAAAAGGATAACCCTAGGTGGACTTGATAGATGAATTGGATGGAATACATGGATAACTTGGATCATTAGGATGAAACCAAGAATGGGAATAGATGATTAGGTGGTCTATTTGGATTTGACTTACTAAGCTTGGATTAAGGTTTAAGTTTATACATTTGGATCTTAGAGTGAATTGATTATGACTTCTATTTTGGAATTCTATAGATCGGTGTAGAGTTTCCAAGGATAAAACACTAGGCCTTAGGATGATTAAAGGTCCAAAAGGTTTGAATAATGTGATTATTTTGATTAAGAGATCCAAAAGTGATGCTTTTAACTATGATCAAGGGTTTATTTGGATTGATTATGGGTGTGGACTACAAGGATGATGGGTATAAAAGATGATGATGATGATATGATGATCAAGGGCATCCTATTATTCTATTGGATGTGACTCAAAGGTGACTAGGGTTATGATCAAGTGGATAATGAGTGAAAAAAGGATGTGTAATTTGTACTCAAAGTTGTGTGATGGATGATTGGATAATGAAACAAGTCGAAATGTGGATAATGTGTTAAGGACTAGGGATGTGGTTAAGTTTGACCAATGTGAAATGTATAAGGTATGTGGTTGATGTGGGATATGTTGGTCAATGATTTTGGTGATGACCAAGGATAAATAGGTTTTACACTAGCTTGTGGTTGTCCTAGGTTTGGATTCAATATTTATTTGTTTCAAAAGGATACCAATTTGGAAAATGTTTTCAAATAATCAAAATCACTTCAAACTAGACTTGAATTAAACTTGGTAGTGAATTTTTGCAAACAAGCACTTGGTATATACAACACTCAAACAAGAAGACACAATAATAAGTCTATATTTTTTCAAAAAAGTTCGTGTTAACTTAATGTGGGCTCACACAATAAAATACCTTCAAGTGAGTGGATAAATAGGGTATTAAAAGGCCATGTAACACCTCTACACCCCTTACCTTGAAAGGAAAAGGCCCAACCAAGGAATAGATTCTATCTCAATGCAAGAAGGTATATGGTGAGTATCTTCAAGCATGATATTATACCTTGCACCATAATAAGAAATGACTTAAATTTCTTAAACCAAGATATACAAGACTTATCTAGGGGTATCCTCTAAATACCACAGGGTACATGAGGCCTAATTTTTCAATTTAGAATTGCAAGAAATTAAAATGGCTGGGAGAAGAGGGCAACCCACCCTTCTCTTTCACTTCACAAAGGTATAAAGATCTTGGGGGCTTAGCCCAAAAGATAAAAAAAAAACTTCCAAGAGGTGTGTCTTTCAATTCACCCCCGCTATTTATACTCCATTGGAACACTGGAGTTGAGGTCGTCCCTTGGGGTGATGAAATCCCCAAGCAGTACCCTAAAAATAAAATCAAGAAAACACTTATGATTCTAAAGATCACCCTAAGGTGTGAGAGGAGAGCATATGTAAGTGTGATTGGGGTTTAAAATACACTTGTAAATCATTAACCCAAATTAAAATGTGAAATGAATTTTAACCCAATTTCAAGTGCGAGAAAACAAAAAGCAAACAAAGCACATAGAAAAAGAAAAGGCATATATCAATATCTTCAACAAAATGTCTTGTAAAACCACTTGAGCTAGTAATTTACAAGGTTGATGTCTTGAAATCACGAAAACACCTACACACAAAAGTGAGTCAAAAATATAAAAATAGTAAGTTCTAAAGAAAAATAAACTAGAAAAATAGTATCTTTAGAATTTTTTGATAAGTTTTAAAAAACACTGAAAAATAATAAAAAAATGCAAAATTTATGACTAAATGAAGTTTCAAAATGAAGTATGACTTTGAACAAGCATACCCAAACTCTAGATCAAAATATTAAAAATTAACTTGCACCATAGTGTCCATGGTAGAACCAACTTTCTAATGCCTGTAAAATTTTGAAAATTAGACAAAAATGAACAAGTTATAAGTATTTTAACAAGTGATTTTTAGAAAAAATTCAATAGAGGAAGGTAGGGCTAAGCTCAGGGGGTTGTAGTTTGGGGGCTAAGATCAAGCCCCTGTGAGCTGAGTATGATTATGGGATAAATTCCCAATGTGATTGAGGGCTTAGAGCTAGATTGGCCCCTGGTCATTCATACAACCACAGAGTGCATAGGGGAAAAATAAATGCCCCCACCTACCCAATCTACTTAGTGCGAATTTCAAAGTCGCCTTCGAACAAATTTAAATTATTTTAGATTTAAAAATAATTTGAAACCTCATTAATCCAAAAATTTTGGGTGGATTTCCCATATTTCAATGAACCCCTGGATTTCAATATTGTTTTAAAACGAATTTGGGCATAATTTTTGGTTTTTGCTGACTTTTATGTTTCAAAACCCTATGTAGGTGTGTGCATATGTCCTCATATTTATACTCACAATGTATATAAATCCCATGCACACATTGTATATACATTTATCTGGTGATGTATATATTCTATGAAACTATGAGTCCATGGTGTTTGACTATGTATATATTACATACACATTGTGTACACATTCAAATAGAAGGTATATAGTGTATACACAATCATGATGATTTGTGGTAATATATAATGAGTATTTATTAGCTAAATTTTTAAACCACATTAATATACCTCCAACGTCTATGTGTATACACCTAAAACAAATCGTGTATACGTTTATAGATGAAACTGGAAAATTATATATACTTCCTGCTTAGCGTTGTTCAACTAGACCCTACAAATTTGTACGGTGTTGTCCATCCATATGGTATTGTACAATATGATATTCATACAACCCGTATGGAATTTCATATGTATGTACCTTCAAACAACCCTACAAACACCTATAATTTTTTTGTCAACGAAAATTAAGTGTTTTATGTCAAAATTGATCTCTCAACCATCTTGAACTCAATTATGCACTATGTTTTCCCCTTAGATAGACTTGTGAAATTTTGATACCAAAGACCACCCCAAAACCTACAATAGTAGTTAGTGACAATCAAGCCCAAAGTGCTCAAACACACAAATAGAGTTAGAGAAGGTAGTATAACTCCCTCGAAAAGTCACCAAAATGTAAGTGCTAATTTAGAAATTCAAGTGGAAAAAATTGCAATACAAAAGAAACCTATCTAAACTATCAAAAAACTCTAGATAGAACTCAACAATGAAAGAAAAACAAGATAATAACATCAAAACTAAATTCAAATGTTACGAAAGCCTTCATTGTTGAATGATTTGCTCCTTGATTGATTGGGATGTGGATACTCCTTGCTTGAATGATACCAATTTTGGCATCATATACTTAGCATGAATAATAATGGATTGATTTTGATGAGGGGATTCTTGAATTTATAGATTTTGGGAATGAGGAATGGATGGCCAAGATTTGATTGTGAGATCAAGGGTGGAGAATGCTTGAGAGGAATTTCCTAGGATCTACGGGAGGATGAAGGGTGGAGGTGAATGTGGTTAGATAGGATTAAATTACCAAATTTAGTAAGTAGTTATGAGGATGAGGGAAATGAGGGACATGTTAATCTAAGAAGGCTATACCTTTGGGATGCATTGAGAGAATGATGGGACCATAAGGACAAGTGTTCTTAGGTACCCGATATTCTTGGAATGTATTGAGAGAATAATGAGAGCACAAGGATAAGTGTTCATAGGTCCTCATTATTCTTGGAAAATGGTGAGGGAATATAGGATTTATTAAATAATAATATTATTTAATTATTTTAGCCACATGGGTAAGGTGGAATAGGTGGAAACAGGTATTTAGTTATTTATTTATTTTTGAGGAAATGGAATAGGTGATAAATTAAATAATATGATTATTTAATTTAAGTGATGAAATTTAGGTGAAAGGTATATATGTCCTAGTTTAATTAGGACTAGGTGATGGGATGTAGGCCTAGGAGATGAGATTGATCAATTAGGGATTAGGTGATAGGTTTAGTGATGATGAATAGACCTAGGGAATATTTTAGGTGTCTACAAGATGTTTATGGGTGAATATATATTGTATTACCATAATGGTTGTATATTATTTGGTTGTTGTTGGCCCATATCAATGTTGGTGTTGAATGATCATGACATTTTATTTGGTTGTTGATGGATTAGGTGATGGGACGTAGGCTTAGGAGATGAGATTGATCAATTAGGGATTAGTTGTTAGGTTTAGTGATGATGAATAGATCTAGGGAATATTTTAGGTGTCTACAAGATGTTTATGGGTGAATATATATTATATTACCATAATGGTTGTATATTATTTGGCTGTTGTTGGCCCATCTCAACATTGGTGTTGAATGATCATGAAATTTTATTTTTGTTTCTCATATTCTATTATGTAGTCATGCCCCTTGTGTTGAGGATAAAGTGTCACTTTTTCATGTTCTTTAAAATATGTACTCTTTGGGAGACTCTAGTATGGCCATGGTAGTTTCCATGATACCTTGATCGTTTACCTTGGATCATTTCATAAAAACTTCCAAATCAAGGAAGTTATGCCTCATTGAGTGAAGAAATTATCCCTTGCTAGTTTCTCTACCTTATAGTTTTTTTCTTTGTTTAGGCTAGGAAAGAACCAAGTGTCAAGTCAAAATAGGACTTGGAACTCACAAATTCTAGGTTCATGAGGAAGTATAGACCCTATCGTTCAAATTATTTTATGTTATCAAGTCACAAACATTAGAAAAGTCTTTAGATTATGGACTATATCGAGGCCCAGACTCAAATTTGAGTCTCATGTTATGGTCACTTGGTGGGTTGTAGAAGTTAGGAAAAAATTGGGCTTTGGTATCAAGTCCCAAGTGTGCATAGATTTATAAAGTCCACATAATGAAAGGTGTTGAGTATTTTGGTGTGGAAATTCACAAGGATTGGATCAAATTAAGGACCTAAAGCCAAAGATTCCAAGTTGTGTTGCTAATCTAAATCTTACAAGTGAGTAGTGGAGCTTTGGGTCATATCTTAGGTTTTAGGTTACAAAGGGACCTTAGGAATTGGAAATAATTTTTAAGTCTATGTGCAAGACTAAGGTCCATTAAGGAGTGTTTGATGGGGCTACAAGATCTAAAGATTAGGTAGAACATAGGACCTATAAAAAATCCCAAATTTGAGTAGGGGCTCGAAGCCCATTGAGTTGTTGGGTATTTTTTTATATTTTTCATGATAGAGGGAGGATATAAAAAGGGAATTAAGACTTAGAACCAAGTTTCAAGTTGATGTTGGACCTCAAAGTCTAACCCACAAGCAAGTTATTTGTGAAGCACAACATGGAAATTTTGACCCTTTTGGTTTTTGCGACCTAGTGGAATTTGGAGGGTAGTTTAGTAGATAGATTAGAAGGATGTGTTGCGGTTTTGAGAAAATTGTCTCTCTCCCATTCTTGAATTTTCATGTCAACCTTGTTCTATTGTCTAATGGTAGAGTTAATTGTTCCTCTTGCATAATCATGCATCATACATTGGTGTGTGTGCCAAGTGTGTGCACATATTACAACACCTTGAGTACATAGTAGTGTTGTGTGGATTTTCAATGCCATCTTTGTATCACAAAAAAATTAATGATCTTTTATCTATTAATATCTTAAGTGAAAGCTCAGGGTATGAAATTTGGTATTAGAACCCTTATTGTAACATTGGGAGCTCTAGTTTGTATGTTTTACTCTTTGTTTCTAAGCACGTGTGGGGTCCTTGTGTAGTTGTGTGATTCAAGTAGCATATGTTTTTCTCAATATGTTTCCTTCCATGTTTATGTTTGATGAATTAATTATTCATGGGTTTAGTTAGACACTTTTGGTTTCTAGGAAGTTGCTTTTGTTTGAATTTTCTTCTTGATTTTTTGAATGGTTGGAAAAAATCTTTCCTTTTTTTATGATTTTTGAGTGATCTTTGTGCATTAATGTTGGTGTTATTATAACCATTTTCAATAGTGTGGATGTGAAAACCTTTGTATGATGAAGGAATTTCACATGTTCTTAGTTATTTATTTAAGCTTGTGTACTCTCTTGTGAGTTATGTATTTGGTTGTGAAAGAGATTATGTGTGTTCATATTCTTGATATTTGAGAGAAAGTGATGTGGAAATGCTTGATTTAAGGAACCTTGTACTGTGTACACTTTTTGTGTGTATACTCTGTTACAAGAGTTGCATACCCTCTTACTAGTTTGTCATATTTGAAATTATTAATTGACTATTTTGTATGGTGTATAGAAATTCTTGTAAGAAATGCATCTTGCATCTATTTTCCATGAGTGTCATTCCCCTTTTTATAGTAATCTATGTGATGAACCAAATTGTCTAATTCTTGCATCTCCCTAGTCTAATTTTGTTTGTGTTCTTCATCTTCTTTCCCCTTGTGTCTATATAATGTCCCCATATTCATTGATTTTGAAGAAATGACCAATTTTATAATTCTTTATTAGTCATCAAAGTTTTGGAGCTCCTCATCCAAGCATGCTTTCCCATCCAATTCTAATATTTCCTTGGTTCTCACCAAAATTTTGAACTTTCTCATTCTCATGTACCTTTCCCTTGCCTTGTCAAAGTTTCAAACTTTTCAATAAAATCATTACTCCTACCTGGAATCTGACCTCTAAATAATGGTATGAGTCATGAAGTATCTTTGACTCATGAATTCTAGCACTTCCACCCTTTTTTTCATTATTTACCTCACTTAACTTCCTGCACAAGCAAACCACCAATAATACTATGTTGTATAACATACCTTCCTAAAGGTTGTCTACAAGTAGAACATCATTATTTAATAGTGGTGGCATGGATCAACATCTAACTTTAGTGTTTCAAACGAATATGTGACTTTAGCTACCATTAATATGATAATTAAGGTTTCAAACCCTATACAATCTCTCGTTGTTGCTAAGGATTACATATGTAGGTCACATAAAATATATCCCCATACTTCTTATGTTCATATAGGGGCATGTGGTATGATTTCAAACATAATTCATATCAAAAAAATTCCCTTTGGGTTTTGGCATTCTCTATTGTGTACCGGTCATGAGATCTTAGAATTTAATACAGTCTTCAATATATTTTTTGTATATATTAAGGATTCTAAGTATAAAAACAAGGATTAATATAAAAAAAATTCAAAAATTATAAATGGAAACCATTAGGAGCACTTGTGTTAAAATGCCTAAATTTGAGGATGAAAACTTAAATATTTATTGGAGAATGAAGGAAAAAAACCTTGAATCTCACACACCAAATGGTGAAAACCCTTTTGGCCAAATAAGTGATCTCACCCAAAGGTCATTTCTGGCCTTTCGTGGTGATAGATCTCAATGATAGTTATTTTGTATGACATTATAGTTTTCATGTGTTCTAGTATTATATTTTTAGCTTATAATTATAACTATGTAGTCAATATTTTCTTACAAATAGGAAGGAAAGTAGACAAATTAGATTATATTTATTTAGGGCTTGATAAATACTATCTTCACCATGTACTTTGTAATAACCACCCTTGGATTTTTTTGTTTATTTTCTAAGTATGATGTAGATTATAGATTTGTTTAGTTTCAAGGTTCCATTCAACATGTGTGGCATTTATAGAAATAATATTGTATTGAAAGGAAATGGCATGGACTTGCAACATATCATATTGAACCATTACAAATCATCTTAGCATATAATAATAATTAAAATTAGAGTTAAAGAAATACATATCAGACCTGATCACAATCATATAAGGTCCCTTCCTTTGTCATATATTGAGCAGAAAATGCATACAACTCCTCATGGAAGATACCAAATGCATAAAATATCAAACTCTAGCACTCTCCTTCATATTTGTCAATATTCAACTATGAAAAGACACCATTACCACAATGTTGTAGACCTCTAAAATTTGTTCTGAGAAGGAAGTCTAAAAAATGGTATGGCTCCCTAGGAGGGGTGATTTGCTCTAGTAAATCATTCATTCACCAAATAATATAAATGAGGGCTCAAAATAATGAACCCAATTGCAAGGAATCCATAGAAACAACACCCAAAATGATGCACTTTTCACATATGGAGTTATGACCAAATTTATACCTCCCATTAATCGATGAGGAGCCTAAGGAACTATGGTTCCTGCCTGCCCAATGACACCACCAAATATCTATCTCCAAAAATCTAAAGATGAACTTTTTGAGAACTCAAAAAAGGTGTAGAACACCACTGAAAATATATCAAAACAACTCCAAACACACTCCAAAAAATGAAAACCATTTATCAAACCTAAATCTTTGATCCCAAATCAAAATACAAACAAATATCTCCATTCAACTCCACCAAAATGATGAACAACCAAAACTCTATGAATGCAAAGGTGATTCCTGAGGTAGAATTACTCAAACCATGTAGGGTGGGTCTCTCACCACCAAAACTAGCAACTACAAATGAGGGTTTTTACCCTCAACTAGTAGTGTACAAATCTTAGAGAAAATCTAGAAGAGTCTCCTTAAGTTGCCAAAGTTCACATATGCAAATGATAGCTCAAACTCATATTTATAAAGTGAGGGAAAAGTTAAGGCAACTTGCATTTGAATTTGAATGTTCATTTCACTTTATGAAATGACATGAAATTACCCCAAGAGAGGCATCCAACTTTTTGCCTCCAAAATTTCACTTTTGATCTTTTATTTAAAATTGACATTAAGCCCAAACTAGGTGCCCCACCTTATGAGGCATAACATTAGCCTTAAAAAATGATAAATAAACTCCCTTTCTAGGCATCTATCATGAGATACATTGTCCCACTTTTAAAAACAACTTTGCTCTATTAGGCCAAGGGGTTATTTTATTACCCATGCTCATTATCACTTAATTAAAATAATAAGTTTATTAAATTAAGTGACGAATAGAATTATAATAATTTTGACCACTGAGAGAACTCACCCCAACCAAAAATGGAAACTCTACACTAAGTTGTCGAATAAAAGGAGTCGAGACCAGTTGCTAAATATAACACTTACTAAAAATAGTAACTAAGCCAAAACACCAAACTAGCTCAAATGAAGCTCAACTGGAACTTAATAAAAATAGTAAGTTATTGAAGATAGTCAATTACTAAAAATAGCCATCACCACTAGAAAAAACCCATAAAAACCCAAAAAACTCATCTCAGGTCACCAAGTCCCCCAACCAAATCCACTTAGCCTACAAGAACTAGAATATGCTAATGGAAGCTTAGATTGGCTATGACCAAGAAGGGGACATTCAGTCCTCCCTTCCCAAAGGTTTCTTGCCCTTAAGAAATGCAATCACAACCCCATAATCAACATATTGAACCAAACTGAAACCATGAATGATCCCAAGGTCCCAAGTCAACCTAGGAAATTTGTAGCACCTCAAACAAAGTGTTATCAACAAATTTAGAATTATCCTCAACTCCAAAATCAGACCAATCCTACCGTTGAACCAAACTCCTATTTTCAATTTTTTTGGGACAATGTGGAAACACAAACTCCTCATGAATGCAATCAAAATCAATCATCAATACATCATCTAAAAATATGAAGATTTGCAACATGAAATTATTGCAACAACCATTAATCACCAATGTGGAAGTTACAAATAACTAAACCATGACTGAAAAATCTCCCACAATTTGTTGTATATTGTTGAAACTTTACCAATCTTGTGAAGGAAATAATTGTTCATCTTCTAGTAATGAATGGAGAGCAACAAAGTGGGAATTAAAAACCATGAATTCCTCATTCAACATCCCCCTAAAAAGAGTGACCAATACAAAGCACACATTATTATAATTGTTGGGTGAATATTTTGTAATCCCTTTACATATTATAAAATAATATTTTCAGCCACAACTATGATGAGAATGTTCTCTCCTCTTTGAAAGGGGAGGTTTCCTTCTTACTAATTGAAACAAAAGTAAAATATGCTAAGCTAAAAGTATTTACACTAGATTTAACTATGTGGGGGTGTGTTACATTCATCATTTTCTCTTCTTTCAAAAAATATGTTTACAATGTTTCACGGTAATACTCAACAATGCTTCTACACTTCTAATATCTACCTAAGCAACAATCACCAATATTCTTGATTAAACGTAAGAGTAATCAAAGAGTACCGGTATAACTATGTGATAAGTAACCAAAAGACACAAAAAAGCACAATATTTTCGCTATCTTCAATGAGAGTTCTGTAGTAACTAATAACGTAAGTTGGAACAAAAATCCTATCAACCCACTTCACCAAATAGATTCATGCACAAAGTGAATAACTCCAAGCTCAAAGTCTTGACAATCTTTCACCAAAAGATATTAATAGCACACATAAATTCAAGTAGACAATATAACACAAATTTTATATAACTTATCTTGAATGTCCTTCCAATCATAATAATGAAACACCACTTATCCAATCAACACAAGAGAAATAAAAAAGAATGACATAAGAACATACTCACTCATACAAATTTGATTCAAAACAAAGGTCGATATAGAAATTTACCTCATTTATTAATTGAAATTGATCTTTCAATTTGAACACAAAGTCTCAAAGTTGAGTCACATTTGGGTAGCACTTCATTGCATAAGATTAAAGGTACCTATTCAAATGAGCTCTCTCATATTTATAGATGAGAGAAAAAGAGATAATCTAGGAAATAAATAACTTCTTAGAATTATTCAACTTTGGAGTCTAAATTTTTTGAAGGACTTCATTGTTGTTACATGTATTTACAATTTTGAAAATGACAAATGATATGTAAATTGTCTTTAAATAATTACAAAAAGCATGAAAGATACTAAAAAATAAACTATGGAAAAATCAAGGTATGTTCAACTTTCTCCACCATCATTCCCCAAGAAATCATCATGCTTCTTCAAAATTGCTTGTGCTTCTCTGAATCTCTAATAGTGATGTAGGATTTTTCATGCCACCCAATGGAAACTTTCAAGTTGTACAATGTCAATTGTATGTCCAGGAGTTTATCCATACGAGGCATTGCGGATGCTTGATCTTCAAGTTCATTTTGAACCATGCTAGTGAACTCTTAAACAACTTAATCTGGTGAAATAAACTTATGATCATCATCATGTAGCCTACATGGAAGTTCTTTGATCATGTTGATAAGTTGTGTATCATTTTCCTCACCAAATTCACAAGCAACTTGTAGATCATTGAGTAAATTAGTGATGATGGTCTCTTTATGAAGCATGGTTTCTTTCACTTCCACATATTCATCTTTGTTTGGGATGATCCCAACTTCTATCAAGGTGCCTATCCCACGATCCTTAATTTTGATCCATTATTGCCTCTTATTCTCCACATTTTCTTTCTCTTGAGAGAAAGAGTCGACGGTTTCATCCAGCTTTACCTTTATTCCTTCCATTTTCTCAATCTTTTCCATGGAAAAATTCAGAAGTTTTGTTCCTAGTGCAACTATTTGATCAAGAAAATCACTAGCCACTCTTTCTCGATTGTAAACCTTTTACACCTTCTATATTATGGGATCATCAACACCAAATGCTACTACCATAGGTTCAACAAATTCA
Organism: Sequoiadendron giganteum; assembly: GCA_007115665.2. Lineage (NCBI taxonomy): Eukaryota > Viridiplantae > Streptophyta > Pinopsida > Cupressales > Cupressaceae > Sequoiadendron > Sequoiadendron giganteum. The sequence continues at coordinate 405,200,231 of CM021104.1, forward strand.
GAATATTAGGTAATCTTCTATAGTATAGATGCTAGTTGTTCCGTTTTTACATTGTAATGATCCTTTGCCTTCTTTTTCCTATCAAACCTCTCCATGAGAGAGTTCAAGGTGGCCTAAGCATCTACCTTTGCACTCTCATGAGTTACCTTTCCTAGATCAACTCTTGTGATGGAGTAATCTATGAGCTCCACCTCTTCAAAAGTCTTGTCAGGGGGAGGGTGAGCTACCTCTGCATACCGATTGCCCTCTTTGTCAAATAATAGCCTTGAGAAAGTCTTTTCATTTTTCTTGGTTTTGGATTTTGGTGGTGCATGTTTTACAAATTCAAACTCATCTAGTGAGATGGATTCTTTTCTTCTCTTTTGATTTTTTGATGACAACCAAGGTGGGAGTGGTGAACTATCCTCTGGATGTGCAGTCATTGTCTGTGATGTAGTTTCTGCACTCAGAGGAGTGTGAGTTAAAACAACATTTAGAATTTCAACACTCAACACTTGAACTGACTTAGACATGAATTGTTCCAAGTTTGAATGTGATGAAATATTGAAATATGGAGAAGATAAGCTCGATAAGGAGATGGGAGACCCTAGCACATTATCCAAACCTTGTTTAGGAATTTTGAAAGGTGACTTTGAGATAAGAAATGAATGCATTGATTGTATTGACACAACAAGAGAAACATTAACTATAATAGGAAGAGTAATAATGACAAAAAAAACTTTAGAAATAGGCGAGGATATGGAGGAGGAGAAGATACAACATTAGGAAAGGGAGAAGAGGAGACAGGCAGTTCCTCAGGAACATTCTCATGAAGGGACATCTCTATTTCCTTGTGTCTTTCCTCCTCAACTTTCCTTTCCTCTTGCACGGGCTCCTCTTGTGCTTCAGTGGATGGCCCTTATGTAGATTTCTAACTCTTTTTTTTGCCAGCCTTGACCATAAATTTGATCTTAGGCTTAGATGGCCTACTAGAAATTGGAGCATCACTTTTTTTTTGGGTCCCCAACTCTAAATTTTTACCTAATTCTCCTTGTGTTTCTTCCTCAGATCCAGTGATAAAACATTCCAATTGTATTCCCCTTTCCTTTAAACAAATGTTAGTAGTAGCCAAAATGGGTTCAAATCTTTCTCGGATTGATGTTACCTCTTTTCAAGACCGCTAGATGGGAGTTAAAGGAAATCCTATAGTATTATTCCTTTAGTAAGTAGGATCTAATATGTTATCATCATCCTCCATGTCTTCAAGGATGTCTACCAGATCCAATTCCTTTATCTACTCCAAAGTTAATCTCCCATAGTCCATTTTCATGATCTCTTGCTCTGTTATGATATCATCCCATATGTACTCAATTTTATGTACATGGGTATGAGGCTTCTTGATTCGATCCTTCATACCTATGTAATCATAATCAAATCTTTCTTTGATCATTTTCAATGTTACCTATTGCATTTTTTATTGAACAACCATGGCCTTGTGTGAAGTTTGAACAAAGTATCTGCCGATTGTCAATGGCAATTTGAACCCCGATTTATGGGATTCCATCTTCTTACTATGCACTAAAATTATTTGGCTACATAAGTTCTATCAAAATAATATTGTCGCTAGGATAGCGAGGAAGCATGTAGGGGTAACCAATAAAACATCCAACTCTTAGATAAGTAAAAGTTGGAAACTAAAGATATAAATAACCATATCTATTCATAACCTTCTAGGATTTATCTGATACTCTTTTTATTTTCTAACTCTGGATCAAAGGCACACATGAGAGGAGCAAAGGATGCATCGTTCACCTTCTAAAATGACTAATGCTCCCTTTAAGAGTAATCTGTGGGAAATAATTATAGACCTATGTTACCCTTCTGTCTCCCTTAGTGGTTAGACTTGGAAAATTCCTCATTGATGTTGCAACATAGACCAAATAGGAAGTCATATAAAAATTCTATGTTGTAAGCACTTTGGTTAGTTGTTCATGGATAGCATTGTTGATTTCTTCACCCTGAAAAAAAATGTTGTTTCCTCTTCAAAATAGTCTTGATATACAAGTATATCTAGTCCTCAAATGTTGATGATGCAGGTAAACCATGTACCCTATTGAGAAGAGTAATGAGGTCATTTACCTCATCTATAAAATCATTGTGAGGAGGATTCTTAGGAAACCTAGTGACACCTGGTCTAGGAGTCTTCAACCATGTACTATTGATGATCCTTTTGGTAGAATTAGGATCATTGTCATACTCCACCTATTCAAAATCTCTGGAAATTATAAAATTTATGTCAATGCTTGGTCATAAGAATGCCTTGTCAATAAATTCAACATCCAACTTCATCACTATATTTCCATTTGAATCACAAACACTTATGTCCTCTTTGTTGTAGTGAGAGGCAACCTGTAGTACAAATTCCAAATTTTGAGTAGCTACTGGGAATGAGGACACATGATGTATGTTGCTCAAAGAAATTTATCTCATTCAATTATCCAAGGGTTGTTTCTTAGTCCTTTCAAGAAACTCGGACATGTCAACATGTCTGATCTCTGTGTCCTCGATCTCATCAACATTTGACAAAATCATAGTAGCTGGAAGCACACCTTGATACTTGTACTTCATAGATTTTACCTTGGAATGAGAAAGATCTGCCATTCACAAGATATTGGCTTTGCAAGGGTGCAAATGTGAGACAATCTTGAAAAATGTGCCAAGGAAACTACATAAAAGGATCAATATTTTTTGTAAATTCTATGAAAATATTTACACATTTGCAAATTGTAGCGAGAATGAAAAATAAAGTGATTGCACAAAAATAGGGGTTTGAGCACAATGGATGTGGAAAATGAACTATAATGGGTCAACTTGGAAAAAATGGATACATGCACTAAAATTTAGCATCATTGCAAGTGAAAATGATGCTTAGAATGTATTCACGTTGAAAAATGGAAAAACTACAAGTGGATTGAGATTTTTGCAAAAAGTTGCAATATTCTAGAAATTTAATGATATTGCAAGTGGTAGGTCTTTTGCTTGTTTCTAGGTCATTAAAATTTAATGATCTTGAAAAATAGAGGTTTCCTTTACTTGTTGTAAAGTCGGCAAAAATTACAGATTATACAAGTAAAAGAGGATAGAACTTGATTTGTTGTCAAGTCAGACTTTTTCACTAACTTTACATGTTGCATGGAAGCAACTTGCACCAGCGGGGGAAAACCTTGACTTTACAAGTTGTACAATGAAGTTGTATTTATTTGCATGATTGGAAAAAAATGTCAATTGTGAAAACATTTGAGAATTTCTTAACATATTTGTATGTTCGGCAAAAATTGCCAATACAAACAACATTGGGATTTCTTAACATTGTGTCTATGGGGTTTTTACCTGGGTGATACAATGACACATTGTGTGGTTGTAGGGTTGGGGGAAATCTTGGACCATACAACTCAAAGGAAAGATTACAAGCTTGTAAGCACCACTGGCAAAAATTATCGATGGCGCCAACAAAAGCTTTTAGTTCATATATGGTTGAAGAAAAACTTGAACCCTACAAGTTTGGTAACATGCATGTTTATTCTTTGTAAGTGCAGGCTAAAACCCCACACATACAAGAGTGGATTTGTGCTCTTGTTTACACACTCAGTCAGTGAATCAAATTGATATTGCAAGTGATTTGAGTACAGTAACTATCCATGGACAAATATATTAAGCCTATATGTTTCTATTCATCAAACTCATGAATACTCTAGTAGGTATGACATTGGCACAAAAGAAAAACAAAAATATGCATCACAGGACTTGATTCCCCTGATGCACAAACCCAAAAAGACCATAATCTACCATCAAATGACAGAGACACGAGTTCGAAACTTAGGGTTTATGAGCACGTAGATAGGATAATGGGAAAATCAATGTACACATAAGAAGAAATAAATCTAAACTATAACTATAACTATTAAGATTTAAAATGAAATAAACAACATAAATAATAAACAAAAGGGTACAAATTTAAACATACCTGATAGAATAAATTGAAACCCTAGCTCGAAACTCAACCAAAATACAACATGATTCACACTTAGACAAAATTGTAGGTTTCCAATGAGCTCACAAAAAAGGTAGGAAGAGAAACAAATGATGAAATGAGGAAAAGACAAACAAAAATGATTTAAAACCATTTTTCAAGTCATTAAAATCACATTAAATGCAACTCGTTTGAGGCTGAGATTGAAGGAGTGGGAATTTATGACTTCGTTACAAACTAGAGTTATATAAGTGACTTGGAAGGTTAGAAAAAAAGTCCGACTTTGCAAGCTTTGAGTTGCACTTTGACTTGCAGGGTGGAGGAAAAACCTTCGACTATGCAACCCTTTTTTATTTTGTAACTTTCATTTGTAGGGTTGAGGAAAAACCTCGATCTTGCAAGTTTAAATTTTTTCTAACTCCTCTAAACTAAAATTCACATCTTGCACAAAAAGATGAATTTTGACAAACTGACAAAGGTAAACACTTGAAAGGACATTCTGAGACTGAAGACCATGCATGAAGGAAAATTGGGACTCACCTTGTTTTGTGTTCTTAGAGTATGTGGGCTATGAAATGGACAAGTTTCATAGGGGTTATCCCACGAATTGAGAACAAAAAATTCAAGGATAGCAGTTGGCTCTAGTTGGGAGCTTTCTTTTGTCATTCTTTGAAATGATCAAAGGGAGAATAATGCTAGTCTCTAAGTGCCTTCATCCATCCACTGGGCATAGAATCAGGCGACAAAAACAAAAAGACTCATAAAGACTTGAAAAAGAAAAAGATGCAAAGACTATACAAATATTTATAAAAATCATCTGTTGCTTCACTAGTTGAAGTGATTTAGATGTTGTATGCTATGTGGAAGTGAAAATAGAGTTCCATCCTGGTATGAGATCGAAACTATTTTCACCATAGAGTTGGCGAATCCTAAAAGGACCTCTCCATAGTGAGTTAAACTTCCCATGAATACCTTTGGGTTCTCTTCTCTTATCCCACAAGAGAACTAGAGCTCCAACTTGGAAATCTCAAGAATTTCTTCACTTGATCTTGATTCTCTATAATATGGTTCACTACTTGGACATGCTTCTCCTCCAATTCAGAGAGGTACATAATACACTTGTAGATAGAACTAACAAATGTCTCATCTTCTATGGCCTTAGACAACTTGAGTGTAGGAAATTCTAATGTGATTTGAATCTCTGTATTCAACCCATATAAGATTTGGAATTGTGACATGCCTATTTCCCATTTGGGAGTAATTATATCAACCCACAAAGCACCATACAACACCTTGTGCCATGATCTCTAGTTCTTGTCAACTAACTTTCAAATGACAGTGACCAGGTTCTTGTTGTTGGCTTATGCCTGAACATTACCTTGTGGGTAATAATTTGATGAATGCGATAACATGATTCAATGCTTAAAATAGAACTCTGTAATATAACCTAATGAGAATGCAATAGCATTGTCTGGTACAATTTTGTTCGGCATATTGAACCTAGAAATAATATTCTCTTTTAGGAAACTGCATACCACCTTCGAAGTAGCATGCTTCATTGGGACATCCTCCACCCACTCGGTGAAGTAATCAGTGGTTATGAGAACATAAACATGTCTCACACTAGAAGGTGGATTTACAGTTCCAATGAAGTCAATGCCCCATTGTTGGAAGGGATCCTCAATGACAATCGACTTGAGTGGAAGAGCAACCAACTTACACTTCCCTACAAACTATTAACAAGTTCACATTTGTGTACCCAATTGAACACATCTTGAAATAGTGTAGGCCAGGAATACTTAGGTGCAATATTTTGTGAGATATCACTGGTGTAGAAAATTTTTGCCACATGCCAAGTTGTGGAAAGATTCCAACAACTTGCTTTGTTGAGCCTAGTCAACACAACGAAGAAAAGTACCATCAAGAGCTCTCTTGTACAAACCATTGTCCCATAAGAAAAAAATTGTAGCTTTGATCTTTACCCTCCTTTTCTCCTTGTATGTAAAATTCTCTAGACATTCTCCATATTTTAGAAATTAAGCAATATTGGAATACCATTCACCAGTTGTACTAACAAATAGAACAGTAGGAATATCTTCAGAGCTTATCTCTTCATAATCGAAAACTTCATCAGCTGTGTTGTCAGCAATGAGTTGGCACAAACCTTTCCCACACACCAACTTGGTGGGATTTATCTCCATATCATACTCTTGAATTTTGGCAATCTAGTTTCCTTGTTTTGTACCAAACTCTTCCTGTGTCAAGATTGACTTGATTGTAGAATTTGGCACTAGTGAAATGACATGGGAGTTAAGTATGTAGAACCAAAAATGTTTCATTTCCTTAACCACAATGAATGCATATTTTTCCATTTGGGAGTACTTCAACTCTTGAGCCTTCAATAGACAACTCATGAATGCAGTAGGGGACTCAAACCCCTCACTATTTTGCTACACCAAAATTGTTGAAAGTGTATGCTCAGAAGCATAACTATACATAATAAAATATTTAGTGTAGTCTAGGCAGACTAACTTCTTTGATATCATTAAACATAACTTTACCTTCTATAGACCAATGAAAAGTATTATTTCCCTTCATCATATTCACGATACGACATGTCTTTTCGCAAAGTCAGGGAAAACCTTCACAGGAAATTCACCTTACCGAAGAAGAGTGAATTTTTTTCTTAATCACAGGCAGAGTAAGAGCTTGAATTGATTTGACCCTTTCAGGATCAATCCTTATACCCTCCTTGGTCATGATGTGACCAACAAGTTTTCCTTCTATAACCCCAAAAATTGACTTCTTGGGATTCAAAGAAATTCCATATTGCCAACACCTCTTTAAGATTTGTCTCAAATGATTGATGTGATCCTGACGACTTTGGAAAAGATTGTTAGATCATCAAGATAGACAACAATGAACTTACCCATGACATCATAGAAGGATAAGTCCTTGCACATTGAAATGTAGCTCCAAAATTGATTAAACCAAATGGCATTATGTTGTAGGAAAAATTACCCCATGGCATGGTGAAGGCAGTCTTATGTTGATCATCTTTGCTAACCTCCACCTAATTGTAACCCTAAAAACCATCCAACATGGATAGCATCTTGGATCCAGTTACTGTTTGCAATAATTGATCCATTAATGGCAAGGGATATTTGTCCTTCAACAATGACTAATTTAAATTCCTAAAATCCATACATATGTGAATTTATCCATTCTTCTTACAAACTAGAATGATATTCGCTATATAGGCAAAAATACTTCAAATATTCACATGAGTATGCAATAACATCAATGCATTGCTATAATTTTTTTAGCAAATTGGTCTTTCTCTTCAAGAGTACAACACTTTCTGATATTCACCCTTTTAGGATCTGCTTCGATTCCCAAGTTGATTTGCTCAACCTCATTAGATGATTCATAACTAGATTGTTGTTGATTTTTGACATAACGATCATGTTTGTCAAAAAGTCTTTCTAGGGATACCAACCCCTTGGGAATCTTGTTCCCCTTGAGCTGTAGAACCTCTTCACCAATAGTAGGATAAATTTTAGAAATATATTCTCGGGGAGGAGAATCACTACCTTTGAAGTATAATTCTTCAAAAATTTCTACCTTCTCTAGGAAGGCCACGATCTAGTGATCATCGTTGAAATTTTTCCAGTTGTCCAAATTATCTAGAACAATTGGATGAAAAACCAACTCAATGGTGTAGGTAGAACTATGGAAATATTTGTGTGGAATTAAGAGTGTAGCTAATACTACTAAAGAATCAGCTTTGTCGTTATACTCTCTTGGAAAAACATAAATGTTAAAAGCTTCAAACTCTTCTATAGCATCCCAAACCAAGCTACAGTAATTACTTATTCGCTCATTCTTAGTTTGATACAAGTTTCTCACTTGATAAACAACTAATTCAACATCACCTTGAGCATGTAAATTTATTATCCCTTTTCTATGTGCAACTTCCATACCTAACAATAATGCTTCATACTCTGTAGTATTGTTAGTGTTGTCAAACTGAAGTTTAAAAGAAAAAGGAAATAATTTACCTTGCAGATAAATAAAAACAATTCTCGCTCCTGAACCTGAAGTAGAGCAACTACCATCAAATTCAATTGTCCAAACATCATTTGGATCTCCTAGACTAGTAGTCTCAAAATCTGAAACTTTTTCATTAGATGTAGTTTCACTATCTGTAAATGACATATCATCCAAAGACAATTCTTTTGAAGAAGATGATTCTTTCTCTGAAATGGATGAGCTGTCAATTTCTGACTCATTGCTTGTATTTTTACTTGAAGATTCAACATCTTCATCTATCTGCAAAAAGTATGTTCCCATACCTGAAGACTCAAACAAGATTTGAGATCTTGGACCATCTGACTTGGTCACAAATTTTTTTTGTTCCCTTTTAGGAAGCAAATTTTGCATAACACCCTTCATAGGTATTCGAGATTCAGAAATATCCATATTCAACTCACCTCCTACATCCTTGCAGAAGTTTCATCCTAGTAAAATTCCATAGGATGTAGGAATATCAACCACCAAGATAGTCATCTTGATTTTCTTGTCTAGGAATGCGAAAAAGGCAAATTGCACATCCTTGATTTTCCCAATCAAAGGCACTTGTTTATTTTATTTTACATAGAGAATTAATGACCAAAATTATTCGTAAGATTGAATCCCAAAGTAGTAGCTACTTTGGCAGGCATGAAATTATCAGAAGCACCAGAATCAATTACATAATAGCTCAACTTATAGCCATTTGCTAACAAAGAGATATAAAATGGGTCTATTCTCCTAGGGACAAATGATGGAATATAAATCAAGTTGTTTTGAGAGGGTGTAGGCTTAGAAAAAAATGGGATGTCAGGAGAGGAATCATGGCTTGGATGGGTTCCCTTGTCTTTGACAAACTTAACAAGTCTTTCAAACTAGTCGAGATTAGCTTTTAGATATTCAGCCCTAGACATCTGAATCTTTTTCTTCTTTGCATGGTCAACTATATCAAAGACTTGGAAAGAACTTTGCAAAGAGGATGGGGTAATCTCATTGGTAGGTTTTGAAAAATGGAATATTGGTCTTTAGAACCAGAGTATTGGCCTTAGGTATTGAAGAAGATACATGAGGACAAGTGATACTTGCTTTGTTGTTGTTGTATCTTTGGGTTGCACTAGCAAAAGAGTTCCCCTTTTAGCAATAGTCACTGGTGTTCATGAACTATCTTTTTCTTTCATTGCATCTTCTTGAGGTTGATCAATTTGATTTTATTGTGAATGTTGAACACAACATAAGCATCAATTACAAGATCCTCTTCATAAAATTCATTTTCAACATGTAGATAGCCAATATTTGATTCACCAATTAGATCTTCTTCCTCCTCCTAGAATTGATCGACATTTTCTTTAGTAGGATACTCCAGCTATGCATAATCATCTTCCTTAGCATCATAATAACACACAATTTCATTTGTGAGAGGAGTTTCAAAAGCAAGTCTTCTTTGCGGTGCAGGAGGTCTGTTTTGGTTTCTATTATCAGAATAGTTGGAAGAATTTGGAAAGGTTCTCCTTGGAACATCCTTTTATGGAGGATTAGATGGACCTTGAGAAACCAGTTTCTTTAGTGCAACAATTCATTTACTAGTTTCTGCACCATAGGATCATTGCTTATGTTGGTAGATGAAGATGAAGACACTTGTCCTTTATTTATATTTGATTCTTTTCTTATTTTACTGGCAAGAATCAAATCATCTTCGAAGCTAGTAGCCAATTGTTGTGCTACTTCAAGATTAGTTGGAACTACCCTCTGCAATAAGAAACTTACTTCTGGTAGTTATTTGTTAATGAAGAAACATTTGGGATTTTGAGGCATTGGCTTGGCCTCAGTTGGAATCCTTGTTACTAGCTTATTGAATTTGGCTATGAACTCACACATGGGTTCGTGTGCTTCTTTTCTCATAGTTGTAAGTTGTGCCAAAAAGGTATGCGTGTCTTTTAGAGGCTTGAAATGTTCTCCAAATTTGGTATGGAGAGTAGCCCAATTTGTAACAGTACCAGAAGAAAGAGTATAAAACCATTTTTTTGCTACTCTTTGTGAGGTCTCATTAAATAACCTTACAAAAACATCCTTGTGCACAACACCAAGAACACCACATACACTATAGAAAGCAACAATATGTTTTTTAGGATGTTTCTTACCATCACCATAGAATTTGGGTATGTTTTTGTGTGAAACATGAGGAATTTCATATAAAGGGGCTACCAAATTTAAAGGGCCAAAGGCATTACCCCAAGGACCAATACATGGTTTAGATGCCATAGCGCCTTGAATAAAAATCACTTGAATCGGTGTAATAGATAAAACTCTTAGGAAATCAGAAGATTCGCTTACAAGCGGTGATATGATTCTTTAAGGTGGATAACTTATTGTATGTTGTAATGGTGACCTTACCCGTGCAGGAGAAGGAATAATATTATGACATTGCAACAACTTGAAAAAAGGATCAACTTGAACTTGTGCCCTTTGACTATGAGTATATATTCTGTATGCTAGAGTGTAGTCCTTGAAACACAATGAAAATCAACAATAAAAGATTTTCAAAAACTTGCAATGAGACACTAAAAAACTTGTCTATTTCAACTGAAAGCATGAGACTTTAGTTGCGTGCTCGTTTCCCTAGCGGAGTCGCCAAAAAATTATTAGGTGAATATTTTATAATCCCTTTATAGATTACAAAATAGGATTTTAAGCCATAGCTATGATGATAATGTTCTCTCCTCTTTGAAAGGGGAGGCTCCCTTCTTAATGATTATTGAAACAAAAAGTAACCTATGCTAAGCTAAAATTATTTACACTAGCTTTAACCATGTGGGGGGTGTGTTACATTCATCATTTTCTATTCTTTTAGAAAATATTTTTACAATGTTATACGGTAATATTCAACAATGCTTCTACACTTCTAATATTTACCTAAGGAGTAATCACCAATATTCTTGATTAAACATAAATGTAATCAAAGAGTACCGGTATAATTATGTGATAAGTAACCTGAAGACACACAAAAGCACAAAGTCTTTTCACTGTCTTCAAGGAGAGTTCCGTAGTAACCAATGACGTAATTTGGAGCACAAAGTCTTTCAACCCACTTCACCAAATAGATTCATACACAAAGTCAATAACTCCAAGCTTAAAGTCTTGAAAATATTTCACCAAAAGATATTAACAACACACACAACTTCAAGTAAACAATATACCATAAAGTTTATATAACTTATATTGAATGTCCTTCAAATCATAATAATGAAACACTATTTATCCAATCAACACAAGAGAAATCAACAAGAATGACATAAGAACATCCTCACTCATACAAATTTGATTCAAAAGAAAGGTTGATAGCACATGTCTCCTTTATTAATTGGAATTGATCTTGCAATTTAAACACAAAGTCTCAAAGTTGAGTTACAATTTGGGCAACACTTCGTTGCATAAGATTAAAGGTTCTTATTACAAATGAGCTCTCTCATATTTAAAGATGAGAACAAAAAAGCTAATCTAGGAAATAAATAACTACTTAGACTTACTCAACTTTGGAGTCCAATTTTTTTGAAGGAATTCATTGTTGTTACTTGTATTTAAAATTTTGAAAATGATAAATGACATGTAACTTGTCTTTAACTAATTAAAAAAAAGAATGAAAGATACTAAAAACTAAACTATGGAAAAATCAAGGCACGTTCAACTTTCTCCACCATCATTCCCTAATAAATCATCATGCTTCTTCAAAATTGCTTGTACTTCATCGTCATTTGGGCATAAAGTATATTTGAAGATGCCACAAACTCTTGTAACTGAAGATTTTATGGTGTTGTAGGATTTTTCATGTCTTCCAATGGACACTTTCAAGTTGTCCAATGTCAATTCTATGTCCAGGAGTTTATCCATTTGAGACATTGGGAATGCTTGATCTTCAAACTCCTTTTGAACCATGCTAGTGAACTCTTGAACAACTTCATCTGGTGAAAGAAACTTATGATCATCATCATGCAGCCTACATGGAAGTTCTTCGATCCTATTGATAAGTTGGGTATCATTTTCCTCACCAACTTCATGAGCAGCTTGCAGATCATTGAGTAAATCAGTGAGGATGGTCTCTTTATGAAGCATGGTCTCTTTCACTTCCACACATACATCTCTGTCTGGGATGATACCAACTTCTATCAAGATGTTTATCCCAAGCTGGGTGCTACCACAATAATGGGTTACACTTTTTGGGACATCCTGATTTTTTTCTTGAAATCGCATATTTTTGGAAAATATAATGATTTAAGCCTTTAAAGCTTCCATTTAAAAGATTTTAATTAAAGAGGGTTTGATCAAACCCTCTTAGATCAAACACCCTTGGATAGAACCCCGATAGTTTTAAACCATACCTATAATGGAGTCTCCTCTACACTTATCAAAATGCTGATAAAAACCACTTTTGATTTAACTTTTGGGGGATCAAATGAAATCATTCAAAATTTATTTTTTTGCAAGAATGTAGCCCTTATTATAAGCTTACCAAAAAGTATAGTTTTAAATATATTTATTTTATTATTTCTTGTGAGTGTAGGATTTTCAACGAATATCAAGGTCTTTGTTTCACACATACGAAAAAATAGGAAAATAGAGAGAAAAATTCTAAAAAATAGATGTGCACTAGGTATTGATGTCCTTATTCCAACAAAAAAATAATAAGTTAATTCAAATGCATACAAAAAAAGTTATGTGGGCCGAAGTACACCTCTGTCCAAATTATAATTATTCTGACTTGGAAAATTAATTAAAAAAAAAATGCAACAAAAAAATATGAAAAAATATCCATGCACTTGATATTGGGGTGAAAAATTTGTGTTTCAAAAATTAGAATTGTATCCTTTCTATAAAAAAATTTATGCGGGTCGAAGTAAACATCACTTTTTAAAAATGTTATTTTGTAAAAAAAAAAAAGTTATTAAAAATTACATAAAAAGATTCACAATTTATTTTTAATTTTTCTAAAAAAAAATAATGACAATCTACACACAAAATCTCACAAATCACTAGTTTTCTTCATCTTCAAATTTTTAATGGTTTAGCTACTATAAGGGTAAGAAAGTGAAGATCTAGTGAAAAATGCTGATTAAAATGTCAAGTTTGGCCAAAAAGTGTAACCCATTATTGTGGGATCACCCAGCTCCTTCATTTTCATCCATTCTTTCCTCTCAGTCTCCACATTTTATTTCTCTTGAGAGAAAGAGTCAACGGTTTCATCCAGCTTTATGGTGCAGGGGCACCATAGGTTTTCATTCCTCCAAGAGGGGTAAAAAGTTAATGTTTTGTTTTGTTTGAGTTCTTAGTATGTAATAAGGTCTAAGAAGACCATTTTAAATGTGTTGCAGTCTAGTTTGGGTCACTAGGTGTTAATTTTGTGTGCAAATGTAAAAAGTGTTAAAGTTGTTGAATATTGTTAAGTTGAAAAAAAAAAAACTTTTACAATTTTTTGGTGTCTAGTGGAAGTTGAATAGTTGGAACTTGAAAAATCAGTTGTGAACCATTGAGAAATATTTTTAAAGGCTTAAAAATTCCTTGGGAGGTCGAGGCAAGGGTTAAAATTTGCAATTTTGAAGTTTAAGCAATAAAATTCCTTTGATTTCTTACAAATCTAAACGTTGTATCACTATTTCTTGATGTAGTACGGTACTGTACGGCCATATCTTGACTTGAAATAAATTGTGGATGATAGAGAATTGAATTCCCTTTCCATTGGCACAAGTTTCATGTGATTCCATTGCATTTTGAGTGAGTTACATCAATTTTCCTCAAAACTATCACAAACCCTAGATAGGGTAGCTTGAAGGAAAGAAAATTGAATATCTCTCCATTCCACTAGTGAAAAGTCTTGAAAATCGGTGGAATGGTCTGTAATGATGTGTTATTTGATTACCCAAAGTTGCAAGATCAAGGGAGAATGTTTGCATGTGTTTTGGTGATGCCCTAGGTCTGATATTTCTATGTTTTAAGTCTATTAGGAAGAATAACAGTCAATTGTTGAAGGAATCTGTACAAAGTGACCACCCCTAAATTTTTTCTATGTTGTATAAAGCTCAAATGGGTATGTATAACTATGCTTACAATTTTGATATCATTCCTACAATGAAAGTTATGGCAAAAAAACCCAATTTGCTACCCCCATGTCTTATGCTTTAAGGATTGAAGGATTGTGAGGAAAAACCCACAAAGTTATGGTTTAGGGTTTCAAGATTGGTTGATTTAGGTTGTTTTGAGTTTTCCACCCCTACTCTACATCAAATTGGTATCAGACCCAGAAGATTTGGGCAAGATAAGTTTTTGGAGTTTATGTGTTGTCTTTTTGTAGGTTGAAGCAAGCACCTGGATGTCAATAGACTAGGCCAAGGGAAAAGAAAGAGGCATGAGGTGAGGTATCACAAAGACAAGAAGAATAAAGGTGAAAGATAATTTCTTGAGAAAACAATGGAAAAGTTAAGGATAAAAGTCCATGGAGACTTGTAGAGTGAGGAGGTACCAAGCAAGAAGCCAGTGATGAGAAAAGAGAGAAGTGATATAAAGAAGAAGGATGAGAGGAAAAAATAAATGGATATTGAACAAAATATAATAGATTTGAGATAATACTTGGAGCAAATGAAATAAATTCAAGAAAATATGCAAGAGAGAATGGAACTTGAGATACAATAGTGCCTTGAGAAGGCATAACAAGCAAATGGTTGGCGTTTTCCAATAAGAAAGAGGCTCAAATGGCCTATCAAGGAAATCATTCAGAAGGAAAGAATACAAGAGAGGACCAAAAAACCAAACATTTGGGAGTCTTGGTTGATGAAGGAAGAGAAAAAATCATCTAAGAAAGAGGAAGAGGCAAGTAATGCAATGGTAAGAAAACCTAGGAGTATTTTGACATCAACAAGCATTGAAGAGTTGTCTTGGGAAGTTCAGGATGTATTGAAGGATCATGTAGACATAGTGATTGATAATTTGTTTGACTTTTTGCTTTCAAGGAGAGATTTTAGTGACCCTCTAGTTTTTGTATTGGGGGCTGGTCTGTCATACACAACAGCCTATGACAAACAAAATGAAGAACGTTATGTGTCTAAAGAAAGGGATGGTGTCAATACCAATGATGCACTTGTTTGGGAGGTTGAAAATGACAATAATTTTGATGCTAAAGGCAAGAGGACTATTTTGAACAAGGTTGTATAGTTGAGCAAATAATGCTTGAGGGAAAAAGGAGGTTTGGAGTAGCATAATGATCAAATTGAGTTGTGGATGAAAGATGGACAACTAGACAAGCATCCACTACAAGTGGAGCAGAAAAAGAGGGTTTCAAATGTCAGTGATTGTAATGCTAAAGGTACCAAGGTTAATTCTGATTTACTTCTTTTAGAAAGGAGTAGTAACACTGATCAAGGACCCATACTTGCTGACATGATAGTTAGAGACAAAGAAAGAAGACAAGTGCTCTTGATGAGATTGTAAACTTGAGAGACAAGAAATCTAAGGTGAAAATTAAATAAGCCATTGAAGGGGAACAAGGTACTATTGAAGTGCATGAAATCCATCAGGGAAGAAATGATCAATTACAAGGTAGGGATGCAAATGGGGGACATGTTTATATTGACAAGTTCAACTACCATTGCCAAGTGTTCAAGAAACATACAATTAAGATGAAGCAAACATGGAATTGTTCGAGACAATGTGAAAGGATTTAAAGGAATCCGACAAAATATTTCAAGCATGGTTCTCATGTTGCTACTATCTATTCAAGTGGAGCTTGAATCTTTTCTTCCTTGGGAGTATGGTGCAGGGGCACCATAGGTTTTCATGCCTCCAAGAGTGGTAAAAAGTTAATGTTTTGTTTTGTTTGATTTATTAGTATGTAATAAGGTCTAATAATACCATTTTAAATGTGTTGGATTCTAGTTTGGGTCACTAGGTGTTAAGTTTGTGTGCAAATGTAAAAAGTGTCAAAGTTGTTGAATGTTGTCAAGTTGAAAAAAAGGAACTTTTGCAATTTTTTTGGTGTCTAGTGAAAGTTGAATAGTTGGAACTTGAAAAATCAGTTGTGAACCATTGGGAAATATTGTGAAAGGTTTAAAAATTCTTTGGGAGGTCGAGGAAAGGGTTAGAAGTTGTAATTTTGAAGTTTGAGCAATAAAGTTCCTTTGATTTCTTGCAAATCTGAACATTGTATCACTATTTCTTGATGTAGTATGGTACTGTACGACCCTATATTGACTGCAAATCAATTGTGGATGATAGATAATTGAATCCCCTTTCCATTGGCACCATTTTCATTTGATTCCATTGCATTTTGAGTGTGCTCTTCCTTGAGTGTGCACCAAACACTCTTCCTTGAGTGTGCACCTTTTCCAGCTTTTAGATTATGGGATGATCAACACCAACTAATACTGCCACAGGTTCAATAGTTTTATAATATTGGAGTCTTCTAGAGTATAATTGTTAGTTGTTCTATTTTTGACTTGTAATGATCCTTTGCCTTCTTTTCCTTGTCAAAGCTCTCTATGGGAGAGTTCAAGGTGGCCTAAACAATATGCCTTTGCACTCTCATGAGTTACATTTCCCATATCAACTCTTGTGATGGAGTAATCTATGATCTCCACCTCTTCAAAGGTCTTGTCAGGGGAAGTGTAAGCTACCACTGCATACATATTGCACTCTTTGTCGAACAATAGCCTTGAGAGAGTCTTCACCTTTTTTTGGTGGTGCAAGTTGTACAAAGTCAAACTCATTTGGTGAGATGGATTATTTTCTTCTCTTTAGATTTTGTGATGATAGCCAAGGTGGGAGTGGTGAACTATCCTCTGGATGTGAAGTCACTGTTTATGACGTAGTTTCTGCACTCACAAAAGTGGTGGTCACAATGGGATGAGTGTCAGTTAAAACAACATTTGGAATTTTAGCACTTGACACTTGCACTGACTCAAGCATGAACTATTCTAAGTCTGAATGTGATGCAATATTAAAATATGGATAATATAAGCTCGACAAGGACATGGGAGACCCTAGCACATTATCTAAACCTTGTTTAGGACTTTTTAAAGGTGACCCTGAGATAGGAGATGAATGCATTGATTGTATTGACACAACAAGAGTAACATTAACTATAGCATGAAGAGTAACAATGGAAACATAAATATTAGAAATAGGTAAGGATATTGGAGGAGGAGTAGGAGAAGATACACCATTAGCAATGGGAGAAGAGGAGACAAGTGGTTCCTTGAGAATATTCTCATGAAGAGACATCTTTGTTTCCTCATGTCTTTCTTCCTCAACTTGCCTTTCCTCTTGCATGGGATCATCTTGTGCTTCAATGGATGGACCTTCTATAGATTTCCCACTCTTCTTTTTGCCACCCTTGACCATAAATTTGATCTTAGGCTAAGATGGCCTACTGGAACTCAAAGCATCACTTTAATTTTTGGTCCTCAGCTCTAACTTTTTACCTACTTCTCCTTGTGTTTCTTCCTTTGATCTAGTGAGAAAAGGTTTCAATTGTATTCCCCTTTCCTCTAACCAAACATTAGTAGTAGCCAAAATGGGTTCAAATCTTTATTGGATTGAGGTTACCTCTTTCTGAGATCATTGGATGGGAGTTAAAGGAAATCTTGCAATATTATTCCTTTAGGAAGCAAGATCCAATATGCTTTCATCATCCTCCATGTCTTCAGGGATGTCTACCAAATCTAACTCCTTTATCTCCTCCGAAGTTAATATGAATAGTCCATTTTCTTGATCTCTTGTTTTATTTTGATATGACCCCATATATCCTCAATTTTATGTACATGGGTATGAGCCTTCTTGATTTGATCCTTCATACCTCTGTAATCAAAATCAAATATTTCTTTGAACATTTTCAATGTTACCTACTGCATTTCTAATTGAACAACCTTGGCCTTGTGTGAAGTCTGAATAGAATATCTATCGATCATCAATGAGAATTTGAATCCAGTTTTATGGGATCCCATCTAATTACTATGCACTTTAATTACTTGTTTGCACAGTTCCATCAAAACAATCTTGTCGTTAGGATAGTGAAGAAGCATGTAGGGGTAACCAATGAAACATCCAAGTCTCAAATAATTAAAGTTAGAAATTGAAGATATAAACAACCATATCTATTCACAAACTTCAAGGTTTCATCTAATACTCTTTTATTTTCCAAATTTGGATTAAAGGCACACATGAGAGGAGAAAATAATGCATTTTTCACACTTATGAAATGATTAATTCTCCTTTTGAGTGTAATCTGTGGGAAATAATTGTAAACCTGAGTTACCCTTTTGTCTCCCTCATTGGTTAGACCTGGAAAATTCATCATTGTTGTTGAAACATAGACCAAATAGGAATTCATATAAAACTTATGTGTTGTAAGCACTTTGGTCAATTGTTCATGGATAACATTTCTAATTTCTTCACCCCTAAAAATCTATTGTTTCCTCTTCAAAATAGTCTTGATGTACAAGTACATCCAGTCCTCAAATTTTGATGAAGCAGGTAAACCATGTACCCTACTGAGAAGAGTAATGAGGTCATTTACCTCATCTATTAAATCACTGCAAGGAGGATTCTTAGGCCACCTAGTGACACTTGGTCTCTAGGGTTCTTCAACCATTTACTGTTGATGATCCTTTTGGAAAAATTAAGATCGTTGTCATACTCCACCTGTGCAAACTCTCTAGAAATTGTAACATATATGTCAATGCTTAAGAATAAGAAGTCCTTGTCAAGAAATTCAACATCCAACCTCATCACTATATTTCCATTTGAATCACAAACACTTTTTTCCTCTTTATTGTAGTGAGAGGCAATTTGTAGTACAAATTCTAGATTCTGAGCAACTATTGGGAATGAGGACACAAGATGTATGTTACTCTGAACAATTGATCTCCTTAAATTGTCTAAGGGTTGTTTCTTAGTCCTTTCAAGAAACTTAGACATGTCAACATGCCCAACCTCTATGTCCTTGATCTCATCAACATTTGACAAAATCACAGTAGCTGGAAGCACACCTTGATACTTGTATTTCATAGCCTTTTCCTTGAAAGGAAACAAATCTGTCATTGATAGGATATTGGCTTTACAAGGGTGCAAATGTGAGACAATCTTGAAAAATGTGCCAAGGAAATTACATAACAAGATCAACATTTTTTTGTAAATGTTAGGAAAATTTTTGCACATTTGGAAATAGCAGCGAGAGTGAAAAATAGAGTGATTGCACAAAAATAGGGGTTTGAGCATAATGGATCAACTTGGAAAAAAGGGATCATGCACTAAAATTTAGTGTCATTGCAAGTGAAAATGATGCTTGGAATGTATTTGCACTGAAAAATAGTGAAACTACAAGTGGATTGAGATGTTTTACAAATAGTTGCAATGCTGTCAAAATTTAATGATATTACAAGTGGGTAGGTCTTTTTCTTGTTGCTAAGTCATTAAAATTTAATGATCTTGCAAAATGGAGGTCTGCTTTACTTGTTGTAAAGCTGGCAAAAATTATCGATTATACAAGTAAATGAGGGTAGAACTTGATTTGTTGTCAATTTAGACTTTTTCATCGACTTTACATGTTGCATGAAAGAAACTTGCACTAGTGGGAAAAAACCCCAACTTCATAAGTTGTACAATTAAGTTCTATTTATTTGCATGATTGATAAAGAATGTTGATTGTCCAAACACTTGAGAATTTCTTAACATATTTGTATGTTTGGAAAAAATTGTTGATTAAACAAACAACATTGGAATTTCTTAACATTGTGTCTGCGGGGTCTTTACACGCACGATACAATGACACATTGCATGGTTGTAGGGTCAAGGAAAATCGCCGACCATATAACTCAAAGGAAATTTTACAAGTTTGTATGCCCCATTAGAAAAAATTATTGATGGTGCCAACAAAATCTTTTAGTTCATGTATGGTCGGGAAAAAACTCGACCCTACAAGTTTGGTAACATGCACATTTATTCTTTGTATGCGAGGGTAAAAAAACCACACATACAAGAGTGGATTTGTGATATTGTTTACACACTCATTTGGTGAATCAAACCTATATTGCAAGTTATTTGAGTGTGGTAATAATCCATGGACAAACAAATTAAACTTGAATGTTTGTATTCATCATACTCATGAATACTCTAGCTAGTCTGACATTGGCACAAAAGAAAAACAAAAGTATACCCAAGAATACCATAATCTACCATCAAATGGCAGAGACACAAGTTTGAAACTTAGGGTTTGTGAGCAGGTAGATAGGATAATGGGAAGATCAATGAACACACAAGAAGAAACAAATATAAACTAAAATAATAACTATTAAGATTGAAAATGAAAAGCAATTTAAAACTCAGCCCTAAACACTGATTAACACCATCAGTAATAAACAAGAAGGCATAAATTTAAACATACTTGATAGAAAAAACTAAAACCCTAACTTGAAACTCAACCAAATCCGACACGATTCATGCTTAGATGAAGTTTTAGGTTTCTAATGAGCTCATAGCAAAGATAGGAAGAGAAAAAATAATGAAATGAGGAAAATACTAAAACAAAAATGGTTTAAACCCATTTTTCAAGTCATTAAAATGACATTAAATGCAACTCGTGTGAGGCTGAGATCGCAGGAGCGGGAATTTATGATGCCATTACAAACTGGAGTTAGATAAGTGACTTACAAGGTTGGTAAATTTTTTTGACTTTGCAAGATTTAAGTTGTACTTTGACTTGCAGGATCGGGAAAAAACCCCGACTATGTAACCCTTTTTTATTTTGTAACTTTCACTTGTAGGGTTGGGGAAAAATCCCGACGACCTTGCAAGTATAATTTTTTTTCTAACTCCTGCAAACTAAAATTCACGTCGTGCACAAAAAGATGAATTTCGACAAACCAACAGAGGTAAATGCTCAGAAGGACATTTCGAGACCGAGGACCATGCATGAGGGAAAATTTGGATTCACCTCATTTTTCATGGTTAGAGTATGTGGGCTACAAAATAGACATGTTTTGCAGGTGTTATCCCATGAATTGAGTGCATTGAATTCGAGGATAACAATAATGAAGTATGTTCCCAAAAGGTAATCTCATGATTTTTTAATAATCTTTTCAATAAGATACATCCAATGAAAACTCAACATTTTTTCTAGATTCATGATATCAAATTCTCTACATACCTTGTGCTCGATCTTTGAGATAGCAAGTAGATATGTCTTCATGATGCAAGGAATGGTAGGACTATCATAGAATGCCATATGTTGTATGTATCTTGGTTTCACAAATACCATATCTTAATTACCTATGAAATCTTGCATATCAACAAGGTAATGACTCCTACCAATGACATCCTCATATAACTCTTTGAAAAGTGCTCATTACTTGTAAGAACTCAAAATAAATATGCTCATGGGTTGATTTAAGCAAAATCAACAACGTAAAACTAGGACAAGAACTATAATAATGCACTATTCTTATATGCATAGGAGGCATGAGCATTGAAATAATTGAAAACACTCCTTCAAAGATTGGGAAATTTTCATCACTAAAATCCAACCAATAAATACTCCATTCCTTGACTAAAAATTCTTGCCAATCCACTTGTTTGTAAGCGACTAAAATTATGTGATGGCTAATTGAAATGATGACAATTGAACAAAATCTAAAATTTTGTCTCATGAGTCTCAAACAGCCAACAAGATGTTAGAGATATCATCATCTTCATCCAAAATTAATGACATGATGGAGTGTATGAAGGTTGTAATATTCTTGGTATGAGCATCATTAATGGTAGCCCAAAAGTTCTGAAACATTACAAATATCATTTACTCACAAGCAATATCTTGCATAATGTAACCAAACTTAAACTTTGCAAAAATATCAAGTATAGTTACCCTCTTAACAAACAAGGCATTGCTGAAATGATACAAACCCTAAAAATTCTCCACAATTAATTAAATTTTTTTTCATGATCCTGTTGCTATAAGGCTTCTTTGGAGCTATTATTCTAGTGATTTCACTTATACAAGATGCAACACCACATGTCATGCAAGGCTGACCTAAAGTAAACTCAATTCCATTGCAAGATAAGAGAACTACTGCTATCATAATTTGTAAGATTCTTATATGGAGGATAACCCTTTATTATTGATACCCAATATCTTAACTCTGACGTGCAAGTGTTGATCACTACATGCAACTAAAAATCTACAACAAGTTTTAGCTTCCCAACAGATTGGCAAGATCAACAACTCTAATACCACTGTAATAACCACCCCTAATTTTTTTAATTTCTTTACTGAGGATGATGTAGATTGTAGATTCATTTTGTTTCAAACTTCCTTTCATCATGTGGCATTTATAGAAATTACATTGCATTGAAAGGAAATGACATGGACTTGCAACATATCATATTAAATCATTACAAATCATCTTAGCATATAATAATAATTGAAACTAGACTTAAAAAATACATATCAAACCTGATTACAATCATATAAGGTCCCTTCCTTTGTCATACATTGAACAAAAAATGCATATAAATCCTCATGGAAGACACCAAATGCATAAACTATAAAACTACAACACTCTCCTTCACATTGGATATCATTCAACTATGAAAAGATACCATTAAAACGCAGTTGCAAACCTCTAAAAGTTGTTATTCTAAGAAGGAAGTTTGAAAATGCAAACCCTCAAAATGGTATGGCTCCCTAGGAGGGGCGATCAGCTCTAGTAAATAATTCCTTCACTAAACAATACAAATGAGGGCTCAAAATGAGGTGCCTAGCCACAACGAATCCATAGAAACAACACCCAAAATGATGCACTTCCCACATACAGAGTTACGAGCAGATTTATGCTTTTAGCCACTCTAAAAATGAACTTTTCCAAAACTCAAAAAACATGTAGCAGACCTCTGAAAATGTATCAAAACAACTCCAAACACACTCCAAAAAGATGCAAACCATTTATCAAACCTAAATCTTCAATCCCAAATCAAAATACAGAAAATATCTCAATTCAACTCCACCAAAATGATAAACAACCGAAACTCTATGAATGCAAAGGTGATTCCAGAGGTAGAATCACTCAAACCAGCTAGGGTGGGTCTCTCACCACTTGAACCAAAAACTAGAGATGAGGGTTTTCATCCTCAACCAATAGTATACAAATCTTGGAGAAAATCCAACAGAGTCTCCTTAAGTTGCCAAAGTTCACATATGCAAATGAGAGCTCAACATCATATTTATAAAGTGAGGGAAAATTTAGGGCAACTTGCATTTGAATTTGAATGTTTTTTCCCTCTCATTTCACTTTATGAAATGACATGAAATTACCCCAAGAGTGGCATCCAAATTTTTGCCTCCAAAATTTCACTTTTGATTTTTTCTTAGAATTGAAACTAAGCCTAAACTAGGTGTCCCACCTTATGAGGCATAACATTAGCCTTAAAAATGATAAATAAACTCCATTTCTAGGTATTTATCATGAGATACATTGTCCCACTCTTAAAAACAAGTGTCCTGTACTAGGCCAAGGGGTTTTTTTATTACCCATGCTCATTCCCACTTAATTAAAATAACAAATTTATTAACTTAAGTGACAAATAAACAAGTAATAACTTCAACCAATGAGAGAACTCTTCCCAACCAAAAATGGAAACTCTGCATTGAGCTGCTGAATAAAGGGAGCCGAGACTAGTTACTAAATATAACACTTACTAAAAATTGTAAGCCAAAACACCAAATTGGCCCAAATGAAGCTCAACTGGAACTTACTAAAAATAGTAAGTGATTGAAGATAGTAAATTACTAAAAAATAGTAAGTTACTAAAAATAGCCATCACCACTATAAAAAAACTAGAAAAACCCAAAAAACTCA
The DNA here is from genome assembly GCA_007115665.2 of Sequoiadendron giganteum. NCBI lineage: Eukaryota > Viridiplantae > Streptophyta > Pinopsida > Cupressales > Cupressaceae > Sequoiadendron > Sequoiadendron giganteum. Next base: position 405,224,198 of record CM021104.1, read on the forward strand.
TCTTAGGTCACCAAGTCTCCCAACCAAATCCACTTAGCCTATATGAATTGGAATAGGCTAATGGAAGCTTAGTTTGGATATGATCAAGAAGGGGATATTACATACTCCTATCACTTTTCTTGAACTGCAAAACAAAAATTGGAAAAGTAACTTAAGTACAAATCAAAAGGAAAAGTAATTATCTTGGTAATTTTCTCCCATTTAGAATTATAAAAATGAAATAGAATATCATATGTAGTATAAAGTGGTATTTAAATTATATATGAGAAGAAAAATTAGACAAGATGACTTATGTTGATGTAAGGTTTGAGAAATACTATCTTCACCATGTTCTAATGTTACTTGTTTCAAATTGCAAAACAAAAATTGGAAAATTATCTCAAGTGCAAATCAAACAAGGGGTTAGCTTAAAATCTATAAAAATAGGAACAAAGGAAAAAAAATAATGGTAGGGACTCAATTTATACTTATGTTGCCTCAACTTGATTACATATGAGAATAAAATGACACATTTCCATAGAAAAATCCAACCTATATGCCAAATTAGGTTAATTTTGAATTCTTTAGAACTAAATAATTTGAGAGAGTTTAAATTCTAGGGAAACAATGATAGTTTTAGGAAAATTTATATTTTGTAAAGAGGTCTCAATTAAATTTTCACACGGTTTATTAATTTCTCATGCTTTAGATTCTTTGACTTTCCCCTTGCATAGAGATATTTATACATTTATACTTTCTATGCATATGAATCCCATAATGGAGCTTTTGTAACAAATATAAATTCACATGATATTTATGATATTTATATTCTTATTTTTGGCATGGTATCATATCTTGATACAATTTCTATCATACATGTCATTTCTCTCTTGTGCATATGGTGATATAATTGATATCAAAGTTAAGAGTCTTTGTTGTTGTTTCACCTAACTTGTGTGTATGTTTTCTTTGATTTTTTAATTTGTTTCTAATATATGTCACCTTTATAGATTTAATTCAATTATAAACTCAAGGGTACAAAATTAATGAAATAAATTTCATTTTCTCTCTTTTTGTGTTTTGATTGGAGTGTTGGACCCCCTTGGATCTAGCTGATGCTACTAGGAATAAATAAGGGATTATCATCAAAATTTAGGAAAGGTGAGTTAGGGGTTAGATTAAACTTAATGGGTTCTAAAAATTACTCCTTACTAAAGGAAATTTATTGTTTCCTTTCAAGTTTTATAACATACTATGGGCTTTCCTATTTGATGTGCATATTAGTAGGAAGTGATGACAACTTGGTCTAGGATTAGTTGAAGGGTGAAGGTTGATTTATTCAAATTATTATGAACACAAAGGAATGAATTATGCATTATAATTTTGGGATATCATGAATTAATAGAGACAAATTGTATACTAATAAATTAAGACTCATACTAAGACAAAAGATGAAAAAGAGGTCATAAAATACAATAGGGTGAAGTGAATAAAATGTGATGTATATTTTATTCAACTTAGAATTTTTATTCATTTTACATATAAAATTTATTAAGATGAAAGGTATTTATGGTTTCAACAAATTCCTAACCTTCCATGGTACACATAAGGTAAGTGTCATTTCTAATATCTTCTTTAACTAGATATAGACCAACTCAATTTGGTTTAAGTTCTCAATCTTCACTAGCTATTTTTCCAATGAGGTTATTGGTCATGAGTAAAAGGTATTTTATCTTAAAATTTTGGGGACATACATTATTAAATTATTTACATAAATGATCTTGTATGATACAATAAAATTTTGTAGGTCTAACCTACCAAGTCTAGGGTTAAGCCACTTAGAGTCAAAAGCCTAAAGGTATAACCTCCTAACTAAGGAATGTCATTTTATTATGATATTTTTTCTATCAATCCAAGATAGGGATTGTAGGAATAGGATGATTATCCTTTTAATTGGTGAGGCCACCAAATTTTAGATTTCCAATTATAACACCATCTAGAGTATCCTAGATGGGAATAAAAACAAAATTTGCAAGTGTATAAGTCCCTAGAAAATGTAAAACAAAATGAAAGACCATAGGTTTATCCTCCTATAGTAGTTTAATAATTTGAGTTGGTGATCTTAGAGGAAAATGTGGTGACTATGTCAAGACCTTTTATATGGGTCACATTCATTTAGTTTTGGCTTTATGCTTAGATTTAGGAAAGGGTTTACTATTGGTGATCTTGAGTAGACTAGTATTGACTCTAGGTTAGCATATACTACATTTTCTTTGTCTAGTAGAGGACCCATAATTTGAGCCGAGCCAACTTTATTCATATATATAAATAGTAAAATATTTATGATCTTTCTTGACAATATGGACTTGATTGATGGAGAAACTATACCTTTTGAAATAGGGTGGAGGGGCAACCTTCATCATAGGAATCCAAGACTATCTAAGAATCATGTCGTAACTAGTTTCTTTATCCATGATAAATAGTTTTATAGATAGGCTATTAGGAAAAACAATGATAGTAATATTAGGAAAAGGGTTTTGTACACTTTCATAAGAAACAAATATTTTAATTATGTAAAATAAATATTTATTTGTGGTGAATTTTTAGATGTGTTTATCCATATTGAATATTTATTTTGACCCACTTGTAAAATTGTATGTTATATTGGTTAGATATTTTATGTGTGGGTTACACATGGGGAATATTTAATGGATTTTTGTGTTGATGGTTTTGAGGCACATGTTTTTCTTTTACCATTTGGTTATTTTGTGTGTGCTTGATTATATAAATTTAAGCACATGTTTAGTGGTTTATGTTGGCTAATTTGAGTGGGCTATCATTGTATTGAGCTCTCTTGTTGAGTGTATATGTGAACATGGCATGGGATGTGGTTACATGCTTGGATACATGAATGATGTGTTAGAGGAGCTTAATATTTTATAATTATTCATGGAGACTTTATAAGTGTATTGTAATATTTTCATTATTGAATAATACATTGATTTTTGATGCTTTTGGAAGTTTGGTTTTTCCCTCTTAAGGGTTTTCTTAGGGTATAATTATGTAATCTTATGTTATACTTTAGATCTTTGAATTATGGTTATTTTGTAATATTGTATGCATGTTTTCTCTCACAGGGTTATGAAGGAAATAGTTTGATCAAATTAGTATAAGATGGAGTTAAATCCATGGTTGTGGCTGAGGGAGGTGAGAGATCCCTATTTCAGTTTAACCCCATTTTGAGTAGATTTGATTCAAATTTGAAGCCAATAAATTGTTAGAGAGATTTTAGACATTTCAAGGTATGATACATGTTGTCCAAGTTATGAGAATACATATTTGTGGTTTTGAGGTTTTCCAATTTTTGGTTATTTTTGTAGATCTATGGTTAGAAAAAAGTGCAAGAAAAAAGGATATTTTTGGATGTTGACCATTAGGTTTTTGTGGGGTAAGTTTCATAGATGACCCCATGAGATACAAGGAACCTTGAAATCATATCTAGGAGGACTAAGAGATGAATATTAACATAAAAATTTACCTATTTTTGTCACCAAGATTTCAAGAAAAAATATCTTCTCCCCCTTAGCTTTACAACATTATGATTGCAAAGAGAAATTTAAAAAAACATACAAAAAATGAAATAGTTTAGTTGGGAGTGTGGGGGTGGGGGAGGGGTCTATAGACCCATCCAAACCCATTATGGTAGTTGATACTACCATCAAATATTGGAAGGGCCAATATATGAGGTGTTAGCCCTAGTCGAAATCTTATCAAACCCAAATTCACAGTCATTAGGCTAGCAGGCTTAGCCCCTTGTCCTAGCCCCTAGTCAAGTGGGGGTAAAAAACTAAATGGTTATAGGAAAAAATAGAAATAAAAAAATTAATACAAGTTGAAACCTTAGTTTTAGATCCATCACCTAGCCCATATCCACATGCCACCACTATGTGTTATTGATACCACAACACGACCTAGGTGCTACTTGCTAATGTCAAAAAGAATCAACCATATAGACTATACAAGCAATACCTTGGCCTCCCTTCTAAGACTAAATGAGTTATTTTTTTTGGGGCATAAATTCCATCTACAATATCAAATTTTTGAATTCCCATTTAATTGTTAAAAATATTTTTTTGAGCACTACATAATTGTATAGGTTTGGTTATATTTTTCTACTGTTGTTAGAATTTTGTGCCATGAAATTGATATTACCGTGGAAAGGTTAACAAGTCATAATTTTTGCATATAAAATCAAAATTTAAATTTCAAGTTGGTGATGAAGAGTATTTATATTGTACTACATAATGGATCAAGTTTTTTCACTTGGATGAGTAAAGAGAGGATTGCACTTTTTTGAGCACTTGTAGGAGTATGAGATTTAGGGTGTGAATGCATGAGCATCCAAATGAGTTGGAAGGAAAATAATTATGGGTGTGCATGTTATACGATATCTATATGATGGTATTGTTGATTAGATTTAGGGCTTCTTGATACAGGTTTGTAAGTGTTCAAATTTTGGACCAATAGTGATAGGTACACAAGTTGTTTTCTGGTTTGAGGACATGGTTGATATGTGTGTGAGACTTAGAGTCTTAGTGTTGAGAGTTGATTATAGGTAAAATAAGGGTGATGATTATGGTGTCATGGTTATTCATTTGCATTTGAGCATTGACATGACATGATCATGTATGTGGTTGATAAGTGGTGGTGTGGTTCAATGTTAGGAGGTTGTTCTTATATCCTAGATGCTTGTTTTGTTCCTTGACTATGATACTCAATTATGAATTTGTTTTAAAAATTAGACTTATAAAAGCAATATGGTGTTTGAGTCTTAAAATATATAGGTTATCCTCTTGGTTATCTTAGTTTGTAGGTTATTGATGTGATGATGAATGTACATGTTATATTGATTGAGGATCTATGAGTTATATAGTTGTGTAGGTTGTCTACCCATTTAGTTACAATGAGATGATGTGGTTGTGGACTATATATACTCATCCAAGTCTTTTAATTATTGTCATAGATTCAATTGATCTTGTTTGTGGTTATTTATACATTGGTATGTTGCATTGAGATGTGAGGATAAATGATTAGAGAGGGGGTGAAACAGTGTCTAAACCTTTTTAAACTTCAACCAAGAAATTTAATTCTGATTCTCTTTCTTTTGAAAGCAGGGCAGAGTAATGGCTTCGAGAGCATTCATGACAACATTAACTTAGTTCATTTTTGACAACTTATCCCAATAAAACTTGTGTGAGATATCTTGCATTTTCAAAAGAGATGTCAAACATTGTTTAACAATCAATGCACGATGACAACACAGGTGCAACCCATTAGACTGTACATGAAGACCAACATTGTTTAATCACTTTAGGACCACCGGATTTTAATGCAGACTTATGAGTTACTAAAACAACTGAGCAATGGAATGACATATGATAATCATGAAACAACTAAGAGATTTAGTACATCGTAACAATTCCTGAGCTATGAATCAAATGAATACTTTTATGCTTCCTTTTGAATTAGACTCTTCAACAATGACTTGTGTAAGACATTTTAAAATAAATATTTGCAGAGATGAAGGAACTAACATTCAATAATGTTCAGATTGATAAGAACAAAAACTCACAAAATCATCGCAGTCTAGAAGCATTATGACAACAAAATAATGAGACCATAAGACAAATAATTTTCCGAGTGGAAAACCCTCCTGGGGTAGAAAAACCACTCCTAAACTGCTACCATACTGGCTTATATTTTCAAATTACTGCTTACAATGCCTTACATGAAACTTTTAGAGCACCCACTCTAGGACCATCAACCCCTTACAAATTCAGGAACACCCATTCCAAGGAGCACCAACCCCTTCTACAAATCTCAAAATAATATATCAAAGGATTTCTCTGTTTCAATACAACTCTCATATCTCTCTCATTCTAATCTATCTAATATCTTAAAGATTCATCCATGAATCTCCAAAATATCAGACACATTAGTTTTATATTTTCTGCATCATGTTTTCAAGATTTTTCATTACAAAAGTTATCACATATATCTTTCAAGAACAAACAATCCAATCAACCAGTGGTTAATCACTTTATGTCCTCTCTTTTTTAAAATGTATATTCTACTTTTTACAACCTTCAATGAAGGTTTTTTGATAAGACAAAAACCCTGACGGTTATTTTGCAAGATTACAAAAATACAATGAAGTATGCACCATAAAAATGATTTCATCTGGCAATGTCGAAGAGATTTGATAGAAAATGCATTTTAAGGAAATGACTCAGAACCCTTCAAAGGCCGTGAAAGGTAGAAACCATATTTTTGTTTTTGAATCTTCACCCAAGGGTTTTCTTCAGGAAAGACAAAGTGTCATTATAGTTTTTGTTCTCAGAACCTTGAAACCAACAAAATTTGCACCAGTAATATCATCTGATAAGAGAATACAATAACATATGCACCAAAAATACCACTTTCATTTTCGAAGGTTTTGCTAGAACAATAATACCCTCATTCATCTGTTTGCAAAATAACCTCCAATAAAATTAATGACAGGTGGAGGAAAAAATCAGAGAGACAACTATATGCTTCACATATCCTTTTTCAAGCTGAAAAATGCAAAGGAATATCACTGCAAGAATTTGTAATTGAACCCACATCATCATGATCCTAGTAACCAAAAATGATCAACACTTTCAGAATACCCATGAGGAGAAAAGAAATGTAACTGAAATCAATGCATTCCCTTCTGACTCAATATTCAACAAACCATTTTTACCCATTCAAATTTGAGTAGAGGTGGGAATACCTAAAACTGACAAGAGAGCATGATAAAATGTTGTGAAGAAATTTTCCAACCCAGCTATGAAGAAACCAACAAATCTTCTTCCTCCATCGAGCCCTCAACCAATGAAACACAACAGACCTAGTAAACAACCTTGATATAGCTCTTACAATGAGCTTCATTTTCTAGTTTTTGAATTTGCAGCAGGTAATCACCACAACAAGAGCAGTTAATCATTATTCATGGTAGTGGTTAGGGTTCTAAACCCTTGCAATGAGAAGACAAAAGGATGTTGCCCTAACTTTCTTTCATTTCCATTCATTCGAAGACTATTTCAAAGTGAAATAAGATTTGAAGTCTAAAAGACTAAGTCAAATGTGATAAACAAGAATCATAATGATTTTAAGATCGCTGTCCCTGAACCCTTTATTCAAAATAATCATTTTGAAGTCTGCGTGCAAACCAAAAATAATCATATCTGCTGTCATAAAATTTACAAATGAAGCTGACCATATCAATACCTCCAAATTTTGCATACAAACCATCAATTTGAGTTTCCACCCAATAAACATTATTCAATGACCAGAGATTTCCAAAAAACCGACAAGCATGAAGGCATATGATGGCTGTCGATTGCACTCAGCCAAGAAAATAAATACAACGGACTTTACACTAAGTCACTAAAACAAGTACCCAATAGGTGTGTTATCATCTCTTTAGCATGCTTAGGGAAACCCGAAATACTTAGCTTATTAACACTGCCCAATGAAACCCGATAGGATTAAATTATATGCCATGTAAAATGATCACCTTTAGATCTTTAATCACTTTTAGATGTCGACCATGATGTCAAGGCCCATGCAATGGAGTCTCCTTTGAAAACCATATATATTGTTAAGAATCCAATGGCACAAGTATAATGTCATTTTATATGTCAAGATAAAAAACATTAATTTCATACCAAACAAATAAGCTAAGGAGTGCATAATCAACATACTCAATCACATTAAAATGTAATAGTCAAGATCAGACAATATGAAGTACTTATGCTTTTGAACCCGTATGCTTTGTGCAAACATAAAAAGTGCCACTCAATTATCATGTGAAGACATCTTACATAAGATCAAGCTGAATATACCACAATCTAAAAATGATCAACCAAAATATACTAGAGACTTATAATGATAACAATGCCACCTTTGAAATAAACATTCTATAACCTGAGAATGTAATAGGCATCTAGAAAATAGATTTTTGTCACTTGATCAAACTAAACCTGTCCAAGATGATTTAAACAGATAACCCTGTATCCTGTAGCATGATAACACTGTCAGTCAAATTAAAACCATAAGCACATTTGTAAATGAATAATGACTGTAATAGATAGCTGAACATGAATAGTTGATCTGAAATATAGATGAACATGGCACTGAAAATACTGAATCACCATAAAAAAGAAAACCAAAAATAAAGCCTCTAAATGATTAAAAGAGATACCAAAGAGCAAACAAACTGATTTTGTCATCAAGGACAACCAAAGACAACTGAGATGTCAACAAACTCCCCCTTTGTCCTTGATGGAAAAACAAAAATTACTCTCCCCCTTTTAGCCTCAATGACAAAGAAATGGAATGCAACCACAACTGAGAAGCCAACAAAAAAATGTATTAACCAGCTGCAAGTAAAACAATAAGAGAAACAAACAAAAATATATAAGAGATCTGGAAATGAGAACATATAGAAACAATATCCCCCTTCAAAGAAGCTCCATACATAGATATATCAAAATTGGTATCATTACTCCTTTTCTCAAACAACAAGAGCACTGTCAAATAATCCAAATGGGTCATTGAAAACACTTTCAATCCATTGCAAGCACACTAGAAATTCACCACCCTATTTGTAAATCATATTATAGATGTTCAAAGACTTGAATCTAATCAATAACACAGTAGAAAAACACACTCATGAAGATTAAAAACTAGAAGTATCATTAAGGCATAACTTTGTTCTTGTGTATTATCTCAATCATGAGAACAACTTCTTGATAGCATATGAAGAGAAAAAATTCTTCTTTGATACTAAAGAATATAAGGGAGATACCAAACTATTTTTCCACTGACCTGCAAAAATATTCCTTAATGTAGAGATTCATTCACCGCCTTCCAAATCGGATGATTACCTTTGTCAGCAATATCAAAAGGTTAAGGCATTTAGATCACAAAGCTTCAACAACTATCAATGATTGTCAATATTAGAGCCACAAACTCTAACAAGTAGTCATGTCACACTGTCATATAAATCCTCAATCAAATATTTTTGTATTATCAAAAATGAAACCAAGGTCAAACCAAATGTCCTTATCACTGCCAAACTGAATCATTAAACAACTGTTACCTTTTGATCCACGAAATTTATGCTGATATAGTTATAATCAAAAGTGTTGTCTCTGTCCAAGCTTAGTATAGCACAGTCCATATAGATTCATCACCAAACACACTGTCCACCATAGAAGCGTATGTTGTCATCAAAGCATCAAAAACCATTTATAGCATTGTCAGTTTTAGAGAACAATTATTGTCATTGAATGGACTATCTATCCACCAATTTTGTGCAAACATTATTCATGTTGTCTTTTACTTCTTGGTTCATAGCAATACTTGTTATGAAAAACCATTATGTGAGCCAGAATAAGCCATTACGCTTCCTTCAAATCACTATCTGGTTCACTGTCCAAGCTAATTCATTATCTCACTTGTTCCACTGTTATACGACTTTTGTATTGATTGAATATTATGCAAGATAATATGCCTTTTTCATTACATCTCAAACACACAAGTGAAGTTGGATGAATGAGCTATGTTGTGCACTATTGCAACTTTAAAAAAAAAACTAGCAAAGTAAAGTATCACACAACTGCCTTAAATCAACTGATATTTCAATGTCACTATGGTTACCTATATACCACTTTCCATGCGCAAAGCTGTTTTCAAGTACACTGATAAACAAGAAACAAATGACACTATCCTAACATTTAGTTCTTTTCAAGCATTGAACTCTTAGGCAATATTTAGTTCTTTGACTAGACACTTGATTCAACTGCAGAAGATTTGTCACCATTATGACTATAGTCATCAAACTACTTGTTGTAGATTACAAAATTTTGTACAACTATCAAACTCATACCTGCACCTTAATAATTGAGCATCAACTCACCAAAGAAATGTCAATGTACTTTCAAACTTGAATTCCAAAATCATATGCAAACCATAATTAATTCAATCAAAATAAACATAATGAAATATTGACATTTACATACCACTTCTTTACTTCAATTACCACCAATAGCAAATGCATACTGTCATACCTCATTCTTGACTTCATAGGGGTAAAATGTGTTACCATAATAGATTCCCCCTATGTCTTTTCTTCTTCTCATGACCTGGATGGTATCACATGTGCAAGGAGTGCAAAAGGATTTTTCACACATTCATCTTTATTTCTCTTCTTGTCATCTTGATTGCTCTTTCCACACCAATGTAGACTTTTTCTCTTGTTTTCTTAAAGTACTTGTCTTTCTATTAAATTTGCATTGCTATACTTTATGCCCAATGTTATTACATATGAAACAAATGACTTTGTGATTGATCCGAGGAACAAAAGAATTCCTATAGATATTTCCAACTTTGTTCCCTTCATAATTATCACTTGTATTCATTCTACAATATTTTCTAAAATGACCAAAGTTGTTACAATTGTAACACACCACATTTTCATTTCTAGAGACAATAGAATGATTCTTATTTGACCATCTCATGCAATTAATTTACTTATGACCAAACTCATTACACACATAACAATATCCTTGAAAATAATGATTGTACCTAAATGATTGATTATGCCAAGGATGTGAAGATTTGAAAACATTTCTCCTTTCTTTGTGAATACCTTTGAATTGTCTTCTAGTAGTAGTGTTATCCTCTAATTTGTTTTCTCTACAGTCTTTGGTGCAGTAGCCTGGTGACCAAGATCAACCTTCATTCTTGGTGTAAACATTTTTCCATCTGCAGTAGCAAACACTCTTTTAGATTCTTTGGCAGAGCTTTGTCCAACAACATATTCCAATCCTATAGGATCCTTAGAATGCTTTTTCCTGTCCAACATCTCATTCAATAGATTAGTACTACGATCAAATTTCTGATTTATACCTGATTGAACCTTGACACTTTCAAGCTGTTTCCTTAATGCAACTACTTCTCCTTCAAGTTTTAGACATTCAATCTTTTTAACCTCCAAATTAGACCTTACAACATTTTCTATCCTCTTGCATTCTTCAATTTCAATTTTTTGACTTATAATCATATCATCTTTAAGTGTTAGTTCTTTTAACAAGGAATCATTATTTGAACTTTTCTTTAATGAAGCAACCTCATTTTCTAGTTTATTACAAAATTCATCCTTGTTTTTTAACTTGATTTCCAATCCCTCTTCAGTCCTTTTTCTATCAGCCATTTGAGCTTTCAGATATTCAATAATCTTTTTACCCTCATTATGATTTTGTATTACAACTTTATTGACATCAACACTTTCTTGTAAGCATACCTTGAGATCCAAATTTTCTTGTTTAAGACTTTTAAGTTCATCTAAGAAAGGAAGCAGTTCTCCTTCCAGATCAACCTCATACTCATCATATTCATATTCTTTTTCACTAAATTCTTGTTCAAAGTCACTTACTAAGTGATCTTCTTCACCAATTACAAGATCACTTTTAGAATCAACTAGCAGGGATTTGACGAAGGTTGGTTTATCAAATTTTTTCTTGACACTAGGGGCTTACTTTTGACCTTTGTTTCTCTTGCACTTACCCATGACAAACACTCCACGACTAAGAAACCCTAAGTTGGTTAGACTTATGTACGGGTATGGCTCTGATACCAATTGTTGGAGTATGGACAAACACTGAGAGGGGGGGGGGTGAATTGGTGTCTAAACCTTTTTAAACTTCGACCAAGATATTTAATTCTGATTCCCTTTCTTTTGAAAACAAGGCAGAGTAATGGCTTCGAGAGCATTCATGACAACATTAGCTTAGTTCATTTTTGACAACTTATCCCAATAAAACTTTGGTGAGATATCTTGCATTTGCAAAAGATATGAACAACATTGTTTAACAATCAATACACAATGACAACACAAATGCAACTCATAAGATTGTACATGAAGACCAACACTGTTTAATCACTTTAAGACCACCAGATTTTAATGCAGACTTATGAGATACTAAAACAATTGAGCAATGGAATGACATATGATAAGCATGAAACAACTAAGAGCTTCAATACATCATAAAAATTCCTGAGCTATGAATCAAATGAATACTTTTATGCTTCCTTTTTAATTAGACTCTTCAACAATGACTTGTGTAGGACATCTTAAAATAAATATTTGAAAAGATGAAGGAACTAACATTCAACAATGTTCAGACTGATAAGAAAAAACACTTACAAAATCATCACAGCCTAGAAGCATTATGACAACAAAACAATGAGACCATAAGACGAATAATTTTTCGAGTGGAAAACCCTCTTGGGGAAGAAAAACCGCTCCTAAACTGCTGCCATACTGGCTTATATTTTCAAATCACTGCTTACAATGCCTTATAGGAAAATTTTAGAGCACCCACTCTAGGAGCACCAACCCCTTACAAATTTAGGAACACCCATTCCAAGTAGCACCAACCCCTTCTACAAACCTTAGAATAATATATCAGAGGATTTCTCTGTTTCTATACAACTCTCATATCTCTCTCATTCTAATCTATCTAATATCTTAAAGATTCATCCATGAATCCCAAAATACGAGACACATTAGTTTTATATTTTCTGCATCATGTTTTCAATATTTTTCATTAGAGAAGTTATCACATATATCTTTCAAGAACAGACAATCCAATCAACTAGTGATTAATCACTTTATGTCCTCTCTTTTTCAAAATGTATATTTTTCTTTTTAGAACCTTCAATGAAGGTTTTTTGATAAGACAAAAACCTTGACGGTTATTTTGCAAGATTACCAAAAATACAATGAAGTATGCACCATAAAATGATTTCATCTGACAATGTCAAAGAGATTCGATAGAAAATGCATTTTTAGGAAATGACTCAGAACCCTTCAAAGGCTGTGAAAGGTGGAAACCACATTTTTGATTTTGAATCTTCACCCAAGGGTCTTCTTCAGGAAAGACAAAGTGTCATTATAATTTTTGTTCTTAGAACCTTGAAACCAACCAAATTTTCACCAGTAATATCATTTGATACAAGAATACAATAACATATGCACCAAAAATACCACTTTCATTCTCGAAGGTTTTGATAGAACAATAATACCCTCATTCATCTGTTTGCAAAACAACCTCCAATAAAATTAATGACAGGTGGAGGAAAAAATCAAAGAGACAACTATATGCTTCACATATCCTTTTTCAAGCTGAAAAATGCAAAGGAACATCATTGCAAGAATTTGTAACCGAACCCACATCATCATGAGCCTAGTAACCAAAAATAATCAACACTTTTAGAATACCCACGAGGAGAAAATAAATGTAATTGAAATCAATGCATGCCCTTCTAACTCAATATTCAACAAACCATTTTTACCCATTCAAATTCGAGCAGAGGTAGGAATACCTGAAACTGACAAGAGAGCATGATAAACTGTTGTGAAGAAATTTTCCAACCCAACTGTGAAGAAACCAATGAATCTTCTTCCTCCTTCTGCCCTCAACCTATGAAACACAACAGGCCCAAAAAACAAACTCGATATAGCTCTTACAGTGAGCTTCATTTTCTAGATTTTGAATTTGCGGCAAGTAATCGCCACAACAAGAGCAGTTAATCATTATTCATGGTGGCAGTTAGGGTTCTAAACCCTTGCAATGAGAAGACAAAAGGATGTTGCCCTAAATTTCTTTCATTTCCATTCATTCAAAGACTATTTCAAAGTGAAATAAGATTTGAAGTCCGAAAGACTAAGTCAAATGTGATAAACAAGAATCATAATGATTTTAAGATCACTGTCCTCGAACCCTTTATTCAAAATAATCATTTTGAAGTTCATGTGTAAACCAAACATAATCATATCTGCTGTCATAAAATTTAAAAATGAAGTAGAGAATATCAGTACCTCCAAATTTTGCATACAAACCGTCGATTTGAGTTTCCACCCAATAAACATTATTCAATGACCAAAGATTTCCAAAAAACCGACAAGCATGAAGGCATATGATGGCTGTCGATTTCACTCAACCAAGAATATAAATACAATGGACTTTACACTAAGTCACTAAAACAAGTACCCAATAGGTATGTTATCACCTCTTTAGCATGCTTAGGGAAACCCAAAATACTTAGCATATTAACATTGCCCAATGAAACCCGATAGGATTAAATTACATGCCATGTAAAATGATCACCTTTAGATCTTTAATCACTTTTAGATGCCGATCATGATGTCAAGGCCCGTGCAATGGAGTCTCCTTTGAAATCCATATATATTGTTAAGAATCCAATGACACAAGTATAATGTCATTTTATATGTCAAGATAAAAAAGACTAATTTCATACCAAACCAATAAGCTAAGGAGTGAATAATCAACATACTCAATCACATTAAAATGTGATAGTCAAGATCAGACAATATGAAGTGCTTATGCTCCTGAACCTGTATGCTTTGTGCAAACATAAAAAGTTCCACTCAATTATCCCGTGAAGACATCTTACATAAGATCAAGTTGAATATACCACAATCTAAAAATGATGAACCAAAATATACCAGAGACTTATAATGATAACAATGCCACCTTTGAAATAGACATTCTGTAACCTGAGAATGTAATAGGCATCTGGAAAATAGATTTTTATCACTCGATCAAACTGAACTTGTCCAAGATGATTTAAACAGATAACCCTGTATCTTGTAGCATGATAACATTGTCAATCAAATTAAAACCATAAGCGCATCTGTAAATGAATAATGACTGAAATAGATAGCTGAACATGAATAGTTGATCTGAAATATAGATGAACATGGCACTGAAAATCCTGAATCACCTTAAACAAGAATACCAAAGATAAAGCCTCTGAATGATTATCTGAGATACCAAAGAGCATGCCACTGATTTTGTCATCAAGGGCAACCAAAGACAACTGAGAAGTGAACAGTTTGAGTCTTAAAATCTATATGTTATCCTCTTGGTTAGCTTAGTTTGTAGGTTATTGATGTGATGATGAATGTACATGTTACATTGATTAAGGATCTATGAGTTATACAATTTTGTGGGCTGGCTACCCATTTAGTTACAATGAGATGATGTGGTTGTGGACTATATATACTCATCCAAGTCTTTTAATTATTGTCGTAGATTCAATTGATCTTGTTTGTGGTTATTTATACATTGGTATGTTGCATTGAGATGAGAGGATGCATGATTAGAGTTTGTGGATAGTCAGTTATTGGGATTTATAGAATTTTTATCAAGATGCCATGGATATCTTAGTTACTTGGTTTAGTGGATTATTTTTAACAATGTTGTTTTGATGGTGGTTTATCTTTTTGTCTTGGAGATTGTGGTTCTACTTTGTTGCTTGAAGCTACTAGTATTGCAATTGAGTGTGTGGACCATGGATGATATTTATTTAGGAGATGGTTCTCATGGAGATCTTGATATCATGGTTTAGTAGGAGATTTGATAGTGATGTAGATTCATCACTTGGTGATGGATGATATTTTGGAGTGGTTATTGGTGTCATGAAGGAGCTCTTGGATAATGTTTCTTATTGTGAGAGTTCTTTGACATCTTCAATTTTTAATTGATAGGAAATGGTTATCTTCATATGATTGGAGATGTGTAACATCTTGGTTAGCGATGGAGGGCTCTTGATTTTTTTTGGTTAAGGTGTCAATTTATGATGTTAGATTTGAAAAGTGATCATGCACTAAGAGGATGCTATGATATGTTCATGGAGCATATGATCTTCTTTTGAGGAGATGTTAGATCATGTTGTCATTATATGTTCTTGGATTCTATAGTTGTGTGACAGAGCTTTGATAGTGATTTGGATAGTTCTCTTGGTATTGACTAAACTACAATGTGCTTAAGAGCTTCATGAGAGTGTAGTGTTGTATTTTGAGCTTAGCATGGATTGATTGTACATTCTCATGGATACTTGAAGACTTGGGTGAGGCTAAATATTATATGATTTTAGAGTTTTTTTTAATATAGTTGATCTTTGGAGGTTTTAGTAGGAAATTACAAGTAGTATTCACATGGTTATGGACATGAGTTCATGCTAGACCTATAAAGGAGATTATTCTTGGAGTGAGTCATTGTGGCTTGTTGTATCCTAAAGGAGAAGTATCATTTTTTAATCTTGGTCTACTTGGAAAATAATCATCTGAGAGGTATTGTACATATTATTTTTAGATGCATTATGTTTTATTCTTTTTTCTCTCATAGATATGGATCTTGAGCTATAATTGATAGTTCTAGAGGGTTCATTTGTGGAGTTTTTGGTGTGTTTTTCTCCTTGTACATATGAGTTTGATTTATGATAAAATTTATGAGTTTAGGATATGTTATTGGGCCTACTCCTTGTTAGGGAGTGGATTTGAGTTTGATATTCCTTGGTTAGAGAGGCTTACATATATGTTGGTTATACAAGATACATATATTTTGTTTGATCTTGGAGATTAAATAATTGGGTATTGTTAAGGATTTTCAATTGGGGTGTTAAAGGATATCTTACTTGAAATTACTTAGCACTTCAAGGTGTTGGTAGAAGGATAAGTTATATGATATGATTTATAGGTTTTCTCTCTTTTTTTATGGATACATCCTAGAGGATCATGTTCACATGGTTTGGTGTGGTGGATTGGGAAGAGTATGCATCAATTCTTGTTGAATGTGTGGATTATTTTTATTATTCTTTGTTACGATATGGTTTTGATTATGAGTCACATGCTGGTATGAGTGTTGATTGATAGACTTGGTATGTCTTGATCTATTTTTATATTTGACATTACCCATGTAGTGGGAGTTATTAGATGCATATGTTATTCATGGACATATTTTTATATAGGGAGCTTGTTATTATGGTTTATGGTTTGAATATTTTGTTGGCATGAGTCACATTGATGTTTACACCAAAGGCTTCCCTATATGAACTCAATTGGCTACTTTTATTATCAATAGTTCAAAATGCGTTAGAATGATGCAAGACCATTGAGAAATATCTAGCCATAGAAATAATAGCTAATATCAATAAAATTCAAATCTAAATTCAAATCCTTTCTAATGAATCAAAGAGATAATATCACTACTTCAAAAATCTATTTTTTTAGAAATCAAATCTCTATATATTCTCCCATTTTTTTAATTTATATTTTTCTTAATAAAGCAAAGGATAAACATATAGCTTATTGTATAAATCATAGCTTACTTTCATTACAAATCATTAGTATTGTTTTAATTATTCAATTTTAAAAAAAAATCTCTCTCTAAAATTAATATAATCATATATTTTAAATTATTAATAAATATATTATGGTTATTATATCTACTCTCTATTTAGATTGACTACAAATTGTTTAACTTGAAATTATTGCTAATTTTTTTTATTTCTATTGCTAATGCATAAATTTAGTAGAAATAAAATTCATTGAATCTCATGAACATGCATAATATAAAAAATAATAAGAAGATAAAATCTCTAGATACTCTTACATTCCTTTTTAAGTTACAATTAATTTTAATGAAATAAAAAATAGAAAATCTAAATTTTTGTATAAATCATAGTTTTACTTTCATTGCAAAGCATTTTAAATTATTTATTTCATAGTATTGTTTCAATTGTTTAATCTTTAAGATTTTTTTTATAGAATTAATCTAATTGAATATTTTAATTACTAATAAATATATTATGTGTAATATATCTTCTTTATATCTATATTAATTATAGATGGTTCTACTTAATAATGGAAACTAGGGTGGTATATCTTTCATCCAAATCAGACAAATTAATATGGGCTCCTTCAAGGGGATGGAAACTACACGGCAAGTCAAGGTTGTAAGGAATTAAATCATGATTCAGGTCATCTTCTTATCCAAAGGGCTTACTCATTCTGTAGGGATAATAAATTCCTCCCTAAGGCATGAAGTTTTGCATGGCTAGCATTGAGGAAACAAATCTTAACCAGTGATCGGCTAGCTAATTTAAGAATAGCGGATCCGTTCATGTTTTACTCCAAAGAAACTAAATTAATAAGGAAGTCCTTCCTCTATAAGGAAAATAGGGTAATTCTTATCCTTTATTAATCTTTTATTTTCCCATTATCTTATCCTAATTAATATGGTTTTCTTGGTTTAAAAACATAGAGGGAATATATAATTTTTAGGTTGTAAGTGATTAATATTATTATTAATTTAAATCATTCTTTAAAGAAATAGATTTTATTAATGTATATAGAAAATATGTTTTATATTTATATATATATATATATATATATTGGGCAATTAAACAAACAAATAAATAAGTATTTGATTATTATTATGCAATATTAACTTCAAAATATGAAAACCATCATGCATGTCTACTCTTATCATTTGTGTGAAATAGGGGTTATTTCCTTTTTGGTGTGATAAAGTAAATCCTCTTAATATTAATGATCCCTCGTATTTCATGTAAATGAAGTGATGCTACCCATGCTAGTTAAATTGTAATTCTAGAAGTTACCAGTGGCACGTTAATCAAGTCTACTAGGCCCAATTTTCTGAGTCAATTAACAAATTTTGTAAGCATTAATGGTTGTGCTAGGTGGTTAATGTTATAGTTGAAACATAGAGATGTGGGTCTGTTGCAATTCAAATAGGGACGTTAAGGAGCATACCATGGAAAGTGATGCTTGTAATCATGTTACCTCGACAATACAATCATTGTACTAATGAAACTAATGCTTATGTTATTAAAAAAAAATTGGTTGGATTTTTCTAGCCAAAATTTATGGGCATGACATGCCCTTTGTGCAATGAGGATTTCGAGAATGTTGATCATCTATTTATTAATTGCAAGTTTTCTCAACAAAGATGAGATTTCATTATTAATAAGCTCAACTTGTATATTCCACTGCCCAATTCATTATGCGATTTGTTCTAAAGTTGGCCAACCCTTTACAAATCATCATTTTTTGCTTGCATGTGGAGAGTTGTGCCAACCCTTGTAATATGGAATCTTTGGTGGGAAAGAAACTTGTGCAATATTTAGAAAAGTATCCTCTTCCAATAATGTTGTGAACATAAAAATTGAAAATGCAATCTTTAAAGTAGTAAATGCGAATTTTCAAGAATCTAAAGAGTTCCTCTTTTACTAGCTGGGCTAATAATATTTTGCAAAATTGGAAGCATATAAAGCTCCCTTTTCCAAGAATCTGATTGCAATACAAAACTAAGAAGTGTGATAGAAAGCATGTAAAATGGAAGGCCCCTCAGGATGGCTTTATAAAGTTGAATTTTGATGGCACATCACAAGGAAATATGGGGGAATCAGGAGCATGGATTTGTATGTGCGATCCTCAGGGTAAGGTGCTAGATTTATGCTCCAAGTATCTCCACAGAGGGTCTAACAAACTACTAGAAGCTAAAGCTTTGTTGTTAGGGTTAGAAATGGATTTGGAGATGGGTATGGAAAACCTCCACATTGGAGGCGATTCCTTACTGATAATTAATGCATGTAAAGAAAAGAAAATTCACAATTGGAACCTTCAATATATCCTTCAAAAAGCATGGGTTCTTCTCGACAAGTTTAAAAATTACATGATATCTCATACTTACAGAGAAGGAAATAATTTAGTAGACCTCCTAGCTAATATGGGTAGTTCAAAGCAGGAAATATGTATTGTTGATGCCAAAAGATGACAAGGTAATAGCCCTTTGTGGGAAACTCAGTTAAAGCAGGGACCTATTGCGCTAAACTGAGTAACCTCTGGATTTTAAAGAAGCCGACTTCTTCTATAATTGGGGTTTTGAATGGGAAAATGAAACAAATATAAAATAAAATGATCTAACTAAGGCGATGCATCGAGATTTAGATAAAGGCATGGTAAATCTATCTTTCAAATGCGATTTAAGGGCCCGTTCAGTAGTCTGTTGTGTTCCAGAATGGAAAAAATAAAGATAGAAGCCTGAATGATTCACTAAATGACATAAAATAACTTTCATACACATTTTCTAGAAAGAGGAGTCAAATACATGATCTAAACCAACAAACTTGCATTAAATTTATAGAAGTTCTGTAAATGAAACATTCAATACAATAATGACACAACAAAACTTATCAAATATCAAAGAAAATAGAAAGGCCGATCAATGGCAGAGTTTGTGAGTCCTTTACAATAATATAATAAAGTAATGAAAGGCTTGGTTCTTCTACCAATTCTTCTGTCAAAATTTGAACTCTCTCTTCGAAAGAAGAAGCAATATTTATAATGAAAACCCAACTCGGTGAGTCAATAATAGAAAAGATCCCCGATCATGAGCAATGATGTATTTAGCAATGATTTCCCCTTTCCGTTGCAACTGAAAATATTCGAGTCATGAATGAGGATGACCTAGAGATTGATGCATCCCTTGTGAATGATGGCAGTGGTCCCAGCATACCAGAGCATTGACACATGCTATCCACTCATGGTGCAGTTACAAGACATGGCAACTAGTGTGAGATTTTCACATGCCTTAACTTTCCTTCACGATGAAGCCTTTAGAAGATCACGTGGCAAGCGGTCAGGGCTAACGTTCATCCTTCCCCTTAAGCGATGAAAAACTTGCACTGTGAAGACATGTGGAGGTCTCTAAGCATACTATGCGAAAGGTGTGGGCTGCTAAGATATTTATGTGGATCGATGCTATGTGGCCTGCGGTCGGGTGTCGAAAGGAGAGCGATGGAAAGAGGCATTGAAGATTGCGAACTGCTGACATGTGGAAGCATGGTGCCGGTTCTTGAAAAGTGAGAGAAGGAAACCTTGTGAGGAGTGCCTGACTGATAAGTGGCGGCATTCACATAAATCATTTGTGAAAGGAGCCCAATATTGTCTTTTAAAGGAGGGTGTGGTTGGTACTTAAGCAAAATAAAATAACCTGAAGGGAGCTTGGGAATTTTATATTCACATGTATCTTATCTAATTTCTCTTAGCTCAATGCTTTTCCCCATTTAGTAGAATTGATTGATTAGGGTTCTCACCACCTTAAATAAGGGACAAAGTTTTGTATCAAAAGGGAATGAAAGTTATATTGTCAAATATAGATGGTTATTCAAGTATTACTGACTTTGACAGGGCTAGCTAAACATTTTGATTTTCTGCTAAATCTGGCACTACTAGTAATAATTATGCCTTGGGTTTCAACATTATATTCCTATGCAAGGTAATGACTATGCCTGTCACCTGGAGGCATGTGTGCTACCCTCACTAATACCTTTAAGATATTGTCATGTTCTTTATTGTGCATAGTGAATTATTCATCAAAGGGTTATGGGATAGGCCATATACTTTTTTTTAAATTTTGGCCACAAATAAATTTTCCACCTCTCTAGTGAATGTTGGAGCTCTTCACGATGATATTTTAAAGGTACTATTTTTGAGTGGCGGTACTTCACATTTATTTCTTGCAGATCATTGAATCTCTTTCACACAATTCAAAATATTAAAATGGATCTTGCCTCTTTAATTCACCCTCACACAATTCAATTGCCATTATGTTTTCCAAAAAATGTGTAACATTTGAAGGGTTTTATGGGCTTTAAAAAGTGCTTTTATCATTCATTTTTACATATCATGCTTTAAGCAGTTTTTGGAAGTGTTACTGGGTAGCGAATGCTGAATTGAGTTTTTAGAGAAGAAGAAGTTGTGCCATGGCACTCCGTGCTTGGAATCTAAGAATTAACTATCCCGTTCAACCATGGGAAAGGCCATTTGAGAACAACCTTTCTCAAGAGGATTTAAGCCTCATTTTTAAGATAGATTGCTTGTGAACAGAGGACACTATACAGTCGGTGCTAGGAGTGGAGATCACCAGTCCTAGAGCTTGAAGATTAATATTTCCTTCCTAGGTTTTATCAGTTTTCTTATCAAATTCTATGGATTTACTTCAATCCTTGAAGGAATTAGAGTTAATTGTAATGAAATTTGTGAACCCTCAGTTCATTGACAAGAATGATTTACTGTCTGTTATGCAAAAATATAATTTTTTTATTGGGGAGGGTTACATTGGAGGTTTATTCTCTCATGATTATGTCAAGGAATGATCAGGGTTTGAGGAAATATTTGAAGTTATCAGATTGGGTCTTCAACTTAGGAATGCGTATGTCCTTTTATCAGCCCTAAAGAAATGTGGCAAAAGAATTTATGTATCTATGAACTTTGAAATCAAAGAAAAGTTTGTTGCCATCTCCTTTCTTCGTGACCATGTGAAGCATTTTCCCCTAAATCGTTTTGCTAGCAAAAAAGAGAAAATATATATTGAGTCAGATACTCAAGTGTTCAAAGAGATTCATGAGTACCCATTAGCAGAGAGCTCCAAAGCTCTGCACTAGGGTTTAATGGCAAGGGCCCAAATTGAAATTGTGGATCAACCAAAAGAGGCATCAATCCCTTTTGCTGGCTACAACTTCTTTTCTTGAGATAATCTTCTTCCTAGCCATGTTGAACCATAGGTTTGATCAAGCCATGGTATAGGATCAAAATTCAATCTGTGTAGAGCGTATGGGAGAGTAGTGTTCGCTAAAGTTTTTTTGTTAGAAAATTGATTTTTGGTACAACTATTATATCTCTGCTGAGGTTTAGAATGCACATGATTGAAAAATCTTCCCTCATTTTTGTATCAATTGTGTATCAGGTTTTCAATCGGGAAAATCTGGGGTGGTGGTACTGTAGCTAGTCTTTTTTGAAAATCTATTATGGATCCCTACATGCGCGACAATTTTGTAATCTTCTGTAATGTTTTGGATCATATTTTGTAATGTCTCGGGCTATAACCGAAGGTTTTCTTCCTAGTTATTTCCTGTCGGTATGCCCTCTGAACAAGGATTATGTAAATTTATTTATATTTATTAATATATTACAGTGACTTGCCACTTTTATCAAAAAAATAAAAATTGTTAAAATTTATTTATTTAATTACTAATGCATAAGTTTTAATATAGAGAAAAAAATCCATGAAATCTTTGCAAGAACATGTAGAGGATCAAAATACAAATGACGACTTCACTAGAGCGATGAAGAGATAAAATCACTATTTAAAAAATTAAACAGTTTTGATATCAAATATTTGTTGCAAGTATGAAGGTGTTGTCATTGATGTCAACAAGATGGTGTCTTAATTGATGTAAACTATGTATTGAGGAAGGTTGCTGAATGATGAATATGTTGAGGATATTGAAAAAATTGTGAAAAAGAGGGAAACAATTTGTTGTAATTTGTGTGCATGTATAGTTGAGATATTGAGGAAGTGTTGTGAGTATATGGAGCTATCTTTATGTTGCAGTTTCTGGAGATGTTTTGGAATGGTGTAATGTGTTGAGATGGTGTCCCTGGTACTTGGTTTCCATGTGCTTCTAAGAAAATTTGATAAATAGAAAAAATAATGTTGTGCAAGTGTTTAAAACGTGCTTCAAGATATGCTCCACATTTCGTTTGTGTTGATGCTATGCTTGTGTGGATACGATATTTTGGTCAAGGTTGTCAATAGTTTCTATATTCAGAGTTTGGGTTTTTGGATCGTTGTGTAGAGTGAGATATGTTCACTAGTGTGTGAACTAGGGTTTTAGTGTTGTTTACTGTGGTCTAGGAGAAATATATTTGCTCCGCATTTCTCCGTAGTTTGGTTTTAGGTTGTGCGGATATGGAAATTTGCTTATGTTATTTATATCTTTTAAAATTCAATGTTTTTGATTTGGTGTAGTACAATGTGTGTTTCATGTGTCCGTGCGCATATAAGATCAACTAGATATTCTGGGTTGAAGTATTTTTGTGATGCGAGTTTGGATGAATTCTTTGTTGGATCTTAGGTGGTTCATGGATTATTCTAGATCATGTACAAGATATTTGTGTGGTCTGCATGTCATATTGATCAAGTGGGAAGTGTGTAATTAATAGTTTTATGGTGTTTAGCACAGGTAATAGTTGACCTAGTGTTAACACTACATGAAAATCCTTTCAAAGTTTGTGAAAGTATGTTGAGGTATGTTAGGAAAAATTTGGGTCCTAAATAAGGATTTATATGGGTCACCTTCATTCCTATCCACCACGAGAATGTATTGGTGCTGATCTAATTTGAAATTGTAAATGTAAAGGATGTGTTTCTGACATTGGAGAAGGTTTTCAAGGTTGAGGATGATATAAATAAGAGTGTTATTGTTAGAATATCTTAAGATAGATGTGAGTGATGAATGTGATGTGAATTGTAGAAGTATAGATGCAAATTTGAGTAGAGCAATGCAAAATCCAAAGTGTTGGAATTTTGAAAGAAGTGAGCTAAAGGCGTCCACAATATTTCAAATAGGCTACAAAAGTGTTGGAGTAATTATGGTGGATTCCTTGTTGCATTGAGATAGTATTCTCTATGTAACATTTATCTTCTATCTTCTTTCATATTCTAAGCAATGAGCTTTAGTTGTGAGCCCTATTGGATAGTGTGTCCTATTCTAGCAGTGAGCCCTTGTATGAATTTTGTAATTACTTATATTGTGAGATAATATTCATCGTGGTTTTTCCCTTATTAGTTTTTGCACGTAAATCTAGTGTTCTCTTGTGTATGGTGTTGTTATTTTAATTTATGTTATCTGCATATCATGATTAATCACTTTACCAAAATAAGGGTTTAATGAATGCCTATGGATATGATTATTGTTGAGGGTTTTGATATTTTAATTTGATATAACTGATTCAATTCCCCCCTCTTAGTTGTCTTGTTCTTTCAACAATTGGTATCAAAGCAAGGTTCCTTGGAGAAGAGATCAACTACTTGAGGTAGATCCGGGATGGAAAAAAAAGTTAGATTGCCTAGATTTGATGGCATAGACTATGCATTCTAGAAGACAAAGATGGAAGGATATCTGGCATTACATGTGTATGAGATTGAAAAATCTATAAAGACTCAATATGTTGCACTTGCGAATGGTCCAAGCATAAGTGATGAGATCAAGGCACATGAGGTATTTATGCTAAAGAAAAATTTATTCTTGTGAATAGTCTTTCAAATTCTAAATTGGTAAAAGTTATGAATCTAAAGACTGCTAAAGAAGTTTGGGACAAGCTCAAGAGAATTTATGAAGGAGATGATAAGGTTAAACAAGCAAAGTTGTATAATTTGTTGGAACAATTTGAGATCTTGTGAATGTATTAAGATGAAATAATTACAATCTACATACAAAGAGTTGATGAGATGGTAAGTGCTATGAGAGGTCTTGGTGCACAAGTCAAAGAACCTATGGTGGTAAAGAAAGTTCTCAGATCTCTTCTTGATTCTTACAGTGAAAAGGTATCTACTATTGAGGAAGTTGAAAATTTTAATACTTATTCTAGAGATTAGTTGCTTGGTACACTAACTTCATTTGAAATGAGAAAACTTGGTTTAAAAAATGGTACAAAAGTAGAAACTGATTTGAAGGCTGGAAAATCAAAAAAGGTTGAAGATTTAGATGAAGAAGATCTTGATGATGTGGAAGAAAACTTTTTAAGAATGATGAAAAAGGGCATCAGTAAGTACAAAGGTAAACTACCTTTCAAATGTTTTAGTTGTGGAATATAGGTCATTATGCTTCACAATGTCCAAACAGAGTTGTGAATGATAAAATTAAGGAGAACAAAGGAAATATGATTAAAAGAAGTTACTATGTTAGAGAAGATGCTGATATTTGTGATGATGAATTTGATTATGGAGATGTTGATGAGAATGCATGCTTGTTCTTAGCTTTAAAAGATTAATCTAATTATACTAACTCTGGAAGTTGTGTGAAGGAAAGTGTTCTAGAGAAGAAGGATAAGGTTGAAGGTACTTTGGTTTCTACTTTTCATGTTAAATAGGATAAGAAATATTGGGTTGTTAACAATGGATGCTCTAATTACATGACTTGAGACAAAAGTAAGTTTGTTAAACTTGAAAAGTATGATGGAGGATTAGTTAATTTTGGAGATGATTCAGGAGCTAAGATTTGTGGAATAGGTTCAATCAGTTTTGATGGAAAGCATAATACTGAAGATGTTTACCATGTTAAAGGTTTAAGGCATAATATTTTGAGTGTTGGACAAATGTGTAGAAAAGGATATAATATTGTGTTTAAGGATGAAAGATGTGAGATTATAAAAGGGTCCAGAGCTGTGATTGTTGTTGGTAAGAGAACAGATGGAAACATCTATCAAATCAAA
This sequence comes from Sequoiadendron giganteum, assembly GCA_007115665.2. Lineage (NCBI taxonomy): Eukaryota > Viridiplantae > Streptophyta > Pinopsida > Cupressales > Cupressaceae > Sequoiadendron > Sequoiadendron giganteum. Next base: position 405,250,437 of record CM021104.1, read on the forward strand.
GGTGTTGATGGTCATTGATTTATGTATCAGATTAATGATAGTTGGTTATGGTACTGGAGGATGTGTCACATGAATTTTGAAAATTTAGTTAGAATTAGTTCAGTTCATGTAGTAAGAGACTTGCCAAGAATTACAAAGCCTATCAATGTCGTTTGCAAAAAATATCAATTTGGAAAGCAAATAAGGAGCAGTTTCAAGGGAAAGGAATAATTCGCTACTATACTACTAGAATTAATACATGCAGATCTTTATGATCCTACAAGGGTGACAAGTCTTCAAGGTGACATGCATTTCATGCTTTTGATTGATGATTTCTATAGAATGACATAGGTTACTTTTCTTAGAGAGAAATATGATGCTCTAAATAGATTCAAAGAATTTAAATCTATGGTTGAAAATGAAATGGATTTGAAAATGAAATGTTTGAGGTCCGATAGAGGTGGAGAATTCACCTCCAATGAGTTTAATATGTTTTGTGAAGTTCATGGAATAAAGAGGCACTTGTCTACCCCTAGAAATCCTCAGCAAAATAGAGTGGTTGAAAGGAAAAAATAGATTGTTCAAGAAGCTACTAGGACTATGATGAAAGAAGCTAACCTACCAGAGTCTACTGGAGAGAAGAAATTAATACTGATGTTTATATACTTAACAAAGTTCAAGTGAAAGCTTACAACACAAAGACTCCTATAAGATGGGGTAAAAAATCAAATAACATAGATAAAAGTGACAACCAATACAAATCTAAGCTAAAACCCCAATTTAAACAAGAGAATACAAACAATGCATGAGTAAAATGAAAGCATCAAACTAAATACTCCCCATGCTTGAAGTTTCTTCACTTCTCTTATCTCTCTTATTTCTTCTTATGCCAATATTACCCTCAGATTTGCTATTGAAGTTCTGCAAATACCTGCAAATAGTAAGCAATAAAGTTGGAGATAATGACTATTAAATCAAAAGTAAAGGAGAAAGGTTGTTTTTATAGACAACCATTCGAACAGATGGACGAGATTGATCTTCTAGAAAGATTCTAAAATCAACGGATGAGGATTCATGAGAGGGAGGTTATGAAATGGATGGCCAGGATCGAGTTTCTAGAAAGATGCCAAGATCTGCGGTTGAAAATTGATACAACCAGAATATGCCATGCATGGAAAAGATATGATGCCGAAGGCTATGATGCCCAATGGCTATAACAGACATGCAGGACATGTAGGCTATGACATGAAATAATGACAGGGGATCTTTGACCAAAATGGAGGGATAAATAATTAAATTATTTATTCAAAAATGGAGGAGAAGGACAAGTGGAAAATAAATAATTTATTTTCAAATTATTTATTTGGAGGAAATGAAAAAGGAGATTTAATTAAATTCATAAATTTAATTAAAGGAGGATATATAAATTAGACATGGATAATTGATTTGGATCAATTATTTAAAAGAGAAGAATGACACATAATTAAATAGTTTCGTCAATTATTTAATTATAGAAGAATTAAATGTCAAATAATAATTATTATCGGACTATAGACAGGTGATGAAAGATAAATAATTAAATAAATAATGATTTATTTAATTATTGAAGAAAGGGGGTATTAGTGACACAATTAATTTATTTTAATTGATCAGGGTAGAATAGCTCGATTAGAAAATGAATTAATTAAATAATTAAAAATTATTTAATTAATAAAGGAATACGATCAAGAATAATTAAATACCTAAAATTATTTAATTATTAGAGGATGACGACTAAGGAAAAATGTTGCTCGCAGACTTAGGACATTTTTCAGTGTCTACATTTTGCCCCTCTTTGACATAATGCAGTTCATCGCGTTGTGTCAAAGAAATTTAATTCTGAAATATGCCCCAGTGTAAAGAGAAAGGGGAAGGATGACCAAGAGGGTTGTGGTATGCCCCCTTGAGAGGACAAGCAGGTTCAAAGAACATGAATTTTCTCTCGAAATGGAAGATAAGACTAGAGGATGAAGGATAGAAGAAATGTTAGCATGGAAAAGACAAAGGAGATGGGATGTTAGAGTGAAAAGGGGAAAGAAGATAGACATGAAATGATAAGGGAACCAACTTTCATGCTTACATTTTTATATTTATCATCATTGGGCATAAAAAATGTCACAAATGGACCACAAACACCATGGTATGACATAAACCAAGGTGTGCAAGGTGACCATTTGGGAGAGACAAATAGTCAAAAAGACAAGGAATGCCCTAGCTCATACTAGGGACCCAATTGCCCCAGTCTTTTTGCCAAGACAAACCATAGGAAGCAAACAAAGAAAAGAGGCCATGATCCATCATCGTCCCTCTAAATCCATTGATAGGAAATCCTCAAGGAGACTAGTAACATGACCCAAAATCAATCAAAAAGATAAGAAAAATCTAGACTAACAAAGTGTTTTCCAAGATAATGTTTTCTAGATAATGATGATCGTTTGATTGGTTGATTAGGTTGACCAAGATGACCGAGTTGATTGATAGGTTGATAAGGATTGATAAAGTGATTTGATTGACCACACCTAGCCTCAAGAAGGACATATCCTGATGAAGGCAAGATTGAATGACCAAGTTGATGATAAAGTTGATTGATAGAGATGATAATTTGATTCAATCGATAGATTGACAAAGATTGATTAACAAATTGACAAATGTTGACAAATTGATTTGATCGATAGGTTGACAAAGATTGATCGTTTGTTTGAAAAAGATTGATGAATATGACCAAGCGATGTGACGATACCCAACCGTAGGAAGGACACATCTCGCTTGAGCCAGAGGACACATTTTATAAAGTTGACCAAATGATAAGTGCTGATGAGGCACCTATCCGCAAGAAAGACATATCATACGTAAGGTAAATGCCCAAATTGATAAAATCTAATCTCAGGTTGGACATATCTTGATAAGAGACAAGAGAAGGATGAATGAGACAAATGACATAATGCCCCATTCTAGTTGAATGACCAGGTTGACGGATGATAAGATAATCAATTGATGAAAGATTTCATTCGTTTGTTGTTTTGTGATTGAATGATGATTGCTTCCGGACCAAGGAAATGACCTGAATTGATGAACCCTAAAGGAATTAACCTAGGGGGCCTTAGGGGATCATCGACAGATGGCCTTGCCTACATAGCAGTGCACAGAGACCTCGTACTTCAACACGACTTGACTTTGTCTTATTCGAAAAAATACCGAGTCATGATTTTATTTGGACAACCTAAAGGGAATGACCTAATGCCTTAGAGGCCCATGTAAGATGAACCTTGCCTACGTAGAAAACACACAGAGGTAATGTAGTTCAACCACTCTAAAAAAATTGATTCAAACTTAGACATAGAGTCAATTTTTTGGGAGTTTTTGAATTTTTCTGATGTTTTTGGATTTTTGAGGATTTAATGATTTTTTTGGATTTTGAAATGTTTTGATTTTTTTTTTATTTTGAAATGTTTTGATTTTTTTTAGATTTTGAAATGTTTTGATTTTTTTTGGATTTTGAAATGTTTTGATTTTTTTGGATTTTTTCAGGACATTTTATGATTTTTATGGATTTTGAAGGTTTTAAAGGGTTGATACCATGTATTAAATCCCATGAAGATGTAAGTCAAGGAATTTACCCGTCAGGTATAGGACCAGTTTACTATATGCAAGGGGAAGCGATGAATGTGATAGGTGGATATGAAAGCGAAGGATGCTAAATGTCAGTGGTTCTCAGGCCATGGGAAGGATGGTGAAGATTTATTATGGATGAATGAGACTTTGTTATGGATGATAACTATAGGGATCATGAAAAATGCATGTGAAAGATACCCACAATCAACCATGAAGGCATGCACAAGGATCCAAGGAAAAAAACATGATCTTGCTCCTAGTCAAGCTGAAAACCAATTGACAGGTGATGATGATGAAAATGTTATTGGATATGGGAATGGCACATCCCGAAATAACATGTGGATTTGAAAAGACATATCCCATGGATGATAATGTAAATAAAGGATCAAGGTTTACAACAAGGCTGGGAAAAAAGCCAATAAATGTTTTAGATGGTGCGCTAGAGTGCATAGCAAGATTGTATGGATTAGCCTTGTTGCATTTGAAATGACTAACCTTAGGACTAGATGGGATTATGAAGGGAATTTGGATAAGTGGCTATGAATCCTTAAACCAATGACAATGGAAACCAAGTCTAGCAATAGGTATGAAAGGATAATGAATTGATTTTTCCCAAGGATAGGAGACATGAGGATTATTGGTTGGAAGACTTAGCATATGATCTCTAAGGACTATTTCGCATAGGAATAATTTATTTTCTCCAAGATATGGGTTTGGATAAATTCTATGAAGGTAATGACATGATATTTCATGGGTAGTGTATGACCAAAGGATAGGCATGCCAAGAATTTTCCCAAAGCATGATTTATGTTTGTACCCCATTTCTTATCAAGATCAAGGTAGGTGGGAAGAATGGATGAAAATGATATGGATTGGATGGATAGATGGAAATATCATGAGAAAGACATGGGAGATGAGAAAACTTGCCCCCAAGTGTAATGGTCCACATAGATAATTTATTTTACACATGATGCCTGTTTTCCAGGTTTTCATCATGGTACTTATCCAAAGCACCATAAAAATGGTTTTCACTATTGGATGAAATTTTTTCTCTTTAATTTTTTTTTTATATTGACTTGATGTTCTGTATGATCATTGATTTTTCTAAATCCTTTGATGGTGTTGATGTAGATATTGGTGTCATGATATACCAATAGTGCCCTTTATGGAGTAGTTGTCTTGTCAGGATCATAGCACTTGCATAAATTGATCGATGCCATTGTGATCCTCTCTGATACTAGGTTTGGCCTTATCAGAATACGCACATCGTGATAGGGTTCCATTTGAGTCCTTATGATAAAGAGTTGCTGCCAAGATGTGATGAATTCATGAGGTATAATTTTTGGAATGATGGATGATGGTAGTCGTGGAAGGATTATTTGAATGTTTGGATGTAACAGTTTTTATTTTCCAAACTTGGGATGGTGGATGATGGAGTTCAAAATTTTGATTGAGATAGCATTCATAACCAACATTTTATATGCCTTTATTGATGACTATTTTAAAGGAGGTGGACATATACTATATGTGGGAGTCCTCTTTTCTTGTGGCTCCATATTTTGATTGACTTTTGGATTTGGAATATTTTCTTTTGGATCCATTTTAACTTCATTTGTCCACTTGTATTTTTTTTTTATTCAATGGCCTTTGACATTTGATCTTAAACTTTGGATTTATAATAATTTTATTTTTGTTGGTTCCAAATAGAAGATTTATTCATGTTGGAATGATGATTTATGGTGTGGATGGAAGGAGTGTTGGCAACAACCTTATGGCAAGGACTACTCATGGTCCCCATTTTGATGTTTGTATTAGATAAATTTGCCCCCAATATCGAGGAGGTACCACTAACATCATTTGATGCTCTGACTGAAGAATAACCAAGACCTTGATGTCTAGGATTTGTATAAAATTATACTGGTTCTATAATGCGTTGCTCATGTAGGCCTAGTCCTTTTCCTTGATACTGCATGCTTTGACAAATTCTATTTGCGATGGGGTATTTGTTTTTTTGAAAGAAAATGTGAACCCATCATTCTATATGTGGAAGTTGCTGCCTGCAATCTCCTCATCTGCAAGAAAGCTTGCATTGACAAAGGTGGATGATCCTAGTTGATAGGATGTTTTGGATTTATCATTCATCGTGCTTGTTTCTTCTTGATCATTTGGGATGTCGATTTGATCTGTGGTAGATTTTGTATCTTCTTCTTTGACTTGATCCATAGTAGCTTCTTTATGTTCTCTTTTGACTTGATCAATAGTAGCTGCTTTATTCTCTTCTTTCATGTTATCCATATCATTCATTTGATTATCTATGTGTCCAAAGGAGGAAAGTGTCTCATTTTGGGAAATAGAGGTGTTTTGTGTTTGGATGGGATCATCTTCAAATGTTTGGTCATGAATGGCATAAAGGTCAATGAGAGGATCATTTTGGACTTCATGTTCAAGGGTAGGATCTTGGTCAAAAATAGGTGTATCTTGGAAAACATGGCTGTGAATAGACTCTTGAACAATGGTGGGTGTATTGTGGATGCCTTGATTATCTAGAAGGACTTCTTGGATGGACTTAAGGATAGGGTTATGAGATGGACTGCTTCGATCTTGATATGATGGCGAAGCTATGATGTCATGCTTTGGACTTTCTTTTTGACATGTATCCTCAAGTTTAGGCAATGGAATTTGATTTTGGACAAGGATACAATTTTCTTTGATAGACCCAGGATTTTGACATGGCAATAATGGGGCTTCAATAGAAAGATATTTTTTGGTATCGGTAGGAAATGGAGGACATGATGGTGAAAAATGGTTGGATGGTGTAGCATCAACAGTATGATTGGATTGCTTAACTTTGTTTTCATTTAGGATTCGAACAAGTTCCTTTGCTAGTTATCCTTGGAGAGTATTAATTAATGTGCTTTTATTGGATGGTATTTATTTTTGGGATGGAGTGGATGGATATGGGTTAGTGGATGATGGATTAGGATAAGATGTGGAGGATTGGAATGGACTAGTGGATGATGGATTATGATAGGATATGTAGGATTGGAATGGACTAGTGGAAGGTTGGTTTCCCTTGTCAAAGTTAGGATAGGGATGATTAATGGATATTTTTTGGGGATAATGGTATGGATTGTGTCGAGTGATTCTTGATAGTGAGGCTAGATGGATGAAGGAATGGAGTTTATGGATTGTTGGTAAGAAGGGTATGTGAGTGGTTGGTATTGAAGATTGAGGATTGATTGGTATTCAACTTGACTACGAAGAAGATCAAGGTAAAGTGAAGACATGGTCATGAATTTGGATTAGGATGGATAAGGAAAACTTAGTGAGGACCATACAAAACTTGTGACCTTTGGATGATAATGCAAGGTGGCAATGCAAAATGGATACGAAACTATGCTATTTTTTGTGATTTTCAAGGATATAAGGATGCAAAGTGCCAATGTACCCAAGACCAAGATTAAGGAATGGTGGAATGATAATGACCCTATGACCAAAGGATATGATATGCAAGGATGATGATGACCAAAGGATTTTTTCTTTTTTTGATTTTTGGGATAATATAGGGATGTAGAGTGATAATGAAAGAATAATAATGACCTTATGACCAAAGGATATGGCATGAAAATGAAGCTAAATGCTAAATGATGCAAGATGGTATGGGATTAAGCTATATTTTTGTGATTTTTTGGATTATAAGGATATGAGGATGCAAGATGATCATGCAAGGATAATTATGACTTTGAGACCAAAGGATGAAGCTAAATGAAACTAAATGAAACTAATGGATGCAAAGGATATCAAAGGTTGGCTAATTAATGATGAAGGATAATGACAAGGAGACTAAATGATGCTAAATTAATGATCAAGGGTAGTGATGCAACCAAGGCTAAGGTGAAATGAAACTATGTTTTTGTATTTTTGAGATATAAGAATGCAAAGTGCAATATAGGCAATATGAGTCTAAATGATAGTAATGTGAAGGAAATTCAAACTAAGGGTGGCAATCAAGCTAATGTGGATCCAAGGCAACAAATTAAAAATTTAATTGACCATAAGAGAACAAACAAGACTAGGACACAAGACCAAGATAAAACTTGACAAAGTGACAAATGACAAGACAATGACAATGGTCAATGACAAATAGAATGTGTAACCCAAAATTTTCAAAAGCTCAAAGGTCTCCATATGTTCAAAATTTGGAGGCCTAAATGCAAGCTAAGGGTGAAATTCCAAATTGTGCAATGCAAGGAATGAAGGGATGCAACCTATAATGCAATGTTTTCCTAATGGGGATGCTTAGAATGGGCTGGAAAAACTTGCAAGTCTCTGGTTTGGAAATCAAGATTATAGTCAAGATGAGTTGGACAATGATTTTTAAAACTTTGGTGATTAGTATTTTGTGGTTTTATTTTAATAAGTTGTAGTTCATAAAGAGTTATTTTGTAAATTTGATGTTTTGGACTAGTTTTGAGTGGATTTTTGATTGATTTTGATGAAATTTGTCTTGGCAAACACAACAGATAGTATCAAGCATTTTGTTTGAGGACTGGTTTGATGTAAAAATGTTTGATTTTTTAAAGAAGACAAACACAATCCTAAGGTTGGAAAGGACTATATTCACTAGATCCCACACAAATTTTACTCCAACCACACTTATTTTTAGTGGGTGACTTAGAAGCTTCGCCACACAGGCTCCCCCTTACATTGCACTCACTTCTTATGTCAACTAAGCTTCAAGCCCTCATAAATATCCCATGACAGGCTCTTCACCTCTACTAAGAATTGCGAGAATGTGGGACGACTTTGGAGGTCTGACCTCCTACACCAACAAATAGAAGGATTTTAGCTACTACAAATAAGAGGTGTCTAGTAAGGGAATCTAGTTCAGAGGGTACTATGATAAACTCCCTCAAGAGGTCTCCCTAACCTTAGAACAAGGGGTTACATATCATAAAGATATTGGGGGAGAGCTATCACATACCACATCCCGTTGATTGCAAACTTTCCTTGCAATCACAAATTTCTATAGCGGTTCAAAAGGACTTGGCTTTAGCCCGTTACCGCTTAGGGTTGTCTCTTGGGGTGAGTAATTTTTCCCACCAAGGTAGGCCCTTCTAATGGGTGAACATAAAAATGGATGGGTCTGGCTTTTTGATCACCGAGTTTGCACAAGGTGAGAGCATAATACCTACCACCCTCAAACACTAGGACATGGTGTTCATTTACCCTCTAATTTAATCTATGTGAGAAAGGCAATTGTAAGTTTTAAAACTTTGCTTATGATTTGTAGACACTTGGATTCATTTTATGCCAATGAAGTTTGATGCAAGTCAATTTTAAATCCTATGAGTGAAAATATGCAAATTGTTGTTCATCTTAAACCCATGAATGAAACATGCAATTTGTTGTTCATTTTAAGCCCATGAATGAAATATGCAATTTGTTGTTCATTTTAAACCCATGAATGAAATATGCAATTTTTTGTTGTTTGAAAAATAAAATAAAATAACGAAAAAAAGAAGCTAAGCAAATGAAATGATAGGGGGAAAAATGATTATGTTTCAAAAGAAACAATTTTTTAGAACTCCCTCCAAGCTGTGCCACATGATGAAAGTAAAAGATTAGCAACCCATTTTTTTTTTTAATGATAACAAAAAATTAAAATAGCGATAACTTTCTCAAAACTTAACAAAATTTTAAATCGTTTAAATCCATGGAAAGCTGAAAGTCAAGCCTTCAAAACCCAAAAAATATTTTTTCAAGATTCTACACGAAAGATATTTTATAGGCAAAAGAAAATGCGGGTTTTAACAGTTAAATTTAAAAAAAAAAAACACTAAAACAACCATAACTTTCTCAAATCTTAACAAAATTTTAAATTGTTTGAAGTTTCAGAAGGCAAAGAGCGAGGCCTACAAAACCCAAATAATCATTTTAAAGATTTTATGTGCCCATTTTTCTATGCTCAAAAGAAAATGACAGGATTTAGTACGAATTCTTGGATGTAATGTGCAAAACAACAAAAATAAACAAGAAAACAAACGGATTTCTCAACAAAATTGTAAGATTCACGTCAAGTTCATCAATGCAATATGGGGTTAAAAATAAAATAACATAGATAAAAGTGACAGCCAACACAAATCTAAGCTAAAACCCCAATCTAAACAAGAGAATACAAACAATGCAGGAGTAAAATGAAAGCATCAAACTAAATACTCCCCATGCTTGATGTTGTTTCACTTCTCTTGTCTCTCTTATTTCTTCTTATGAAAATATTGCCCTCAGATTTGTTGTTAAAGTTGTGCAAATACTTGCAAATAGTAAACAAGAAAGTTGGAGATAATGACTATTAAATCAAAAATGAAGGAGAAAGGTTGTTTTTATAGACAACCATTCGAACGGACGAATGAGATTGATCTTCTAGAAAGATTCTAAGATCAACGGATGAGGATTCATGAGAGGGAGGTTACGAAATGGATGGCTAGGATCGAGTTTCTAGAAAGATGCCAAGATCTACGGTTGAAAATTGATGCAACCAGAATATGCCATGCATGGAAAAGATATGACGTTGAAAACTATGACGGTCGACCACTATGACAGACATGCAGGACATGCAGGCTATGACATGAACTAATGATAGGGGATCTTTGACCAAAATGGAGGGATAAATAATTTATTCGAAAATAGAGGAGGACAAGTGGCAAATACATAATTTATTTTGAGGAAATGAATAAGGAGACTTAATTAAATTCATAAATTTAATTAAAGGAGGATATAGAAATTAGACATGGATAATTGATTTGGATCAATTATTTAAAAGAGAAGAATGACACATAATTAAATAGTTTCGTCAATTATTTAATTATAGAAGAATACAAGGTCAAATAATAATAATTATTTGACTATAGATAGGTGATGAAAGATAAATAATTAAATAAATAATGATTTATTTAATTATTGAAGAAAGGGGGTATTAGTGACACAATTAATTTATTTTAATTGATCAGGGTAGAATAGAGATTAGAAAATGAATTAATTAAATAATTAAAAATTATTTAATTAATAAAGGAATACGATCAAGAATAATTAAATAATGAAAATTATTTAATTATTAGAGGATGACGACTAAGGAAAAATGTTGCTCACAAACTTATGACATTTTTAAGTGTCTACAACTCCCTATGAATTGTGGTATGGAAGGATTCCTACTATCAAGTACTTTAGAGTATTTGGAAGCAAGTGTTATATCAAAAGATATGAAAAAAACTTACAAATTTTGATGCAAGGTCTGATGAAGGTATCTTCCTTGGATATTCTACTAAAAGCAAAGCATACAAATGTTACAATAAAAGGTTAAGAAAGATTGTTGAAAGTGCAAATATTAAGGTTGATGAAAATCTGTAGAATTCAATTACTATAGATGGATATGTGTCAGATGAACTTGCTTGCAGAGAAGAAGAAGGAGCTAAGGAAAAATAAGTGAAGATTGAAGAGGAATGAGCTCTAGAAAAGATCCATAAGACCCCTAAGTATGTGCAAAAGAATCATTCTAAAGAATAGATCATTGGAGACAAGAGGAAAGGAGTATTGCCAAGAAGTAGAGTTGTTGAAACCAAGGTAAATCTATGTTTACTCTCTAAAATTGAACCTAAAACAGTGAGTGATGCATGCAAAGATAAACATTGGAAGAAGGTAGTGGAAGAAGAACTTATGCAGATTGAGAAAAAATAGACTTGGGAAGTGGTTCCTTGACCAACTAACAAGAACATAATTGGAACTAAATGGGTATTCAAAAATAAACTGATTGAGAATGAAGAAGTGGCAAGAAATAAAGCAAGACTTGTGTTTAAGGGTTACTCACAAGTAGAAGGAATAAAATTTGAGGAAACATTTTCTCTGGTAGCTAGGATGGAAGTAATCAAGATGTTTTTGGTATTTGCAGCACACAAAGACTTTAAAGTTTATCAAATGAATGTGAAGTCTGCTTTCTTGAATGGTGAATTGGAAGAAGAGGCTTACATGGAACAATTAGAAGGATTTAAACTATTAGATCAATCAAATATGGTTTGTAGATTGAAAAAGGAATTGTGTGGATTGAAGCAAGCTCCTAGAGCTTGGTATGCAAGATTGGAAAAAAAATTGATATAGAAAGGATTCAGTAAAGGCACCACAGATAGTAATCTTTACTTCAAAATTGAGGAAGATAAAATATTGATAGTGGTTGTGTATGTGGATGACATTATATTTGGAGGAAATGAAGTTGTGTAAGAAATTTGTAGAAGAGATGCAAAAAGAGTTTGAGATGTCAATGTTTGGGGAGATGAATTTCTTCCTTGGACTACAAATCAATCAAATAGATAAAGGCATTTTCATTTCACAACCAAAGTATGTCAAAGAGATGTTGAATAAATTTGGAATGAAAGAATCCAAATGACATGCACTCCTATGGTGCCTGGTTGAAAATTGAGCAAGGATGATGAACCACCTAAGGCTGATTAGAGCAAGTATAGATCTATGATTGGTGGACTATTATATCTAACTACTACTAGACTGGATATCATGCATGCAATTTTTCTTGTGGCTAGATTTCAAGAAGATCCTAAAGGGAAAGATGTTACAATAGTAAAGAGGATACTCAAATATTTAAAAGGCACTCCAGATTATGGCTTATGGTATTCTAAGGATACTAATTTCATATTAAGTGCATACACAGATGTAGATTAGGCTGGTTGTACTGATGATAGTAAAAGTACAAGTGGTGGTGCATTATTTCTTGGATGTAGATTGGTGTCATGGTTAAGTAAGAAGAAAGATTGAGTTTTTTTATCCATTATAGAGGTTGAGTATATTGTAACATCTTACTGCACACAAGTATTATGGATGAGACAAACATTGAAGGATATCAAAGTAGTATGATGAGCCTATATCTATCTTTTGTGATAACACAAGTGCAATTAACATTTCAAAGAGTCTAGTGATGCATTCAAGGATAAAGCATATATCAATCAGGTATCACTTTTTGAGAGGGAAGGTTATGGAGAATGAGGTGAAGCTTGAATATGTACCTACAAAGGATCAGATTACTGACATATTTACTAAGGCTCTTCTTAAGGATGCTTTTGAGTATCTTTTGGAGAAGTTTGGGGTTATTGCCCCTCCTTATTTGAATTAGATACATATGGACATGCATCAATCCAGTAGATCTATGGATTCATCTCTTGTCTGGATTGATGTTGGTGGATGCCTCTCAAGGGGAGTAGGTAGTGTCATTTGTTGTCATTATGCAAAGTCTTTGATTTGGTTGGGTGTACTCCTAAGGGGGAGTATTTAGAGTTGTAAAAGGAAAATGATATGAAGTTGCAAGTATCTTGGTTCAGTGTCAAAGGAGGAGAAAATTGCAATTTTTTTTCCTTTTCCATTGATGTCAAAGGGGGAGAAAGAATCATGTGAATAAGTCTATCTACACAAGGGGAGATAAAGTAAAAGAAAATCATAGGCATGCTTAGAGCTATTGTGTCTTTGATGGTTTTTCACATCATGTGTTGCCATCAATGAAAAAGGGGGAGATTGTTGGAAGTATGAAGGTATTTTCATTGATGTCAACTATGTATTGAGGAAGTTTGTTGAATGATGAAGATGTTGAAGATATTGAGAAAATTGTGAAAAATAGGGAAACAGTTTGTTGCAGTTTGTGTACATGTATAGTTGAAATATTGAGGAAGTGTTGTTATTGCATGCAACTATCTTTATGTTTTAGTGTCTAGATATGTGTTGGAATGGTGTAATGTGCTAAGATGGTGTCCTTGGTACTTGGTTTCCAAGTGCTTTTGAGAAAAGTTGATAAATATAGAAAATAATTTTATGCAAGTGTTAGAACATGCTCCAGGATGTGCTTCACATTTCTTCTATGTTGATGATATGCCTATGTAGATCTAATATGTTATTCAAGGTTTTCAATAGTTTCTATATCTAGACCGCTGTGCAAAGTGAGATATGTTCACTAGTGTGCGAATTAGGTTTTTAGTGTTGTTTACTATGGTTTGGGAGAAATGTATTTGCTCCGCATTTCTCCACAGTTTGGTTTTAGGTTGTGTGGATCTGGGAAGTTTCATATGTTGTTTATATCTTTTAGAATTCTAGTTTTCTCTTGATTTGGTATACTACAGTGTGTGTTTCATGTGTCAATGTGCATATAAGGTTAATTGGATATTATGGGTTGAAGTATTTTTATGATGTGAGTTTGGATGAATTCTTTGTTGGATCTCAAGTGGTTTATGGATTGTTCTAAATCATGTAAAAGATATTTGTATGGTCTGTGTGTCATCTTGATCAAGGAGGAAGCATGTACTTAATAGTTTTATGGTGTTTAACATTGGTAACAGTCGACCTGGTGTTAACACTACATGTGAAGCCTTTCAAATTTTGTGAAAGCGTGTTGAGGTGTGTTAGAAAAAATTTGGGTCCTAACTAAGGATTTATATGGGTTTTCTTCATTCCTATCCACCATGGCAATGTTTGGGTGCTGACCTAATTTGAAATTGTAAATGTAAAGGATGTGTTACCTGAAAGGAAGTCGGGTGCACGAAAGAAACTTCCTACACTAATCTAAGCAAGAGAGTATTACAAAAAATTCTTATTAAAACCTTAAACTGCTACAGGTACCAATAGATGCACATTCAATTACATAAAACAAATAAGACAAAGATAAACCGTAACACGGTGTATATGTGGGAAGACCCTTTTGGGAAAAACCCACACTCTAAATCACACAACTCAAAATATATTATCAACAACAAGAATAGTTACAATACAATCTTAAAGGAATGCTGAGGAGTCTTCAAACTACAATAAGAATCTTGATAAATTTAGGTAACATAATGAGATGTAATCAAACTTCAACCTATAACCCATAAAATGCACTAACTCTAGAAGTATTTATAATGCAACAACATGAAGCAAAATGCCAAAAACTTGCCAAAAAAATTTCACATGCCCAAGGTGTGAACTAGAGTCTATTATGACATGTTGTCATAGTAAAGACTCATTTAATTTGGAAAACTTCCAAAATAGCCACCACTTTCCATGCGAGAAACCACTACACATGCAACTGCCAAATGCAAACTTAGGCACCCCCATAATAGTAGCTTACCTATCATAGTGTAAAAAGGAAACTGTCAGAAACCACTCTTATAGCTTTCATATCCCATCATAGCAGTTTCCACAATAAACTCTTATGGCTGCCATAAATTATCATAGCAAGTTTCACAGTTTGTCATAGTGCATTACATAACAACTTATGACAAAAGCCATCAATTTAGCCTAAATTATAGGTCCTCCAAAGTGGGCACCTACTTCCACAATTTTAGCATACAACATTTACATGTCACTTTCCATGTAGGATCCCACAAAGTGACAACATATTTAGTAGGCATAATTAATTACAAAATAAATAAATACATAAAATAACAATTAATTAAATGATGGGAATCAAAGGTTGAGACACCTTATTCCCAACATTCTCCCACTTGTTGAAGACTTGCAAGAGTCATATGAAATCAACTGCTCAGGGCCACAAGGCCAATGGAATCAGGACACCATCTAATTTTTTTTGTACTCACTGGTTTCATTAGTGGATCTGCAACATTCACCAAAGTGTCAACCTTTTCTAAATTCACCTTTCCATCTTCTACCATATCCCGAACAAAATGATACTAAACATCAATGTGCTTTGTTCTAGCATGGAAGGTAGGATTCTTTGCTAGACAAATCACACTTTGATTGTCACAAAAAATAATAATCTATCTTGCATCTAAACTAACATCAAAGAACAATATCTTAATCCAAATGGCTTCCTTGCACACATGAGTGGCTGCCATATATTCGGCCTCTATTGTGGATAAAGTGACTACAGGCGGCCTCTTACTGATTTAACTTATTGTACCACCAAACATCATGAAAACGTAACCACTAGTGGATCTTTTGCTATCAATGTCACCTACCCAATTTGAATCCATATATCCATGAATACTTATTGAATGTTGAGGTCCTATAGGATAACCATGAAAACATAAAGCATACTTTGAAGTACCTCGTAAATACCTGAAAACCCTCTTAACAACATCCTAGTGTACTCGTCTAGGATTAGCCATAAACCGACTAACTCCCACTGCTTGGGAAATATCTAGCCTCGTACACACCATTGCATACATCAGACTGTCAACTACACTTGCATAAGTTACTCTAGTCATGCCCTCCATCTCAGTAGGAGATTTTGGACAATCATTCACAGAAAGCTTCATCCCCTGCATAACAGGAACACCTAACTGTCTGCAATCTACCATGCTAAACCTTTCCAACACCGAGCTCACATACTTGCTCTAGCTTAACCAAAGATTTCTATTAGCTCTATCTCTCCTAATCTCCATCCCCATAATGTACCTCACAACACCTAGATATTTCATCTCAAATTGTGCTGACAACTAAGACTTTAAATTTGAAATCACACTTTCACCGTTCCCAATAAATAACATATCATCTACGTATAAAACAATAATGAGAATGCGACCATTATTAGTTTTGAAATACACACAATGGTCAGATTTAGATCTTAGAAATCCCAAAGATAAAACATAAGTACCAAAGTTCTAGGAGACTATTTCAAACCATATAGAGACATTTTCAGTTTGCAAACCAAATTTTCTTTACCTTTAACAACAAAATGCTCTGGCTGTGATATATAAATATATTCCTCTAAGTCACCATGAAGGAACACTATCTTCACATCCATCTGTTCCACTTCAAGATCATATGATGCTATGAGTGATAACAACAACCTGATAGATTTCAGCTTTGCTACGGGTGAGAATATTTCACCATAATCTATTCCCTCCACTTGGGAATATCCCTTAGTGACCAATCGTGCCTTATCCTTCTCAACACTGCCATCAGGACCAATTTTTTTCTTGAACACCCATTTACACCCAACATGTCTACGTCCAGAAGGCAAAGGTACCAGATCCCATGTACTATTTTTCTTCAATGCAACCATCTCCTCACCCATGGATTTCATCTAGGAATCTACATCACTCATACCCATAGCCTCTCTAACAATCCTAGGTTCATTAGTGTTAGCAATCAAAGCAAAAATACAACTAGAATCCAATAATGAATAACCAAACCTTTCCAGTTGTCACCTAACATGAGTAGATCTCCTCAATTGTTGAGGTTGAGGTTCTTCTTCTTTAGAACTTTTAGAGTTACTAGAGCTCTCCTCATCATCAGTTGCTATATGAGTATGTAGCTCATCTTTTTGTGGTGTAGGTGGAAATTGAACTACTTCCTTTTGCTTCTCTTCTTCCTTTGGTTGTAGGTCAACTGTGGAAGGATTCATCTCTTTGAAAATTAGACTTCTACTATAGATAACCTTCTTTGTTGCGGGCTCCTATATCTTGTACCCCTTCACACTAACACCATAGCTAATGAAGATACATTTAACTTGTTCTCCAACTTAGACCTCCTCTCATTAGTAACATGAGCGTAAGCTTCATAGCCAAAAATTATGATATGTATCAATGAAGGATTTTTACCAGACCATGCCTCCATAGGTGTCTTTTAAACAAGCATCAATATAGGAGATCTATTAATCAGATAACATGCAGTGGCTACAACTTCAACCCAAATTTTTTTCTCAAGGCCAACACCACTTAACATACTCCTAGCCCTCTCCATCAACATCCTGTTCATCCTCTCTGCAACTCCATTTGTTTTTGGGCTGTATGGAGTTTTCTTATGTCTCTCAATCTCGTGCTCTTTACAAAACTTGTCAAATTCTACCAAACAAAACTCACCACCATTATCAATTCTAAAACACTTAATCTTTAAATTCCTTAAATCGACTAAAGACTTCAACTTTACTTCTGAGAAAATAAACGAATGTTCTTCTATTGTAATCATCTATAAAAGAAACAAAATATATAGATTTTGATAATGAAGGAACATTCACAGGACCAAACACATCTAAATGAACATAGTCCAAATCCCCATAAGACTTATGAGAACTAGAGTAAAAAGAAACACGGTGTTGTTTTCCATAAACACAGTGTTCACAAAAGTCGAATTCAAGATTACAATCATCAAGGCCTTCAACAAGGCTCTTATTTTTTAGGGCTCTAAGACCCTTCTCACCAATGTGACCAAGTTTTTGGTGCCATAAAATTTTCTTCTCTGTAGGAAGCTTCATTTACAATGAATGAGAACCCTTAGGTACCCAAAATGCATGGCCATCAACTGTAGCTACTACAAGCTCCTTCTTTGCTTGATCTAATGGTGAGGATAAAGAATCTAAAGATTTCTTCTTTGATACATCAGAAGAACTATTGCAATAAACTGTGCATGCATCCAGGAGGTACAAAGTGCCAATCAAAACACCCTTAGCCAACACCATAGGTCCTCTTGTCATATTGCATCCTCTACCAGAGAAAACAACTTGCACTCCCGAATCACTCAGTTTACTCACAGAAAGCAGGTTTCATGCCAAACCCGGGATATGCAAAACACCATCAATCCCCTTCACTCTTCCATCAGGGAATCTAATTTTGAATCTTCCATGACCAATAAACTTCATGTAAGAATCATCTCCCAGGTACACCTTCCCACCATCATACTCTTCATATTTCGAGAACCAATCTCTGTGAGAGGTCATGTGGAAGGATGCACCCAAATCTATCAACCACACATCTTTAGATGCATGAGTTTCCAAGGTCACAATAGATGCTTCTCCTTCATCTTGGGATGATTTCTCAAATTCAAAATTAGAGAGAGACCCATTTTTCTTCTTCTTCTTCTCCTTGCAATATTTTTGAAAGTGACCCATTTCACCATAATTCCAACATTTTGCCTTGGACTTCTTGCTAAGAGACTTAGATCTCCTTGGAGACTTGGACTTATAATTTTTATCTTTCTTCTTTCCTTTCTACTTTGTTCTACCATGAACAACAAGGGATTCCTTGTCCATATCAAAAGAATTTCTCTACATCTGTTCAGATAATAACAAAGCAACTACATCATCCATCTTGAAAGTGGTCATTGTGCTTCCAATAACCATCACTAGGTGATCCCATGAGTCTGGTAATGAAAACAATAGGAGCATGCAACAGTCTTATTAATCAATCTTATCTCCAAGGGAACCTATTTGAGAAATCAACATATTAAAATAGTTAAAATGGTCTTCCACGGATCCTCTATCTTCCATATTTAGGGAATACATATTCTTTCTCAGGAATAGCTTGTTTACCAAGGATTTAGTTCGATAAATATCTCCAAGTTTCTTCCAAAAAGAAGCAATAGTATTCTCTTCATGAACATTCAAGAGAACAAAATCGGCCAAACAGAGTCTAATCAAACCCTTGGCTTTCTGATCCATGAGCTCCCAGTCTTCTTGTTTCATGCTCGATGGTTTGGTTCCAGAAATAACTACCCATAGATCATGATCTACAAGCATATCTTCCATCTTGACCTTCCAAAGCTCATAGTTACCACAATTAAAATTATCCATCTTGATCCTTTTGGATGTGCTTTCCATATTTTCCTGCCACAAAAGTCATGAAACATCCTTCTGCAAAACTCCCACTGAAACAAAGATTAGCTGAAAAAACCCTTCAAACCCAACAACAAAATCAAAGCTAGCTAGGCTCTGATACCAACTAAAAGGAAGTTGGGTACATGGAAGCAACTTCCTACACTGATCTAAGTAAGAGAGTATTGAAAAAAATTCTTATTAAAACCTTAAACTACTATAAGTACCAAAAAATGCACATTCAATTACATAAAACAAATGACAAAGATAAACCATAACACAATGTATATGTGGGAAAACCCTTTCGAGAAAAAACCCACACTCCAAATCACGCAAATAAAATGTATTATCAGCAACAAGAACAGTTACAATACAATCTTAGAGAAATGCTGAGGAGTCTTCACACACTACAACAAGAATCTGGATAAATTTCAGTAGCATAATGACATGTAATCAAACTTCAACCTCCCATAAAATGCACTAACTCTATGGAAGTATTTAATGCAACAACATGAAGCAAAACACCAAAAACTTGCCAAAACCATTTCACACGCCCAAGGTGTGAACTAGAGTCTATATGTTGTCATAGTCAAGATTCATTTAAATTGGAAAACTTCCAAAATCAGCACCTGCCTCCATCAAAATAGCCACCACTTGCCATGCAAGACACCACTACACATGAAACTGCCAAATGCAAACTTAGGCACCCCCATAATAGTAGCTTACCTGCCATAGTGTAAAAAGGAAACTGTCATACACCACTCTTACAACTGTCATATCCCATCATAGCAGTTTCCACAATAAACTCTTATGACTATCATAAATTATCATAACAAGTGTCATAGTTTGTCATAGTGCATGACATAGCAACTTATGACAAAATCCATCAATTTAGCCTAAATTATAGGTCCTCCAAAGTGGGTGCCTACTTCCACTATTTTAGCTTACAACATTTACATGCCACTTTCCATGTAGGATGCCACATCAATGGTGGGTCCCACAAAGTGACAACTTATTTAGTAGGCGTAAATAATTACAAAATAAATAAATACATCAAATAACAATTAATTAAATGATGAGACTCAAAGGTTGAGACACCTTATTCCCAACATTACCAACCTTGGAGAAGATTTTCAAGGTTGAGGATGATATAAATTAGAGTAGTGTTCTTAGAATATCTTAAGATAAATGTGAGATAGATGCGAGTGATGAATGTGATGCAAATTTTAGAAGTATAGATGTGAATTTGAGCAAAGTAGTGTGAACTCCAAAGTGTTGGACTTTTGAAAGTAGTGAGTTGAAGGCATCCACAATCTTTCAAATAGGCTAGAAAAGTGTTGGAGTAATTGTGGTGGATTCCCTGTTGCATTGAGATAGTGTTCTCTGTGTAACATTTCTCTTCTATGTTCTTTTCATATTCTAAGCAGTGAGCTTTGGCTATGAGCCCTATTGGATAGTGTGTCCTATTATGGCAGTGAGCCCTTGTACTAGTTTTGCAATTACTTATATTGTGAGATGATCCTCATCGTGGTTTTTCCCTTATTAGGCTTTCCACGTAAATTTGGTGTTCTCTTGTGTATGGTGTTGTTATTTAAATTTCTATTATTTGCATTTCATGATTAATCACTTTAACAAAATAAGGGTTTAATGAATGCCTATGGATTTGATTACTATTGAGGGTTTTGATGTTTTAATTTGATACGACTGATTCACCCCCCCTTAGTTGTCTTGTTCGTTCAACAATATCTACATCCTCTTGCATTCCTTTTTAAATTATAATTATTTTTAAGGAAACAAAGGATGAGCATCTAACTTATAGCATAAATCATAATTTACCTTAATTACGAAATATTTGAAACTCTTTAGTTTATAGTGATTTTAATTATTTAACTTTTAAATATTTTTATTTTCTAAAATTAATATTTTAACTAAATTAAAACAATTGACATACTTAATCAAAGAAAAAATAATGGTATATAAATAAACATAATTTATTCTATATATAAGAAATTTAATTTTTGTATGTTAGATTATAATATTATGAGGGAGCATCTAAATTAGAAGTTATCATTTGGTTAAACTATCACAAGTAAATGATCCAACCCATCAAAAATATTCAAGAATCAAATAAAGATCAATTATACCAAAAAATTAAACTTTGATAAATGATATAATACAAAACAAATCATCATTCTCACTATTTAAATATAACTAATTTTCTAAAAGATAGACATAAATTATTCATGGGTCTAAAGATATATTGGGTGCACTTGAAAAGATAACTCCAACTCCCTAACATATAAAAATGGAGTCGAAATAATTTTTCAAAGGGTCTCTTTATGATAAAAGATAGAAAAACATGATTACATACAAATGAGGTTTATTGGAATTTTAAGATCATTGAGTGCCACTTCATCATGCAATAAATCCCTATGCTCAATAATCTATTTTTGTTAATTAATGCACAATGGGCTTCGAGGATAATTTTTCTTTTAAAATAAATGTTCCTCTCCATCTCCATCTCTATATTCCTCTCTATCTCTATCTCCTTATCCCACCCTCTCTCGATCTTTCCTCCTTTATAACCCCCTCTTTCTATCCCTACCTCTCCCTCTTTCTCCCTCTCCCTATTACAAACATAACATGAGCCTATTTATAATGGAGCCTAATTATCTTCTTGATTCAATTTTTTTATTTTGGTTATGTTTGGATCCATGTATTTGGATGCATACTTTATTTGAAGCTATCACTTCTCCATTTATACATGTGAATGCAAGATAAACCCAGACTAAACATGAACAAAACACATAAGAATTAGTCATATTAGTATGTAAAATCACATTCCCTATGAAATAATCGGTGATACAAAGAAATGAAAATATGAACACAAAAGTATGAAATATCAAACAAAGCATGCATGAAAACCTATCTAAGTACTCCAAACCTTCATCCCATAGGGGGATTGATGCCAAATTGATGTGAAATATGGCCCTTTCCCAATCCCTTTTTGAATAAGCTTCAAGATTTGTATGTAGATGTGATGAATTTGATGCCAAGTGATGATGAACAAGTAGAAAATAGGTAATTAATTAAATTGAGGAAATTAATTATTAGTGCAAGTGGGGTAAGATAAACCATAGGTTTATTTAACCTTGGTGGGGTTAAAAGCTAGAGGATTGGCTAATGAAGATTAGCAGGTGGTTTAAGGTTAATTAATCTAGAATTAATTAATCTTAGGTGGGTTAGGGGTTTATAATAATATGAAATTTAGTTAAATAAATAAATTTATTTAATCAAATGAGAAAACATAGGGTTTTAATTAAATGATTTGCATTATTTAATTAAATGGGATGAAAATTAGTAAGAAAGGAGATTAATTAATCCAATAAAATTAATTATTTGATTAATATGAGAAAATGATGAATTTAATTAAACAATAAATTATTTAATTAAATAGTTAGTCAGAGGAGATTTAGGATGAAATGATGTTAATAATCATATTCATATGCGTAATATCGATCAAGACTATTTAAGTGTCTACATTTAACCCCTCTTTGAAGTGAGGTACCTATTACATTGGTTCAAAGACTGACGCTTTTCAAAGTTGAGGCTGCAACCAAGATCAAAATTCAAAATTTTCTTGATTTTTTGGATGCCCCATTGTTGCCCCAGTAGAAGGAAATATGGTACATTTCCCCCTTGAGAGATTGGGCAGTTTTTTTAATTTTTAGGTTGAGCTCGTGATAAAGATTCAACAAAGGTTCAACTGTAGAAAATAGGCTACAAGACACGAAAATAGGCTCACGACGCTAAAAAATGCTCAAAATAGGCTTCATGGCTCAAGATTTGGTTAATAGGATTAAAAATCACAATTTCCCACCCCAATTAGGGCAAAAAACCCTAATTTTCATGCTTAAATATGAGAGGAGGGGTTAGTTTCAATTCATTTGCACATTCACACTTAGAGATTTCTTGCATTTTGTGCTTTGACCCTCTGATGCAATGGCTCGTTGTGTGCTTCCATGACTTATCACAGACATAGTTCGAGAGTACCAATGACCTCTAGGCACAAGATCCCTGGTATGCAAATTAAAAATTTTCTTGTACTTCACTTTTTTGTGCATTTATTAGGTGTGAAAGTTATGGTAGGGCTGGTGTCGCCCTATTACGATGATTTTTGTATTTTCGGTGATGCTTTTGTCAATTTTGGTGACACTATTACATATAGCGATGCATGTCTGGATTTAAATTTAAGTTTTCATTTTAGTTTTAGTGACACAAGTGCACAAATCAATGCTCGAGGGGATTTAGGTTTGGTGACACGAGGTAGTTTTAGCGATGCAAATGCATATAGAGACACCTCTTTAGATTTGAATAGGGCGACGTGCCAAATATCGATGCACAATTATTTTTTTAGCGATGCCGATTAAAATGGTGACACTTTTTCTAGAAGGTTAAGGTGACATTATTGAAAATAGCGATGCTATTGCTAATTGGGAGTTCATAAACTCAAATTTTGTCAATTTTAGTCAAATTTTGATGTTGTTCGCTTCGTGTATACATGAGGTTACTAACCACTTATATCTCATGAGCACTAGCTTGGGCTTCTATCAGAGCTAGAGGATTTTGATGAGATTTAGTAGGAGAACCTTTGAATGATCGGGCTTTGGTTTGTGGCATACATGCCCAAGATTAGGATGCATTTGGCCATGATGATGGTGTTGGTTGAGCGGTGGCATAGTGAGACATCATCATTCCACCTTCCTAGCGATGAGGCCACGGTGACCTTGGAGGATGTGTGGAGGATATTGTGGCTTCTCATCCATGGGGAGCAAGTGATCTATGATATAGACTCTAGGGAGGATGCATTCCATGAGTTCTTGTGTCAAGATGATCTTATGCTAGTGAGCTTACAAATAGACTTGGAGATGTACTAAGGTTAGGTATTGATATTCAAATTGGTAGTCAGAGCTCTGATTTTTGGGATTGTGGCACCAGATTGGCGAGGGAGAGGATTCAGTCCTGGCTGGGGACTTACATGGCATGGTATGATATACCAGAGGAGATTATATGCATGGGGACCTGTCATGTTGGTCTTCTTGCATCATGATATGCATCAATTTGTTTATGGATAGGCCCAGGCCTTATTAGTAGGTGTTACTTTATTGCATATCTAGGCATGGGAGTACATTGTTGTGCTCAAACTAGTGGTAGTGCTTACAAACATTACTGTTGATGAGACGGTGGTATTCAAATATAGGGGATAGACCACCCTACAACAGATAGGTCCATTGGGCATACCCTACTAGAGGAGGGTTATGGATGATATGACTATGTTCAGGTGGCGACCATGGCTACAGATGCCCACATGGTACGAGGACCATCAACAAATATTCTTTGCAAGGCATAATCGATGCATACAAGGCTGTGAACAAACAACGATTGAGAGATACCTGCCCAATCATGTAACCCAAAAGTTTGGTGAGGTGTAGGATGCACCTGCAAATGATTTCAGATAGCTAGTTGCTCGACCTTGGGTATATGACCAGGGTCAACAAGATGTGAGGATGATAGTGACATATGATACATGGTTTACTCCTCCCCTTCGACTGATAGATCCAAAAAGAGTACCTCCATAGGGGAGACCCAGGGGTCGAGGTGTAGGTAGGGCGACAGGCCCTAGATGACCACCAACAAGATCAATAGTGAGACCATGTCATTAGATAGGGTCGGGGACAAGGAGGATTGGATCAAGGAGTGGGTTAGGTTCTAGGGGGGTTGTGACCACAATAGTAGCAATAGTAGGGACAAGACCCCCATCCAGATACAAGCATTGATACAAGAGCGAGATAAAGCCTTCCACTAGCTAGGGATAGTCATAGATGAGCAGGATTAGGCCCACCAATAGATTTAGGCCTTGAACATAGAGCGTGACCATGAACATTAGCTCCAACAGGACTTAGATATAGCCCTAGCCCGGGAGACAGGGTGT
This sequence comes from Sequoiadendron giganteum, assembly GCA_007115665.2. Taxonomy (NCBI): domain Eukaryota; kingdom Viridiplantae; phylum Streptophyta; class Pinopsida; order Cupressales; family Cupressaceae; genus Sequoiadendron; species Sequoiadendron giganteum. Next base: position 405,275,636 of record CM021104.1, read on the forward strand.
AGGAACCAACAAGAGGATGTTGTAAAATAGGCGGAACAACAAACACATGGATAGGTGGGCCAGACTATGGCAACACACCTCTATGGGCAGGCGATGTAGGAGGTGTCCTATTACATGACACTATATTATAGAGACATCTCCCACACAGTTGACAACCAGGTTTTGATCATAGGAGTGGAGTTGCACCCAGTGTGTTTGGTGGGTAACCATCAGTTAGACAACCTAGAGAGCCTAGCCACAAACAACCTTCAGATGGGCATCATGACTAGTCTCACCATAATGACATAGGTAGCAGGGGATAGATCTTACCTCGTTTTGTAGACATATTTTTGATGTACAACCTGATTGTTGATGTATATACATTCATTGGCTAGTTTTTGATAGCCTCTTGTATACCATGCATGAAGATATTATACATTGACCCTAATTTGTATCATGACATTCAATTTTTGATATATGTATGAAATGGCTCTGATGCGACATTTATGATGTTGATGTCTCTTTTATTTCATGGTTTATGTATGGATGCATATGAGATGCTATGGATGTATGTACTTTTATTTATGCTTATGATGTGATGTGTATAATTCATGATGTGATGTTATGGATGTATGACATGGATACAAATATGATGGATGGTTTACTTTCCTTTATAGTCTCTTTTCGATATGATATGCCATGATGATGCAAGATGTATGTATGGATGCATTTCTTTTTGTGTATTTTTCATGTGATATGATGATGGTATGATGTGATTATGTGATGTGATAAGATGCTTCGAATATCAAATCTATATTATTTTAAGTAACTTAGAAGATGATAATGATGATGCCATGGATTATGTTTCCCATTATGATGATATGCTATGACTATGTAGGATGTGTGCATGCTGATGGTTTGTGGATGCAAGATGGATGCATTATTATTTATGTTAAATTTCATGATACCATGTTAGCATGAAAAGAAGATAGAATAATAAGAGGGATCAACCGTTGAGGCTAAGAAGATTCAGAAGTCCAACAAGTCTATGAGTCGTTGATACTTTATTAGATATGATGATGAGTGGTGATGATTTACTTATCTAGCGATTGGGACACAAACAAAAAAATATTCCTTATATTTGATAAAACACATAGATATGATGCATCAAGGTATGGACAACCAGGGTTGTATCTAGTGTGATGGAATTTGACTCATATAAGAGTATTCTTGCTCACACCTAACATATGAAAACCTTGTTAGGATGTACTTTAGAAGCTTCAAAACAAAGCAAGTATTCACCAAGGTTATCTTATAAGAACATCCAAAAAGCACAAGAAATGAAAGATAATGATTGATGCCCCATTCATTTCTATCTAAATCATTATTATAGACATCATTGAGAGGTCATTGGAATGGGTGCAATAAGATAAATCATAAGAAAAGATCAAGTAAACAAAGAAGCTAATATTCTTCATACCTCTAGCCAAGACTAAAACTAAGGTGATGCTTCATGTTGATGTCCATTGTAGGAAGGATGCATGCTAGGAAATGATTACAAATGTTTTAAGAAAGTAACTGGATGATAGGATGTTGATACAAAGGTTACCTAACTTGTTTATTCAATGATCTCGACTTAAGATTTTTTACGTTTAGGTTTACATTTAACCAATTTGCTACACTTTTTTACACTTGTTTTACCAAAGGTTGATGGTGATGATAAATTTATTGGGGATGGAATTTTATTGTGAGTGGAAGTGAGATTGGATGGATGATTTTGGGTTTTGTGGAATATGTCAATGTTTTTGGTGTTTTCACAATGTTATGAGACTATTTTTGGATTGTAGATTGTTTTACAAATGTTTTAATTTTCAAAATTTCAAATGTTTTTGTGTTATCTAAGATTTTGACCAAGAACCAAACCTTAAAGACTATCCTAGGGGCCTTGAGGGCTGATCAAATATTAGCCTTTCCTACGTTATACATGCATAGACTGGACATAGTTTGACTGACACAAACCCATTTATTGATGAGAATATGAACATCTATGGATTGTCAGTTTATTGTGATGGACACTAAAGGACCTATCCTAGGGGCCTTAAGGGTTGATAAAATATTAGCCTTGCCTATGTTATACATGCAAAAGAATCATAGTTTGACAACCATGTTTTTGTCTTTTTCTGATTTTTTGACTTGTTTTTGGATTTTGATGTGATTTGGATGTTTTGGATTTTTGAGTTTTTGATTTTCTGAATGTTTTTGTATTTTTTGATTTTATGAATGTTTTTGGATTTTCGTGAGGATTTTGCTACTGTTTTTGGATTTTCTAATGTTACATAAGACTTTTAAAGAATATACACAAATCTGATCTGATGTAAGGATAGATAAACTCCCCCAGTGTGATGTGATAGACTGCCTCGATATAAGCAGGACAAATTGACCTTAGAAATGAGCTAAGTAGTACTAAAGGGGAACATGATACTTACACAATATCTAGCTATGATACATACACAAATGGGTGATAAAAAGAATAATAGGATTAAGGATGAATGAAATGGAAATAAAGGCATGATAAGCCAATAGAGCCAATGATGGATGGGGAATTCTTATTTACATGAGGTGCCTGTTTTCCAGGTTTTCACCAAGGTATCTGCCAAAGCGCCATTTAAGTGGTTTTCACTATAGGACAACGTTTTTCTCTTTACTGTTTTCAATCATTTTTCTATTCTTTTTGGATTTTTTTTTTTTTTTTGGTACCTTTCAAGACTAGGCATAATTTTTTTTTGATATGAGAACTGTTGATGGGCTCCTACAAGGGTTCACCTTTAGGTATTGACAATTGATATCCTCCTGATGTGTAACTTTCTATGAAAATGAAGGGTCCCAACCAATTGGGTTCAAAATTTCCCTTGATTTTTGGATTAGGTACATTCTTTTGATTCTCTTTCAGAACAAGATCTCCAACCTAGAGGGACCAATTTTTTATCTTCTTGTTGTAGCTCCTCTTGAGACGGTTCTGATAAACCTATAAGTAATTCAAATCATCTAGGTGATATTCATCCAATAGCTCTAGCTAATTCAATTGTGACACCCTATATTATTCATCAATATTAAGATTTTGCAAGGAAATTCTTAGTGATGGGAGCTCAACCTCAATAGGTAGGATAACCTCAGATCCATATACTAGGGAATAGGGTGTAGCACCTATAGGAATGCAAATATTGGTTATGTAGGCCCATAATGTAGGGTTTAATTATAAATTCCAATCACATCCAGCTTCATTGACTATTTTCTTTAGGATTTTTAAGATGGTTTTGTTTGTAGCCTCAACTTGGTCGTTACCTTGGGGGTAATATGGGTAGAGAATTGGTGTTGGATATTGAATCATTGAAACAACTCATGGACATCCTAGTTTTTGAAACGTGTCCCATTATCTAAGATAAGGGCTTATGGGACACCATAATGAAAAACAAGGTAGTTTAGGATGAACTCGGAGATTTTCTTTCCTGTAATATAGGTCATAGGAATTGCCTCAACTCACTTTGTAAAGTACTCAATGGTGGTAATAATAAACTTGTGTCCATTAGATGAGGTAGGTGTGATCTTTCTTATGAGGTTGACACCCCATTGTGAGAAAGGCCAAGGTGTTATGATTAGCTGGAGCTCTTGAGTTAGCACATAGATGAGGTCCCCATGCTATTGACACTGCACACATTTCGTCATATATTGGTGAGATTCTCATTCCATGGATCACCGAGGATCATTGGGACCAACGATTTCACACACGAGCTCAAATTCTGGTACCACAAAAGTTGGGATGAGAAGTTGTTCCATGAGAAACTCTAATTTATAGACGTTCTTTGGTATATCTAGCAAGGACCCAATTGTTTCTATAGCATCCGTTGCTTTGTTATCCATTCAGGGTATCTGCCCAAATGTTATATCAATGAAGAAATCCTTGAGATATTCTATCAACTTCTTGTAGGGGGTAAGCTTTTCATCCTTGGTTTGATACTCATCATTAACTTGATTGATGATTAGCTGTGAATCCCCATAGACTTCTAGTGCCAGGATATGCCACTGTACCGCTATTCTAAGCCCTATGATAAGAGCCTCATATTATACAATATTTTTGCTACATGGGAAGGACAACTGATATGATTTTGGAATGCAATGATCTACTACATTTAGGAGGAAGACCGACTTGTCTAGAAATTTTGATACTAATGGATTCTCTACATATATAGGTGCCTTGACCAGTTGATCTACAATGACTTACCCTTTGATGGCTTTCCAATCCACATATTCTATGTTGAATTTTTTCAGGACCATACCCACTTAGCCATCCGCCCTGTGAGAGTGGCCTTGGCCAATAGATATTTTAGTGGATCTATCTTAGCAATGAGCTTGATTTGATGGGAAAGCATGTAATGTATTAATTTCTATGAAGCAAACACGAATGCGAGGAAATCCTTCTCTATGAATAGGTAATTCAACTCATGTCCTACTAAAGTCCTACTGATATAGTAGTTTGACCTCTCTTTTCTTATTTTTTCATGTTGAGCAAGAAGAGCACTAGGAGTCGTTGATGTAGCTGAGATGTATAGGATTAGAGGATTATTTTGTATAGGTGGCATGAGGATAGGTGTGTCAGTAGATACTCCTTGATTTGGTTGAATGCTCTATCACATTTATTTTCTCATTTGTATGTTATCCCCTTGTGCAGTAGATGAGAATATGGGATAGTCTTGTCCCCTAGTTGTGCTATGAACCTTCTAATAGATTGTAGCCTTTCTTGTTCACCTTGCAGCTGTTTCAATATTCATGGTTCCTCCATATCTAGGATTTTCTTAACCTTCATCGGATCTATCTCAATTCCTTGTAATGACACAATGCATCCTAAGAGCTTTCTTGAGGTCACATCAAAGACACACTTCTTTGGATTTAGCCGCACCTTGTACTCTTCAAGCCTATCGAAGATTGGTCCCAATGTTGCTATGTGATCTTTTTGTTTCGTTTATTTAGCTAATATTTCATCCATATAGTCCTCTACAGTCTTGTGGATCATGTCCTAGCACCAAAATGTGAATTCAAGATAAACCTAGCCTAAACATGAACAAAACACACAAGAATTAGATATATTAGTAGGTCAAATCACATTCTCTATGAAATACTTGGTGATACAAAGAAATGAAAACGTGAACACAAAAGTATGAAATATCAAACAAATCATGCATGAAAACCTATGTAAGTACTCTAAACCTTCATCCCATAGGGGGATTGGTGCCAAATTGAAGTGAAATATGGCCCTTTCCCAATCCCTTGTTGAATAAGCTTCAAGATTTGTATGTAGATGTGATGAATTTGATGCTAAATGATGATGAACTCGAGCTAAGATAATGAAAATGCATGTAGATATGGATAAAAATGGCTATAATGACTTTGCATGAAAAGGTGGATCCATTTTCAATAGAAGGGCCTTTTATTTATAGCAAGCAAGTGTTAGAAGAAGGGTGAAAACTAAGCAATGTGGAACTAAATGGAGGATCATTATCCATGTGACAAGTGCCACAAGGCTAAGAGAAGTAATAGGAATATGTGCCTCACGCAAGTGTGTGCACATATTGGGAAGAGAGATGTAAGAGGGAGTTAAGGCATATGGTTGAAAGAATTTAAGGAATGTGGGTGAGGATGTAAAGAATGTGGGTGAGAATGTAAGGGTATGTAAGAGAAGTAAATTCCCTTGTAAGAGACAAGATGGCTTGTAAGATCCTATTGAATGATTTTGTAAGAGGCATTAAAAGCCTTTGTAAGAGATTTTAAAGTTTGAGAGGGAAAGCCAAAAATAGAGGAATATTCTATGAGAATATCCTTTTGTGAAGAAAATAACATTTTGATTAATTGTTAAAAAATAATTACTTGTGCAAGTTGAAAGGGGAAAGAATATTCCTTGGGAATATTCCCTTGTGAGGAAAATAGGCAATTAATTAATTTGAGGAAATTAATTATTGGTGCAAGTGGGGTAAGATAAACCATTGGTTTATTTAACCTTGATGGGGTTAAAAGCTAGAGGATTGTTTAATGAATATTAGCAAGTGTTTTAAGGTTAATTAATCCAAAATTAATTAATATTAGGTGGGTTAGGGGTTTGGAAGAATATGAAATTTAATTAAATAAATAGATTTATTTAATCAAATGAGAAGACATAGGGTTTTAATTAAATGATTTTCATTATTTAATTAAATGGGATGAGAATTAATAAGAAAGGAGATTAATTAATCCAATAAAATTAATTATTTGATTAATAGGAGAAAATGATGAATTTAATTAAACAATATAGATTATTTAATTAAATATTTAGTCAGAGGTGATTTATGACGAAATGATGTTAATAATCACATTTTCTTTGGGTTTCATCATATTTTCTATCTCCCAAAGTTGCCTACCTCTCCTTTCATCTTTCTTGTTTTTCTTAAATCCATTTTTATCCCCTTCTATGTGGCATGGTACATTTTTGTTAGTTTGTTGCTAGTTCATATGTCTTCATCCATGATAAGTTGTGACCTCTCCTTCTCAAAACCGTTGTGTCTTTTTACCTCCTTTATGTGACCCCTCACATTCATCTTTTGGTCATTGAAAATTGATATTTTTAAACTTTCAAGCCGCAACCTCCATTACACCTTAATCCTCAGGTTGCATAGTTTAAGAATAATTAAACTGAATAATGGAAATTGAGATAAGATATTTCTATAGAAATGACGATAATATCACTTTGAACTCTTTCTTGAACCAAAATTTTATTACCAAACCAATAATGAAAAATCGAACTGTAACACAAATCATATCGAATCACATTTTGGGTGATGTCGATTACTAGTATGCCTAGATACTCCTGCATCATACACACTAGGTAGGAATTTTGTGAGCATACACTCACAAATATGGAGTTTAATGGTAGAACCATTCTTTTAGATTGCAAGAAATCTGTAGCGAACTCCATCACTTACATAAGTGCACTAATTTTTTTCTTTTTCCTCTTCTTCCAGTATCTCACTGAAACAAGCTTTACGATCCTCCAACAAATTTTCACTCCATTATTCTCTCTTCTAGTGGACTTAAATCCACCATGTATCATCCTCCTCCAATTATTCTTTCTATTCCTATCATCTTTCATGGGATCTAACCCACCATCATTGACTAGCCACCTCCACCAAATAATCTCACTATTATTCTCCTCTTCCATGGGTTTTGACCCACTAAAATTTGACTACCTCCACCATATTCCCTCATCATGCACATCAACACCTACAATATATACACACAAGTATTCCTCTCCAAATTCTTGGAAATCAACAATTTCCATTTGTTATTGTCCATACTCTTCAACCCTCAACATCACAAATGAATGCAAAACAATATCATCACAAAATGCAAACAAATTTACGTCCTCTTTCTTCATTGTAATGTTTCCGGTGTCATCTTCAACTACAAACTTCATCTCATCCTTCACTATGAGGTTCTCATATACCCCATCTACTCTCATCATCTTCTTCATGTCTTCAATTATTGTACCAAGTCTCCCAACTTTAGCATCTTCAATAACTTCTTCACACAAAAATGTTGAATACAAATCTAATCTTCATTTATTTTCTTCCCCTCTATTTGTAACTCCTTATCCACCTCAACAAAAAATAGATCCCCATCAATTTCTTGAACATCTTCTTATCACTTTCAACCAACATTTATGTTTCAAATAAACCATAAATCATTCTCATATCTTCTTCTAATAAGAGATCATCCTCATCTTCACCAATCTGCTCATCAAATTTAGGAATCTCCAAGTCCATACTATTATTTTCTTAATTTATTCTCTTTTTTTCTTCTTCATTTACATCTAAAGGGACTGCTCTCAGATCTTTCTTCTTCCATATTACGCTAAAACACTCTTTTCCTCCTCTTAGATTCTTTTTGTTGTTTTCTTTCAAGAGAAATTTCTTCTTAATTCTCTTCTCCAATCTTCTCTCATCTTCAATATTGTTTTCTAATACATCTAACGTAGCCTATATCTTCCCCAATTATTCATGGAGTATCTTTCCCAATTCTTCACAGAGCTTTTTATTTTCCACTTCTTCTCAATATTGTTCCCAAAACAAAATTATCATGGGTCTCCCCATGACCCATCTCATCCTCTCTTTTGAATTCATCTTCTTCCTCTTCATCAATTATCTTAGAGACTCACCCATCCCCATCTCACATCTCGTGCTCTGCATCTTCAGTGCTTCTTCACCATGCTTCCTCTATAGGCTACCTCACTTTTAGTACTTTTCCTATATACTCAAAACTCTTCTAACTTCACTCTCCACTCATAGATCATGATATAGGCTGCCTCACGTTCACCAATTTACCTATAAATTCAAAACCCCTTGATATGATACCATTTAGTGAAAAAAAACTCAACTAAGAATCAATCTCTATTATATCCACACTCAAACACAAATTACATAGGAAAATATTCTGCCCCCAATTAAAAATTTTACTCAAAAAAAAGGTTGCAATAAAACTTTCATCACTTTATTCCATTTATCTAAATAAACTACATCACAAATAATTTATAATTTAACTTCATTACTTAGATCCAAGCGTTTATGATAAATTCCCTTCAATCCCAAACTAGCGCAACCTGCTCTCTCTTCTACAAGAATTTTTTTGATTAATTCTGATTTCAAACTATCACATGCATTCTCAACATTTCAAGTCTTCAAAAAAAATACCTTTCATTCATTGGCACAATCCTACTCCCTTCCTTTCTCTAGTTGTGCAATCCTAGTTCTTCTCTTTTTGCTTTCATTATGTGCATTCATATGTTTTTCTCTCTCTCACGCAACCCCTTATTCCTCCTTATGACAAGCTTTGTCTATATTTTTCAGCTACATGGAATTTCTCCTTTGAATGGCTGCAAAATTATTCCTTATCCTCCTTTCTTATGCTCCATCTCCTTTTTTCTCTTTTATTTATTCTTTACTCAAAATAATCTTCTTTCTTGGCATTGCCTTCTCTCTCTTGCTGTGGTGCAACCCGCATTTGCTTTTTTTTTTTTAGTTGCCAATTTCTAATTCTCTCTAGAGCTCTTTCACTTGGAGTATCTCCCCCTTATTTTTTATTTTATCTGTGTGTCTTTTTGTTTTCTATTCTTAAGAATTTTAATTAATCCTCTAGTCGTGCCCCTTAGCATTCTCTCCAAATTTAATTTCTTTTTGGTTTCTTTTTGTTTAAACCCACACTTGTCGATTCATGTGGAATTTATTTTTAATATTAGAATATTTTCCAACTTTCTTTCATGGTGCAACCCTTGAGTTCTCAATTTTTCATGAATTTTGTTTTAAATATGTCTTCCCTCCTCATTACATGGCACAACCTATTTAGTTTTCTCTACACATTTTCTTTGAGTCCTAGTGCCACCTACCTATCCTTTCATCTTTTTTTCTTTTCTTTAATCCATTGTTATCCTCTTCTATGTGGCATGGTCCCTTTTTGTTATTTTGTTTCCAATTCATATGTCTTCATCCATGATAAGGCGTGACCTTTCCTTCTTAAATTTTTTATATCCTCTTACCTCCTCTACATGACCCCTCACATTCATCTTTTGGTCATTGAAAATTAATATTTTTAAATTCTTTCAAGCGAAGCGAGCTCCATTACACCTTAATCCCCAGGCTACATAATTTAAGAATAATTGACCTAAAGATTAGAAATTGAGATAAGACATTTCTATAGAAATGATGATAATGTCACTTTGACCTCTTTCCTGAACTAAAATTTTATTACCAAACCAATGATGAAAAATTGAACTGCAACACAAATTAAATTGAATCACATTTTGGGTGATTCTGATTACTAGTTTTTCTAGATACTCCTACATCACCCTCTCCCTCTTCCTTTATATATCTCTATCTCTTCATATTTATCTCCCTCTTCTTCTTCCTATATATATTTATATCTCTTCATCAATATATCCCTATCTCTCTCTCTCTATCTACTTATCTCCCTCTTCCTCTCTTGATCTATCTTCATATTTACCTTTATCTTCCTCTCTCTCCCTCTATCTCTAGACACATCTCTCTCTCTCTATCCATCCATCTCTCTCCCTCTCCCTCTTCCTAGACCTCTATATTTATATCTCTTTTCATCTCTATCTTTATATCTCCATATTTCTTCTTCCATCTCACTCCGTCTCTATCTTGTTATTCCTCCATCTCTCTACCTCTATAGGCCTCTCTCTATATCACTTTCTATATATCTTTATCTTTATATATTTCTCTCTCATTCTCTCCCTCTCTCTATATATTTATCTCTTCCATCTTTTTCTATCCCTCTATCCTCTCTCTCTTTATATATCCCTCTCCTTCTCCATCTCCATTTCCATCTCTATCTCTATCTCCCTCTACTTCATATCCCTCCGCCTCCACTTCTCCATCTCTATCTTTGTCTTTGTCTCTATCTTCCTCTCTATCTCTATCTCCTCACCCCTCTCTCTCTCCCGCTCTCGCCCCCTCTATCTCTCCCTCTTTCTATCCCTCTTTCTCCCTCTCTCCATATCGTAAACATAACATGAGCCTATTGGTAATGGATTTTGATTATCTTCATGATTCAAAGTTTTTTAGTTGTGTTTGGATCCTTGTAAGTGGATGAATAGTTGATTTGAAGTTACCAATTCTCCATTGAGACCTTTGTCACACAAACAACATCATTTTATAAATTTCCTACCAATTGAACTCATGTTCTACACAAATGTATGAAAAAAATAGACTAAAATTTCCCTTAATTGACCTTCACACTTCTTCACCGTACCCATTGCACAACAAGGCAAGATTGCTAGTTGTATGAATTTGTGGTATGAATGATTAGAAGTATTAAAATGTATTGTGGTTGTTATTTCTAGTCATGTTAGTATATTGATTTGAAAACACCTATAAGCCTTTGCTATCACTTGGGTTTGATTTTTGCATTATTTAGATCGATGCATTTTCTTTCATAGGTGGCATATTATACAATGAGAGGAGTTATTTCTTGAGATGGTGGAGATCTTGGATTTTATTGTAGGTATCTTGATGGAGCACAAGAGCATACTATAGATTCACGTGGTTTCATGGATGGCTATGACAATGTATTTCATTGATTGACCCTTATAGAGTATAACAAGTGGGAGAATATTAGGAAAAAGGTGTTGTACACCTATCACAAGACTTTTAATTATGAAAAATATATATTTATTTGTGGTTAGTATAGGGTCCACTTATAAATCTTTTTATGACATTGGTTAGATATTTTATGTGTGGGTTGTAGATGGAAAAATATATTTAATTTTTTAGAAAATAGTACTAAAAAGTAAATTGTGGGGTCAATAGTTTTGCATATTCATAATCCTCAAGGCATATGGTTTCACCTTACCTCTTGGTTGTTTTGTGTGATCTTGATTTTATAAAGCAAGTACATATTTAGTGTTTGAGGTTAGCTAGTTTGAGTGGGTTGTCATTGTATTGAGATCTCTTATTGGGTGCATATGTGAAATATGGTACACAATATGTGGCTACATGCTTGGAAACATGGATGATGCATTGGAGGAGATTGATATTTTATAAATATTGAGGGAGACTCTATAAGTGTATTGTAATGTTTTCATTATTAAAAACTGCATTGAGTGTGAATGCTTTTGGAGGTTGCTTTTTTCCCTCTTGAGATTTTTCTCAAGGTATATCTTGTGTAGTCTTGTGTTATATCTTACGTATTTACATTATGACTATCTTTTAAGCTTGCATGTATGATTTTATTTCATAGGGTTATGGATGAAATGGTTTGATCAACTTGGTATATTTTTCTAATAGGGAATATTATTCTTTCTAATGGAAAGGTCTTAAGGTTGTTATATTCTTTGAGTGTATCATTAGTGTGAGTAATATGGGATTTATTATAGCCCATATATTGGTGGAGGGAAATAAAATATACATTAATTACAACCCCATCAGTCACTATGACATGCTTAATGTGGTTATCATAATCTTAGAACTATATGTAAAGAGTGTAATCACCCTACCTAGATATGTCATCATCTAAAACTGAATGTGAACGTAGCATATTTAGGAGGAAAAATAGGTGGGTTAAGGTTATATAAAAAATTATTGATACAGGTTGAAATGACTCATTTTATATAGATTAAACCTATTGCATCAAGGAGAGAATTACTGTCATTAGGGTACTTCTTGAGTTACTGTCATTAGGGTACTTCTTGAGAAGATTTAAAATGTGAGAAATTTGGATAATGTGGCACATTAGGAGGGGTATGGGGCTGTCTAAGTTCTAGGTGGTGTAGACCTTTTGATCCATGTTGAATCTATAAGGTCTAACATGTTTTGTTCAAAGAGCATTGAAACATAATAGGTGAGTGTTCTAAGTTATACAAGTGCAAGAATGTGTCTAGAAAAGTTTCTTATTAAATTTATAAGAGGAATTAGACGATTGTGTTATATTTTCACACATTGAAGTATCATGCACCCTAGTCTAGTGAAACTTATTGTAGCTATCAAGCTTATGATCATATGACGGCCCATTATTTTTTATTTGGATTGATCTATTATTATATCACCCTAGTCAAATTTATTTGATAATGGTTTAAAGGAGATAAAATAACCTAACCTATGTGTTTTATGATTGTTATGGTCACCCCATAGTTGTTGTGATAGTTATTATGATAGTTTTGTTTATCATTTCCATTCCTAATAAGTAAGGTATTTGTGATTCTAATTATTTTTTTAGGATCTTGGGTATGTGTAAGACCCCGCCTCGTATGTACTTAATACAACCATAATTTGTTCTATGTTTTCTTGGATTGATGATTAAGTATATTATGGATAAGAAATAAGGTGATCTCTTGGCAATATTCTTGTATATTATTTTGATATTTTGTTCTATTGTCATTACCATGAAGGTGGATTGTAATCGTATACTATGGAATGCAAATTGAGATTATAATTGGATTATATTATATATAATTAAAACTTAGTGAGTTCAACTAATAGATTAATGTGATACACAATTGATACTTACGATCGTGTTGGTAATGTGCAGGAAGGAAACGGTGTTAGCATGAGAAGCGAGAGCCATCCAGAGCGAATCAAAAGACTACTTTATGAGGATATAAACTTGACCCCATTCGGGGCCTAGAAACAAGTGGAGCTAATGTATTGGAGGACTAAGGTTGTGAGGGTAGTTAGTTGGCTTTCATGTGAGATGTAAGTGGGGATTAGTTTTGGGAACCCCTAGCTAAGTTTGAAACTCAGATGGAACCTTGAGTGGGATTTTAATGAGGGTTGTTGGTCAAATTTTTGGGCTAGGGTGCTAAAATAAACCCTCTAGGGTCTATACCATAGTGGTAGGGGTCAAGTGGGCATACAATATGCTCCTACAACATGATTTGACCCCTAAAAAGCTCTCATAATGGAGAGTGACGAATTTTGAGAAGAGGAGGGGGTGGAAAGTTGGAGTGGTTGTCCAAATACATGTTCTCATTAATGGGGAAATGACCTTCATTGATGGGGAGATGTACACTCCACAACTTCCCATCCAAGAGTTGCAATTTGGGGAACTTCTATATATTTGGGGAGGAAGAAGAAGTGGGGTGTTACCCACTTCTCCTTTTGGAGAACCTTAGTGAAGATGGTAGAAAGGAGGAGAAGAGGAGAAGAATTCACCTCTATGGGAAGAGAGTGATCAAGATGGCTTGACTTGGAGAGGAAAGATGGATGAAAGAGTTCATACCTTTGCCTACAAGAAAGAGATAAGTTCTTATTATTTTTATTTACCCTTGTTTATTGGTTGTAAGAAGGTGGCATAATGTATGGATCATGGTTGGAAATAAAAAGTAGAGAACTTAGATGCATGAAGGTTGTTCTATGTTAGTTTTATCCCTTGTAAAAAAAAAGAGAGAGAGAAGACTCCATTTATCATCGTGGAGCTATAAGAATTCCTTGCTCGGGGGTATGGCTAGAGCCCATGAGGTTCCATGACGCCATTACGGTAGGGTGGAGAGCAAGCCTGGTTTAGTTATATGACATTTGTTGTATTCCTTAAAATCAGTTGAGATAACGGAGTAATGAAATGTCTATTTCATTTGTATTCGTGGTGTGTTGTATTTTTATGTGATAGAAGGGTTGTTCTTGTGAAAAAAATAAAATAATAAAGCAAATAAAAATGCATTCTAGATTTAGCTAATAACAACAAACTCTATTTGAAAATATCACTTAACAGTACTATGTATTCTTGAAGATACCTCCTTACTGTGCCATGTTCCCAGTAATGTGTATGTGCCCTGCTCTTGTGATCCCATGATTGTAGACTTGCCAAGAAAACTGGGCGTTCATTTTATACCATAAACCATTTGAATTGATTCATTTCAATCTTACTATATTAAATTCATTTTGTCTTCCAAAAAGGAAAAAAATAAAATTGTTCATACTATTTTATCATGCCAATGCAGATTTATGTGCATCATATTCTTTGGAATTATATCTAGTTATTGCTTTGATTTAGGAAGAGAAGCTAGAATATTAAGATATTTTCTTTTCGTAGCAAAAATAGCACTATGTTATGCTTGTCAAAACACCTTTCTTTAGACCATCCTGTAGATAATGAAATAGAAAAAAAAAAAAGGGGGTAGTAGAGGAATTCCTGTCAAGAAGAAAATCTGGTTCAAAATCCTGTCACTAAAGCACTTTATGCAAATAAACGAGCAGCTACAAGTTCTATTTGCTTCCACAAAACAAATTATAAATGAAGTTAGTTGTTGAAGAAGAAAAAGATTAAAATGTAAAGAAATGAAGTTAAGACTTGATAAAATATCTAGGACTGTTTTTGATTTCTTCTTCCAGCTGCCTCCTCAGCGTATCATTTGGGGTTAGAAGGTCTGGGGACCATTCTGGATACTGATAAAATAAAATCCTAACAGTCCCCTCAAGTTCTTGTTGACACGGAACAAACATGTTTTCAACATCTTTGATCTCCTCTCTCCTAAACTCCCATGCGCAGTTTGGGTGAGATCAGGGGAGGCTTTGTCATCGTTGTTCCTTACGTAGGAGTATTCTCATGAGGGTTCAGCATTTCTATTCGAATTTCAAAATATCTTATGTTTCTGGGATCATTCTTTGGAGTAAATACTAAGGTCTCAGGAAAGAGTAAAAACAACAGCATTGGCACCACTACCCAAGATAACCCCTTCCTCACTCATGGCTCGATTCACTGTATTTGCTGTCCAATCTATGGTAATTCATCAGGCTCTCACCAAAGTTTATTACCCTAAGTCCAAACCTCATTAAATTCTATGTTCACTTCGTGACTTAGCTTGTAAGATAAGAAACTTTGCACATTTCGTGTAATTCTGTCTGAAAGGCGATAATTTTCTTCATGTGGCCATCGATTGTATTGAGTGCACTTTGACCAAACTGATTTTCGTGTCAGTAAAATCTGGCGCTACCACCATAAGAAATTTATAGCTTGCAGCCGAGAGAAAATCTATTAAGCACTAACACTGCTCAGTGGGAGAGAATAGTTTTGCTGAGTTTTGCATTTATATCCCCAGTACTTATTTAAGGCAAATAGCGTACCCAATCTCTGCCTTAAAAGTCCCTGTCATTGCAGTAAAATCCAATGAGGAGTGTTGGCAAGTTGTATACTGAATCCTCGAACTTAGAATCCTGTCACTTCACCTCCACCTTTGGTGCCTTCGATGTCTTTTTCATGTTATGGTATTTACACTGATTGTCACTTGCCTACTACGCAAGAAGGTGAAAGAAAAAAAGAGGACGCTTTTGTTTATTATTTCACTAACTTTGCACTTATGTTTTCCATCTTATGGGCTGTGGTGTCTTGCATTCAAAGTTGATCAGGAGTCAACATCTCCTTTACCACCGTTAGTTTGGCAAGTAGGGGCATTAATGGTAGTAGTTGGTTGCGCTGCATGTTGGACACACCAGCATAAACCAATCCTCTAATATTTATTTTAAAATTCTTTTTCATATCTCGTAGAAAAAGTTTAATGGTGATTAATCTTCCTTGATTTGATAGCTTAGAGTTTTCTACAACGTATTTTTGAAGAGCACATCAACACTTGATTCGAATTGCCTTCTGTGCAAATTTTTAAACCGGATCCTCTATTGTTTCTTGCATGTCATTTAATGGCAAAGGTACATGGAGTGCCCCATACGTCTTCCTCTGCTGGTCAATATATATGCTAGGATCCCATGCTGTGATTATTGTTCCAGCGTCAGCGCAATCTGTGCAGCACAAAAATTGCAAATTCGATAATTGTCTGTAGTATCTTGTATTTATTATTCAACCATCTGATTTAATATTGCAGAGTAAATAATATCTACTTTAACAAAAATAATAATAATAACATATAAAATCATTGAAGGGGAAGTTACTCAGTTGGGAGTCATGACACTTCCAATTTCAAGTTAAATGTTAGGATACCTGATTTGATATTTACCGTGCTCCATTTCTTCTGCAAATCGATTTAACAAACTTCGACAAAATTCTTGGTAAGCAGATCATATTATCCACCAACGCTCCTTGTGTGTACGTACAAACAATCTGCCATGAAATGCATGCCACCAAATCTGAATCATAAATGTTTTTCCAGCAGTCTCAGCTGAAGATGCAACAACTTGATCTTTTAATACATGTGTACTTCATAATTGATCAGATAATCAATGTTAGAATTGTATAAGAAAACATAAATATATAAACACCCAAAATCTTATTTTGATAGTCGTCACTTCTGAATATATATTACCATCAAAAAAATAAATGTTGAATAATAAACCAGAGATCAAAAAAAATTAAAGAATAAATGAATTTGATAGTAATAAAGGTTGCAATAACTTCACGATTACTCTACTCTGCTATTAATGAATGGTTTAGATAATAAAACAGAAAGTTGTGTTATTACTAGTTTGAAATGATGATAAATGCATGAACAGAAGCTCTAAACCGAACTATCTAGCATTCTATTAGCAAGCATACAGGTTTATGCTATAATAATCGTAGAATTCGTACATTAAAGAGTCTGGAAGATTCAAAATATTAACAACTTGCATCACATTATACTCATAGTAACAAAGCTAAGTAAAAATAAATAGAAAAAGTAAATAAAATAAAAACGAGGAAGGAAGTTGCCTTTCTAAGTTTAGTATAGTGAAAGTGACGTTGGAAGTTTCAATTTTGGAGTCCACGCCTATCCCATCCACTAGTTTATTTTAATATCTCCCACCTAATTCATAGGTTTGAATAATTTCCCTAGACCCTTTTACTTAGATATAAGACTATAGTAAATTAAAATAAAGAATGAAAGATATGTAAGACCAAAAAAAAAGGGCTCCACATAATACTAGGAAATCTTTGAAAAAAAATAGTTTCTCCTTAATTATTTCCCTTCTCCCATCCTTTAGGAAGGAAATTAAAGAAAATGTAAATAAGGAAAAGAATAAAGTTTTTTTTTAAATAAAAAGGATATAAATATAAATAGAAAGTTAAGTTGATTATTTAATATTATGAATCTAATTTTTAGTAAATAAATGAGTGATTTAATTATATTATCTAGAAAGTGGGATCACATAAAATATGTAATAAGAAAATAAATATTTTTATATATTACATAAATTATTGTTTGGGATTATAAGGGAAGTTAAGTTAGTATTATTGTTAGGAGTGGTATTTATCAAATTAACATCAATACCAATATATGTAATAATGATGTGATTAATATTAATATTTTTGAAACTCAAATAAATGTTGATGAGACTAGTTATAATATTAACGGTACATCGATATGAATACCATTTTAGTATCGAGTGGTATCCTCAACACCTCTTCTCCCATGTAACCTAAATTTGTTTTGATCCATCTCGATACTTGTGCAAGGGTGTGGGCGATGGACCCTACGCACCCAACCTCACTACTCCCCATGTTCCCCGTCATCAACAACATGTCAATGATAAAAATAGCCAGTTGTCTGAATCTGTTCAAATTTCATGCGTAGGCACTCTGAAGCTGCCTGAATGTGCTGAAGTAGTTAGAATCCCGAAATCCTGAGGAAAAGACCTCAAATTAGGTACTTACTAAAAATAGTAAGTTGCCAGATTTCAATAAGATTTTAGTGGGATCTTGTATTGGGTCTTCTGACTGTACTACTACACTTAGATTTTACCTGGATAACTCAATTTGACCCCAAACAAGCCTGAATGATAGAAACCCTAATTTCATAGACTTAGCTATCATTTCAATCTAGGTCAAACGACGGGACATCCCCGGAAGGACAAAAGACCAGAGACAGAGAGAACCAAAGCCACAAGATCAGAATGGAGCAAAAATTAGGGGGTCCCCATCTTGGATGGGGTGATGTGTGAAAAGGTTACAACAGGAGGTAAACAAACATCCAAGAAGATTTATGCTCTCATTCCTACTGTCATGTGAGAAGACCCTTGTTGCATAAGGATCAATAATGAGATAAATTTTTCTTTATCTTCTTCCTTTTCATTCAATCAGCTGTCTAGAGCCATTGTTCATGACAAATCTTAAAAATTTCAGCCTAATCAAGCATCTCAATCTCTCTCTTTCAAACACAAAGCATTTCATGCAAGAAGATGAAGATTCCCCTCTAAAAATTGATATGGGTTTGCAACTAGATAATGAAATTTCTTTCCTCTTTGACATTTTTCAGCCCCAAATCTGGTACCTTCAATGCATGTAAAAGAAAAGGTATATTTTGACAACTCTAGATCTTAAATAAATTGGAATTAGAGTATTTTTTTGATGAAAGATGAATATCAAATTGTTAATGAGTCAAAATTTGAGGGTTTCACCTTCCATGAGGATCTATGACAGAATTGTGCTTCTAAAGAGTACAATCAGCAAGTACACAT
The DNA here is from genome assembly GCA_007115665.2 of Sequoiadendron giganteum. Lineage (NCBI taxonomy): Eukaryota > Viridiplantae > Streptophyta > Pinopsida > Cupressales > Cupressaceae > Sequoiadendron > Sequoiadendron giganteum. The sequence continues at coordinate 405,294,586 of CM021104.1, forward strand.
AGATCCCATATACACTAAATATTTTCTTTTATTCATGACTAGTCCTTGTCACAATTCCCACATTACCTACGACCATGGTTGACCTCTCAACTTGTAAGGAGAGTATGCTACTTCTCTCAGCCTATAAACGATGAGAACATAGTCATCCAAACATCTACATCCTATCCATCTGAGTCTGACCCTCCATCACCATCTTCTCTTAGGTATGTGTAGGATCATCATGAAAAAAATAGGCCCTTAAGTGGCGATGAAAACCAGAGTTAAGAAATTTGACGTAAAAATTTGAATAAGTTATCTATATTATTTCAAAAATATGTAAGAATAGAATTTGTAGCGATTTCAGAATACCCTACTTATTATTTATTTTGAATGCCTCTCCCATGATTCCCATAGTGTCCATTGACTATAATTTTTTTGCTTCTCCATGCATCTTTTGATTAACTAGACAAAAAAGCTTGGAAGCCATATGCAGGAAATGAGTATAGTATTGCAGTGGAGGATAAATGAGGTTAAATTAATATTTTTAAGTGAAAGTTAAATGAGTAGTGTTTAGCAGATTGCCATTTTCCTTGTGAAATTTAATTTTCCTTGTACTCAAGTCCAAGATGAAGGAGAAAATTATGAGGACTCTACATGGTGCACCTATGGCTGGTCATACTAGCTTCTACAAGACCTAAGACAGCTCTGAGAAATATTTTCCTAAAAGAGCCTCAAGGAGCATGTTCTCAGGCATAAAACTAAGCATATTTTTCCAACAGATTTTCTCAGGCATAAAACTAAGCATATTTTGATGAAAAGGTTAACTCCTTAACTAGTTTCCTTCTAGGACCTATTCACACCTAGTTCTTAAGTTTACTTAGGTTAATTTTAAAGTATACATAGGATACTTGTCTCTTTGTGTCTCATAGTATATAATTATGTCACATGTCTTATTCTTATGCCATCACATGTCTCACCTTATCTTTATAAGCAAGACTTCTCTAGTACGCTATTCATCTTAAGCATTCTTGTGAATATTATATTCATGATTGTATTGTTGTTTGGTAGAATAACATCTCTTGTTGGTTTTTTCTTGTGTGTGGAAGGTTATCTGGTGTTGTATATTTGTTGATTTTAGTTGGTGAATTCATTTTGGTATCAAAGATTTGAATCTTGCAAGCCCCTTCTTAATATTGGAGTGTTTCTACCATCATTTTTTTTGGGAGTGCTCTTGACTAGATTTGACCCCATGGTTGACTCTAGAAAGGCCAAATCTATATGGATCGATAGTAAACATGATAAAATTTGGAGAAAATAGCATCTAAGTTTTTTAGACCCCTTTTCTTCATCGTATGATTGTCCATACAACTAGCATCATCATTCCTGCTCTAACATCATTAAAAACAATTATGGGGCAATCTTCATTTGTTGGGTAATTTTTTTATAGTTTTTAAAAAAAATTTATATAGTCTATTTTTAAAATAAAAAAATATTAGGGTTATATAGGGGTTCGTAGACCCCTATACTGTATATTTTCCATACCATAGACCACTAGCCTTGGTAGGGCCTATCAGCCCATATAGCCACTCACCTTGACCCTTAGGTACTTAGCGCTTTAACCTTGGCACTAGCACCTAAGAATTAAGCACTTAAGTTCTTGAAACAACGATCCTCCTTTTAGGTCATGTCATTGGTGAGAGTTGCCACACTACTACCTCCACCCTTCTACATCACTATTGGCTCCATCACTTAGCATCACTAGAACTTAGCTCAACCTAGTGGTGTTGCCCATAGGCCACTTGCTCCCAATTCCCACCTACACCATGTAGTTATTTTCAATGAAGCATAATTTTATGCCAGGGTGCCAATTTTTTGTAAAAAATTAGTTGTTGGAAATATGGTTCCATGTACTTTAATATGGTTCCATGTACTTTAGTTGTAGGTGATTCTTCCATATTTTGCTATTTTTTACTAATTTTACCATCTTGAAGGTGTATCTTGTATTCTTTTTGCAACTAGCATAAATTTTACATATGAAGTCAAAATTTGGATTTTTTTGGAGACTTCTTATAATATAATAAGGAATTTGATTATAAAATCTACTTTCCATTTTGTCAAGCATTTTTTGCTAAAATTATAAAAACAATTGTGTTATAAATGATAGATTTAAGTTTTTTGATTGTACAAATTATTAAAAATATTCATTATAATTTGTTGGGGGGTTGTAAATATAGATTTAATACATTATGGGGGTGTAAGGCACATTTTAAGTGTCATTTTTTTTTTAATTTCTTGGTGTTCTTTTGATAATCATGGTAGAACTAAGGAATATTGAGCTTCTGACTCCACACAATTATCACACATGAAAGTTAAAAAATGAGATAACTATTGCAATCTAAAGAAGTATAAAAATTGGTAAATAAAAAATAACTTAAATTCAATAAAGAGTTTGAAAAATGTATTCATAGAAATAAATTATATTAAGCCATAGGGCTCAAAGGATTACATGTATAGATAATTTTTTTTTGTTTCATATTACAAAGTGCACATGTAAGAAATTTGGGGAAAAAAATGATAGATTGTATGGTACAGTCAATGAGTTTTGAATCTTGTAACTAGAGACATACTTGACATCAATATCTCCATCTATGATTTTACTACCCTTTAGGATTACCTTACAAAGTTCAAATTAATTTTATCACAATTGTAAGGATGTGGGCATGAGAAAAATGATAAAGAATGTATCTTATTGATTATCTAAAACTCGAAATGTCTATTTCAAGTGTTTTCATCTACTTTCTATTCTGCTATAGATTCCTCAAGGAAAACATTTAATATTCTTAACTTTTAGTTATTTTGTGAGTATTTTACTAGGGAGCAAGCTAAGTTAATTCAGATGGACGCACTTCCTAGTTCTAAGAGACAAGCATTGATGTTTCAATATTCCAAGGGAAGAAGAAAGAATAATAAGAAGCCTAAGATATAATATTCTTCAAGAAGTGAGTCTCTCTCCAAATTGAAGTAGAAGAAAAATCAAAATTACACTCCTTCTACTTCTTCCAAATCTGACAAGACTTCCTCCAAGTCAAAGAAGAAGAAAGGAGATCCTTCTTCTTTTATGGAAAACCTAGTAATGGTTAGTCTCATTGTCTTAAGAGGTTAAAGAAATTGGAGGAGGCCATGAGGTAAAAAAATAATTTAGTTGATAAGGAGGTGGTATTTTCCACAACATGTCAAATTATGATATTGTTATTAGGATTCAACCATGTAGTTTTTTGAGTCAAACATATTGACCCACATTTCATAGGTAGTGGTTCATAGGAACCCATCTCTCATGATAATAAATAGCAAAATTTGGAAGACTTAGGTGACACCAATGCTATTTTGAGTATTCAGTGGTTACACTCATTTGGAGAAGTATTCATAGAATTTCCAAACCATGGAATTCAAGTTTAAGGTAGATGGCAAGGAGGTTATATTTAGGGGACTGTATAATGAAGCTCTTAGAGTTGTCTCAAAAAAATGAATGGAGATCATTTTTATACATGGTGATGTCGCTTGGGAAATAAAATGTATGATTTCATCTAAGTCCATGGAAAGTGGGCATAAGCACTATCAGGATGATTTGTAGGAGGTATTGCACAACCACAGTGTAGTTTTCAGTGATATTCCTCTAGGGAGGCCACCTGACAAAGGATTTGAACATACCACTAAGCTTGAGGATGGGGACAAGCTAGTAATCACCACCCCTATCGGAACCCCAAGAATTTTAAGGATGAGATTGAAAAACCCATCAAGGAGTTGTTGGATATGGGACATATCAAGCCAAGTTCGAGTCCTTTTACCTCCTCTATGGTGTTGGTTAATAAGAAGGATTAAACTCTCAGGATGTGTATTGATTACCATGCTTTGAATAAAATAAAAAATAAAAATAGGTATCCCATTCCCAAAGTTGACGAGTTGTTAGATGAATTGCATGGGGCTATCTTCATCTTGAAGAAAGATCTCAAATCGGGAACCACTAGACCAATGTGCAAGACTAGGAAATCCATAATATGACATTTAGGTGCCACTACAATCATTACAAGTTCTTGGCCATTCCATTCAGTTTGACCAATGCCCTCACAATATTTCAGTCCTACATGAGCCACATTTTCAATAAGCAGTTGTAGAAGTTCCTTCTTTTATTTTTTGATGATATATGTATATACAACAAAATATGGGAGGACCACCTGAAGCATCTTGATGAGGTCTTGGGGATTATAGAGGTACAATAATTGTATTCCAAGGCCTCCAAAGGTGAGTTTGGAATGAAGGAGATATTGTACTTGGGTTGCATCATCAGTGCATAAGGATTTCAGGTGCATCAGGAAAGGATCCAAGTGCTCTTAGATTGGCCACCACTGAGGACACTTACAAAGCTGCGAGGGTTCTTTGGCCTATGCAATTATTATAGGAGGTTTATCAAGGGTTTTCCTAGCTTGGGGAACCTCTCATAGACCTCACCAAGAAGGGTGATTTTAGATGGACCAACGAGGCTCAACATGCATTTGATAAGCTTAAGGAGGCCATCAGTACCTATCCAATTCTTACATTGTCATATTTCTCTTAGCCCTTTGTGTTGGAATGTGATACCTCATGAGAGGGTATTGGTGTAATGTTGATAAAAAATATGCATCCCATTGCCTATGAGAGCAGGAAGCTTAGAGATACAAAGAGACTATATTTTATTTATGATGAGGAAATGCTTGCCATCATGCATACGTTGGAGAAGTTCAGGTAGTATTTGGTTGGTGGGTAGTTTGTAGTTAGAACTAATCATAATAGTTTGAAGTACTTACTAGAAAAGGAATTAAATGAAAACCAATAGAAATGGGTTAGTAAGATTCAGGTGTATGATTTTGATATAGAGTATGTGAAGGGGAAGAACATAGTTGTAGATGCTCTATCCAGGAAACCTACCATAGACTCCTTGTCTGAGATCTTAATAGATTGGAAAGCTCATCTCCTGGTCGAGTACTCCAAGAATGCATTTGCTTGTGAGTTAATGGATGGAAAAATCTAGGATGATAGGTATAAGGTAGTGGATGATATCATCTACTACAAGGACATGATATTTTTTGTTCCAAAATCTAAGTTGAAGGAGAAAATCTTGAGAGCTATTCATGACACTCCTTTGGTAGGACATACAAGGTTATATAAGACCTATAAGCAGATTAGATAGAGGTTCTCTTGGAAGGGCCTCAAAGATGATGTTATATAACATGTTAGAGAGTGTACCACTTGCCATAAAAAAAAGTAAGAGTACACTTTCCCAACTTGCCTATTGTAGCCTTTACTCATTCTAGAGCAGAAGTGGGACACTATATTAATGGAATTTATCATCGATCTTTTTAAGGTACAAGGTAGAGATTTTATTTTCATAGTGATTGATTGGTTAACTAAATTTTTATACTTCATGGCTATCTCATAATAGTATAGGGCACCCCAAGTATCAAACTTATTCTTCAAAGATGTATTTAGGTTACATGGATTGCCAAAGAATATTGTTAGTAATAGAGATAGTCGCTTCCTCAGTACTTTTTGGCAGGAGTTATTGAGATTGTCAAGTACAAGGTTAACTATGAGCACTAGCTATCTATTGAATATCCAAGATATTGAGAGGGGGGATGTATCAATATCTTCTTAAACTTATTGAACAAACACCATCCAATTAATTCAATGCATATAACAATAAAGATGAGAAAATATAATAACATAATATGAAACCACACAACACATGAACACCAAAATTTTACATGGAAAACCCAATGAGGGAAAAACCACAGTGAGGATTAACTCACTATATATAGTAGTTTCGAAATTGGATACAAAAGAGGCTCACTACCAGATACAAAAGCTCGCCGCTTACAAGTAGGACTCACTGTCCAAACAAGGAGGCTCACTACCTACAAAAAGATTACAATAACAAAATGACTTACAACTAGAATATGAACTGGTAAGAGCGCACCTAACAAAAACTGATTCAGTTCCCTTGATGCCCATTAAATAGACTTAACACACTTCACTTCACATTCACACTATTCTTCTCATTCGAATTACACTTCTTATTCTGCACAACAATTCCATGCATTCCAACTTAAAAACTATCAATATATATATTTGATACATCTGTAAGTATCAATTAGGTCAGCCTAATTAGATGCAATCTTTATTTACCAAAAGGCTAATGGTTGGATTCAAGTTAGTACAAATATTCTCCAAAATGATTCATTCATGTAACATGCTATATCATGTTGGTATGGACCAAAGATGGGTCACTCATATAATACAAATTAAACCATTATACTACTGACTTTTTATTAGGTTGACCATGGATAGACCTAATAACAACATGTAACACCAGACCAATGCCAACTTTCCATACGATTATATGAGCACACAGGATTGTATAATTACAAGCTTCCAATATTCAAAAACCCTTTCCCAAAGCCACAAACAACAATGATCACCAGAGGGGAAATGCAAACCAAAATACTGGACCAAAAATACCAGAGGATGTAAATTGGTTCATACCAGTTCAAAGTACCAGATCAAACTGACAACTTAATTAATATGGTGACATCAATGAAAACACAAAGTCTGATCTTCTTCATTTTTTGAACAATCTCTCCCTTTTTCATTGATGGTAACATGTGCCAAAAGAATGTATAACCTTTTACTTCACACTTCTCTTTCTGCATGACAGTTTCTCCAAATCTCTCCCCCTTTGACATCAATGGAAAAGGGTGACCAAAAATAGGATGTAAACTTATGTACATGGTGACATTGCATATACAAATAAATTCTAACTCTAAAAATTCCAAAAACTCAAAAAATTCCAAAACTCTCCCTTTGTTCAATAATCCAGTTTTCTCTTCTTGTTTTATTCATTTTTATCCCTTTTCTTTCCTTTTCTCTCCTCCTTTTTACAAAAAAATGGGAATTTTAATATTCAAAAGCTTAAGTAAAAATAACACTTTTCACCTGAAACACTTTATTGTATCTCTTTCTCACAGTTGGAAGAATCCGCTTCCATGCTAACACAACATAATCAATTTTGGTACATATGTTGTCCAACAAGGCCAAAAATGTGAATGAGGATGACCAATCCGTAGACAAGCACTGTCGTTCACAATCTTCTGCATTATAGAGTATTTTGGAGAGATGATCTAACTGGACCTCAAAAATTTCTTTAATAAGCCAGAAAGTTCTCACCACATCTTCCCTCTGTCTTTGAACAATCAACAACTCTGCTTGCAATTATCCAACTCTTATTTTTTTTCCTTCTTTGTCTTTAAAGAAATCAAAATTCTTTCCAATACTATTCATTTCAGATTCAATGGTATAATTTTTGTTCTAAACTTATCGACCACAACAATCCACTGGAGACAATACTTGTAGATGTCAAACATTTCTTTAATGCATTTTCTTGTCTCGCTAATGTGTTCAAATAACTTTTTCTTAGCATTGACACACATTTTCTCAATCATATCTTCAAACTTATGTCCTTCCGATCCTTCTAGTAACATTATTTCTTCAACCACTTCTACTAAATTATCCGGTAATGAATCAGAAACACTTAAAATAACAATACCTTTCTTGGGAAAATACTCAACCAGAGCATCATTGATTTTAAGTCTATCCACTAGAGGTAACACACTCCATAATTCACCAATATTATTCATCTCACCTTTATCTAACAACGTTTGAATATCATCAAGACTAGAAGATTTAGATCCAGACAGGGATTCTTCTTCATTCTCCTTTTCTTCTGGAATAGTGATGATATCTTCTATGATAACTTTTCTCCTTTTATATTCTAGAGGGGAATCACCAATAACAACTTTTAATTACTTTGTGCCAGAGGAAGAGCCCTCCTCAAATCGACTAGACATAGGCATATCAGAGAATAGATCCTTTTGGAAGGATAAGAAAAATATTTTGCAAGAACTTGCATTGTCCTCTGTACCTTCCAAATGCCTATAAACTTGTTTTCCAACAGGGACCCCAGATTCCCACTTAACATTTTTTTCCCGGTAGCGAGCTAAGAAAGTAAAATACCATACATGTAAGCAAATACCCAAACTGGAAAGGGTAACCCTCGACCAAGGACATTCATACATTCTCAGTTAGATTTTCCAAAATTAGACTACACAAATCAAAGTGCTTGTTTTCCTTCACCATTTTGTGTGTGAGATATGCAACAATAGCCGAAGTGGAACCTTCATGATTTTTGAAATAGATTTTGTAAAAAATAGCATACAAAACATACCTTACACCATGTCAACAATAGTATTTATCAATATGGCTTGGGGGTCTTTCCCGATTCTAGTTAGTTCCTCCACCTCTTTGTATTTCACTATTTTCTTTTTGGGGAGGTCACCAACAATACACAACCCAGTAATAGCTTCAATTGCTTCCTTCATGATAGGGAAGGGTTTGTCCAAAATAATGTTGCCATCCTTGAATTTACTTAATAGGAATAAGATGATTTCTTTGTCTGTAAACCAAGGAAAATCCCCCCATAAATCCATGCCTAGGGTTTTTATGTTTTGCAAGTCGTTTGTCTTTAACCCTTGTTCCATTTCCTTTATTTTTCAATGATCAAATTCTTCCAATTAAACTCCCTTAAGCCTTAGTGGAACATTCCCACTCGATCCCCTGTTAATAGATTTCATCGTCATACTTAACTTCTTCAAATTATTTCTTGCATAACAAAACTTCTTCTTTTACCTTTTATAGCTGTGAGAGAGAAAGTTGCCATCACTTGTTCTTGATTGTTCACAATGATTTCTCCAGATTACCTCAGAATCATTCCAAATTGCTTTAGGAACGCTTCAAGATTGATCCAAGTCATACTTTAAGTTTATCAAGTGTATAGTTGATCAAAAATGACTTGTGAGTTTTTCTTTATACACCATCGCGCTACCCTAATTCATATTAAATGCAATAAGCTTCAAAAAGCTAATAAAAATGTTCTTTCACTACACTAAGAAACCCTAATTTGCTTTGCAAATGAACATGCTTGCATTTTTTCTTCCAGTTTCTTTTATATAACCTCTTTACATTCATTCCTTACAACATATCCTCGTGGCAACATTAGACACGCCATATTTCTAGGGGGTTTGAACAATTTTTCTGTTAATACTCCCCCTAAGACCATGCTAGGTCTAATTCCCCGAGGAGTTGTCTACATCCAATGAGGGCACAAACACATTTTTCATCTTTGGTTCTTCTTTCTTCTTCCACATCTTGTTCATTTCTTGCTTAATCTCATCTTTTTCAATTTTCTTCACAGGTTCATTCTTCTTTACTGGAGCAAACTGCTCTCCCTTTTTACTTCTGCAAACTTTTGAAATATGTCCCAGTTTGTTGCAATTGTAGCAAACAAAATTTCTTTTATTTTTTTGACGTCCATTAACCCTTGATCTGCACTAATTTTATTTGTGTCCAAACTTGTTGCAATATAGTAGTATCCAACAAAAGATGGATTCATTCTACCTTCATTAAAACAATTCATAATATGAGTTATGCATTCACTAGATCTATGTCCTATTTTCTTGCATGCATAACATTGTCTAGAAAAGGAACCAAAAAATTGATTCATCCTACTTCTACACTCAGTTTCCTTGTGACCAAATTTACTACATGAAAAGAAAACACCATTGAAAGATGGGCACCTTTGAGAATTTGGTTGTTTGATAGGCAGTCTTCTTCTTGGATTTCTTTTCTGCTTCCCTTTATCTTGAATCTTTTGATTGTCCACTGGATTTGAGTTTTGCACATTTTTAGAGTTTTCACCGACTTCATTTCCCAAACCACCTTTGTCTTTGGAAGGTCTTTTTCCTGCTATCAATTTATCAAGTTTGGTGGAGTTTGTCTTGAAATTATGGTCACAAAGTTTTTCTTTCTCCAGATCTTCTTTTAGGTTCATCACTTCTTGTTCAAACCTTGAGCATACATCAGACTTACTTTGCATCACCATATTTAGACACTCTTCAATTCTCTTCTTTTCTTCCACTTGCACCTTTAATCCTATAATCTCCTGATTTGCTTGTTTCAATTTCTCACTCACTTATTTATGTCTTTCTTTGAATTCTTGTTATCATAGGGATTTGCACCCGCATGCAAGGCTGGAAAGCTCTGCAATCCCATGTAACATTGGACTAATTTCAGGTTGTAGGTACCCTATTGTGAAACTACACGTCCGGATTAAAGGATGACTTCCTATCGAAACTCCTAGAATCTAAAACTGTGTGAGGAAAGGGAGAGGATTTAACAATGAAACTGAATGAAATTCTGATCATATGTTACTTCTAAGAGATGATGCACTGGAAAAATTCTAATATGCAGACCTTTTTCATAACTAATATTCTCAGAAAATTTGTTGACACAACCCAATTTGTGCACTTTAAACACATTAATATTTCACTAAAAGGATATGTTTGTTCTTTTCCTATTAAGGGGAATTGAGTTCTCACAAAATAGGAGAAAGAATAAACTTCTAAGCACAATTAATGACCTATGATAAACTGCAATTATATATATGCATTAATAAGAAAGACATAAATTTGAAGGTCTCTTTGTGAAACACATCAAACTTGCATCAGATTGTTTAAATAATGCAAAACACCAAAAATTGTGAAGGTTTCTTTGTTTCTATTATACTATAAAGGAAATACTCTACAAAATGACAAACTAAGGTAACCTGTAAAGCTGTAAAATTATACTAATATAAAAAGATGAGTTACAAATCTCTTTCTCTCTGCAAAAGGTTATTACACAAGAGATGAAAAATAAGAACTAAAGGAAAAATAATAACTTTTTCCAATATATATAATAAAGGAATGCATAAAGAATCCAAGAGGTGGAATTGAAAGTGAACTGAAAGTGAGAAAAGCAAGCATCTCATGAGCAAAACCAAAACTATCCAAAAAAGGGGCCCACCAATGCTACAAACTGAGCTTAAACAACTCGAAACTCCATCTCATACTATATGTAGCTAAAATGTGACTCAAGATTGACCTTTGAGTTGACTAAAAGTCAACAAATTGCATGGAGGTGGCACTAAAGGTGAACTAAAAGTAAAAACTCATACCCACAAGCAAAGATTAAAATCTTCAGAAAAAAGGCTCGTAACTGAAGGAAAATGAACTTTCATTGTATCAAAATGGATATGCATGTAAGTTGACCCAAAAAGTCTTTAAAAAATGCTCCTCCAGCTGAAGATGTAACTCAAAAGTTCCCCTTTGCATGGAATTCTGAAAAAAACATGCAAGTCCTCAACTTCACATGCACGTGAGCGAATTTTCTTATAATATTTTCAGTATTTTCCCCTTTTTTTGACAATAGTTGCTTCAAAAATCATTAAAAACAATCAATATATTGCCTTTAATAATTTTGAACACAACTTTACAATATAAAATAAAGGGGAAAAAAACTAAAAAGTCTTGCAAAAAAATTACATCTCTCCTTATATCTCCCCTCCATGCATTATCCATACTTAGCATTTTGCATAAATCATACCACCTTTACTTAGAATATCCTTGCATCGGCCATATTACATGCACTTAGCATATATTTCAATGCTACATTGCATATTAAAATGTTTTCAAGCCCGGGCATATTGCATGTTTTATATTATATCACTTAGCATAAATGATAATACCAAGAATCATACATAATGCATGTTTAAAAAATGTGAAAACATCAGTATTAGCAATTTAAGGTATATGTGTCAAACCGACCACATAATACCTAGCATCATTGTGTAGGTCACAGAGACCACGGGGAATTAAACATAATCAATATGTTAAAAAAGGTAAAAAATTCCCATTGAACCTTCAAGAAAAAAGGATTAGGTATAAGGAACCCTAATCGTTCCTTTCATTCTGCACTTGGAGGGCGCCGCCATGCATAATTCTTTTGATGCATTTTCTGGTTCTCCACTCTAAGGCTGCCATGCTTGATAGTCTCTGAAGCTCAAATACGAGATTGTGATTTCTTTGGCCGACATGAGTGAGGTTCCTACTTGAGCTCAAAACTCATGATGTTTCTGATGATTTTATGAAAGAAAATTTGCAGGAAACATGGTGAGCTTCTCATAGGCACCAATCTAGACATTATTTTCCTCATTTTTGAAGCATTTTTGGACTTTATAGCCACAACTTTGCTTACATTTTTTGATAAAACTTCTATTACCTTACCTCTATCCTTGGTTATGCTTCCATGGTGGTGAGAGTCTAGAGAGATTGATGGAGTCTTCTCGAGGTCGATTTGAGGCAAACTGGAGACTTTAACATGAAAAATTGAGTGCATTTAGGCTAAATCCATGGCTGGTAAGCTCTTTTCATGCAATAAATACTAGCTTGTGTTCATATGACACAAAAGATTTAAACCTTTTGTTGTGTAGCCATATTTTCCTATAATATACCTGCAAATATATATATAAGTCTGTAATATGTTTGAATGACTATGCAAAATTTCGGCCATTGTAGAAATTTTTTGGCTTTGTTGATTCTACGGCCTAAGAGCCCAAAACCTTGCATTTCATTTCAAGGTATTTATTTACTTATGTAACCCTCCATGCACTTGAGGGTTTCTATGAAAATATGTAGGCCATGGCTTGCTTGGAAAAATCCATTTCCTTCTCAGTATTTTGAGGCCATGGCTGTGATGCTGGGTTTTTCTCTTGAAGCTTCTTCTATAATCATGGCTCACCTTGCTTGCTGCTCAAACTTTGAATGCCTTCTTTATGCATACTCTTTCCTCAAATTTTATCTCTATAAACAGGGCTTTAATTTTGTAGGAGTTAAAGGTCCTTTTGTATGTAGTACTTCATTTTCATTTTGCTTATGAGCTCCAAGTACACCTTGCTTAGATTCTTTCACAAATTGATCTCTTTTTGGTAAAGAATTTTCTGCATCTAAGGGTGTAGATGACTTTGAATTCAACTGAAGTAAATTGCTAAAGGCAGACTATGAAAGATAATACTTTGAGTGTCATTCCTTAGAGAGCATGCTCTCGAAGCTCAGACCACTGCATTCTCTCAGAGATCACATGTACAGTCATAGAGAATGACTACCATTAAACATATTACCTTGACTGTCCCTCTCGATCTAGCCTGCTACATACTTTTTATTGCATTAATCGACATTTATTATTCTTGGTATCTTAAATTGTTGAATCTTGTAATTTGCATGGCTTTGAACCTACTAAAAATGTAGTTTATCCATTAGGCACCACCTATAAGAACCACTCTCTTTTGAATCTTTGGTAGATTTTGAATGTTGAAGGTCTTTTTACCTTTATTGAAAGCTCTCCACATTCTATATTCTACCTTTGCAAACATTTATAAACACTACCCACAGGTTGTGAGGCTTATCATATGGTCATTATGCACTGTCACTTGAATGAAAATATTGTTCATACTTTGATAGAATTTATCAAGCTGATAGATTTACACTTGATGGAGTCCTTTCCTTTCCTTTTCCTCTATTTTAAAAGCTCTAAAGTACAAAACAATTTCAAATGTGAGCATAAGAGTATCTTTTCAGAAACATTATCACTACACATTACATCGTTATGGCATTATTTTCCTTTATGCATGCCCTAAATTTTATTTGCTTCATGCTGACAACCTTGATGTGATGTTTACCTTCAGAGGACTGTCTTCATTGACCTTTGTGTAGTTCATTGCATTAGTACTATCCCTAATGTTGGTCATCTATATCATTGATTCTTTAGTGGTCATTGCATATATTCTCTAAACCTGATATCTATGCTCCTTTGTTGATTTGTTTGATTGATGCAAAGTTAATACTTGTATTCTACAAATCCTTATGATAATTATTTACTGCCTCTAGATAGATATGAGCATAAACATCTTACTTTGAATTAATGTATGCATTTGATCACTCAGGAAAAAGGTTTATAGTGAACAATATTTACCTTATAGAATATTTGTTGCTATCTTTGAAGGACCATCCTTTGCATTTGATGTTCAATCCAATGTAACACCTTATAACTCTGTATCTGCTATAGGTAACTGTCTTGCTTATGGAAATCTATCTCTTGGCCAACATGTCACCTATGTAATAGTTTTTTTTTGATGCTCTATTTTCTAAGGCTTTCATGAGACTGTTTATTCTTTATAACCTTCAAATTTCCATTTTGTTATGCATCTGAAAGAGATTCTCCAACTTACGTGGGTAGTTAGATGAGATAATAGACAATGATCACTAGAACATACCCCTTGACATTCTTGTTGATGTTTTCCTGTGACAATGCCTTTGCTTACAATCATATAGACTGTCTCCTTGATGATGATGCTGAAGTTTTTATGATGTAGACCTATTTCTCTTTGAGCCTCAAGACTTTATATGTATTTCAAAAGTTGTTTAGAAACAGTCTAGATAGGATTGATACCCTGCTCTCCCTTTGATATAAAGGGGCTCAGTACCTCACTAAAATGCAAAAGAATGTAAGGTAGAGCTGAAACAAGATAACAATAAAATTGATGATCTCTTAACATGTTTTGATCATTCTTTTAGTATGATGAGCAATAAGATGCTTTCTCAAACTATTTTCACCATGTTGAAATAAGGCTTCTTTAAGAAAATCTTCTTGGTTACAACAAATTTTTCTAATGACTGTTTTGAATATTTCATGACTCTCATATAATGATGTAAATGAGAGGGTGTCCTCCAGATATGCTGGGCTCAACCCTTGTGGGAGACCATTTTGCTCCACATATCTGATGAAAATTAATCACAAACATAATGAACCTGTTCCTACATAGTGAACAAACATGTTAGCAAAATAATTGAAGCTGAAAGCTTCCATTGATCTTATGCTCTTTGATCATCTTCTTTTTGATGACTTAATCATCCGATGAATGCCTGATAGGTTGTAGGTTACATTTTTGTTGGTAATATAGGCATGAGGAAGGATGTGATTTATCATTTCTCTAACACCACCTTTCAACAATCTTGCACGAAACCATAGAGCTTGGAGCTGAATCAACCTAGATGCACTGGAGGCACTACAACTTGAAGACATGGAGTAAAAAATGATTCATCATTACAAGCAATGACAAATCACTCCCTTTTTCCTGTTTACATTATCTTCAGTTGTGTAGTTTACAACTTAATTTTGTATTCATTATTTGATTATAAAAATCAAATTAAGCTACTCCCATGGCTTGTGTGGGACTTTGGTTTTTACAATATGAATAAAGCAACAAACATTATACAATTTTATGATTTTTTTTGTTACAATTACTTGCATAATAACACTGAAGATTCAAAAGTAATTAGATTTGTTCAAGATCAATGAATACTTAGTAGATTTTTTTTGAAATCACTTGTGTACCTTCAACGATGAATGCAATTCAGCTCTACCTATTTTGAGTTGCAGCTAAAAATAGGTAACAATTCCTTCAATCTCTCTTTCAATTTCTAGATGCATTCATTTGCCTCATCAAGATTTTCTTTCAGATCTCTATTTTCATTTTCAGCCTTGTCAAGATCTTCAAGAGCAGCCCAAAGCTCTTCTTTATCCATTTATTCAATCTGCATGATCTTCCTCAAGTTGTTAGGCTTCCTTAGAGGAACCAAGCTCTGATACCAATTGTTGAATATCCAAGATACTGATGGGGGGGGGGTGGGGGGGCGGGGGAGCGGCGTGAATCGGTATCTTCTTAAACTTATTGAACAAACACCATCCAATTACTTCAATGTATATAACAATAAAGATGAGAAAAGGTAATAACAAAATATGAAACCACACAACACATGAACACCAGAATTTTATGTGGAAAACCCAATGAGGGAAAAACCATGGTGAGGATTAATTCACTATATAGTAGTTCCAAAACCAGATACAAAAGAGGCTCACTTCCAAATACAAAAGCTCATTGCTTACAAGTAGGACTCACTGTCCAAACAAGGAGGCTCATTGCCTACAAAAAATTACAGTAACAAAATAGCTTACAACCAGAATATGAAATGGTAAGAGTGCACCTAACAAGTATTGATTCAGTTCCCTTAATGCTTAGTAAACAAACTTAACACACCATCAATTTCGTACACTTCACTTCACATTCACACTATTCTTCACATTCAAATTACACTTCCTATTTTGCACAACAATTCCACACATTCCAACTTCAAAACTATCAATATAAATGTATGATACATCCACAAGCATCAATTAGGTTGGCCTAATTAGATGCAATCTTTATTTACCAAAAGGCCAATGGTCGGCTTTAAGTTAGTACAAAACTTCTCTAAAATGATTCATTCGTGTAGCATGCTATATCATGCCGACATGGACCAAAGATAGGTCACTCATATAATACAAATTAAACCATTATACTATTGGCATATGGCTCGGGAGATTTTTGGCATATGGCATGTAAGTGTTATCATTGATGGCAACCCTGGCAACCTTAATGACATCCAGTTTGCAGTATAGTTTTGGCATCTATCGACATAACATAATGAAGAATAGGGCATTCAGCTACATAAATAAAATTTGATCTAAACACCTTACCGTACATATATTTTGAGTTGAGGAAGGTTTGTTGATGTTTGCAATACCTTGGTGATGGACTATTTTGATGTGAACTCACTGGTACGTGATCTAGAAGATCCGGTGCACTAATTTGTTGATTATCTGTGCTAGAAGGCTGACTCGACAAGGATAGTAATTGTATATGTATAAGACAATTAATTATAAGTCTTCATGATCGATTAAGTGCTATTTGGGTCCTCTCTTTGTCTTAACCGACTTTGGAGGATACACATAAAGATTTAGTGGTGGATCTGGCTAACATTGTAAAAGTAACTTAATACTTTATGAAGCCAATTGATGGATGAAAAAATCCTTGATTGTAGATATATATAAGAGATTGGTTTTATCATATAGATAGAGAATGTAAGTGTGTGTGTGTGTAGAAGTGTGAATGTGTAATATATCATTGTTTAGTGTGAGATTCAATAGTTTAGTAGTGTGAATTTGATCATAAGTGATGCGAAGATCAGAAAAGAGCAGAACATAGCAAAGCAAAGTGCAAAATCAGAAAGCAAATCCAGAACCGAATCTATGAGCTTCATTGGAACTGTCACTTGGCATAAATAGATGTTACTGTCTCAGTTCAACCTTCAGATGGTCTTAATCTGAATTTTGTATGGCAGTAATCCTTTCTCTTGAGCAGTGAGCTCTAGGAAGTGTGCCTGAATACAAGTGCATTCCTTTTGTAAACAACTATATTTGAGTACTCAAACTGTGGATTAACCTCCATCGTGGTTTTTCCCCTAACAGGGTTTCCACGCAAAAATCTGTGTTATGGTGTTATGAATGTTTACTTTGAATGCATACATATTTTCTTTAATGCAATGATGAAATGGTTTCAAGTTTTAGATTGATGAAAGTTAAGATTTGTTGAACACTGATTCAACCCCCCTCTTAGTGTTCCCTTGAGTCCAACAATTGGTATTAGAGCTAGTTCCTCTGAAGAAGTTTTGCAGCTTGAGGTGGATCTTGGAATTTGATGGAATCTGGTAGTCTTCAACAACAACTTATGGTGGCACTTGATGACCTTGATCAGTCTAAAGTAGAAGTTCAAGAATTGAAAGAAAATCTTAGAGATGCTGAGAAATTCATCCAATCATTGAAGGATCAGATAGTAAAATCCAAGGTGAAGAGGAAAGATCTTTGTGATTAGATTAAACAAAGGGGAAGTGAAAACATGGATGATGCTCACTTGAATCAAACCTTGAAGGAGATAACCGAAGAATATGAAAATCTTGCTAGAGACAATACAAACCTAAAACATGAGATGGAATCTATGATGATGAAGATGACTAGGAGATTGAAGAAAGGAAGAAAAATGAGGAAAATCTTGCTCATACCTTGAAAGAGAAATCTGATGAATGCAACAGAATAAAAAGTTAATTCACTTAGGTGGAAAGTGAATTACAAAGAACCAAAAACAATGAAGAAGAACTTGGTAAGCAGATTGTTACTCTTAAAAGTGATCTTGTCATTGCAAATGAATACAAAGAAAAGTTTAAGATCAGTTCAGTAAAGCTTGATGAGATGAATCAAGGGAAAAAGAGTGGAAATAATAAGAGAGGTCTTGGATATGAAAAGGGAGAAAGTTCCAGATCAAGACAAAAGAATTTTAGACAAAACAAAAATGGAAGACATCTGCTAAGACAACCTAATGCACGAAAAATTAATGGGTATTGTTTTTCTTGTAATAAGTTTGGTCATATGATTGCAAAGTGTAAAAGTAATATGAATTCAAGAGTCTCATCATTTTTTGGCCAGTGCTTCAATTGCAAAAGGTTCGATCATAAATCAATTGAGTGCAGAAATGTGTCAAGTTACTCTGTTGCTAGAAGAAATATTGAATGCTATACATATGGGAAATTTGGGCATATTGCTAATCAATGCAGATCTAGAAGAAGCCATTGGAATGATTGGTCAGGACAAGAAAGCATTGTGTGTTACAATTGCAACAAGTATGGTTATATTGCAAGATTTTGCAGAAACAAAAATGTAGACAGAAGAGGTTTGATATACAGAGGTAGAAATATAGAGAAAAATGATAAAGGGAAAGAAAAGATAACTACAAATGAAATCAGGGATCAGATGAAGAAGACATGGGTAAGGAAAAATTATTCTGATGCAGGAAATGGTTCCATACCAGAATCTACCTCTGATAACTCTTTCGATAATTGATTTCAGGCCACTGGCCTAGGGGGAGTCTTTTCAAAGAAAACCCTTCCCCCCTATCCTAGATGGTACCAGAATGTAGAGAATAGTCAAGAAGGTGTACTTATGGTGTAAATAAGTTTTGGTTAACTTTAGCAAAGAGAACTCAGACAATTCATAGGTCCGTAGAAGATTTTTCTGTCGTCGTTTGGGAAATAGAGTCTCCGAAAAACTTAGGGAAAATACATTTATTGCACATGTGCGAGCTATAAAAGTCAAGTCAGAACCATCATTTGTCACTTTGCATTGAAGAAGAGAAGAATGAGAGCACTCGATAGGTGAATTATGAGGCAGTAAAATTGATTCATTGACAAATCTTGAAATCTATCAGGTATTTCAAATTAATCTCAAACTCTTCATACAATTCAGTGTGTGGTTGCGAACCCTAACACGAAAAGGAAAAATATAAAAAATCAAAGGATCGATCACTCTAGATGAATATAACAGTGCAAAGATTAGGTCTATGAGGAATTTTTACTTCCTGATGAATTAAAGCAATTGAGCGAAGCTAAGCATGGAAATTTGAATATGTGGAGTGAGTTTCTATACTTTGAGAATGTGGAATTCATGAAATTCATATTGAGCATATTACATGATGATGTTTTAACTTTGGAAAATCCTTACATCATTTCAAAAGAGGCAATTGAGAACTTAACTAGATTTTGCAAAGTCAGAGATGTTCCCAGGAAGAAATCTATCTGGAACAAAGGGGTCAAAACCCTAACCAGAATAATCAGAGATCAGAGAGCTCTGATGATTACAACAATCAAGAATCCTGTTACAAAGTACATTGCACACAGAATAAAATATAAAATCCTCTACAAAAATTGAGAAGGAGCTACATCTGCTGGCGCAGTGTACATTGCTCACAAAATGATAATTGAAGGTCAGGACTTTGACCTATGCGGGTTGTTAAAATATTAGTTCATGGAGAATGTTCAACTAACAAAGGAATCAAGTTATCCATCCAGGTTTGACACTTTAATCATATGTCTGGTGATGTATTTCTTGAATTGCTTGCTGAAAATCGATAATGTAGTATGGAAATCAAACAAACTGACATGCAATCAGATATACTCTTATTCTAAGAGCTTGGATAATTGGGATTTGAAATTTGAAAATTTCTTTAAGAATGTGCTTGAAAAGTGTGGATTAGTCAATATTTCCCCTCCAATAAGAACAATGGAAGTTGGTTCGTCTTCCGGTAGCACTGTTAAAGGACAAAAAAGAGAAAAGGAAATTGTTGAATACAATCCCCCTGAAAGCAAAGTTCCTAGGATTGAGGGAAAATGAAAAGAAAAAAGAAATTGTGGACATTTCAGACGAAGAATCTGATGAAGAAACTAAGAATCCATTGAAAAATGAATCTGAACAAGAAAAAGGTAGTGAGGAAGAAGAAGATCTGACAAAAGAAAAGCTACAAAAACTTATCCAAGATGTAGGTGGCATGCAAAAAATTGCGAAGGTATGGTCAATTAGACCATCATACAATCAAGACCTGATTCTGGAAGTTCTAAATGCTCATGTTGAGCACTGTAACATAAGATTGGAAAGTCTGAAGGAAATTCTACCTGAAGAGATGATCGAGTATAGCAAAAAATCAATGGGCTCTAAGGACAGAGGCAAAGAAGAAGGTGAAGTTGTCTCTCACCTGAAGGAACAATTCAAACTATCTCTTTGCAAACTGAAGAAGAAAATGAATGAGTTGAGGCAATGCATAAACTCAACCACAAACATCTACAACTATTGCATTTGTTGGCCCCATGCAGTTAGCAATTACAAAGAGAAGTTGGATCATATTGAAACATAATTGAATAACATTGGAATTTTTTTTATCATATCTTAGGATCCAAATGGCATTGTCAGGAAAAGAATCTGGGAGCTACAGTCAGAACACACAAAAATTTAACTCTCCAAGAATGTTCTTGTGGATAATTTTTGGAAGGTAAAGGATCTAATTGAATGTAGGTTGGAGCAAATGGTGGAAATATTGAAGAATGACGAGAAAATGGAAGAAGCAATTACAATTCCTGAATCTCTCATTGAGATTATTAACAAGACTTCCAAGAACAATAGCTTGATCATTATTATTGGAATGACAATAGATGGTTGGAAGAAGTTCCTTTCAGAAGTGAAGAAAAACCATAAGATAATCTTCTAAAGATATCAGTTAATTGTTTTCAATTTTTTGAAATTTTAATCAAAGGAGGAGAACTGTAGGCATATATGTGTTCAATTTTTGAAGCGTTGAGGATTTTGAACACATGTTTTGTCTCTATCTTGTCAATATCACTTTTTGTCTTTTTGGCATATGGCATCCATGCTTTGTCATTGATGTCAAAGGGGGAGAGAATGCAATGAAAAATATCCCATAGAGGGAGAAAAGAAAGCAGTATAGGAGGAGAGAATGCCTTATAAATCTCAAGGAGATAAAGTGCAGTAAAAAGTTTGGCAGTGTACCTATAACGATTCTGACACTTAGTCAAATTTTCACTATGTGTTTCCATCAATGCCAAAGGGAGAGATTGTTGGCATATGGCATGTAAGTGTTGTCATTGATGACAACCCTAGCAACCTTAATGACAATCGGTCTACAGTATAGTTTTGGCATCTACCGACAAAACACAATGAAGAACATGGAATCCGGTTATAGGAATAAAAGTTGATCTAAACACCTTACCGGACATATATTTTGAGTTGAGGAAGGTTTGTTGATGTTTGCAATACCTTGGTGATGGACTGTTTTGATGCACACTCATTGGTATGTGATCTAGAAGATCCAGTGCATTAATTTGTTGATTATATGTGCTAGAAGGACGACCCAACAAGGATAGTAATTGCGGATGTATAAGACATAATTAATTATAAGTCTTCATGATCAATTAAGTGTTATTTGGGTCCTATCTTTCTCTTAACCAACTTTAGAGGATGCACATAAAGATTTAGTGGTGGATCTGGCCGATAAGGTAAAAGTAACTTAATACTTTATGAAGCTGACTGATGGATAAATAAATCCTTGATTGTGGATATATATAAGAGATTGGTTTTACCATTTAGATAGCAAATGTAAGTGTGTGTTTGTGTAGAAGTGCGAATGTGTAATATATCATTGTTTAGTGCGAGATTCAACAGTGTAGTAGTGTGAATTTGATCATAAGTGATGCAAAGAGAAGAAAAGAGTAGAACATAGCAAAGAAAAGTGGAGAATCATAAAGCAAATCCAGAACCAAATCTATGAGCTTCACCAGAATTGTCACTTGGCATAAATAGATGCTACTATCTGAGTTCAACCTTCAAATGGTCTTAATCTGAATTTTGTATGGCAGTAAGCCTTTCTCTTGAGAAGTGAGCTCTAGGAAGTGTGCCTGAATGCAAGTGCATTCCTTTTGTAAATAAATATATTTGAGTACTCAAATTGTGGATTAACCTCCACCGTGGTTTTTCCCCTAACAAGGTTTCCATGAAAAAATATGTGTGTTATGGTGTTATGAATGTTTACTTTGAATGCATACATCTTTTCTTTAATGCAATGATGAAATGGTTTCAAGTTTTAGATTGATAAAAGTTAATATTTGCTGAACACTGATTCACCCCCCCTCTTAGTGTTCCCTTGAGTCCAACATATACTACCAACTGTTTATTAGGTCAACCATGGATAGACCTGATAAAAAAAATGTAATACCAAACCAATGCCAACTTGCCATACGATCATATGAGCACATATGATTGTATACTTACAAGCTTCCAATATTCAAAAACCATTTCCAAAAGCTACAAACAACAATGATCATCAGAGGGGAAATGCAGACCAAAATATTGGACCAAAAATACTGGAGGATGTAAATTGGTTCTTCATATTTGTTCAGAGTACCAGATCAAATTGAAAACTTAATCAACATGGTGACATTAATGACAACACAGAGTCTGATCTTCTTCATTCTTCCAACACTATCACCCTTAGATATACATGCAAATAGAGATAGTGAATAAGCGGATTGAAGATTATTTACGCAACTATGTTGCGGGGTAGTAGAGGGCCTGGGTTAGATGGTTACATTTGGGCAAGTATTGCTATAATACCACTTATCACATATCCATTAGGATATCACCCTTCAAATATTTGTATAGTTATGAGGCTTATTAATTTATGGATGTGGTATTTGGTGATAGTCAGGCACCCAAGGCCAAGGATTGGATTCAAGAGAATCAAGATATCCTTAAGTCACTTAAGGATAATCTGCAACACGCTCAAAACTAGTAAAAGGTTTATATAGATAGACACAAAATAGAGCGTACCTTTGAGGTTGGGGACTTGGTATACCTTTGCTTGTATCCATACAAGTAGTCCTCTTTAAGTAGGAGTGGTGCCAATAATTTAAGATTGAGGTTTTATTGTCCATACAAAATCATTAGGAGAATAGGTGAGGTAGCGTATGAGTTGGAGCTATAAGAGAACAACATGTTTCATGTATTGTTCCTTAAGAAGGCACTTGGATAGCAGGTTACAGTTTCAATAGAGCTTCCACCCCTGGATGAAGAGGGCAAGTTGATCTTGATTTCAAATGAGATTTTGGATGTTTGTGAGAGGAATTTGTGAAGTAGGACAATCAAGGAGTATCTTTTTAGATGGAAGGATCTACCAAGGAAAGATGCCATATGGGAGAGTGAGTAGATCCTTCAACACCCTAGTATGAAATTACTTGTGGGAAAGTAATTTCGGGAAGGGAGGAATATAATATCCCCTTCCAATTTATAGTCTAGATGATTTAATGAACTATTTGATTCTCGTAAGCTATTAAATAAAATAAGGGAGATAATTATTGATTATTTAATATTATTCTTCTCAAGTAAATAATATGAATAATACTAATTAATTAATATTAATTTAAAGTGACTTAAGTGAGACTTATAATATTTATAAAGTCACACAATTTTTTGATCCTAACACTTGGGGATGTCTACATCCATTGTGATGTCTAGGTTGATGAGTCCTTTGCACATATGGATACTCCATCCCCTACTTATTAACCATTATCTACTCAATCTTCTTCATCACTTGAGGATATATTTCTTCTTCAAGGTGATACAGATGATGGCCTTGATCCACCACCTCCATCTCTATAGGCCTTGTGCCCTTGATGGGCTCGTACCAATATTGAGGAGGTTGGATTTTTTGTTGGTGTTTCCATAGATACTTTCCAATTCATTCATGAACTTCAAGAATGAGTCTTTTGAATCATGCCATTTCAACTAATCTTCATAATTTTTTTAGATACTTCAGGTATTCCTAAGTGGGATAATGCTATAGTTGAGGACTATTCCTATTTGAAGAGGAATTATACATCCATGATATTGCTCCTCTTCCCTAGGGAAGAACAATTGGTTTGGTGTTGCCGCAATTTTTGTCATTTTCCAAAAAACACTTTCATCTTGATTTTTTTTTGTCTAAGTTAGAACTTGTATACCTTTCTTATAGTTTTTGAAACCTCATCAAGATCTGATAAGGTTGTCACAACCTCTCTTTGGCCCAATATTTCAATGTAAAATTTCAAGTTTTCCATGTCGATCAAGTTATGAAAGTAGTGTCGGAGCCCGACGAGGTTCTCACAACCTCATTGAGCTTTGATTAAATAGAGAAAGTTAAGAAAAGATTGGAGCCAACCTTATTTTAGAACTTTTACAAGGTTTTGAAACCTTTTTCAGTCCTCAAAAATATTTTAGAAACCTATTCTATCCCTGATGGTGAAGAATTTTTGGGTAGCACTTGAATGTTTCGACATACATCTCAAAATGAAATTATTAAGCGATTACTAAGAAGGTTTCTAAAAAATCGTTGGGACTTGATATTGTTCCATTTACAATATTCTTGGATTGATATATTTCAAGTTTTATTAAACAAGGAATAGTAGTGCCGAAGTAAAAGCCATAAATGAGAATTCAACATAAACAAAAATTATCAAAGTTATTATTTTACAAGAGGAATATTAAAACAAGACCAGAGATTGTTGCAATTCATTACACCTACAAAACTAGAAGAGATGCATTGCAGGAAAAATAAAACACATTGAATAGAGGATTTAAACACATAAGTTTCTATATCTTTACACATATATCAAATTACATAAAAAATAAGAGTTTTGATACATTCTTTCAGACACAAAGGGTAAACATCAGAATACGAATCCCTTCCACTACCTCATGCAATCTCTCTATATGTATTGGTGAAAATAGGTTTTCATTTGACTACACAAAATGAGAAAACATCCCCATGTCATTCCTTTCCAGTCCAACGCGAAGGAGGGAAAAAAATTTCCTAGCATTCTCATGTTGGAGAGTCGTGGTGATACATATGGCATCCCCCACCAAACCTACTCGTGGGTCTTCATTGAGGTTCCCCATAGCTACCTCCACTTTGGATAGGTACATCAACCTTATCAGATTCTCTACAACTCGAATACCCCATTCTATATTGCCAAAGTTGCAAGTGATGTTGTATAGGAACCATTCTAGAAGCACAAAGTTGTGAACATGCACTTGGGAGATGAAGTTTTCCTTGATGATTTTCTTGATGACCCCTTCTTCTACATCACTCTTGATGAGGAACATCTCTTTGAGTTGGTCTACTATTAGTCACCCAACTAGACCATATTCTACACTCTCAATTGTTAGAAAATCCTCTCAATTATCTGAAACATCGCCCTTCGAAGTGCTTGAAATCTTGAGACGATGAATTTGGTATGTGAAAATGAAGGTAGTTCCTCTAAATTTATAGAAAATAGATGTTATGTATGTGAGGTGAATTTTGGGAGGATTTCCTTGGGAGCAACTAGCCATTGCAAGGACACTGGCAATTGCTTTGAAAGTAAATGAATGTAGAAATTGATATGATGGAATTTTGTTGAATTCCTAGTTAGATGAGATTTTTCATTGAGTGGTAACATAATCAAGAAATTTTATTATACATTTCATAGAGAAGGGAGGTCCATTAAGGGGAAACACTATAAGCTAAAAAGTATGTCCAAATGGGTAAATACATCCAAGAGGATGAAATGAATAGGATTTTTCACAACTATCTAAGGAGGTCCTTGTTTCTCTCCAAGACTTCTCATTCTCATTATAATAAAATAGACAAAATAGTCCATCCAGTTTTGTTGAGACACAAGAATGACAAGGTGAATCAAAAGCCAAGGGAAAAAGGATAAATAAATTTGATGTATTTAATACTATTAAATTTAATAAATATTTTGATGTTGATAAAATATGATGGAATATGCATTAGGAATTACAACAAAAAATGTATCATAAGTAGTACATAAGTACATTGAGCAATAATATTATCAAATCAATAATTTTAAATACAATACCATTAAAATTGAGCCTTCCATTTATAAAGCAATTATTTAGAATGATCAATTAAAATTTAGTGACATTAAGAACTTAAAAAATTGGCCATTCTAATTTTATTTTGTGTTAACACTAAAACTAGTAGTCACAAAATCTGGATAGTGTGGGAAAATATGATCAATCACAAGTATCTCAAAACAAACCATGTACTTAAGAAACATAATATGATCAAACTAGTTGTTATTAAGGATATAATTTATTTAACACCTAAATATATCATATAAAAATACCAATCTTACCTTGTAATAAGTTTGATTTACCATACCATATTTAGACTAGATATTATTTACACAATAGGTATTACATCTAGATCTTAAGAAAATATTGTATGATAATTTGAAAATGAAAAATGCACATTAAAATTATATTAAAGGTTAATCAATTATGGTCTTTGTTATTTCTAAACCAAGCACTAATTTTATTTTTATTAGAGTTATTAAATATATTAGTGATCCCATGAATAAAAAATTTAATTCGATATACCTTCAAAATATGGTGCAATTCTATGGAGTGTACTTAAAAAATTACCTTTCGTAGTTCTATAATAAAAGGCTTACTATAAAGAATCAGTGTCACTTAGGATATTATTGGAAGAGTTTAATTTAGGAACTAGTAAAAGTCCCACTTTATTATAGTATAATAAAATATATTTACTCTTACTAAAAATCCTATTTCAAGAAATAAAGCACATTGAAGTTCATGTCATAAATATTCTCTCTAGTTAAGTTAATCTAATTATCAAGTAGAAGATATACTATGATCAATAAAATATAGTTTGGAATCCCAACAATCACATATCAATCCTCTATGAAGTACTACATTCCCTAAATTTAGATCAATTCTTAGCCTTAGGATTTTTAATTGAGGGGGAGTGTGAATGTCACTCAAACCTCCTAATGGTTAAATCTTGTATATAAGACACAAACGCCATAATATAAGACGTATAGGTATTATATGTATAATTCCTTTAGGCATATTGAAAAATTCTTCTCTTTATAAATATTCCACTTGTAAAGCATTGTATTATAGAATACCTACAAGCACTGTGCAATGAACCTAAGGGAGGCAAACTTGAGGATTATCAAGATCTAATAAGACTTTATAAGACCTCATGTAAAACATCATTTTTAAAATACTATGATTATAAATTACAACAAGATGATTTTAATGTAGTCTAAAATACACGATCTTCCTTTTGTAATATTAAAGGAGAGTGTTAGAACATAATTTCATTAGGGGTCACACCCTTATAATATTTATATATTATTTTAATACAAAAGTTATTAAATTTTATGTACATTATATGCTTTATAAAGCATATACCATTTAAATAATTAATAATCTAAAAACTATTAGATTATTAATTATTTATAAATGGTAGTTTTAAATAGGTGTGACTAACACCTCTTTATGTACTTTACCACCCTTATCCTATATTCAAGGAGATTTTCTCTTATTGAGAGGGATATCAATTTGGAGATTAATAATTAATTCTATCACCTATGCACAAATTCATTATTAGTCATGTGGAGGTAAGAATAAATGTATCCCTAAATTCAATCTATATTTTAATAGACTATTCTATAAGTGTTTTATGATGATTTTTACTCAGAAGGGTTTTCCCCATGTATATATTGATGCAAGACAACTACATCAAGACACCAAGAATAAGAGATAGATATAGAAGCCCCATAAATTAAAATTCAACAACTCTAAAATTGCACTCAAACTCATGGCATACCTCTTTTTGAAAATTATTTTGAACCATCAAACCAATGCCTTTTCAACTAAAAACTTGGAAAACGAAATCCCCCACATTCACATACAAGAAGATAAATAGATCATAATTTTTCTCCCAACAATACCCTTCCAATTTCATAGTAAAAATTCCAAAAAACCCTTAGTTTCCCATATTCAATAACAGGTAAAGATCACCCTTAAATAATGAAATGAAATGCTTGAAGATCCAAATCAATTTCTTGGCACAAATTGAGACTAAAAATAAAGGTGCAATATTTCTGATTTATTTATTCAAACCCTTCAAGAGTTACAACAACTATTACAAGAAACAAACTAATGATTCAGGCAAAAAGATAATACAAGCATAATTTATATTTTACATCAGAAATCTTCTACAAACCTCCTACAACCAGCTTCAACATTTGTTAAATCACACTCAAAACATCTACCTTTTTATTTTCATTCACCCCATTAAATTCCCGGGCATTTCTTCTACTCTATATTTTCATTTTATTTGATTTTTCAACCTCTAGCTTCCTCCTTCAATTTGGGTGTTGAATTTTCTTCTCTCAGTTACATTTTATAGAACTTTTCCTCTTCGTGTGCATTTGGAAAACTCTCCTACAAGTTCTCCTAGAAATACTAATTCATTTTTCCAAAAATTCCCTGAAACAATTCAACTCCACTACTCCTTCACCTAGGTGCTTGCCACCATATCCACCATTCAATGCATAATTTTTAAATTGTAAAAGTGGAGTTACACATCCCAAGAATGACTCCTTCAATCTTGGGCATTGAATTTTGTAACTCCCAAATTATTATTGATTTTTCACCTCCAACCACTCCAAATTAAAATTGGAATCAAATTCAAATTCACTTGTGAGTTTCTAAATTTGAGGAATTTTAAAATAGATGAAATTCTTGCTTGCAAGACACCACCAATCAAACCAAACAAAAAAAATCAAAAAACAAAAAACAAAATATTAAAGGTGTGCAGGATTGCTCGTGCACCCAGATGCTCTTGCATTAAACACCCCTAGGTAAGAAGAAATGTTTCATGAATTGAAAACTCATAAAAATTTGAAGACCTCATGTTTGCTTTGGATCCGTCATTCTTCTTTATTTTTCTAAAATTTCTTCTTCACCTTTCCTGAAACCTTCATGTCTCCCCCCTCTTTCATTCTTCCTCTCTTTCTCCCTCTCTTGAAATTTACCTCACTATACCACATTTCGTCCTCCCACTCTATCTTATCATCTTCATCATCTACAAGTGAATTGACTTTAACAAATTCACAAAAATCAATGAATTGAGTTTGGAAATCATTCTCACCTATTTCTCCTCCTTCCTCTTCTTCATGTAGGCCAACACAATGAATAAGATATTTCTGCAACTTAGCTTGTAACTTGTTTTTGCTATACCTAACCAATCCTCCTCCTCTATATTGTTCTCCAATTTTGCTTAAATAAGAATTATCTTCAACATCATCATTAATTTATTTGGAAAAAAATTCAATTACCTCACTAATCTCCTCTTTATCTGCTACCATAACACCATTTTCAAGCTTCTCACATCTTTCCACTTTGACTAAGTCATTCATATACAAATCAATATATCAATGAAGAATTCATAAAACTTAATTTTTACCTCTTCATTTTTTGTTGTAGCTTTCACTCCACTTTTTGTCTTTGCTAACCATCCCTTTTCAATTGCTGCAACTTGCATTAGTATGCCATCTTCTTCATCATTCTTTGCTGCCCCTTCACCTCTTTCACTTGAGACATTTTCTATGCATTCTTCTTCAGATTGTTGCCCCAAATTTTAAATTCTCTCCACATCCTCATTAAGACCAAACTTTGTTGCAACTTGACTATTCTCTATCTTTGTAACTTCACCCTCTTCTTCTACAAAAATACTATCCATTTCATCCTTTTCAAACAACTTAACATCAAATTTACTTTCAAAAATCTCAAAAAAATGATTCATTACCTTTGTAATCTCTTGTTCCTCTACTGCTGTCCCAATCTTTTCTTCATCTACATGGAAATCAACATCAATATTCTCTCTGAAAAACTCATAGGAATGAGATAATACCTTTTCTTTTTCTATTGTAACTTCTTTTCCCATGCATGCAACTTCATTTTTCTTCTCTTTTATGCCTTCAACAAGACATATATCAGCTGCTACTTCTTTCTTTTCCTCATTGTCTTCATTATCCTCTTTCTTTCTCCATTCTATCCTTTTCCTTCTCTTCTTTTCTTATTTTCTTTCAACTGCAATCTTGTGGGCTGCCCCCACATGTTCTTCTTTCCACAAACTTCCCATCATAGGGTTGTAATAATGCATTTTCTCATTTTTACTCTCGTTGTCCTCTTTGCCAAATCTGTCTATTTCATGAGAGATATCCAATTCTTCTCCTTCTTTTGGGTAGCATTGAGAGATATCCAATTCTTCTCCTTCTTTTGGGTAGCATTCTATCCTCTCTTCTTCATACGTTTCATCTATCACTTTACCACTACCACATAATTTCTTTTCACATTTCATTTTACCAATTTCACGCTTTCTTTTAGCCTCCTTAAGTTCTCTTCTCCACTCCATCTCTATCACATCCAATATAGCCTCACTCTTATTTAATTCTCCAATAAAACATTTTGTAAACCTCTTTTATTTCCACTTTTCTATAGGTAAAATCCTCATAGGACTTCTCATGACCCATCTTGTCCTCTTCTTCAAAGACATATTCATAGACTCACAAATACCTCTATAGTTATAAGTCCTCGCAACAATCTCTCTCTCTCTCTCTCTCTCTCTCTCTCTCTCTCTCTTCAGGGTATCAACCCTCTATAGTTGTGGGTCCTCCCTGCAACAAAATCACTCAATTTCAATGGTTATCCTCTATCCTACAATTTTTTTTGGAAGACACACCTCTCTTTATGCACCTTCTACCCAACTTTGACCTCTATTGGAGAAAAACAACAAACTCACACACTACACCCAGAGATCCCGGTGCCAAACTACCTCACATTCAACACTCTATTTGCATACTCAGGAAAATTGGCTTTGATAGCATCTGATGCAAAATGTAGGGCCCCGCCTTTTAAGGCAACCTTCCTACTCACATGGAATCCATATCTATAATAATTATGGTCATCCTTGGTACGTAGGTGGATTAATAAATTGCATGCTATGATAATACTTGGTTTGTTTGGTTATCTTCTCAATTGTTATAACCTTTAATAATATAAGTAGATATTACTAATTATTAGCTCAAGGAATGAAGAAAAGAATTTCTATTTCAAAACCATGTGTTTTATTTATAATAATTAGATTATTCTAGTAAATAATAAATAACATCCTATCTATAGCTATATAGACTATGTTGATACATATATGTCAAAAGTTGGGGGTTTATCTTTGACCACTTCATATTGAGGTGTTGTGACATTTTGGTACTCATAAGCGAGGGGTGACAATATTGATGACAATATTATAATTCAAATGAAGTGGTATTTAAATAAACATTGAATAGTACCATAAGAAGGTCTTAATGAATATAACCATGATGTTAATATTCAATCTCTGAGCGAGGTTACTAAGTGAAAATATAATAGTGGTCTGAGTATTTTAAAATTGAAACATTAATTTTCATGATATTAATATTAATAATAGAGAAAACGATCATTTGGAAATGAGAATATTTCATTAAGGCTAATAGCAATTAATCTCTGTGTTTGCATAGTGGATAACTTTACTTCTTATTACTAGGGCAAAAATCTTTGTTGGGGCAAAATTAACAAATGTTCATTTAAAACAGTCATTTTAAGACCATCAATGAAGTTATTAGTAAGTCAATTAAATTTTGGAATAATCTAATCTCTGCCATCTTACGAATAACAGTAATAAGACCCTTAATTGCATGGTGGTCTATCAAATTCCTCCAAGTTTGAGTTTGTTTATATGCTTGGCTTCTAAAGTAGAAATGTCTAGAATGAATCTTGAAGTTAAAAGCATTGAGTGGGTAGGATCAATCATAATGTCCCAATTAATTGTTGCATGGTATGCCATATTAAGATTTTAAGCTATTGTTGTGCAGAATAGCCGGGCAGTCACTTCAAAATAAATGATTTGGCTATCCCTTTTATTAAGCTTACTAAAAAGTAAACTTCCTACCCACTATCAGAGGGCCACTTAGTTTTGAATGCAAATCAATAGATTTTCCCATATCTAAATGGGAATTTAATAGATTTTCATTTTTTGGGGAAAGGTGAAGGTAAGAGTTAAGTGCCAAGCAAGCGTAGACAAGAAGGTAGGAATTTGCGTAGCAAGCAGAGCCATTAAATGGATATGTGACAGGATAGATAGGGGAGATGCACAACAGGGACATATCAATAGTGAAATAAAAAATTATGTGAGGGAAAAATTTAGGACTGCCATGTGGTCAAATCAGATTGGGTGAAAAAAAACATATTACATCAAAGAGTTTAACCCAACAAAGGATCATGGGGAAAAAACCTATTTAGGTGCAGCTATTAAAGGGAAGGCGAGGTTGTTAGTTGCGCAATTGAGAACGAGATCACACCATCTTAGATGCGAGACTGGTAGGTGGAAGATTCCTAAAGAGGTTTGGGAAGAAAGAACGTGCATATTCTATAATAAGGGGGCGGTGGAAACAGAATGGCACTTCGTCATGGAATGCACGGCTTATGAAGATATCCGCAATCAGTTCACAAATAGTTTGGGGGTGGACAATATGCAACAGTTATTTGAGGAGGATAAGATCAATCGGACGGCCAACCTTCTAGTCAAAATCAACAGCAGGAGGTCCGACTTGAAAAAGAGCTTGAAGACAAATTAAGTTGTTTGTCTCGGTCCCATAAACTGTTTAGTCTCGTGGACGTCATCAAAATCTTTCATACATTCATTCTACAATTAGTATAATCTAATTTAGTCAGCCTGAGGAGGCGTGAAGAGGGCACTAAGGGGTAGCTTCTACGTGAAGAGTGGTAGTTCAGTTGCTTCTTCGAGAAGGATGTCGCGAACTTCAATGGGGATGGCTTATAGTTTTTTGGGGGGTAGAGGAGACGGATTTAGGGAGCAGAGTTGTAGGGAATATAGAGTTTTGGGAGATTTTATTTTTATATCTTGGATCTTCTTCTTTTCTTAGGGAATCTAAAGCATTCATTCCGCTTGGAGGGAGCAACAAAAATGATTGGATTAAGTTCTCATTGTGGTTGTTAATTGGGTTGTGCTATAGAGTAGCCCTCGGCCTCCTCTATAGCTCCCATACTGGCTCGCTACCTCTATGCCTGTAAACGGTAATCACGTGAATATTTATGAAGCCTATCATTAAACCTATTTTGTGCACCTGCTGCAATCGTTGCACTTCATGAGACCATATTTTAGTGAGGCATTCTTGTTATTCACCACGCACCTTTCATAATTCATATACTTGCTACTTTAAATGGCTATAGTTTGGATTTATGCTATTTAGACTATAGTCGCAACAATTACGCTTTCATTTCCAAGTCTTTGGCCGCACGATAGACTCTGCGCATCAGGTCAAGCTTATTTTTTTGATGGTGTCAATGTGTATAAGATGGATTTGTGTATGAAGTTTTGTTTGCTTCTCTAACCTTCGTCTTCGAGCCTCTATACTTTTCTTGTTAAGGATTGACCTTGTCCTTAAGACTCGTGGATATAGATGTTTGTGCTATATTTAGATATAATACGTATTTATTGCTTAAATGTAACTTTTAATGGCTACATAAATCATTGGTTTTATAGATAATATCATAATATTTTTCATTGTAATCCAAGATGACACATATCCCTTCTTATTTGTAACCCAACCCAGATAAAATTTATATAAAAAAAAATATAGCAAATCAACATAATTATAGTTAATGTTCAGTTATATCATTTACTTTGTAAGAGACCCATAAGTCTATTTGACAAGAGTTGTAGAGTGTAATAATAAGGCCCATTCATACCTCCAAGTTTTTATGCTCGTTAACACCCTTGAAGTGTGGTCTTATCTCAGTGTCATTATTTTTTTATTCTTTGGATAATGATCATAATGTGGTTAAGCTGGGCGGGCTATTTGAGACTAAGTACGCTGAACTTTTCATGCATGTTATCTCTCATATTGGTTACCAAATATATTGTTCCTTTTCAAACTAGATTGTACTCATCAATGTATTCACTACCAATCTTGTCAGAACGAGAATTGAGAATGAGGATAGAGTTATATTGGAGATTAGTGATAGTTCATTTGATATTTTGAGTTCACTAGCCAATATTATGAAGACCATTGTGTTCTGCTCAGGTCCGATGTAGCTTGTCCTATGTTTAGTAGTTATCTTAGTTATATTTA
The DNA here is from genome assembly GCA_007115665.2 of Sequoiadendron giganteum. Classification (NCBI taxonomy): domain Eukaryota; kingdom Viridiplantae; phylum Streptophyta; class Pinopsida; order Cupressales; family Cupressaceae; genus Sequoiadendron; species Sequoiadendron giganteum. The sequence continues at coordinate 405,328,905 of CM021104.1, forward strand.
TTGCTTATTGTGTTATAAATATACTTAAATATAAAGTGTTAATATTCAATGATATTTGCATGTATATGAGAATATATATGTATACAAATAGAAATTTATAAATTTAATTTTATGTAATTAGAGTTAAATCTTTTATAATTCATCTATAGTTTTGACATAAAAAATCTATAATATTAAATTAAATAAAAAGAATTAGATGGAAACTAGAATATCATGATCATAATTTTGATCAATTAGTTGTTACCAAAAGACATTGGTAACATGTGATTGTCATTTTAATCCATGACTAGTGCAATATATGATATAATCTTGTTGGCATTTTAAGTTACCCTAGATGTATAGTGTTGAGTTATTATGTTTTTATAACTATTGAATAGGTCTTAAAGACTCTTGGTATTAAATAAATTTATTTGATAAAATAGAAACAATGTTCTTTAGGAAACTTTTCAATAAAATCTTATGTTTTGAAATTGTTACCAAAGCTTATCATTATTGATTATATTATTATCAGTAAGACAAGAAAGATTATTGTAGATTATCCCTTACAAATTTTGCTAACAAATACTCAACATATCATTATTATATTGTTATCACCACTTGAATGATCTTATAAATATTTTCATGCATTAATAATCTAGCTATTAATACATGATTTTATATCATTGAGTTGTTAAATTTTAAGTGTTATTTTGTTTAAGGATTGCATGGCTATTGTTTTGATATACATAGACATTGAGTCATATCTATTAGAATTTTATTTGTATAAATGAATAGACATGTATAATTGTATCCTTCATGTTACAATCACTAAGGGTGTGAGACAAGATGCATATCATTTGAACAAACCATTGTTGCTGGATATTTCTTCCAAATTAAATATGTTACAATATAATCACAAGGAAAATTGTATTAATGATTCTATTGTTAACCAGAGCATGTTCAAAAACCCTTATATATATTTTCAAACTCTTTCCAGATACATTAAATATGAATACATGTAATAATCATGATTTATTTTTCAATAAGGGGGTGGTGCAAGTGAGTCACTCAACTTAAAAAGTGATAGGTTTGAATTACACGGGTTATGTTAAACCCTAATTCTAAAATTAAAGTATAGGGAGAGATACATTAAGTCTTGAAGAATGTCAAACCAAAAGCATGTGTTATCATTAATGCAAAATGGTGAGGATTAGTGCTAGTGGTCTATGTTTGAGATTGCGATATATAGAGGCCAATTGAAATTAGGATATAGGTAAATTTGAAACTTTCATTTCTTTACAAACTCAAAGAAAATATCCTTGGAGTGTGTTGCCTAGTATATCCTTACCTAGGTCTCAGATCCCTGGCTTCACCTAAGTGGGTGGCAATTGAATATGGAACTTCCTGGGGTATTGGGCCATAGAAAGGGTTGTGTACCCACTTTTATAGTTTATAATTAATTGTATAGTGGTGTAAGATGAATTTGAGTAGAGTATCAAGTTTATCCCATGTCAGTGTTGATGCTAATCCATCTTTTTAACCCAGTGATTATATTCCTTTGTTATCCAACCATGTGGGAGATGGTTGAAGCCTAGTTGTCGAACTATGGTGCCTCTGTGAAAGATATACGTAGGCAAGGCCGTCTGAGACGAGCCCTCGAGGACTAGGTCTAGCCCCTAGGATTTGTTCTCTTATTATTATACTTGGGATTTACCATTGATATGTATTCTATTGGTCATCATGTGTTTGGTATTATGTTTGTGATTGTTCTAGAGTTAGTTGAACTACCTAAGTCTACCTCAATGATGTAGACTCAATTTATCCCTTTGATTCCACACCCTTGTTTGTCTAAGCAATTTAGTTATCAAACTACAATATTATAGTTTATAATTGGTTGAAAGTTGCACGCTTTTAGGTAGTGCATGCTTTGGTAGAAAATTTTGAGGGTTTTGCAAGCGTAGGTGAACGAAATTTGAAATTTGTGTTTTGTCCTTAACTGTATTTTAGTGTAAATTTTTAGGCATTACACAAAACAACTACCTCAAGACACCAAAAAATAAGAGATATATATATATATAGCAGCCCTATAAATTAAAATTCAACAATTCTGAAACTGCACTCAAACTCATGGCAAACCTCTTTTTGAATATCATTTTGAACCATCAAACCAATGCCTTTTCAACTAAAAACCTGGAAAATGAAAGCCCCCACATTCATCTATAAGAAGATAAATAGATCATAATTTTTCTCCCAACACTACCCTTCCAATTTCATAGTAAAAAATCTAGAAAACCCTTAGTTTCCCACATTCAACAACAAGTAACTTGATCACCCTTAAATAATGAAATGAAATTTGTGAATATCCAAATCAATTTCCTGGCACAAATTGAGACTATGAATAAAGGTGCAATATTCTAATTTGTTCATTCAAATCCTTCAAGAGTTGCAACAATTATTACAAAAAGCAAACAAATGACTCAAGAAAAAGACATTATAGGCATAATTTTGCATTTAACATCAAAAATCTGTTACAAATCTCTTGCAACTAACTTCAACATTTTTTAAATCACACTCAAAACATCTACTTTTTCTTCCTAGTCACCCCATTGAATTCCTGGGTATTTCTTCTACTCCAAGTTCTCATTTTCTTTGATTTTTCAACCTCTATCTTCCTCTTTCAAGCTCAACATTGAATTTTCTCTCTCTCCCAATTGTATTTTCTAAAAAATTTCCTCTTCTTAGGCATTGGGAAAAATCTCCTAATTCATTTTGCCAAAAATTGATTGAAAAAATTCAAATCCACTACTCCTCCCAAGTGCCTACCACCATATCCACTACTCAATGCATGATTTTTAAGTTTTAAAAGTGGAGTTACACATCCCATAAATAGCTCCTTCAAGCCCAGACATTGGATTTTGGAACTCTGAAATTATTATTGATTTTCCAACTCTAGCCACTCCAAATTGAAATTGGAATCAAATTCAAATTCACCTATGAGTTTCTAAATTTGAGGAATTTTAAAAAAGATGAAATTCGTGCTTGCAAGACACCACCAATCAAACCAAAACAAAAAAAGTAAAAGACAAATTAAAATATTAAAGATGTGCACAATTTCTTGTCCACCTGGATGCTCTTGCATCATACATTGTGTAATGTCTTTAATGTATGTATCTTGTAATTTTGATTTCATTTATCTTCTATTTATTTGTAATGCTATATTTATCTAATATCTTAATTTCTAACATCCTCCTTAGGCTTCTTCACTTGAATAAATCCACGCTTTAACACTTGCTTATATTTTATGTCATGTTTATTAATCAATTAAACATATAGTTATATAGTCACTTCATTCAATTTATTTTCCACATGAAATATGCAAAATACTCTTTAGCTCATACGGTTTCTTTAAAAATTATATAATAAATAAGGTGTGCAATTTTTTTACTAACTTTACATAATGTTACCAAGACTCAAAGCCTCTCCAAAAAATTATATTTTAAGTGAGGGAGTCATGGAGATAAGAAACACTTAATATGGTAGGTTTTCTAAGACAAGCCAACAACCTATATAGTAATAAAGTTAAAATAATTATTACAATTTTTTTTCTAAATATTTGGATTATAGTGATTTGCAATATCCATGGAAACATCAATAATATTTTCATGAGTTACATTTGTCCTTAATTATATTAAGAATGAATTATTACTTTATGATGTGCTACATGACATGGTAATAACAATAGATATAGGATATGGTTTCTCAAATCAAAATAGAAAAATATTAGTAAATATAATCAAATAATTATTTATATTATTCTACCTTAAAAATAAATTAGATATCACTTATTTTATTCAGTAATATATAATGGAATGATAAAAGGCATGATAATATGAGATAAATAGGAAAAAAATGAACCTCATAACTTGGGTAGTGGGAAGAAATGCTAAGAATGGTGCTATTAAAATGTCGAGGTAATCTAGGTAGGGTAAAATGTGTCCTAGGATAAACATAACCCTATGTCTTAGGAGGGTGAAAGTGTACTAAGGAATATGCATTGGTATTAGGGCTAGGATGTTGATTTGGTGACCTAGGTTAGAATCAACTAAAATATTTAGATTTGATAACTAAAAAGTTTCTAGTATTAGATCTATTGATTATAGGTTCTTGCAAATGACACCATGAAGAAAATTGAGGGAACACAAATAGAAATGTAAGTGTAAAATAAAAAATAGAATGCATGTAATAAATAGATAAATTTTGATTTTTGAAATACTAAATTTGATAATAAAAATATATAGTAAAAATATGAATAAGTATGACAATATGCCAAAAAACTCCCTAGAAACTTTGATGGCTATATGATTAATCTTTCTATGGGGAAAATATAATAGTATGAGGGGTGGGAGTGATGTTATAGTGAATTAAGGGAATTGGTGACTTTTCTCTAAATGACCTTAAATATTTTGATAACCTCTACCTTTATGTGTTTATCAATTCCTTTCATAGTACCACCTACTCAATTTTTTCTGAGAATTCTTTAGAAAATCACCTATAAGATCAATATATTCCTAATAAAAACCCTAAAAGTTGTAAATTTAAAAAAGGGAAGCAAAATTTTCTAACCAAATCAATATCCTAGAGTGCTTACCAATTGGGAGGTGTAATGACGAGAACTAGTAATTGATGAGGAGAATGAAATCAATAACAAGATGGAATAAAAATGATATAGGTTTAGTATGGGATTGAAAAGGGATGAATAATGAAAGGGAAAACAATAAATTAGGGAGGAAAAGTTAGAATGAAAAATAAATTATATGAGGGATGAGGGAAATAAGAATATAAATAAAAGGATGGAAGAAGGAATATAACTACACAAATATTATTCATGCATTCTAAATGATTATTCAATTAAATTTAAAGCTTGATGAAAATTATTCGAAGATAGATAATTGCTTGAAGGTTAGCTACAAAATGGTAAATAACTCTAAATTTTAATAATATTATAATATCATGTGTAGATGTCCTAATGAGTGTAGGAAGGCCCCATTTTATAGATTTTTGGGGGCTAAATTCTAGCATTTTGAATGGGACTCATTTAAATTGACCTTAGTTTTCCAAGGATAAGGCCTCATTTAATTGTTGGCACTAAAAAGGGGGAAAAAAATGCACCCCCATGAGGGGTAATAGTGTAGGTGAACCATATCCCAAGGAGGACAATATTATATACCAATATAAATTGTTCAAACTAAGATCAAAATATCACATTTCATCTAAATTGGGTATTAGGTATGAAAGTTATTGAAGAAACAAGGTGAAAATGGGGTTAGTTTTTGGAGGAGATAATAAAGCATTTAGTTTTTGGACCAATCACCTTGGAAATGTAGATGTTTTTAGCTTAATTGTAAAGAAACCTTATAAGAAGGGGTGGGTACACATAAAAAAGGTAAGGTAAGCATAGGGATAAGGTATGGGTCCTAAGAAGGGTCCAATACACATGGAAAGGGTAAAATTTCATATTGAAGGGATAGAAACTAGGGGGAAGAGAGTAATAGGCTAGAAAAGGGTTCAAATTGGAAAACTAGGTAAAACACTAAAGTAGGAGAAAAATGTGGAAATAAATTTAGGGTCTAAAACTTGTGTTATTACACATGGAGACTAATTCATTGGGTTAGAGAGTTGGTTGAATGAAGTTGTTCTATAAGGCTTTTGAAGGATGTCACTAGAAGGATAAGTCAAAAGAAGATACCAACAAGGTATCTTAACTTGTGTGGATTAAAGTTGTTATGAAAGGTCATATTCTTCAAGATTCTTAGTATAAATATGAGGTGAATGGGGGAAAATTAATAATATTATAGGAGTGTGAAGTGGGCATTGATGTGTTTTTAGGACTATTTTAATTTATCATTATAGCTATTATTATAAATGTAATATTATTAAGAAGAGGAGCACCACAATTCACAATAGGAGTAGGAATTGTAGGAGATATTTTAGGTTAGATAATTAATATTTTTATAGTTCAATAGGCATGAGTAACAATATTATGATTTATGGAAGGAGAGGGGAGGAAGACGAATAACTTCTTAAGATTATTTTTGGTGTTGTATATATATCAATATTAGGAGGAGGATAATTTGGTACATTTATGAATTAAATGGGAGAAATAGGAAAGTCATATATTAGCTTAGAGAGGCCTCTAAACTTCCATCAAATCCTTTAAGCATATATATGATAACATGTTGAAGTGTACAAGAAGCAAGAGGAGAGTGACTAAGTGAAGTAACACATGGGTGGGCTAAAGATGGAGAATGATTGAAAAACATAATTAGGATATCATAAAAGGAAGAAAAAGTATTTCATATGAATGAAACTAAGCATGTTATTATTTAAAGGATGAAGAAAATAAGACATCACAAGATATTTAAAAAAATATAATTCATTCATGGAAACCATAGAAGATTACATATGCAATTTAGCCTTTGTTTCATTAGATAATATCATATATTTAGATAGGGAATAAGAGACATATCACATATAGAATAATCATTATTAGTTCAGAAGAGGCCTAAAAATATTAGCATGAATCTAATGTATTATTTATGAAAAAGTGAATAATATCCTTTTCATCTATTAATTAAAATAAGCATCCTCATATTCAAGAGAAATATTCAATAAAGGGTAAGATTAAATGGTGTAATATTATTTTTATGAGGGTAAGTAGAAGGTGATAAATAATGGGGTGAAAATATCATTAGGTGAAGTACAAATGAGTAGAAAAAGAGTGAAAGGAAATTCATCATAAGAAGGTAGATATTTATAAGACATGTAAATTGGTATAGTAAGGATAGTAGGGAAAGATGATAAATGAGGTTCAATAGAGGTAGTTATATTAATTAAGGATACCTAAAGAGGGTGATATCACATACAATGAGGTGGGCACATCTATAGGAGAAAATGGAGAGGTAGTGGGAAGATAATTATAAGGGTAGGAATCCATATCATAATGTAACATGTCCCATATAATATCTAAAAAGAGTATAGTAACAAATGAAGGTGAGCATAAATGAGTGTCAAAATTATCATAAGGAGCATAATCATCTTAGGAGGACTTACTAGAAATATCAAAATAAAAATCTTTAGGTTTTGAATCATAATAAGGGTAACTATACCAATAGAAAATATAGGGAGGAGTTGTTGATATAGAAGAATGAGTGAGAAAATAAGGCGATAGGTAAGACAAGGTTGAATGCGATCATAATTAGTTAAACCATGATTAAATAGAGATATAAAAGAAAGGTGATTAAGAAGAATATTATGGAAAGGATGAGCTCAAGGAGGTTGTAATTAATGGAGATGAGAAAAAATTTATGACCTATAGTATTAGAAAAGTCATCAATAGGGTAGAAGGAAAAGTAGGTGTTATATAAATTTGGTGAACTATTAGAGAAACTAGGATATGTAAGAAAGAAATGGGTGAAGGTAAAGTGAGGTTAGAGATAGTGGAAAGGGCTCTTGTGAATAAATAACGGAGCATTGTAGTGACATAAAAGGTTAAAAAATAAGATAGGATATCGAAAGACAAATAAATAATTACTATAAAAATTTATGAGTATTTTTGGGAGGAATACAAAAGAAAGTAGAATTATACAATTAGGGGTTTAGAAGATAAATAAAGGTGTTAAGATAGGATATAGAGGTGTTTTATATAATTGAAAGGAATACAAAAATAATAGAATATTTGGGATTACATTTTGGTAATAGATAATTGGTATTGTAAAATGGTAAATTGGTGTTGTGAAAGGTGAGTAATTGTTGCTATAGAAGGATATAAAAATAGGCATAAAAGATACATATTCACCAAACAAAAGAATAAAAAAACTAATATTTTTTTCATAAATACATTCTACCAATCCTAAATTAGAAGCAAATAAAAATTTAAACATCTTTTTTATTGAACTTGAACTAATAGAAGAAAATACAAGGATTTGGAATTGTCAATAAAGGTAGAAAATAGAGATTTGAGAATGGGAACACAAAAATGTAAACTAACACTAGGAAATGTAAAATATAAAATATAGGGATTAGATGCATTTGGAAACTACCTATACATTTATAAAAATAATATTTAAATAAATTGTATAACCTCTTGTTAAAATCTAGAACTATTCTCATGAGTTGTACATTAACACCCCTTAGAGAAAATGTAGATGGGTCTAGGTGTGTTGGGGTGTAGGATAATCATTATCTTATAATGATTTTATTTTATGGAATGTTTATCTTGTCTTATCGAGAGTTTTTATCTTATTAGCCGATAGGCTATATATGGTGTGAGGTTTCAATCGAAACTTGTCTCATGCCTATATACCATCTCCTTACATCGGCATACAACTCTCCTTCTCGCCGGTAAACAAGTTTCTACGTTGGAGAATCATTAATTTATAGTCTACGCAGCAAAGCAGTTATTGAAGAATTTATGATCGATGGTAAGGTAAGTAGCGGTGAATAGAGTGAGTCGGTTGGTTTGTGCCGACAACACTTTGATGAGCCCTACGATTTGTGTGAATGGTTTGGATGAATCTCTTTGGGTGCCTCCGCAGGTCCATTGCATAATTTCTTTGCTTCTTCCTGCTCACATTCAAGCAAGATGAGTTCCATCACGGTTCGAAGCATGGGGTGATGGCTGCGTGTCTTTTCTATCAGCATTACTATGATGTGGTAAGTTTTGTGCCCCTTTTAATTTCAGCTAAGCGGTAAATATAAGACATGTTGGGTTGTCCACTTTGTTTCTAAGTGGTGGCTGTGAGTTTTCTAGAAGAAAGAGGAGGTTGGGGAGGGTGTGTTTTGTGCTCAGTGAAAATGCCCAACAAGAGGTGGAGACAGGAGATGAGGGCGTGTCTGTGCAGAGTATAGAATTTTCCGAGAGTATGAGGAAAAGTGTGGAGAACGAAGCTGAACAATTGACGAAAAGGGCTGCAAGGAAAAATGAGCGCTACACTTATTTGTTTGCGGCGGTGGATTCTAGTCTTGGAATTACCAGCATGGCCGCCGAAGCCGTTTACTCCAGATTTGTTTGGCAAATGCAGGTGCCACGACAGAATCTTACTTCTTCACATTTCTTTTCATTTTCTTTTGTTTTTCCAGTAAAATATGGAATAAGATTCCCAATATTTAAAATATTTTTGAATTTTGGTTTTGTAATTATATATGGGGTAGATTGTTAATATTTTTTATTTTATTGTAATTCGAAATTTTATTTTATTTTATTGTTTCTGTTTTGGTACTTCTGATTGGGGTTTTGGTCTAATTTTTTTTTTTTTCCAATTTGCAGGGTGAGGATGTTCTTTTCACGGAGATGTTGGGCACATTTCTATTTGCAGCGGGAGCCATGGTATGTGCGCACATTGACTGCATTGGTGTATTAGCATTCTCAGTTTGTGGATTTGAATTTTGGGTTCATTGTACTTATTTGGAGCTATGACAGATTATTGAATTCTAATTGTCATCAAATCTCAAATGCTTAGTGTTTATGCATGTTTTTTGCACATTGAAACCAGCCTCTAGCTACAGTTTGAAACTTTCAAGACGTTGGAAAAATGTTATGTTATTGAGTGTTTGAAGGAAACAATCTATGTGAGAGATTTCGGGAACATGGGTAACTTAGTTTAAATGTTTTGATTTAGTGCCTGTATTCGCCTTCTCAATCTATGGATTTGGATTGTGTGTGTATATAAGAAGTTATGAGTCCGCACAATTGTTTTTATTTGTCTTTTACAAAATCCTAAATGCTTCCTATTCAGACATGTTGTCTGCACACTGAAGCTTGCCCCTGACTAGCATTTGAATCCTCAGAGATAGTTGCAAAACATTGGGTAATTTGAGTGTATATGGCACCCGATTCTTGAAGCGGGGTATTAAATTACATAGGTAACTTAGATTAAATGTTTTGGTTTATTGTTAGTGTGATGATGAGCTGCTCAGGCTTGGGCTAAAATTTTGTCCATGCTTAGATTGCTTGAGTTCAAAGCATGGCCAAGAAATTTTGCTGCATGGAATACACAATAGGAGTCATAGACTATGCAATCCTAGACCCGTGAACAATAAAAGTAGAAAGGTCTCTGTATACCCAAGAGGGTCTGCTTGGGATGGTATCTTTCTATTTCACAGCTTTTGGGTAGCTTCTTTGCCTATGCAACAATGACTATAGGACTTCAAACTAGCATACATATTTTGAAAACTTGTTGAAATGAACATTGAATTTTGCTACAAGATTCTGCCTTCCACAAACTGTCTCCTTTTGCTAACCGCTAGTTTAGGACTAATAAGTTTGGAGTAGCATTAGAGGCACGAGTCATCCCAGCTTAAAATAGAAAACTAAGTTTGTGGGTATGTAACATGCCTTGAAGGATTGAAGCTGTGGCCTCCTTAAAATTCCCCAATTTTGTTGCCAAGATCAAGTGCTCTTGAATATTGCAAACAAGTTACATCATGGTGCATTCCTTGTAGCTTTTTGAACTTTTGCAAGCATGATAAAAATAATTCCTCCATCTTGGGACATGCCAACGAACATGGATGAATAAATTGTTGAAAAATAAATTATTACCTTTTAGCCTGTTTTATCCTTAACTTTTCTTCATTATTGTCTAAATGTGTATTTAGTTTTCCATTTTGAATGGCCTATTCTCAGATGCATCACATTGCAGTCTGGAAGGCAGTGAATATAATAAGCATTTTTGACACCACGAATTTTTTCAAACTTGTCAAAACAATTCTCTTTGATGTTAGATTTGACACTTATTGATGTCGAATTCAATTATGTCTATGCAAGTTGGAATGGAGTTTTGGGCTCGCTGGGCTCACCGAGCTCTCTGGCATGACTCCTTGTGGCCAATGCATGAAGTATAAAATTGATTCCATTACAACTTAGACTATGGAGATTCTCTATGTAATTTTCCAAATGACTTCACTTTCAGTTAGTCTCTTCTCATTGAACATCCACTTTCTTTGGCAATCTCATCACAGGCCTAGAGAAGGACCTTTTGAGCTGAATGATGTATTTTCTATCATCAAATCTATTCCTGCCATTTCCTTAGTAGCTTATGGATTCTTTAACAAAGGCCTTGTGCCAGGCCTTTGCTTTGGTGCTGTAAGAACTGCTTTCTACCTTGTGTTCTGCTAAGCTAGAAATTTGAATTTTGTTCAATTGAATATACTGGGATGACAAATAATATTATGCAGATTTACTCCATAACAAAGTTAATATCTTTTTAAATAATAGTATTTTAGGCATGTTAGTATCAATCCCACCATGCCATGGAATATTTGCTTCCAATTTGTAGAATGAAGAAACCATGGTAGGGGAGAGTGTACCTGTGGGTGTAAATGGGCCTGCAAAAAAAAAAAAAACTCTCGTCCAAATAATTACTCCCGTCCAATCGATGAAGGGTGATGGTGGCAGAAATAAGAAGAACCTTATAGTAAATGAAGAATTTGGTAGTGTGTAAACGTCATTACTTTGCATTTTACAAAATCATTACTTTGAAGGAAATGCAAGCAACTAATAAAAGCAACCCTATTCTTCAGTCACAACACACAATACAACAAAGACATTACTCTACCATCACTTATGTACAAATATTAAAGGAAAGGATGTTTTCCTTGCGGAGTTTGAAAAAGCTGTTAACATAATCCACATAATTGAGGATCTTCAAGGGCCTTTTGCTCTTACCCAAAATGTGAAATCTTCCCAAAATCATAGGAAGAGAGAATATGGCATCAAAGAAAATCAAAGGTTACTACAATGAGCAGAAATTGGTATTAATTGTTTTGGTATGGCATATATGTTTTTCCATTAGCCCACCTTTCGTATCTGAACAAGGTAGCAACTGCACATCAGGTTTGTCCTTAAGAATCATCTCCTCGTAGCTTAGGAGGTCTATCTCTATTGTTCACCTTTGCATAGAGATCTTTGAGAGAGAAGACATGTTAGTATAATGTTTATCTAATAGTTGTGAATCATTGATCCAAGTATAAGGATGTGAAATGTGGGTTAGTAACAATGTTATCTATGCGATCCTTATTGTTTTTTATTTTTGGCGTTGCTCCTTTTGAAAATAGTTGGTGTAAATCAGGCCATTTAGTATCTGCAACACTTAAGGTGAAGAATAGCGTGGGGGAGCCTATTTGGTTGATCATGTTTGACAACTCACCACGACACTTATTCCAATATGATTGTGTGCCTCTAAGAGAGGATCCATAATGTGTCAACTGTTCGGCTATTTTAGTGTACTGTTGTATGTGGAGACGAAGACTGTCAATGGTGGTTGGTATGCAATCCTTAGCATTTTTCTTGACAAAAATAGAGGGAGAAAACATTTAATTTCTTTAATTATCATATCATGGTAGTTAGGAAATGATTAATCAAGAAGTAAATATATTATCATTTTAATGGCAGTTAGGAAGTGATTAAAGCGAGTAATAATGGCTGTGTAAAATTTGCCTATGGGCTTGTTAGAGTCTTAAGACACGGTGGACGTGTATGGCATGGAATGGTAATTATGAGTGAAACCTAATAATTGTATCTGTTTTAGAAGTATCTTATTTGAATTCAAATGGTACTGTCTTGCAGGTCAAAAATGGCAATATAATCAAATTTTTGGTGTTGATAACAGTACTTGGCAGTGCTGGTCCTCTCAAGGTTATTCTAGATTCAAATGCCACTTCCAGTGAGGTGATCATGCAAACCTCACTCGAAAATATATAAGATTAAGTTTTATTGAAAATAATGCTTGTGTGATTTCCCAAGGTTTGTCTCAAATACCAACTTTGTGTTGTGCTTGGTGGTGACATAAAAACTTAACCTTTATTGCTTACTTTTGCCTGGGTTGGTGTTTGACTATGAGTAGTTTTAGCCTTTGAGGTTGAGGAAGAACTAAAAAATGGAATAATAGTCTTGGTGATGAGATTAAAGGTTGTGCTCCAGTGGGATCCAATATCCGGTGCTTTGCCTTATTTTGGAAGGATTTTAATTGTGGGAAAATAGAAAATGAAGGATTTTTATTGTTGCGGCAAAAATTATCAAAGGATTGTGCATGTATTGGTCAAGGAGTGAAGGATTTTGCTTGTTTTGGTATAGAATGAAATTGTTTAATCTAATGCTTGCAGATAAAAAATGTGTTATTTGATGTTTTTCTTTGTTAGTTTCTAATGTTTTGCTCAAATGCATGAACTTAGATTATCCAAGCTTTCTTTTATTTAAAGGGTTAGTGGTCAAACCATATTTATTTGGCAATAATATACATTCTTTTACTGATTTTTCCTTCCACACGATTCAAGAAGAGAGACTCTCCTTTGTGTAGTACATTTCTTGCATTTACACCCTTACCTTAAAGTTTTTGTACAGACTGTTGGTTGAGTCTTAATAAATTACTACCCTTAGCCTTGTTTTCTTTCTATTCAGCATTTGCAGAGTTGTAGGAGCCCAATTTAGGTTGTCAAGGCCATCCATACAAATTTATGTAGGAAAATACAAAGAGAAGGTAAAAACATACAGGATCACTGGGCTATTAGAATAAAGTCTGTCTCCACTTGTCATCTTACCCGAGCTCTACCAATATCTCCAATTTCTTCCTCACCTTATCTAATCTCACATAATTTTCCTACCATGTAGGAAAAAGGTTGGTGGGATGTAGTTCATAATCATTAGAATTAGATGTGGGAACTAATTAAATATAAATTTCTTTAGGCACTGAATGAATAAGCAGGTTGGGAAATGATTTTTAGCCAATAGACTACATATAGTGTGAGATTTGAGCCTTCAAAATATCAGATAAAAGCCTCCAAAATATCACTTATCACATACAAGCCAGATAGATATTGATTTGGTACTTGGATGAGAACATTCTATTTCTATTTGCAGTGTTTTTTGCTAGTTTGATGACAACTCTCCTTTTTCATTTGTATTGCTTTATGTTTTAAATCTATATTCAAATATTTCATTATCAGAATTTGCAATGCATCCATGCACAAACACATACTCTCTAACATATTAACATAAATATAGTTTTCTATCGACCGGTAGAGCAGTTACCAAAGCTAGATGGGCACTAAGGACCTTTAGGATAAATTATTGTGTGGTTTATTATCTTTAATGTCTTTCGGATTAGATAGAGAAACGATAATTGCTTTATAAAACTATCATGGTTCAAATAATTCAGATTGTTATAAGTTTTTATTAGTGAGTTTGAGAACTTTATACATGAAATTTTTAGTCATGTAATATTTATTATTAAAGTTTAATTGATGTTAAAATTTTCGTGAAGAAAAATTGATAGCTGAATTCTATAAGAGATTTTTTGATGTAAGTAATTCATAACATATTTTTGAACACTTGGAATTTGATAATTTGCTGTAAGTAATTCATAACTTTAACTTTTTATGCAAACTTTACATGAATCTACTAACATTTTCTTTAATTGTGTAGGAAAAAAAAGGGAGAGGGAAAAATTTGTGCTGGATCATTCCATACTAGCACATGGAATCATCAAATACAAAATCATCACAGTTGAAATAGCTACAAATTTTTCATTCAATTTTCAATCTCCAAATGCGTATTACAAATATTTTGTATATAATTCAAACAAGATTGTATATATTTTACATTTTCTTTTCCATGCTTACTTCTATATATTTTTCTATCAGCGTAATCCTTGCACCCCCTTGGTGTAAGTGCTAGTGTAACTGATTAGGAATCACAATAGGAAAGGAGACAATAGGAAAGGAGATATGAAGGATTTTTTTTTCATAGAACTATATAAAATAAGAAATAAATTTGATAAACTAGAACACAATCATGTAATGAGACTAGACTATTATGGTTGAAGCAAAAATACAAACAACTAGTATATGACACTACTAAAATTTTGGATTTATCTAAAGAAATAAAATTAGCTCCTCAAATAAAATATAGGAGTGCTTAGAAGGTGTTTTGGGGTAGGATAGTGCTTAGCTCAAAATAACCTAAAATTTGTTGGGGATCTTTGTATTGACCTCTAATCACTTTTATCTTCTATATGAGCTATCATACATGTAAAAAATAATTTTAATTAATTGGAAATAAAATTTTCATAAAGGAAACCAAAGAAAATAGAAACATTAAATGGGAGACAACCTAAATCAGACCTTAGTGGGTATTCCAAAAAATCCACATACATACAATAATATAATTTTTTTTTTTTAAGAGAAAGGCATTAAGCCTGTATATATATTAATAAATGGAAATAGATTTTTACAAAATAGAAGTTCAATGGCTCTTGATAGCTAGAAATATCAACATAAAAGCTTGCAGTTAACAAAACATTTTCTTTCCCAATCCCATACTACTTAATTACAAATGATAGCAAAATTTAAACCCCCATTTACTACATACTACACTATAAACCTTGTGTAATTGAATACCACCATTTACAAATTTTCCTTATCAAACACCACCTTACTCCTCCATTATGTCTAATTGTACTTCATTCTCATCTTGTTGCTCTTGAAGTTCACCAACAACAAATTGCAAAGGTGGAGCAACATTCAAATTGGGAATTTGAATATTGTGTGGATGAAGAGAAGTACTGACATTGTCTTGAGCAACTGCCATAGGAGAAACTTGAGACAATAAAATAAGAGGATATTAGAGCAATGCAACAAGGGGAACTAGTTCATTATGCACATGAGATAACATGGCCAATATTGTGTTCACCTTTCTCCTTGTCCTCTCTGGAAAATCCTCACCAAATATAACAACATGCCTTTCGAGCACTTGCTATAGATACCTTGAATTCTGCATCTCCAGGGTGTTCTTTATGGAATCATAGATATAAATGTAGGCATTTCCATGCAATAGAAGGTGATGAGAGAAGAGGCCCCCAATGTGCCTTGGCCTTTCTACAAGTCATAAACTTGCATGACTTTCAACAACTTGTTATCATGCTTGAATAAACTTCCCTAACCACCTTGCCAGCAATTAACTAAAGTAATGGAAGGGATTGTAGTAAATCAAAAACATTGGAAAGAAAAACAAAGAGTAATTGAGAAGGAAAAATACCCTTCCTTTCCTACGGATATAGTATTTCATTCCCTACTATCCTCTTCACACTTTTTTAAAACTGGAAGCAATGAATCTTGAAAACATGATTGAGTTGATCATCACCAATAGTATCTAAAAACGACAATTCCCATTCATTTATAGGAAACCATACTCTGTAATTATGTAGGTAGTATTCCATTTGAGCCCTTTGACATGAACTAAAAACCTAATAGCACCTAGAAACTTCACTCTCTTCATCCAAAGAAATTTATTGATGCATAAAAATGACTAGGAAGCCCTTCCAAATTTGATGATAAAAAGAGCATTGAAATGTGAGATAACATAGGAAATGCTTAAAGCTTACCATCCACACACTTGGCTATGGTGACACATTAATGCTTAGGCAATTTTGTCCTTTGCCAGCATAAGACATTGCAAAACTAGCACGAACAAACCCATTCACATGCTTCAATATTAATACCGCATCATTATTAATCAATATCGTACCCCTAAAACTTGCATCCATACAAGAAAAAATTAGGGTTTGAAAAATCATTTTCATTTCGCTTGCCTGAGGAGATCCTTTTAGACTTTGAAGCAATCCTTCTCATGTGTCATGCTGTAATACAGTACATTGTCTCCTTGGAACTCATGAAAACCTAACATGATTGTATGATTTACTCCACACAGACGATAATCCAAATAAATACTTTTAGATTTTGTACATCATCCCTCCTTTTTATCATGAAGTTATCTTACCCTGCCAAACTGTTTGTTTGAATGCCTAAATGAATTACCAAATTTAGATGGCCTCAATTGGAGATTAGAGTTAAGACAAGCACTATCCCATCATAATTATGAATCAATCTCTTCATGTGTAATTAATGTAGCTTAATGTGGATATGCAATTAAAATTCCAACACCATAAATTTGATATGAAAACACTTTTGTTGTAACTGCACGTATATGTAACCATCTTATGAAGAAGCATGCTTTTTAATTATACCATTGCATAAGTTATTTTTCTACAATCTCAACTAGAATTGGAAATGTGTCAACCTTGGCACTATCATATGAAAAAGTCATTCTTTTTCTTGACATCCCATATTTTCAAGGTGATCTGCCAACATGTCCCCTTCACGATATGTGTGTGAAATTTGGAAGGAGTGGAACTTGTCTAATAATTCCCAAACATTTTGTAGAATATATTTCAAATGCCAATTGTGACAAAATCTCTGCTTACATGCATTTATGATTAGTAACGAATCACCTTCCACATGAATTTTAGTTATGCGTAGATGTCTAGCAAGATTTAAACCATGCAAGAATACCATTGATTCTGCCACATTGTTCATGCCAAAGGGAAGAAAAATTGATTTAGTTGCTTTTAACACCCCACAAGAATCCCAAATACACACCCCTGCACCTGAAACACTCAAGTTCCCTCTTTATGCACCATCAAAATTGAGTTTAAAGAAACTTGTGATCGGGGGTTGCCCTTTAATTGCTCATTCCTATCAATCCTTGGCTTAAAAACTTGTTGCAAACTGCCTTTGAAGAGTAGAACAATGTATTTCCAATTATTTAGAATACTATCATCCCACAATGTGAAAAAAGAACTTATACTTTTATGATTTTAAACATATGCATTTGTTGGTTCTGTGATTGATTTTTCAATTATAGCTTGAACATTCTGCATTGATGAAGATACCTTTTTAAAAATACACTTATTCCTTTCCCACCAAATAGACCAAATTACTGTAGCTAGAATTAAGTGCCAAATGCATGCAAGCAAATAAGATTTATATAACATCAACCAAGCTAAAAAGAGATCCCAAATTGTATTTGGCAAAGGGGAAAAAACTTAATTTTTGTAGAATAAACTTCCAATAGAGCTGCGCATATGAACATTGTAGAAATAAGTGATCAACATCTTCAAAATCTTCACCACATAAAACACATTTGAAAGGATCAATGAAACCTAATTTGGTTAGCCTATCACTTGTCAACACCCTTTTCCTTAGCACTAACCATGTAAAGCTACCCACTTTTGGTAGAATCATGTTATTCCAACAGAAAGAATAAGCTCTTTGGGATTGCATTTGAGCATCTTTGTTGAAAAGAGATTTATACACCTGCTTAACTGAATAAAATCCATCTTTGGAGGGTGCCCATATGATACAGTTAGGTTTTCCTATTATAAACACTAATCTTTCTGCTAGAATAGGTTGAATCAAGTCCTATTGAGCCAATGTTATTTGTGCTTCAAAAAATCCTTTCATCTTGCTCTACTAGTTACTTAATTTTTTGAGAAAACATAATTGAGACAAAACTGGTATGGCTGATAATAATTCTTGGATGTCTTTTAGAGGGAGGTATCCATTCCAAGAGTCATTCTAAAAGTGAACTTCTTCTCCTTTATGCACTTCCCAAGAAATGTATGAAGTGACAACTTTCTCACATGAAACCATAAAATTCCATATGGCTGAATCATCAGGGGGAGTGGATATAGTGAAGATTCTTGCCAGGTTACTATCTAAATACTTGGATTGCATCATCCTACACCTTTTAAAATCTGATTTGGAGAACATTTTCCATACCAATTTTCCCTTGAAATCCATGTTTTGTTTGGAAATATTATGTATACCTGCCCCACCTTTAAATTTATCAGAGGGCATGCTATCTAGAGAGATTAAAGGAACTTTTTTCTCATCATTCATGTTCCTTTTTCATAAAAAATCCTAATAATCTTCTCAATTTGAAGAAAGATTGATTTTGGAGGCTTGAGAATTGCTATGAAATAATTTGGAATCACTGCTAATACAATTTATATTAACAATATCCGACCAGATAGAGATAACCATCTAGCTTTCCAAGCTGAAATTATATACTTAATCCTCTCTATAACTTTAGTCCAGTATGAAATCTTATTTGTTCCCATAAAGAATGGAATCCCTAAATATGTGCATGGAAAATCGACCAACTGGAGGCCTAAAGTCTTTACAATCTTTCTTCTAATAGCTGGTTTGGAATTAAAAACATAAATCTTAGACTTGTGTGCATTTATTTTCTATCATGATAATGAAGAATACATGTCTAGAATCAATTTTATCTATTTTGCCTTTGTAAGGTTTACTTTCCCAAATAATAAAGTATCATCAACAAAGAGGGTATGCGTAACTAAAATATCTGTGTGGAGAATGTGAATGCCTTGCCACAAACCCTAATTATGCCTTCCCTTTATTATCATACTTAATGCCTCAACCATAATTATAAACAAAAAAGGGGATAAAGTATCCCTTTGTCTTACCCCTTGCATGGCACTGAAGAAGCATGAGGGTGACCCATTTATTATAACTGAAAATTTCACTCCTTATAAGCAAGACAAAATCCACTTACACCACTTATTGCAAAAACTAAAGTTGGCCTAAACTTTCATTAAGAAGCTCTAGTAACCTCTATCATATGCTTTCATCATATCCAATTTTACAATGAAAGATGAAAGATGAAAGATGAAAGATGATTAGAATTAATAGTATGAAGCATTTCATGTGCAACCAAGGCTCCTTCAACCATTTCTCTGCCTGGTACAAATCCCCCTTCCTCTTGTGAGATGATTTTGGGAATGAGATGCTATAGTCTAAGGTATATTACCTTTGTGAAGATCTTATAGATCCTATTGCATAATGAGATAGGTGTGAAATCTGCAAAATTATTTGGCTCCTTTATCTTTGTCAAAATTCCTATGTAACATTAAACTGCCTCAACATTGTTCTAGTTTTTTGTGACTCCTCCAGGGCTAAGAGCAAGTCGAAACCCAACACATCACAACACTTTTAAAAGAAAAAGGTTGTAAAACCATTAGGCCCTAGGGCCTTATCCGACGAGAGTGAAAATACTACCTTCCTGAATTCTTCTAAAGTGAAAGGTTTCATCAAACTCTCATTTTCTTCTCGAGATATGAGATATGGTATAGCATGCATTAAAATTTGCTCGTCTTGATTTTCTTGTGTTGACCCATCCCATGGTGCTACTAGAAGATTTTCAAAAAACTTGACCCTTCCTCATGTATCTCCTTTTTTGTTTGTAATCAAATTTCCTATTAAGACATATTGAATTGAAAAAACCGATTGTGCAGCTCTTTTGAATTGAGTAGATGCATGAATTTTTTTTGTGTTATAATCCCCTTCCTTTAACCATAGCACCCTAGATTTCTGTCACCAATAATTTTTTTCTCTTTTCCTAACTCCTCCCAAACCAATTACAAGCATTTATGTTTATCATATGTAGATGAACCCAAACCATGTTCTATTATGTGTTCATGAATGCCAATTCTTTTGCTACCTCCTCTTTCTGCACAAAAAATGTTCTTAAAAACTTAGTTGTTCCATATTTTTATTTCTTGCTTAACATGCTGCAATTTTTTATAAAATTGAAACATTTTTGTACCTTTTTGATAAGGCGCACTGACCCACCATTGTCAGAGAAGAGGTAGAAAATGTGGGTGTCTAAACCACATTTTCTCAAAATTAAAGGAAGGCTTGTGTTTTTCCAGAGAATCTAACCCTGATATACTTAATGATATTGCATAATGGTCTGAGCCTACAAAAGGTAGTTGCTCTAAAACTAGATTGTATGACCCTAAAAACTAGTTTTGTGATGCTAAAAATCTATCTAAATGCTGTACAGTTTGCAAAACATATTTCCTATGGTTTGTCTAGGTGAATTTTCCCTTCATAGGCAAGGCATCCTTCAATGCATTATCTGAAATTAAAGAACTAAAATCTTTCAATATTTTATGTGGTGAACAAATACCTCCCTATTTCTTGTATAATGACACTATTGCATTGAAATCTCCAGCCAATATCACCTTTTCATCTCCAAGCCCTCCAATAAAATTTGTTAGAGCATCCCATAAATTTTTCTTGTCATTGGTAGATGTTGGTCCATATATATTTAGTAGCCAAAATTTGAGATAAAAGCTTACCACGCTCATTAACTACCAATTGTTATCATTATTGTTCACATCAATGGACACTGTTTTTGGATTTCATAAGGTTACTAAACCACCAAAAGCCCCTTGAGCAGATACATGAATTGTTTTCCACTTTCCCCACTTCAAAATTGATGCCTCATATGTTTCTTGTGATGTTTTAGTCTCTTGTAACAGTACTAAGTCTGCCCCACAAGCGTCCAGTTGATGCTTGATTTGAGAACACTTGTCAAAGGAATTAATTCCTTAGACATTCTAGTAAAGCGCTCTCATTGTGTTCGAGGAGAGCAACATGCTCTCCTCTTCCTCTTTCTTACTGAAATGCTTCCATCCAAAGTAGTTTGCATCCCTACATCAATATCTTCCTTTAACTTGGTAACCTTCCACTTTCTTCCCCTTTTCCCTGGAGACTTTTTAACTATTAACTGAGAAGTTGGCATTTGTGATAATGATAGAGTTTGTGAATAATCAAACTCTTGAATCAACTCTGCATCAATTTCCATGTTGTATTCATTGTCTATTTTTTAAGCATCAAAAACTTGGGAATGTTCCATCTGTGAAGATGAAAATTCATCCTCTTCATTTATTATACCCTTTGCTATTTCATCAAAAAGATCAGAACCTATTGAGAAGAGAATCTTATCAGCTAGTTCTTCCAATTTATCCAAACAACCCCTCTATTTTAAACTTACTACAGTAGGGCTCTCAACACTTTTAGTGGGCGGATTTTCCCTATTATCAAGTAGTAGTTTTTGTTGAGAATAACTACCTATCTGCAATGAGGGAGAGCAATGCGTCTCTTTTTTCAAAGGATTTAAAGGAATCTAAATGGGTCCCTCGCTAAACATGAATTGGTGGACAATGTTATCCAATTTATTTAGTGTGACTGGTGGGATAGATGGGAGGTATGTGTTTAAATCGATAATACTAAACTGCTTAAACTTATTACAACTTCCATTTGGTATTATAGACAAGGTAGTATCTTTTTTTTTTCATTTTATTGTTTGAGATTACCCATTATCCTCAGAGTGAGTACTAGATCCAGTTACATTATCAATGGGAATTCTGGGATCTTTAACTTTCACCTTTTTGGACACAAGTGATGACTGCACAGGCTTTGCTTGCACTTTAAAACCTTTGAAATCATGATTAGCTTTTTTAGTGTGTTCCAAGCAATAACATATACTGCATACATTTTGTGGATTTTCCATGATGATTTCTTGAACCGACTTGCCAAACTTAGAGTTAATATGTATTTGACTTGGAAAAGTTTTTGTAGAATCCAACAATATGCAAACCCTAATGGGTTTTGATCTAGTTGCTACGTTCATTGCCCTTATCCCTAAAGAGGAAAATGCTTAATCCATGTAGGACTTTAGACCCATTAGTCTATGTAACACATTGTATAAATTCTTCTTAAAGAAAATTGTGTTAAGATTAAAAGGTATTTTGAGTAAAATGATAGCTTGAAACTAGAAAGGATTTGTTCAAGGAAGAAACATCTTGGATGGTGTTATAACCACCCATGAAATTATCCACTCAATGGAAATAAGTAAAAATTTGGGGATGGCCTTGAAAATTGACATATCTAAGGCTTATGATAGAGTCTCTCGATTGTTCATTTTTGTTGTTATCAGGAAATTTGAGATTAATGGAAGATTCCTCAAATTTATTACTACTTGTGTTACTAACTCAAAGTGCTTGGTTTTAGTGAATGGGGTCCCTAAGGTCTCTTCTCTTGTGGTTGTGGCATAAGACAAGGAGATCCTCTCTCCCCTATCTATTTATAATTTTTGCAGAGGTAGTTGGCAGAAACATTCAAAAAATCATTGATTCTAAAGTGTTGAAAGGAGTCAATGCAACTTCATCCCTCCCACCTGTCTCTCATCAACAGTTTATTGATGACACAATTATGTTTGGAGAAGCCTCGATTGGTGAAGCCAGTCACTGGAAATATATATTGAATGACTATGCTTCTGCTTTGGGTCAATATATCAATTATAATAAGAGTAAGTTATTATTTTTCCATGTTGATCACCTTGTGAAAGAGAGACTGGTGTGGATTTTGGGCTATTAGGAAGCTATTTTTCCTACTACTTACCTCGATCTTCCTCTGATCTCTAGAAAATTGGAAAATAATTATTGGAATCACTTAATTGAAACAATCCAAAAAAGTTAGCTGGTTGGAAAGGTAAACTACTGATTCAAGATGGGAAGATCCAACTACAAAAATCTTCTCTCCAAAAAATATCGATCTACTACTTATCTTTGTTTAAATTCCACACCTTTATTGTGGAAAAAATCAAACAAATCTAAAGAAGATTCTTGTGGTCTGGAACTGAGGAAAAAAATAGATTGGAACTGGTTGGATGGGAGAAAGTGTGTGCTCCTAAAAATATTGGTGGATTGGGGTAAGGTGAATTAAACTCTTCAACAAAGCTCTCATAGCCAAGATGGGGTGGAGCCTATTCAAAGGAACCAAGGACTAGGTTAAGATCTTCCAAGCTAAATACCTCAAAAATAGAGAACCCGACTATTTCCTCACTTCTAATCTGCCTAATGGATATGTCTTTTGAAACCACCTTATCAAAACCAAAATTGTGCTAAAATTGGCTGTGAGAAAGCATATTGGTAATGGTAAGGATACTGATTTCTGGAAGGACCCTTGGTTCAGTGGGCCTCCTCTCTCTTCTTTAGATGGCCTCAACCCCCTGAAATAGAGTTTGTCCAAAATTTGTGGCAAAAAGGTGGTTGATTACATTAATTGGGACGTTTATGAACCAAAGTGGATTGAATTTAATAACCTGCTTAAGAGTGCCAATTTGAGAGTTCAAAGACAACAAAATTGGGAGCCTATTGTGCAAATGCTTATTAGCCTCATTGGGGAGGTGACTTGGTTCTCTAAAGATAGGAAAGATGAATGGTTGTGGATTAAGAATCCTTTGAGTTGCTTCTCAGTCAAAATAACCTATAAGGAATTGGAAAAACCTCTAATTGATTGCATGGATCTTCATTGGGATAAGGTGTGGATAAAAAATATAACTCCTAAAGTAATTTTTTTCTAGTGGGAAACCTCTCATGGCAGAATCCTAACTATTGATAATCTTGTTAGAAGGGGGTTCCATTTAGTTAACAAATGTGTACTATGTAAACAAGAAGAAGAGATTGTTATGAATTTTTTCTTCCACTATCTGATCTCTAGAGAAGTTTGGTCATTTTCCCTCTATCTACTACTCATAGATTGGGTCTTCCCTCATACCATGAAGTCATTTATCGACAACTGATCTTTTAGCCCTTATTCTAACAAGATAATATTGAACCTCTACAACCAAGCCCCTCCATTCATATCATGGGAGATTTGGAAGGAAAGAAACAATTGGATTTTTAGGTAAACTAAGAGAAATAACCATGAGTTATGTATGTCCATAAAGGCTCAAATACAGGAAAATGTGGAAGTGGGGGGTACAGCTATTCAAAAGTTATGCCCACTTATAAAGAAATAAGAATCAAGCAGCTATGGGGCATAAAGAAGGACCTTACCAATATCAATTGGTCTACTTTTATCTCAAGGAAGACAACTGTTTGGACTCCTCCTAAGAGGGATTAGATAAAATGCAACTTTGACGGTTGTTCTAAAGGTAATCCCAGCGTTGCAGGGGTGGGAGATTTGTTGAGAAACCACCTTGGAGACCGTATTGTGGGATATGGGAAAAATGTTGGAATATGCACCAACAACATAGTTGAGGCCTAGGCAGTGTGGGGGGAATTAAGATGCTAAGATAATTTTATTTTCAAAAGGTCATCCTGGAAGGAGACTCGAAACTTATTATTGACATATTGAAAGGTGGTACGACAATTCCTAGGGAACTAAAGGATATAATAAACAACTATAGGGAACTTATGAATTTATTCACTCACTATCAAATCCAACATGTGTATAGGGAAGGAAACCACTGTGTTGATAGTGCTACCAATGCCACCCTCATGTGCAATACATTGACCCGATGGGATTTTTTCTAGTTTCCAATGGCAATAAAAGATAAGGTGTTAAAAGAAAAATATGAAAATGTCTATAACTTATAAGGTTCTGATAAGGGGTCAGTATAGGGGAACTATTAGATTTGATGATGGAAGGGTCTCAAATATTAATGATGGCAATGTTGGTATGATAAAGGTTAGTATTAATAAGATTTCCTCAGGTGCTATTATTAATATCTCTATCATTCCTAAGAACACCTAGTATCACATGGGTTAATTGTAATGGTAAGGCTTGTGTCATATCACATTATTTCAATGTGCCAAACATCATTTCCCACCTCTTAATTGAGGCTCAGCTTGTAATGGAAAATATGGATACATTTATTATCAAAATAGGTAATCATTCCAAATCTGTACTAGAAATTGTATTTAAGGTCTCGTTTATCCACCTATTATCTTTAAACATTTAAAAACATCATTATCTTCCAAATACTTTCAATTGTGCTATCTGCAAGGCTAGTTGGAGAAGTGTGTCTGGGCATTGTGGTGGTATGAATAAAGGGTTTCAGAAGAAAAGTTCAAAAAGATTACAAAGTTCCAAAATGGGAGGGCCAAGGAAACATACTGAACCTCCCGATTGTGAAGCTCTCAAGAAAAATGCCGACCTCTGAAGGTTATTTCGAAGGGTAGGAATGGTCTCCTTCTTTGAGGCTTTGAAAGGCTACAATGAAAGTTTGATGGCCAAATTCACAAATTCTTGGAGAAAAGGGCAGCTGACTATAGGGGTAGTGAAATTTGAATTCACTACCCAGCTCATTGAGGAGGCAATGGGTCTAACGAATGAGGGTAGAAAGGCTTCCAAGAAAAGTGGAGATGAATATCAAGCGTTTGTGGATAATTTTCTACATGATGGAGAGCAGCTAATGTGGTTCCAAAATGGGTATGCACAACTTGAACGTCCACCACCTTTCGCCCTAGTAAGCATGTTTGTAATGCGATATTTCACTTTAGAGGGAAGATACATGACAATCCATGCTTATCATTTTCCCATTCTTAACCACATTTTCCATAATGAACGCATTAAACTGCCCTTCTATCTATTATATTCTTTGTAACAAAATATTAAGAATGGACTGACTCCCCCATTACACAAAGGTCGTATGCTTGCCCTCTATAAGTATGCCCTTGCTAATAAGCCTCATGGAAACCCGTTGGTTAATATGTAGGACATCCCTAATCAAAATGATGAAGTGGAAGATGACCCCTCAGATGATGCTCTTCTTAATCTAAAGCCTAACCCTAGGCCTTTGCCTTAGACTATTGTTCCTAGGGAGATTTCCCCTATGAATGTCACCCCCTTGGCTGCTCATAGTTCCAAATCCTCTACCCTTGTTGCTAAGTTGACTTATGTGAAAAATTATTTTGAGTTTGATCTGATCAAGGCCACCTTGGAGAAGTGGAAACACTTGATGCTACTTCTTGAACCCCCCAAGGCTAAGAATCTAAAAAAGACAAAAAAAAATGGTGAAGTTATTACCATTAATGAAGACCAAGAGGGGAATCAACATGATGAATTGGAGAAAGGGCAGTCAAGAATGATTAGTGGTGGAAAAATATTGGCACACTTAGATATAAGGTACCTCATTGGACAAAAAGGGAAAAAAAAAGGCTACTAGCCAAGATGAGGTGGAACAAATGGTGATGGAAGATTTTGAACCACAAGTTGACCCACTAACAATCCAATTTGGCAACATGCAAAGTGTGGGACATACAATGTCAGGCACAAATTTGCAAAACCAAACTAGGTCCCTTTTTGCTCTCATAGATGATTGATTAGAGAAAAACAAGAAATTCTCGATATATGTGAAGATGATAGATCTCATTATTCACAAGGGGAAGGTTCACAACAAAGGCAATCTAAAACTAATTCAGGGTTTTTGAATCAACTCTACGAAGATAGTGAAGCTGATCTCAGATCAAACAAAAATGCAAAGGTGTCATTGTTTAGGGTTTCACAAAATCTGATGTTCTTCCTCAAAAAAAATCTCTTGCACGCAATGAGCCAAAGCAGAGAGGTATTCCCTTCAATCCAAAATATTAGTAGATACATTTTTAGCAAGAAAATCAAAAAAAGGGTATGTATTAAAGGAACAATGGTCATGAGAAGAGTGAATATCAAAATAAAATGGATTTCAAGAGGCAACAAACTTGGAATATTCAAAATGAGCAAGGTGTTTCTCTTTAACCAAAGGAAAACATATAAATTTCTCATCAAAGGAAAGAAGAACCTAAGCAGAAGGCCGAAAAAAAACCACACATCAAGGAAAGGGTAACAAGAGGCCTAACAAGAAAAAAGGAAACAAGAATAGAGCACGCAACAATAAAAAAGCTTCATTGCACTGGAGGCATAAATAATTAAAGCAAGGTGAAACCCCTTTGCAAAAATCCCCACAACAACAATCTCAAATTAATAAATGGGGTTCACGACGAAAGGGTATTTTCAATGTTACATTGTCTGAGGATCTGTTACAAGCTTAAATCAATGATCTTTGGCAATGAGCCCTAATTTTTAAGTTATGGAATCTCATCTTAGATATAGAGTTATTGAAAAATCTATTATTTGGTGAATGGGAAGGGGCTTGCTAAATTTTCTATTTAGATTAGGCAAAGGGCATCTTTTTTGCACTCTAATAAAAAGTCTTGTAGAGATGCTATTTTCAAAGTAAATTCATGGGTTTTTGAAGGTTCAGGTCTTTGCATGCAAGCATGAACACCAAATTTCAAACCAAAACAATTTGAGGATAAATTTGTTCCATCTTGGATCTAGTTGCATTCTTTAGCTCTAGAAATCTCTAGCTACATTTAAAAGGTCAGTATTCACAATATCCCAACATAGCTGGAAAAAAGCTAGAGGAAACCCATCTGACCCCAGGGATTTGTAAGCCCTGAAGGAAAAAACAACATGCTTAACCTCATGGAGAGAAACAACTCTGGACATAACCTTTAGGTCCTGATCAATAATAACCTTAGGAATAACTTGAAGGATATCATCAAATACCTGATTAGCATCCCATGGTTCATTCTAGAAGGAGGAGTATAAGTTCATAGCTTCCTAAAAAATTTATCTTTTAGTAGTCACCTTAGTGCTATCATCTTTCTTAAGCTATCTTATCATGTTCTTGCTTCTGTGTTTCATTGTGGACTGGTGGAAGAATTTCATATTTTGGTCTCCTTCAGTAAGCCACTAGACTCGAGATTTTTGTTTCCACAAAATCTCTGTTTTGTTTATCTTAAACCATTGAGTTCTCAGGTTACGCTCTTGAATGAAAATGTCTTCGTCCACTAGAGTAGCGTCCATCTTATTCTGCACATCCTTTAAGTTGTCTCCTTAGGAATTTTTGGTGTCAAAGATGTTACCAAAAGTTAACTTGTTCCATCCTTTCACTCTTTTGATTAATTACTCTTAGCTTATCCACAAGATGAAACATGGGGGTACCAATTGTAGGTTTAGACCACAACTTCTTAATAAAGGCAACCAAGTTAGGATGGAGAGTCCACATTAATTCAAATTTGAAGGGAAAAGGGCCTTTATTAGGATCAACATTTCTCTTAAGTAAGATGACATTATGATCAAAACCAAATCTAGGGAGGGTAGAGAGGGAGAGGTGTTGAGAAATATTCCAATTGGTAGAGACTAGGAACCTATCCTACTTTACTTGAATTAGTTGGTTACCAAGCCTCCTGTTGGACCATATGAAATGGGAGCCTAGAAGGGGAACATCAAAAATCCCAACATAATTAAAAAAGCTAGCCAAATCCATCATGCTTTAGAGTAGTCATCAAGTCCCCAAATTATCTAAGAGTAAAAGTGATGAGTTGAAGTCTCCACCAAACATCTAGTAGTCCTCCTTTATGCTCTTAATAACATCATTCAAAAAGTCCCATAACTGCAATTTATCTCGACAAGAATTGGAAGCATAAATATTAATTAAATTCCACTTTTTCGAAGAAGATAGGTCTTCAAAGGATACCATAGGACAAGTATTTCTAGAGAATCCCATAGAACCTTTAAATTTCAAGGGATTCCATAGAGTAACTATACCCCTAGAAGCCCTATTAGCTTCACTCAAAAAGTAATTGGCACTAGGCTATATATTTGAAACAACCTTGTCAAAGGTATCTTTCTTCATTTTAGTTTCTTGAAGGAACAAAACATCAACTTTGTTATCCAAAATACACATTTTGACCAAAAATTGTTTATAAGGGCTTTTAAGGCCCCTGATGTTCTAGGAAAGAATCTTCATATTCATAACTTATATGTGAAAAAAACACCTGGATGCTATTATTGGGGTGAAAACAACCTACATTATTTCTTTCTGGACTTCAGACTTGTGATCGAGTCCAAATTTTTTTGTCTACCTGAAGCCACATCATGCACCTTGTCTTTAATTCTAGATTAATTTTGAGAAGGTCTTCCAACCTTATTTCCTCCCCCTACATCCAATTTCTTTTTCTTTTTTGACTTGATTGTAGCTTGTGTCTAGTCTTCTTCATCCTCTCTATCATCTTCTTTGTCAAAGGGAGAAGGGGGAAACATAAAATAGCCAATGAGTCCTTAAGATTCCCACTGTCCTTCTAAGACACAAAGGGTATGTACCCCATAGGTTGAGAAGAGGCAGAAGGTTCTTTAACAAGTTGTGACATAATTTCCCCTTCATTAACTTACTCTCCATTATCAACCTTATCAAGAATTGATTCTTTGACCGCCCTTTGGTTCATTCCTAGCTCCTCATAAGAGTTCATCTAGATTCATCTCAACATCCTTTGTCTTCAAACCTTTCTTCTCAGTAGGGATTTTTTTTTTTCATCCCTTGAAGCCATTTCCTCACTTTTCTTACATCCCATGACTTGAAAAATAGTTGGAGGCTCTTGACAATCAACATCTCGATCCATGGAAATTTCATTAGTCTTAGGGGGAGAATCTTTTAAAGATTTAGCACCAGCCCTAATATTTTCATCCTTATTTAGGGGGCTTCAATAGCAACCATTAAACACATCTTGAGGCCTCTTATTATAGGATTCAATGAGATGGCTGAATTTTTTATAGGACTGACAAAACTGTCTTGCATTTTTTTACTCAAGAGGTTGAGACCAATTTTTGAACTTTGATTTTAGAAGCACTGAGGTAGGAAGAATAGTGTTAATAGCCATGTTAATCAAGATATGAGAAAATACTAAGTAGTACTTTTCTTAGGTAATCTTGTCAATAGATAGGAGGCTTTCGAAGGAGTTGGAAATCACTTAATATTTTCATCCTTAATCTTGGGCTCAATTAAGGGTTGATGGTCACCATTAAACACATCTTGAGGCCTCTTATTATAGGAGTCAATGAGATGGCTGAATTTTTTATAGGACTGACAAAACTGTCTTACATTTTTGTACTCAAGAGGTTGAGACCAATTTTTGAACTTTTATTTTAGAAACGTTGAGGTAGGAAGAATAGTGTTAATAGCCATGTTAATGCAAATCTGAGCAAATACTAAGTGGGAATTTTATTGGGTAATCTTGTCAATAGACAAGAGGCTTTCGAAGGAGTTGGAAATCCCTTTTAAGATGCCCAGCTCCCAAAACTCAAGAGGTATCCCAGGAAGGCGTGTACCCATGTAGGGGCCATAGCACCCAAGTTAGTAGAAGGGTCAAATCCTGATTTCCATTTACACAACGAAAGGAAATTATTGAACCCAACATCAAAAGCCCATGGACCTCCCATTAGAACCTTTAACATATCCTCATAAACAAGGAAAAAAGAAAAATACCTTTTGGAATGGTACTAATAAAGACACTTCCTTTTAAGTTCCAAACGAAAGCAACCCAAAGCCTTACCTATTAAATGTTTGGGTGGTACGCCAAGAAATTTCCAACCAATGATAGCTTGAGGCCATCCATAGCCTTAATCATCAATTCTTAAGGAACATCAATTTCCCTACCTATTATTGAACAAGATGTAGACTCCGTGTTCAATCATCCCATAGCTAGCGAGCTGACACTGACTAGTTTATCCACAAAATAATCAAGTTCTTCTTGAGAGAAAATATTCCAAACCAAAGGATAAGGACATAGGAATCTTTCCAGAAGTACCAACTATCCTTCCCACAGAAGAAGGGGCAAAGGTATGAGAAGGGGAGCCAACAAGGGGAACAACATTTTTAGAAGCAACAAAAGTAGGCCTAGTGCCAGAGAAAGGAGCAATGCTCTTGGAATGGGGAGCCTTATTGGCCCCTCCTCCCAATCAACCCATCAGACAAGATAGAGCAAAAACAAAGAAAATTCAAAAAATAGCTAGGTAGGAAGTAGCAGAGTAGGGCCGAGGAACTCTTCTAGGTAATTATTGACATATAAAAATAGAAGTGTAGTAGGTGTGGATGAATGAACTTGTATTAAATTTTGGTGGAAAAGTAAGAAAAAGGATTTAGATTCCCCCAACATTAAGATGAACTAATGTCATTTCATCCAAAGAAATATCCTGTTTCAAAGGGAAAATAACAAGATGAAGGGGAGATAAATAGTAGTTATTTTATATCATTTTAATCCACGAGATGAGATAGAGAAATAAGGGGAGAGTTCAATCCACATAGAAGATAAGCCACAAACATTAAATGTTTAGGTGGGAAGGATAAGAAACATGTGAGAAACCTTAACAAGGTTTATAAAAGGGGTCTGAAAATATGGGCAAGGTAAAAAAAGAACAGAGGAATATGAAAAGGAAATAAGTCTAAAATTAGGAGTAAACAAGCAATAAATACGAGATAAAATTACATGCTAGATGAAAAATCTAAAACGAGTACAAAACATAGTAAAATAAGAGGTAGGATATGTAATTTTTATTATAACATTAAGAAATATTTGATGGGCTTTTGGGTATCACATGGGGATGGTAAATTTTTTACTATTAGCTTGGAGATTTAGAGTCGTGGATATTTAAGGAGGAGCTCTCTTCACTATTCGTTGTCTGTAAATAATTTTATAAAATATGGATACTGATCTTATTGATTTAGATTATGTATTGAATATTGATGCTATACATTTATAAATGTAAAGTCTTTATTCCCTTGTTATTTATAGAAAATAAAATCATTTGAGTGAACTATGGTATTTATTTGAAAAGAGGAAATTATTGTTGAAATTTCAAATGTAACTTTTATGAATTTGAGAGTTAGATATTGTTGTTGTATGAAATTATGATTCAATAGATTATACATAAATTTTATAGTATTATCCATTACAAATAAATATTATTTATATGTTTTACATCATTATTGTGGATATTGTAGCCCTAGAAAATGTAGGAAACATCATAGGTATTCAACATCATTATCATGTAGGAAGCTATGTACAATCTAATGTGGCTTGTGCAATGATATATTATTGTGTTTGGTATTCAAAATCATTATGCGAACTATTGCAATGATGACAAAACTATTCATCACCTCATTTATTCTTTTCATTATCAATTCTTGGTAAAATGATGTTGTAGCTTTATAAATTTTTAAGAATGGTTTGGAATTTTATAATTGATTTTTCATAGGTGAATTCTTCTTTTATGTGGATGGTTTTAAATTTTTTTCCTACATTAGCTTGTTCTAGCATAAAGAATACTTTATCTTGAGCTTTCCCTTGGATTAAATTATAGACATGTGAAATTCTTGTCCTAATATATTATTCAAAGTTAGGAATTTCATCTTTGTGCAAATATAAGTAAAAGACCTACTTATATATTTGAGATTTTTGTGTTGATAAGGAGTATTTTCATATAGGTGCATAGAGTATTCATAGAATTTATCGGCACAATATTCAACTAATTACTCTTTTATTTGATGCAACTACTAATTTTTTATGTATTCATCATATAACATTGTGTAAGGAGGTAATATTCCTCCTTCAAAACACTAATAAAGGAATCTCATTTCTAGATTGGATAATTATCCCTCTCATGTTGTCCACTAAGAAAATGAAACCAGTGGGACACTACAACATACATATTCAAAATTGTAAAATAAATTTCCTTTACAGTTTTGAAATTAATAAAAAATATGTTTCCATTTGTCACAACCATTTGGTAAATGATATCTAGCATTGATTTTACCTTTGAATGAATGCCTAGATTAACTTTACTATGAAATAATTTTAAGGTTGCATAAGAACAAGTTGTTGAGTGCATTTTGGCATCATTTCAAGATAACACACAATTTTACAAGACTCTCCAAAGAGATCATAGTGTTATCTTGAGGGTGTCATTGACCATTCTTAGAAATTCTAGAGATACCTCTAATATTTTTTCCCCCTATTTTTGTATTTCTTTAATGTTACTCCAAAATATTTGAATATGAATTTAATTGACAAAATTCCTTTCTCTATTGCACGTTTTTAAACTAGTATTTGAGAAACACTACTTTGATATTAATTATTTAGATCTCAAGTGGTTTAGTGGATAAACTGATATTATGAAATATTGGTTTATATATTGTGTAGGAAAGTAAAATATAGTAAACCAACACATAATTGAGAATATGCAAGTGGAAGACCTTAAAAATTGTGTGTACTACTTATATTCACAATAAAAAATAAATAGGTAACAATAGATCATATACAGTGTTACTAGGGATGAAGAATATTATCAACAAAAAGGGGTGAACACAACAAATTTATTTACCTAAAATCTTTATTTATTAATCCTTTTCATTAAAAATATATGAATGAATATATTATGTATATTACAGTTAAAAAATAAGGGAATATGTGATCATTCATGTCCTAAATCACTAACTTTCTAACAATTTATTTTTTTAAGATTCCTTACGGTTGACATTTAATTCCCATGGATAATTTTTTTTATGAAAATTACATGTGCAATAGATCTACTAATGATGCCATGTGGAATGGGTATCTATGCTAAGTCATGCATAACATAACATGATGAATTAATGATATATGTGAGATCATGTTCCATGGTATGTGATGATACCATGTGTTGTGAATAATACTATGATAATTCATCCATTTTAGTGTGTAATGAAGTAATGATCTATGTGGAGTTATGCATAAAGGTGTTCTTGATAAGGAAATTATAAAAGTTCCAAAGACTAGGAAGATGCATGCAATGTTCCCAAAGGTTTGGATGATGTATGTTGATAAACCTTTTTCACATTTCATAGAATATAAAAAATAATTAGGATGTTCCCAATATTTTGATGTTGTTGATAAATAGTTTGAATTAGAAAATGTTAGATGCACAGGACAACTGAGAGGGAGGTGAATCAGTTGTACATTAAAACATCAAAACCCCCATTAACATTTAGATCCTTATTAGCCCTTAAATCCTTAATTTGATTTAGCATGAAAGTAAACATGTGAAACAACAACACATAAAAACATCATGCATAATAGAACACCAAATTTACATGTAAAACCCAAGAATGGAAAGACCATGGTGAGGTTTAGCTCACAATAGATAGTAATAGAAACACTGAATACAATAGGCTCACTACCGAAGGGCTCATTGCCCAAAAGAAAGAAGGGCTCAATACCAATGGCTCACTACTAGATTAGAAATAATAAAGAAATGAACTATTACAAAGATAGATCCATCTCAGAGCAATAGGAAGATCCACCAGAATAACTCTAAACCATCCACAACCTTCGGCTCATTGCTTTCAGGGTGATCCCACAATACTAGTTTACAGTTCCCTTCATGAAGAAAAATCGCAAAACACTCCAAAGGATTTTTTTTTTGGGTTTTTAGGGGTTTCACTCAAAGGGGAGGGGTTCCCATGAAACCAAAAAGGGGTTCACTCGACCCCCCCTTCGAGCGAATCCCTTTGTGTTGTCATCCATTTTTGCCATGTTTTTTTAATGAAAACAAAGGAAAACTACAAAAAAAGGGGGGTTCCAACGAACCCTCCTTCACTCAAAGGGGTCTAGGGGGATTTGCTTGAACCCCCCTCCTTTCTTTCCCTTCTCCCCCTCCTTTCTCATTTTATTGCAGAATTTTGCATTTCCAAGCTCAGGTTGAGGATGAAAATGGAGGAAACTTCATAGACCCAATTAGATGATGGTAGTCCTTGGAATAAGCTATCCATCAAATATAATTTTAATATATTTTGGTTTTATTATGTATTTTTATTTTTAGTTTAATTAAACATAGGTTTTTCACCAAAAATCAAGCTCTTTTTTTTACACATGTGGAAAAATAGTAGATTATCAACAAAATTTATGAAAAATATGTTTGTGCTAGGTATTGACATCCTTGATCCAACAAAAAAAAGAATTGAATTTTGATACATACAAATTTTTTTGTGTTGTATACGGTTTGCCTATGTCTAAATTGTAATTGGTTTGACTTCAAAACTTAATTAAGAAAAATATATTCAAGAAAACACTATGAAACCAAATGAACGTGCTATATATCGTAGTTACAAAGCTAAATTAAAAAAAAAAAAGAATTTTATCCTTCATAGAAAAAAAGTTATGTTTCTTATGGTGAACATCACTCTTTAAAAATGGTGTTTATTGTTAAAAAATAGTTTGCAAAGGAGATGGAAAAAGAAATGTAAGTTGATTCCAATTTTTTTAAAATATATATTTTTAGAATCTATAAACAAAATTTCACAAATTACTATTTTGCATCATCTTCAAATTCCTTATGGTTTAGCAGTTATAAGTGCCCGAAAGTGAAGATTTAGTTAAAAAAATCAGTTCAATGTCCAGTTTGGCCAAAAAGTGTAAACCACTATTGTGGGATCACCCTTTAGTAACTTCAAGTACACTAAAAATATAGACCCTTCTACTCACTTCTTTGGAGTCATAGACATTACGCTCACACTCAGATCACCACACTTAATCAAATTTGCATCTTTCACACACCTTCTATAGATCCACACTCATATCCAACGATTTACCTTGCTTATATACCATCTACAACCTTAAAAAATTCTCCAAGTTCGGATATGCACCTTAAACATGCAATTGCAAAATAGGTCGCCACTAAAAACTTCCACAGTGGAAAGAAGTGAAGGATGACCACACCAAGGGTTAACTAGGACCTAGAACTATACCAAAATGCTTTGCAAAGGTTCCACAAATAAAACACCACTTCTGCAATTAGCGCTAACATGCCAGGTCGACCCTAACTTGTATTAATTCCCTTAAAAATTAAGCTCATGAATAACTAGGTCCAAAGATGACTTCGTGGAACACATAACGACACTTGACAATATCCATTCAACATCTCATAATATTCCAACATCATTAAAATATTCTACAACTCTACCACAACCACCTGAAACTGATAACACTATTATTTTGTGCAACCAAACACATAGGCACAAACATCAAACACACCAAATAACCTTACGAAACACCACAACACTTGAAAATTCAAGGAACGGTGAATATAAACACTATAAGAATGTTACCAAATCTGCAAGACAAGAACCTTTACTGCGGAGAAATGCGGAGTAATCTCATTTCTCCAAGACATTCTGTTACACCAGATAGACATACTGTTAAACAAATATTCCACTGTAGTACAATCCAGAACCTAAAACTCTAGATATAACACCTTTGAAAACCTCTAATCAATATATCCAAACCAACCAAGCATAAATTCAACCATGAAGAAATGCAAAGCACAAAACTGAACTCCACTCTATCACACTATAATCTCTTTTATTCATTTTTTTTAAAAGCACTTGGAAACCAAGTGAACCAATTGCATCAACAATACTAATAGCATCTCTGGAACACATCTATAACATCTACGACACCTCTCATCAACTATAGCACATCCAACTATCTCTCCAACACAACTTCTACCACTATATTGAAGTAAGACATCAATGACAACACCAACACCATTGTTTTGATATCAATACCAATAACTCCAAGCTTCCAACAACTCCAATCCTAGGGGTTGGAATTATCAACACCAACTCATTCTACCAATCTCTTCATACAAGGGTTTGACATCAATGACAACACCCAAACAACTCACAAATAACTCAAGCTTCCAACAATCTCCCCTTTGTCATTGATGGCAACACCAAATTTCTAAAAAACCATCAGTAATAAAAGAAACCAACAACAACTCTACAAAAATTAGGAATAAGTAGTACTCCCCCTGATTGGGGTATCTATTCTTTCTCATTAAAACTCTCCCCCTATGGTATTTAGACTATATTCTCTTTTGCACTATAGTTTTTCAACCAACTCTCTACCCCTTTGACATCAATGGAAAAGGGCCATAAACTCATCCAACTCTTTTTCCTATATTGAACTCTTTTTCTCTCCACCTTTGACAACATTTAAAGGGAAACACCTGTACCTTTCACACATATGATTTTTCTTTTCTATTTTCCCTTTTGACATTTGCATACACCACTTTGACTCCAGTAAGTAACTGCACTCTCTTTTCACTTCAATCACTTTTTTGCACTCTCCCCCTTAGGGGCACAAAATATGCTCCATCTAACTTCACCAACCAACAATAATACTACCTACTTCCCCTAAGAGGTAGCCTTCATTACTTCAGAATAAAAGAATAAATCTTGAATTGCTCCACTAGTCTAATGCACAATCTTATGCATCCAGTTAATAAAAGGAGGGGAAATAACCCCTAACTTCTGTTGGAGATAATCAAAAGTATCTTTAGGGAGATCCTTTGTAAAAATATCTGCAACTTGATCCTTTGTAGGAACATACTCCATCTTCACCTTATTTTATGCAAGCTTTCTCTCTTAGAAAGTGATACTAGATTGAGATATGCTTTATCCATCATTGGATTATTTGATATATTGATAGCACTTGTGTTATCACACAAGATAGAAATAGGTTCATTATATGATATTATAATATCCTTCAAGGTCTACTTAATCCAACACACCTGTGTGTAGTAAGATGCTGCAACAATATACTTTGCCTCTGCAGTAGATAAAGATATTGAATCTTCCTTTTTACTTAGCCAAGAAACCAACTTTCTTCAAAGAAATAAAGCACCTCCACTTGTACTTCTTCAGTCATCCACACAATCCACCCAATATAAATATATATAGGCACTTAAAGAGAAATTAGTATCCTTTGGATACCAAAGACCGTAATTCAGAGTGCCCTACAAATATCTGAATATCCTCTTTATTGCTGTCACATGTGATTCTCTAGGATCTTCATAGAATCTGGACACAAGACAAACTACATGCATGATATCTAGTCTAGTAGAAATTAGATATAGTATTCCACCAATAATTGTGTTAAATGCACAAGACAACTGAGAGGGGGTGAATCAATTGTACATTAAAACATCGAAATCCTCATAAACATTTAGATCCACATCAACTTTGTTAACCCTTAATTTTTTAGAATGATTTAGTATGAAAGAAGATAACATAAACTAAAACACATCAACACCATGCACAATAGAACACCAAATTTACGTGGAAAACCCAAGAAGGGAAAAACATAGTGAGGATTAGCTCACAATATAAAGTAATCGCAACACCAAATACAAAAAGGCTCATTTCCTAGAAGAAAAAAGGGCTCACTTCTAATGGCTCACTGCCAAATTACATAAAATAAGAAAGAAGAATGTTACAATGTGAAATCCATCTAAATGCAATAGAAAAATTCCACCACACCATCACCAACATATTTGCAGCCTCTCTGAAGATTGTAGACACCTTCTTCTCACTACTTCCTATGGTCTAACTCATTAAAGGTCACACTAAACTTTGAAAATTTGCACTTAACAACTTTGCAATTCACATCACACACTCTCTACTCTAAATCCTCTATCAACACAACACTTATTTATACCTTCTTCAACCTTTAAAACATTCTCCAAGGTCAACTATGCATCTCAATCATGCAAATTCAAATTAGGTTGACACTAAGCATTCCCATGGTGGAAAGGAATGAAAGCGGACCACACCATATCTTAACTCAAACCCAAATCATAAATATACACCATGCCATGCTTCCACAACCATCAAAGAAAATCCTCAGTTAGTCTAAACACCCAAGGTCGATTGAACCGCTGTAAACACCATTAACATTTAAGTACACACTTCCTCAAATCCAAATATGACTCATGAACCACACATAACACTTGAACATAATTTGGAATATTCTATAGACACCTTGAAATCCAACAAATCCCTTCGCAACAACTTTCACCTGAATAATGTACACACCTAGTACACTTAGAAAACCTTCGAAACATTGTAACTTAAGAAACCACCTTGTGGAGCACCAAACCAAAAACTTAAATTGAAGGAAGATATGAACCTTATCAGCACACTTCTAGAATCATAAGACCATAAAAAAAATTATGGAGAAATGCAGAGCAAAATCATTTCTCCCAAACAACACTACAACATAGTTCACACATTGGTGAATATAACTTTTGCACAACGATCCAGACCAAGAAATTCTAGATATAACACCTATGAACATCTTTGATCAACATATCTGAACCACACAAGCGAATCTTCAACACATAAGAAATGCAGAGCAAAAAATAGAACACCTCTGCAACACAATATTTCCTCTTTTATTCAAATTTTCGCAAAAGCAATTGGAAACCAAGCACTAGAGATACATTCTTATCGTCTTCAACACTTCCTCTTCACCACTAAACTAGCTCAATAGTGCAACTCAACTATACAACATCCATAAATAGAAGATTATCAAAGGAACACTAGAGGTTGACACCAGTAGTACTTACTAATGACAACATAATGAGACTAATCAAAGCATCATCACAAATTATTAATCATTACTAGTTGATATTAATGACAACACAAACATAAGCCTATTGACATCAATGACAACACCAACTATTCATACTTGCAACAATCTCTCCCTTTGTCATTGATGGAAACACATGATGTGAAAAACCATCAACAACAAACATAACAACTCTGATCACCCACACACTGCTCCATATCAACTCTTTCTCTTTCTCCCCCTTACATCATACTCTTTTTCTCTCTCTCTCCCTTTATTTTTCATATTACTCTCTCTCCCCCTTTGACATCAATGGAAAAGTGTAACACATACACATCTCTTTCCCCCTTTGACATTAGACATACACATTTTCTCTCTCTTCCAAAGACAATAATTTCCATACAACTACATACTCCCCCTTAGGAGCACACAAAAACTGTATCAACCAAAAACTAGTGCACATATCCTTTGACACATGTGATGAAGGACAACACTAACCAACATCAACTCTCACTCCCCTTGACCACAACAACCAACAATTCCACTACCTACTCCCCTTGAGAGGTAGCCTCCAACATCGGTCCAAAACAAAGAGTAAATCTTGAAATCCACTAGACTGATGAATATCCTTATGTATCTAGTTCAAGGAATAAGGGGTAATAACCCATAAATTCTCTGAAGATACTCAAAAGTATCCTTAGGAAGAGCCTTAGTGAATATATTAAGAACCTGATCTTTGTAGGCACATACTCAAGCTTCAATTAATTCTCTACAAACTTCTCTCTCAAAAAGTGATTCTGGATTGAGATATGTTTTCTCCTTGAGTGTATCACCAGATTCTTTGAAATGTTAATAGCACTTGTATTATTAGAAAAGAGAAATTGATTCATCATATACAACTCTGATATTCTTTGATGTTTGCTTCAACCACAACACATGTGTGCAGCAAGATGCTGCTGCAATATATTCTACCTCTACAGTAGATAAAGACAATGAATACTATTTCTTGGTTAGCCAAGACACAAATCTGCATCCCAAAAAGAATGCACCTCCACTTGTAATTTTCCTATCTTCCACACAACTTTCCCAATCTACATCTATATAAGCACTCAAAAATAAATTAGTATCCTTTGGATACCGCAAGCCATGTTTCAGAGTTCCCTTCAAGTATTTGAATTTCCTCTTCACTGCTGCAACATGCGACTCTCTAGGATCTTCTTGAAATCTAGCCACAAGACAAACTCATGTATGATATCTGATCTAGTAGTATTTAAATGTAGCATTCCTCCAATCATTGATTTATATTTTCTTTGATCAACTTTAGGAGATTCATCATTCTTACTTAGCTTTATCTCGGTAACCATAGGAGTACATACCGGTTTAGAATCTTCGATTCCAAACTTCTTCAACATTTCCTTAACATACTTTGATTGTGAAATGAATATACCTTTCTCTATCTGATTAATTTGAAGTCCAAGGAAGAAATTCATCTCCCCAAACATAGACATCTCAAACTCTTTCTGCATCTCTTCTACAAATTTCTTGCACATAACTTCATTTTCTCCAAAAATTATATCAACATACAAAACTACAATCAAGATTTTCTTTTTTGACTTTGAAATAAAGATTACTATCTATGGCACCTTTATTGAATCCTTGTTGTATCAAGTATCTATCCAACCTTGCATACCAAGCTTTGGGATCTTGCTTTAGTCCATAAAGTGCCTTCTTCAATCTGCAAACCATATCCGGTTTGTTTGATAATTGAAATCCTTTTGATTGTTTAATGTACAGTTCTTCAAACTAACCATTCTAGAATGCAAAATTCACATCCATTTGATAAACCTTGAAATATTTATGTGCTATAAAATCCAAAAAAATTTAGATAGCTTTTGTTCTTTCCATCGAAGCAAATGTTTCCTCAAAATATATTCCTTCTACTTGTGAGTAGACCTTACACACAAGACTTGCCTTATTTCTTACCACTTCTTCATTCTCATTTAGTTTGTTCTGGAACACCCACTTAGTTCCAATCAAATTCTTTTTTGTTAGTCTTGGAATAAGTTCCCAAGTTTGGTCTTCTTAATCTGCATTGGTTCTTCCATAGACTTGATCCAATACTCATCCTTACATGCTTCAATCACTATTTTAGGTTCAACTTTAGAGAGTAAACATACATTTGTTCATCCTTCAGCCATAGAGGCTTTTCTTCTTGTCAACACACCCTTTCTTTTGTCACCAGTGAACTGATCTTCAAAATGATTCTTCTACACATACTTAGGAGTCTTAAGAATCCTTTTTGGAGCTTCTTCCTCTTCAATTTGAACTTCTTTCTCCTTACCTTCATC
Source organism: Sequoiadendron giganteum (assembly GCA_007115665.2). Classification (NCBI taxonomy): domain Eukaryota; kingdom Viridiplantae; phylum Streptophyta; class Pinopsida; order Cupressales; family Cupressaceae; genus Sequoiadendron; species Sequoiadendron giganteum. The sequence goes on from CM021104.1 coordinate 405,371,047, forward strand.
TTTGTCATTTTCTCTACAAGAGGACTCATCTGATTCATATCCATCTATCACCATTGAGTTCTTCTATAAGTCTTCATCCACTTTGACACTTTTACTCTCAATAATCTTCTTCAACCTCTTATTGTAGCATCCGTAAGATTTGCTGCTTGTAGAATATCCAAGGAAGATACCTTCATCAGATCTTGTATCAAACTTCCTAAGTTCTCTTCATCTCTTCTAATATAGCATTTTCTTCCAAACAATCTAAAATATTTGATAGTGGGAGTCTTCCATACCACAACTCATAGGGATTCTTTGCACTATTTTCTCTTGCTTGAACTCTATTAAGAATGTAGGAAACAATATGAGTTGCTTCTCTCTAGTATACTTCTGGTAGGTTTTCCTCTTTCATTATTGTTCTTGCAAGTTCTTGAACAATTCTATTTTTTCTTTCAACCACTCCATTCTACCAAGGAGTCCTAGGAGCAGACAAATGCCTCTTTATTCCACGATTCTCACAAAAACTATTGAAATAATTGGAGGTAAAATATCCACCACTATCAAACCTCAAACATTTGATTTTCATATCAATTTCATTCTCAACCATAACTTTGAATGTTTTAAACTTATCTAGTGATTCTAATTTTTATTTGAGAAAAGTAACCCATGTCATTCTAGAATAATCAATCAATAGCATGAAATACTTGTCACCTTGAAGACTTCTTACTTTGGTAGGACCACAAAGGTTTGTATGCACTAGCTCCAATAGTCCAATAGTAGATTGTTCTTTGACTTTGAAATGAAACATAAGATTATATCCTTTGGCACACATTTTTCCAACACTCAAAAGGTTATGGCTTAAACCCTTAATATAAAGAACATCATCTATATTATTCTTGCAATCAAAATTGATTGAAGCTTTTCCACATATCTTAGTAGACGTATCATCTCCAAAATTTACTAAACCTCCTTCATATTTCTCAAGTTTAAAAAACCTACTTTTGTCTCCGGTCATATGATTTAAGCATCCACTATCAATAGTCCAGTAGTTCTTCTCTTTTCTAGCATGAAGAGCAGTCACTATAGCGTTGTGACCTATTTCTAGAGCACTTTCTTTCACACATCTCTCAGAGTTAGCATAATTGTATTCAACTTTCATATCCATGAACAAGTATTCATTATCCTCATCATCTCCATAGTTAGATTCATCATTAGATATACTGTCATCTTCTCTAACATAATAACTTTTCTTAATTGCTTTACCTGTGTTCTCCTTATTTTTGTCATTCAAAACTCTGTTTGGACATCTTGAAGCATAATGAACTATCTTTCCACAACGAAAAACATTTGAAAGGTAACTTACCTCTACATTTATCAATACCATTTTTAATTTTCCTCAAAAAATTTGATTCTACATCATCAAGATCCTCCTAATTTGATTCCTCAATCTTCTCTAATTTTCTAGCCTTAAAATCAATCTCAACTTTTGCATTACTTGGACCAAATTCTCTCATTTCAAAAGTAGATAAAGCACCATACAACCGATATTTATAATATTTTCTTAAATATTGAACTTCCTCAATAGCATAAACTTTATGACTATAATATTTAGGAAGAGTTCTCAATACCTTCTTTACCACTTCTTCTTCTTCAAGTTTTACACCAAGACTTGTGATGGAATTGAAAAATTTGTCAACCTTCTACATGTAGCTTGTCATTTTTTCATCTTCAAACATTTGTAGGTTCTCAAATGTGATCTTTAGATTCTGCATCTTAGCTTGCTTGACCTTATCATCTCCTTCATAAACACTTTCCAACTTTGTCCAGATATCTTTAGCAGATTTTAAATTCACAACTTTCACAATTTTAGTGTTAGAAACACCACTTAAAAGAGCATACATTGATTTACCATTATTCTCATAGGCCTTGATCTCATCACTAGTACTCAAACCATTAGTAGGCATAGTATATCCAGTCTCAATAGACTTCCAAACTCCAAATCCAAGAGATAGTAAGGAAAATTCCATCCTTTTCTTTTAAAAGCCATAGTTCGGTCCATCAGACAAAGGAGCATCCCTCTTGTGCACCATCCTAGATATACCTCAAGCGGTTAAGCTTTATTCCAAGGAACCTCTCTCTGAGACTAATTATTGAATGCACAAGACAACTAAGAAAGGGGGGTGAATCAATTGTACATTAAAACATCAAAATCCTCATAAACATTTATATCCACATCAACTTTATTAACCATTAATCCGTTAGAATGATTCAACATGAAAGAAAATAAAAATAAATAAAACACATCAACACCATCCACAATAGAACAACACCATGCAAAATAAAACACCAGATTTATGTAGAAAATCCAAGAAAAGAAAAACCACAGTGAGGATTAGCTCACAATATAAAGTAATTACAACATCAAATACAAAAAGACTCACTAAGGGAGGGCTAACTACCTAGAGGAAAGAAGGGCTCACTGCCAATGGATCATTACTAGATTATAGAAAAGAATAAAGAAGAATGTTACAATGAGAAATCCATTTCAATGCAACCGAAAAAAGTCTACCACAACATCACCAACACATTCATAGCCTCTCTAAAGATTGTAGACACCTTCTTCTCACTACTTCTAGTGGTCTAATTATTTAAAGCTCGCACTGCACTACACAAATTTTCACTTCACAACTCTACAATTCACATCACAACTCTACAATTCACATCACACACTCTCTACTCTAAATCCTCCATCAACACAACACTTATTTATACCTTCTTCAACTTTGAAAATATTCTCCAAGGTCGGCTATACATCTCAACTATGAAAACTCAAATTAGGTTGACACCAAGCATTCCCGCGGTGGAAAGGAACTAAAGTGGACCACACCATATCTTAACTTGAACCTAAATCATATATATACACCATACCATGCTTCCACAATCATCAAAACAAATCTTCAATTAGTGTAAACACCCAAGATCAGTTGAACTTGTGTAAACACCATTAAAATTTAAGTACATGTTTCCTCAAATCCAAAGATGACTTGCAAATCATGCACAACACTTGAACATAATCTAAAATATTCCAGAAACACCTTGAAATCCAACAAATTCCTTTGTAAAAAGTTTCATCAAAAGAATGTACACACCTAATACACTTAGACAACCTTCCAAACACTTTAATTTAAGAAACCAACTCATGGAGCACCAAACCAATAACAACTTCAATTGAAGGTAGATATGAACCTTTTCAACAAACTTCCAGAACTGCAAGACCAAAAACCAAATTGCGAAGAAATGCAGAGAAAAAATATTTCTCCCAAATAATACTACAACATAATTCACACACTGATGAAAACAACTTCTTTTGAACAACGATCCAAACCAATAAATTCTGGATATAACACCTACTAACATCTTTGATCAATATATCCAAACCACACCAGCATATCTTTAATACATAAGAAATACAAAGAAAAAACTAGAACACCACTCTGTACACCAGAACACCTCAACAACACATTATTTCCTCTTTTATTCAAATTTTCTCAAAAGCACTTAGAAACCAAGCACCAGAGACACATTCTTATCACATTCTTATCATCTTCAATATTTCCTCTTCACCACTAAACTGGCTCAATAGTGTAAATCAACTATACAACATCCACAATAGAAGCTTATCAAAGCAACACTAGAGGTTGACACCAGTAGCACTTACTAATGACAACATAATAAGACTAATCAAAACATCATAATAACTTCTCAACCTTTACTAGTTAACATTAATGACAACACAAACATGAGCCTATTGACGTTAATTAAAATATCAACTACTCATACTTGCAACACATTGATCTATACTTTATTTGATCAATCTTAGGAGACTTATCATTATTTTTCAACTTGAAACTAGTAACCATAAGAGTACATACTAGTTTAGAATATTCCATTCCAAACTTCTTCAACATTTCCTTGACATACTTTGACTGTGAAATGGATATTCCTTTTTTCTGACTAATTTATATCCCAAGGGAGAAATTCATCTCCCCAAACATTGGCATCTCAAATTCATTGTATTTATTTTACAAACTTCTTGCACATTTCCTCATTTCCTCCAAATATTATATCATCAATATACACAACCACAATCAAGATTTGATCCTTCTCAACTTAAAGATTTCTATTTGCAATACCTTTATTGAATCCTTGTTGTAACAAGTACCTATCCAATCTTGCATACCAAGCTCTAGGAGATTGCTTGAATCCATACAATACCTTCTTCAATATAAAAACCATGTTAGGATTTTCTAATAACTAAAATCCTTCTAGTTATTCAATGTATACCTCTTCTTCCAACTCACCATTCAAGAATGTAGACTTCACATCCATTTGATAAACATTGAAGTCCTTATTTTATGCATAGGACAAGAACATCCTAATGGCCTGCATTCTTTCCAGTAGAGCAAATGTATCCTCAAAATCTATTCCTTCAACTTGTGAGTAGCCCTTACACACAAGTCTCACCTTATTTCTGATAACTTCTCCATTCTCATTTAGCTTGTTTTGGAATACCCATTTAAATCCTATTACATTCTTGTTTGTTGGTCTTGGACCTAGTTTCCAAGTCTGATTCTTCTCGATTTGCATCAATTCTTCTTCCATAGCTTTAGTAAAATTCTCATCTTTACACCCCTCAATCACTGTCTTAGGTTCTACTTTGGAAAGTAGACACAAATTTACCTATTCTTTTGTCATAACAACTTTTCTTCTTGTCAATACACCTCTTCTCTTATAAAAAATGATTTGACCTTTAGAATGATTCTTTTGCACATACTTAGGAGTCTTAGGAATCCTTTCTGTAGCATCTTCTTCTTCAACCTGCATCTCCTTTTCTTTCTCTTCTTATTTTTCTTCTTCTCTATAAGAGGACTCATTAGATGCATATCCTTTTATCAGTATTGAGCTTTTATGTAGTTCTTCATCTACTTTGACACTTGTACTTTCAACTATCTTCTTTAGCCTCTTGTTATAGCACTAGTAAGCCTTGCTTCTTGTAGAATATCCAAGGAAGATTCCTTCATCTAATCTTGCATCATACTTTCCCAAGATTTCTTCATCTCTCTTGATATAAAATTTGTTTCCAAACACTCTGAAATATTTGACAGTAGGAGTTCTTCCATATGATAGTTCATAGGGAGTCTTTGAACTATTTTCTCTTGCTTGTACTTTTTTGAGTATGTATACTATAGTGTGAATAGCTTCTCTCCAATAGAAATCTAGTAAATTTGCTTCTTTCACCATTGTCCTTACTGTTTCTTGAGCTATCATATTATTTATTTCAACCACTCTATTCTACCCAGGAGTTTTAGGAGTTGAAAAATTCCTTTTTATTCCGTGATCTTCACAAGAAAATATTAAAATCATTGGAGGTGAACTCTCCACCTCTATCAAACCTTAAGCACTTGATTTTTATATCCATTTCATTCTCAACCATAGCTTTAAATTCTTTAAACTTCTCTAGAGCTTTTGATTTTTCTTTGAGAAAAGTTACCCAAGTCGTTCTGGAGTAATCATCAATTAACAACATTAAATACCTATCATCTTGAAATATTCTTGTTCTTGTAGTTCTACATAGGTCTATATGCACCAACTCCAAAGTTATTGGAGTAGAATATTCTTTGATATTGAACCTCTATATTTTTTGTTTTCCAACCTAACATTCCTTGCAAACTACATTGATAGACTTTGTAAGTCTTGGCATATCTCTCACAACTTGAGTAGAGTTGATCCTCACTAGGCTATCAAAATTGATGTGACACATTCTTCTATGTGATAGCCAACTTTCATTTATTTGAGTAATAAAACACTTATCATTAGCACCTTTAAGTTGATAAACATTCCCATCTGTCCTTGTTCTTGCAACAACCAGAGTTCTAGATCTTCCTTTTTTGATTTCACAACCACCATCCTAAAATACAAGATTATATCCTTTGCTACACATTTGTCCTACACTTAGAAGATTATTCCAGAGACCCTTGACATAAAGAAAATTATGCTTACCATCAAAAATAATTTAGCCTTTTCCACATATCTTAGCAGATGTATCATCACCAAACTTAATAAGACCACCTTCAAACTTCTCAAGTTTAACAAACTTACTCTTATCACCTGTGATATGATTTGAGCATCCACTATCAATTATCTAGTGATTTTTCTCCTCTCTAGAATAAAAAGTAGTCACTATAGTCCCTTTGATGTTGTGACCTATTTTTGGAGAAATTTACTTCATACATCTTTTAGAGACAATGGAATTATTTCCAACATTCAGAGCCATGAACAAGAATTCATCATTTTCATCATCCGGGTAGTCAGATTCATCATCAGATATGCTAACATATTCTTTAACATAATAACTTTTCTTGATAGATTTACATTTATTATCCTTATATTTGTCATATGAAACTTTTTTCGGATATCTTGAAGCAATATAATGACCTATCTTTCCATAATTGAAATATTTGAAAGGTAACCCACCTCTATATTTTCCAGTACCCTTTTTCAATCTTCTTACAAAATTTGCTTCTATTCATCAAGATCATCCAGATATGATCCACCATCCTTCTTTGTTTTGCTAGCTTTAAAAGAAGTCTCTTTTCTTGAATCATTTTGACCAAACTCTCTCAATTAAAAAGTAGTTAAGTTACCAAACAACTGATCTCTAGAATAATGATCTAAATCCTAAGCTTCCTCAATAGCAGAAACTTTAGAACTATAATATTTAGGAATTTTTTTAATACCTTCTTTACCACCTCATATTCTTCTAGTTTTTCACCAAGTCCATTGATGGAATTGAAAAATTCATCCACTCTATGCATGTAGCTTGCAAAATCTTCATCTTCTAACATCCTTAGAGTTTCAAAATTAGTCTTCAAATTTTGCATCTTTTCTTTCTTGACCTTATCATCTCCTTCATAAATACTTTCCAGCTTCTTCCAGATTTCTTTACTAGATTTGTAGCCCATAGCCTTTACACGTTTTGAATTAAAAAGACCATTTAAAACAAAATTCCTTGCTTTTCTATTTTTCATCATCAGTTGTCAAACCATTAGTAGGCATGGTATATCCATCTTCAATTAAATTTCAAACTCCAAACCCTAGGGAAACAAGGAAACCTTCCATCTTGGTTTTTCAAAATGTATAATTTAACCCATCAAACAAGGGAGCCTCCTTCCTGTGCACCATCCAGATCTATCTCAAGTAGTTAAGCTTCTTCCAAGGAACCTTTCTCTGATACCAATTGTTAGATGCACAAGACAATTGAGACGGGGGGCGAATCAGTTGTACATTAAAACATCAAAACCATAATTAACATTCAGATCCTTATTAGCTCTTAAATCCTTAATCTTCTTTAGCATGAAAGTAAAAAAGTGAAACAACAACACATCAAAACACCATATCTATGTGGAAAATTGAAGAAGGGAAAAACCACAACGAGGATTAGCTCACAATATAAAGTAATAGCAACACTTAATACAATAGGCTCACTTTCTGAGGGTTCACCACCCAAAAGAAAGAAGGGTTCAATGCCAATGGCTCAATACCAGATTCGAAAGAAAAAAGAAATGAACTGTTACAAAGAGAAATCAATCTCAGAGCAATAGGAAGACCCACCACAACAACTATGAACCATCTGCAACCTCCAACTCACTTCTTCCAATAACTTCAAGTACACTACAAATGTAGACCCTTATGATCATTGTTTTAGACTCATCGACATTAAGCTAACACTTAGATCACCACACTTAATAAAATTCATAACTTTTGCATATCTTATACATATCCAAACTCATCTCCAATGATTTTACCTTGTTTATATGCCATCCACAACCTTAAAAACATTCTCGAAGATGAGATATGCACCTCAAATGTGCAATTACAAAATAGGTCAGCACCAAACACTTTCACGGTGGAAAGAAGTGAAGGAAAACCACACCAAGGGTTAACTATGACCCAAAATTACACCAACATTCTTTGTAAAGCTTCCACAAACAACACACCACTTCCACAATTAGTGTTAACATGCTAGGTTGGCTAAATCTATATTAATTCCCTTAACAATTAAGTTCATGATTAACCAGGTCTGAAGATGACTTCATGGACCATGTAACAACACTCTATAATGTCCATACATCTTAGAATATTCTAGCATCATTAGAATATTCTGCAACTCTGCCACAACCACGTGAAACTAAGAACACCATTATTTTGTGTAACTAAACAAACTGGCACAAACATCCAACAAATAAAACAACCTTGTGAAACACCACAACACCTGAAACTTCAAGGAAAGGATGATACATGTTCTATAAGCATGTTTCTAGATCTGCAATACAAGAACCTTCATTGCGGAGAAATGTAGAGCAATCTCATTTCTCCCATACATATTGTTACACCAGACAAACATACTATCAAACATGTCTTCCACTGTAGTACAATCCAGAACCTAAAACTCTAGATATAACACATCAAAACACCTTTGATCAACATATCCAAACCACACAAGCATAACTTCAACCATGAAGAAATACAGAGCACAACACTAAACACCACTCTATCACACTGCAATCTCTTTAATTCAAAATTTCTCAAAAGCACTTGGAAACCAAGTGAACCAATTGCATTAGCAACACTAATAGCATATCTATAACACATATTTAGCCTTTACAACACCTCTCATGAAATATATAACATCCAACTATCTCTCCAAACACAACTTTTTCCACTATACTGAAGTAAGAAATCAATGACAACACCAACAACATTGTGTTGAAATCATTACAAACAACTCCAAGCTTCCAACAACTCCAATGCTAGGGGTTGACATTATCACACCAACAAAATTTTGACACTCTCTTCATACAAGGGGTTGACATCAATGACAACACCCAAACAACTCACAAACAACTAATCTTCCAATAGAAAATGTAATGCGAAGACCTACCAAAATTTTAAAATTAGGTATTAAAATAGTTAGAGTACAACATAACATAAAAAAACTTCAGATTATGGAAAGAAAACCAAATATTATATTTATTTCAAGAAATATAGAATTAGGCATTTAGATATTTGTAATTTTTTTTGTGAACGAAATTTGGTTTGTTGAGATTGTTGAACACAAAAATGTGTTGAGAGGGGGATAAATCAACATATATTAAAACTTAACTAATTCCATTTATAGATTAACAAATCATCACATTAACTGAAAGGAACAAAAGAGAACACATGCATCACATAGAGACATGCCAAGATTTTATGGGGAAAATCAACGAGGGAAAAATCACGGTGAGGATTAACTCATAATAAATGTAGCTCATTTCTAACAAGAAATTACAATATTTGAGGTTGACTACCTATGGAATTGTAGACTAAGGTAAACTTCCTTAGAGAAAGATACAATGGACTTGATGAGACTCACTATCTTAGAGTAGGATACATTAATTTTAGAGTAAGAAAATGATTATGAACTACTTTGAAAAAGCATCTAACACATGTTGATGATGTAGTCACTATTTTGCACAATTAGCCCTTTACACTGAATTCAAACACTTCATCTTTTTCATACCTCTCTTTCACTTTATACTCACAATCATCATCTTCACAAATGAATTTTATATTCTATATATCTTCCGCAATAACACAAAACTCCAATTAAGTTAGCTCCAAGATAACTGTTGGATGAAACAATTGATATTGCAAGGGTCAGCTCCAAAACACATCCAAAATAAAAGAGAATTAGTTGCAGATCATCATACACTATGTTGGGGCCCAAATGAATCACAACATATTATACAAGGCAAGATTAATTGATTAGGATCAACCACAAAGAATGAACCAAGTCATGTCGGCCCAAGTAGTATCAATACCATCAACATTGTCACGGTTTGAATTCACATAGCCAAGGAGATACCAAAATCATTATGAAGACTAAGATGTAGGAATTGTAGATCATGAACAATATTCATCCAAAATTTTTCTTGATAATCCAATCATGATATGTTGGCACAAGAGGAAAAACCCATTGAAAGTATAGGAACAAAGGATTCCAGACAAACTGTAGCTAGCTGTTATTCAAAAGTTGTACTTGCATACCACTTCATCACTTGATACTACTAAGTAGTATTTTTTTATCATTGTAGAACATATTTAAAAAACCACATGATCACCCCTTCACTTTTGGAGGAATGTGGAGCATTCTAGTAATCCTTCATCAACACAGTATTCTGCTAGAGTACATACCAAAATACTGTTATATGTAACTTTCACTATAGAAGGTTTGATGACTTGATTTCTTGGATATAGAAATTTCATAGCTCAGCCATCCTTTTTCCAAAACTACAAGACTAAATATTTCTCAGCGAAAGAACACGGATCAACAAATCATAACTCTACTTTAGGGTCTACCTTGTGAGAGCCTTAATAATTTTTTTTGCAACATATCTCTGTATTTGGTACATCAAATTGAGATTTTATCAATGTAAACATATTGTGGACATATCAAAACATGAGTATCATCCTTCGCATCACACTTAGATATCGTACTGATCATTATTCATACATCTAATTGTATTTTTGACTATATCTTTGCACTTGCACTATCTCCATAATATATATAGACTTTATTATACACATCTAACATCAATGAAAACCAATTATAGGTTGACATCAATGATAACACCTATTACCATCAATCTCCCCCTCTTTTCATTGATTGAAACACACGTATGATTCTCTCCCCCTTTGACATCAAGGGAAAAGGGCATGATATCTTCTATTTACAACATCCCAAAAATATGAGCTCCCCCTTACTAAATACTCCTCTTGAGATGGAGATGCTTCCTAGTGCTATGTATAGAACATAAATAAAAAATATACTACAATACTCCACAAAGACCAAAATTGTCTTGATCATACCTTTGTACCTTCCTTAGAAGGAAGAATTTTCTTGTATATTTCTTTGAGTTGCACCAAAGTTACAACCCAATCTTCTTTTGCTAAAGAAAGAATGTTATTTTGTCATTTACATTGCATGTACAAATCCTCAACCTCCTCCACATTACTTAGAGTCTTCATCTTCTTGTCAACACTTTCTGCATTCACAAGTAATCTTGATAGTGAGCAAGTCTTAGGTTGACTGCTTCCCTTAACTGATCAAACTATTTCCTTAACTACTCTTTGGTCTTGAAGCAATGTCAACTATAAATTAATATTTTCTATCTGAGGTCTTATTGATCCATTTGCATCCTTTGATAAGTCATATACTTCAGCCAATTTAGTAATATGTGGCTCAATGGAGTTAATTTGATCCTTGATATTTTTGGTGGAGCTTGGCCACCTTAAGAAAAACTGATACATAGTAGTCACTTAATTTATACAATCTTTAAACATTTTCAAATTTTCTTGTAGTTTATTATATGCACTAGCACATTGATCAAATACTTCTACCATTATTTTATCATTTAGTTTTCTTATGGCCTCTTGTTTTTCCTTTTTCTCCAAGTGAGAGAAATGATCTTTGAAGGAATCCATCAAAAGAATTAGTTTTTATTTTAGAGGTAAAGAAACATCAATTTTTACTTCTACTAACCCTTCTTGAATGATCCTTATAGCATCATCAATCAATTCACTTTTCGTTATATGTTTTTGTAAGGTTTCCTTCCTTGAGGAGGTATGCAAAATATCACCAAGATGTAATTTGTGAAAGGGAGACATATTAGATAGATCTACCTGTCTTTCATGAGTGGGGATATGTAGAAATTGAGGAGTTATTACTAGTTGGAACTGCATCAACAAAGATAGTAGGTCTTTGACTGAATCTAGAGACATGAGGTATTTTGACCTTTACCCACAAAATAATTTTTCTTCTTTGCAACCTTCTCTTTTGTATCCTGAATAATCTTAGGGTTATCTTCATTCATCTGCTCATTAATTTTAGAGTTCTCCAGAGGAGAAAAATTATGTTCTGAAAGAGGGACAACAACCCTACTTTGTTCAGTGCCTTGTGCAACAATTTTCACTAGAGGAGCAATCTTCTCATTCTTCTTTCCATCATTAATAGCCAGATTACCTTCAAAAATTGATAGATCAATGTCCTGAGTGGACACATCGAGAATATCCTACAAAATAGTGTCATCTGAAGAAGCATGATCCACACTCATCTTCATCTCCTCAAAATCTTGGGTGTCTTCTCTTCAAAGCCTTTTTCTTCTTCCTTTTATATCTCCATTCCAGAGACAATTTGTACTTTTTGTACACCTAAAATTCCTTCTTTATGTTGTCCGAAGGGTCCTTGCATATCTTTTTGACCAAATGTTTTTTTTATAGTTTTATTTTTTGGAGGATCTTGTGATACACCATCAACATTACCTTACATCTTATCAATAATTTTAATTGTAGTGACTACAGTTTCATTTTGAATTTTCTTTTGTAAATCCTCATCCAAGCTCATTAAAAGGTCTACTCTTCTCTTGGTTCAAAGCTCTTTTACTTGTCTTTTGACAATATTTTATTTTTCTTCCTCGGAGAAAGAGATCCCAGACATCAATTTATTGTTGTTTCATTTATTCATCATCCTTGATGGCTTCATCTCTTCTCTGTCTTAGTGCCTCAACAAGGCTATCCAAAGATTTGTTGACAATGTCATTGAAAGAAATATTTTGCATTAGCATATACTCAATGACAAAATTTTCAATTGTCCTTTTATCTTCCAGAGAAACATCTAGATGAAGTATCATTGGTTCATTTAGTAAATCATTCTCCACAATTCCATTTAGTATTGCACCAAAGTCAAGGGGGTCATGTGTGACCAGAGGATATTTATCATTCTTTTCTTTAGCAATTCATTTTCCTTTCTTTTTCTATAGGGAGATCTCTTCTTCTTTTCTTTGACTTACCCCCTTCTTTCTTTTCTCAATAAAAAAATATTTTACTTCTTCTAATTCAATCTCCTCAATATCATTTGACTCTTCCTCATTTGAATTTTCTCTTTTTTCCTTTCTTTTAGGCCTGACATGTCTAGCTTGAGTGGCCTTTTTCTCTGGAGATTTTCTTTTACTGCTAGTTGTTTGAGTGGATTTAGAAGGCAATGAAGAAAAATTAACACTAGGAGAGGTCCTACCTAATCTCCTTGGACTAGAAATAGCTTCCAAAAGATCAAAGTTGACTTCCAAAAAAACAATAGATGTACCTCTTGAAGAGGTACCCAATATTTTGTAAAGCTCCACTTTGCTTTTAATTTCAAAGTAATGTGGGGCACCTATTTCCTTTAGCACTTAGTCAACTTTCTTTTCACTGTTTTATTCTCTCTTTTTGGTAGATTTCATCCATGATCTCTTTATATGTACCAAATATTTTGATTTTAGGATCTCTAAGTTTTGACAATAGAATATCTATGTAAATTTGTTTAAAACAACCCTCAACCTCATAAGGCAGTTCAAATATCCATACAATTCTAGGTTCTACTTCCTCCATAAAATAGTGATCCCTTTTTACCATAAAGGTTATTTCATTTTCATATTTTCGGACCAAACTAGGTGGTATTCTGTATCTCCCTTGCAACTCATGTTGCAAATTTTTAAAGAAGCCCCAATACATAGTAGTATATGATTGTTCATCTAGAAACCCATCCATATGCTTCTTGATTTGTGTAGCTACCAGAGTGAATTTATCCCATATTTTTCCTTTGAATTTAGGTAATTCATTTAGGAGGAAAAAATTAAGAAATATGATCAAGGAACCAAACCCAAAGTTGTAATTGGTCTCATTTGTTCTTGCCAGGTTTTCCATCAGTTGTTCTCTCAACAACTCACATAGTCAACATTGGCATTTTATTTCACTATTTGATGAGCGATGTGAATTGTTGTGGCAGTAGAAGATCCTTCCCTATTTGTGAAATATATTTTTTATGCAATACCCATTGCAAAATATCAAACACCGAGATCTATTATATATTTTCCCAGTTAGGGATCTCTTACCAAACTTCACACCAATGAGTTCCATAACAATTTCATTTTTTATAGATTTCCATACAGGGGTTGGACCAGAGGCACAAAGACTAGTAACTATCCTAATATAATCCTTGGCGATCAAGTAGGGTTTTTCTAACCAAATGAAATTATCATGAATATGTTTCAATATGATTCTTATTGTAAGGCCCAACCATATATGCACAAATTACTAATCTTCATGCTTCCTTGGTATGTTCTACTAGTATAGCTCGGCAAGTTGATTTGAAGGGTTATGAAATTTTGTTTCAATAGGAGATATATGATGTAAGTTGCATATGGTATTTGCATGTGTCTTGTAGGATGATCTATGAGGTCAAATGTGAACTTGATGTGGACCCCATCATTAGGAAATGAAGACAAATTAGATATTTAGATTGGGTAAAAATTGAGCATGATACTAAAATATTGCATGTTTGAATGATGTTTTAGTGTTCAAACTCAACTATATAAATAACCAAAGAATGAGTGTCTAGTAGTTAGAAAAAGTGTTTGTTTGTGCAAGTGAGAGTAATAATGTGTAGATTTCTAGTTAAAAAGTCTTATATATTTCCTTCTTAAACTTGAATGCATATGAATGGTTCATAGATGGAAATTGAAAAGTATTTTAACCCTTGGATTGCCACTCATTTAATGTTGATACGACTAAGACAATATGTATATCTTAATTACAAAAAGGCCAAGATTATTTTAAATTTAGGTGAATTAACAAGACAAATGACCCTAGAGATTTAGATACCCTAAACATAACCCTTTTTATCCTAAATTCTATTTTATACGTATGAATGACATCTTAGTATTATAATATTTCTTTAATGTAGAAAATGCATCAATGGTCAAATATTTGATCTAGTAAAAAGCAAAGAAATTCAATTAGAATGGTAGACTTGAAAATGTTTTGTTGGAAAATTCTATAATGTGATTTATCATGAGCACGTTAACTTGGACAATTGTAAGTAGGATCGAGTCAAGTGTGAATAATAAAGGTGAGCGTAATTGAGATGTTAGAATTTTGGAATATAGTTGTTGACATACCAAGTTAGATTTGAATTCAAATAATTATGTTGTACTTATTTCTAGAAGTTATAATCATAGAAATACTAATTATGAAAGAAAAGGATGGTGCATTTTAAGCTCCAGGGTCAAATTACGAACATCCAAATAGTGTCAACCAAGTATGAATGGGGTATGCAAAATTAATTATTTTCAAGTTGGCAAATTAATTGTCAATACATATATATCAATTCTATTATTCATCTCACAGAGTACTAACAATTGAAAAAGTGTGTAAATGGCCAATCTGTGGAACAAGAGGTTCAATCAGGACCCTAGCTAGCTCACTTCATGTCATGAGGTACATTTGAGAGTCATAAATTGTGGGTAGGAGTGGAAACCCAAATGGAAGTTGTTAACCCAAATTTCAAGCATGTAAAAAGTGAAAATTAATGTTGTTCGGTTGTTTTTGGACCCCTAACTCAAGTATCTAGGGATAGGGTACATTGAAGGGAGGTTAAAAAGGTGATTAGAGTTGGTTTATGGGGGTCACATATTTTGGGGAAAATAGCTGGTTGGTTGTTGGGGAAGGAAAAAAAAGCGAAGGATATGGAGCTTGGTTTTTGGCAATGGAGGTGGAAACCTATTTCAACTCCCATGGTTGCTTTGTCGAATGAAGGGGTAAGTTGTGCTTATAATTTTGGCTATTATAAACCACATTGTGTTGAGTTTGTCAGTTTTGGAAGGATGGATGTGTAAACCTTGTGCCTTCTGGGTCATTGATGTTCATGTATTTTTGATTGTGTTGTGTTTGGGTCTCTCCCTATCTTTGTTAACAAGCCCTTGAGTTTAAATTTTTTATGTTTTTAAGGGAGATGAATGTTACTAGGCCCTGGTTGGTCCTCTTGGCTTGAGGTTTGGTGAGAGTCTACATGGCTTGATGACCCATATGGTAGGGTGGTTATAGTGCGTTCTCTCCATTGGCTATTTGTTGATAGAGAATGCAGGTTGCGGTTGTTTCATCTCTTCATTATTGGTCCTTCTCTTCATTATCCTGCAATATCATGAATTCACAATGGTTGTTAGTGGCATTAATAGATATTAAGAAAATATCATAAAGCTCATAATGTTCAAAAAATGCAATTGGTTGGACAATCACCTACAAAGTCCTTATTTGAGGAGAAGAGCATGATTGTAGTTGTATTTGTGTTAAAAGGATTGTGTAAAATCTTCTGATTTAAAAAAAAAACTATCTTTAATATCTCTTCAGTATTATTGATGACTGTATAACATGATTGTTGTATTAGGTCATTAAATAAATAAATGGGGTAATAGAGCTAAGCTAACTTAAACACAAGCTTCTACCACTTCTCTTAGGGAGGGCATTTTCAACTTTCCAATCCTTGCAATCATTGAAATCTAGGAGATATTCCTGATTAAAATTTATTCTTGCAAAAAAAAGAAATAAATAATAGAAATGACAATCCATATGCCTGAAGGTGATACAATATGTAAACAAATCATAATATAACCTGAGTGTGCCAACAAACATAAACAAAAACATTCCCTAGTGCTATATAGACTCTTCTTTTCCTTACCTATATTCATATTTAAAAATTAAAGAATCTTTCCTTAAGAATGTGGGGATATATTCCCCTAACTTTTATTAAGAGAATCTTACAAGTATGAGGATTACTTGGGGGGTGGTGTCACACAAGACTAAGGCTATAAAATTAATAGAAATTAACTTCATTTCTACCTACTCCTAGCCACGCCTGCATTCACTCATCACATTTTATTATTATTTCAATTTCCCTTTTATTGGGTTTCAATTACTATTATGGTGGTCATTTGACTACAAGTATTGTATTTTTATTGCAATGTAATTAATGAATGGTAAAATATTATTCTGTGGCGATAGATAAAACATATTTGATAACATAATCATTATTCCATAATTTATTCACATTTTGCATCTATTTCAATTAAAAAATTGGATGCTGAAAAGTGAGATTGATTTATCTTTTAATAAAAATGTGCTCATTTTATTTTAAGGTCTTGATGGATGATTTTTTTTTTAATTGTCTTTTATTTTCCTTTTAATAAACATACACTAATTTACCGTTAGAATTGTCTAGTCTCCCCACCCCCCGTGGTACCGGAGGGCGTGTCGCGCCAGCACCGCCGGTCACGTTAAAAAGTTTACCAGGTGCACTGCAGTTTATAGGGGGTCGTGCTACTCGATTCCTATAGTCTAATAAAAAAAATAAAAAATAAAAAATAAAAAAATCATAAATTCTGACGGTAAATTTTTATTTAAAAAAATATTATCTAAGATCCCATGATAATGATAGGAACTTGGCCGTGATTTTCATTTCTAATAAATATACTCTAAAACTCTTCAAAACCTTATTATCCAGCTTTAGCTCACCGATTTTTTAGAGAAGTGAAAGGGTAATACTAATGAGGAAGAGTTTGGAGGAGGGATAGCCAAAAGAGGCGGGAAAAGCATAAAAAACGAGAAAGTGTTTGGTTGTGGGAACAAAAATGATGAAGAGTTGAGACTCGCTTAATCGTCCTGCATTGGTACGGATGCAAGATAGTCACTTGATACTCCTTTGCAGGTCGCCTCGAGTATAGCGAAAAACCCTAATGCTGTTTCATTGTTTTATTTGTTTGATTGGGCTTCACTTTGCATTCCCAGGGTGATCATAAGTGAATCAAATGAAATGGAGGCATATTTTGAGTGCTAAAAAGAATAACGGTGGCTGCTAGTGGAAGCCATTTCACGATATAATGATACTTATTCATTTATTTTTTTGTATTTGCTTTTAATTATGATGAGAAGAGCTATAAGTATAAGGAGAGATGCCATCGGAACAAAACTCATGCCTCTCTATTTTTTTGTTTATATAATTTTTTTGTATCACATTTTAATATAACTATTTGGTTATTGGAGAGAAGGAATAATCTGCGTAGTTGCATATGTTTATGTTTATGTTTTTTTTGGCACATTCAGGTTATATTATGATTTTTTTACTTGCCATTTCACCTTCAGGCATATGGATTGTCATTACTCTTTTTTTTTTCAAGAATAAATTTTAACCAGGAATATCCCCTAGATTTCAATGATTGCAACAATTGGAAAGTTGAAAATGCCCTCCCTAAGAGAAGTGGTAGAAGCATGTGTTTAAGCTAGCTTAGTTCTATTACCCCATTTATCTATTTTAATGTACCCAATTCATTAGTCACGTTATACAGTCAACAATAATCCTAAAGAGACATTAAAGACCATTATTTTTTTAATTTAGAAGATTTTACACAGTTCTTTTAATACACATACAATTACAATCATGCTCTTCTTCTCATTTAAGAATTATGTAGCTGACTCTCCAACCAATTGCATTTTTCTGAACATTATGAGCTTTATGAGATATTCTTAATATCTATTAATGCCACTAACAACCATTGTAAATTCATGATATTGCAGGATAATAAAGAGAAGGACCAATAATGAGGAAAGGAATCACTACAAAACAATGAAGAGAGGAAACAACTACAACTTGCATTATTTGTCAACAAATAGCCAATGGAGAGAACACACTCTAACCACCCTACCATATGGAGACTCTCACCAACCCCCAAGCCAAGAGGCTCAACCAGGACTTAGTAACATTCAACTCCCTTAAAAATATAAAAAAATTCAACTCAAGGGCTTGTTAACAGAGATAGGGAGAGACCCAAACAAAACACAATCAAAAACATAAAAATTCTACATGAACATCAATGACCCTGAAGGAACAGGGTTTACACATCCATCCTTTCAAAATTTAGAAACTCAACACAATGTGGTTTATGATAGCCAAAATTCTAAGCACAACAACTTACCTCTTCTTTGGGCAAAGCAGCCATGGGAGTTGAAACAGGTTTCCACATCCATTGCCAAAAACCAGCCACCATATCCTTCCCCCTTTTTTTTCCTTCCCCAGTAGCCAACTAGCTATTTTTCCCCAAAAAGATGACCCCCATAAACTAGCTCTAATCACCTTTTCAACCTTCCTTCAATGTACCTGTTAGAACTAAAAATTTCCATCTAAAACCCTAAGGTTTTCCCACAAATTTCCATAAAAATCCATAAAAAGCTAAGGTTTTATTCTCATTTGAACCTCACATTTTCCTATCATTTCCATATAAAATTCATTTTATCACTCATGCTTCTTTAATACATTTTACTGTCATTCATAAAATCAACATATGCCTTATACCCATGCTATAATATTTCCGTTTGCATCATATACCGCTATACGCGGTCTCCCAAAATTAAACCGCGGTATGGCGGTGGTGGTTAGCAGGCTGGCGTTAAGTGTTTATCGCGCTACCGCACACGATCTAAGCATAAACCACAGTATTGTGGTAAAAGGTAAGGGAACAGTCAATGAAGTAGTCGGTGGCTAAGGCAGACAGGTAGCAGTTACTGCGCAACCGCGCGTGGTTAGTATGGTCACCGCGGTAGCGCGGTGGATGGTCGACGAGCGACAGCAATGACATAGTCAATAATCAACAACGAAGGTAGCAAAGTGGCAGATGGGTAGCGGTTACCAGGATACTGTAGCTGCTAAAACAATGACCGCGATAGTGCGGTAAACCGTTAGCGGACAGCAATGACGGTTATTGCCATACCGTAACCGGCCAAACCATAAACCGCGATGACTGCGGTGGATAGGAATAGACAGAGAGGAAGCAGTAAAGGCCAGTCACCGCTCAACTGCGAGTGGAAAAATCAAGCCCACGGTAAAGCAATAAAAGCCACAGGAAATAAAATTAAAAGCGGGAAAGGGATATAAGAGAAAATCAAAAGCACGACTATAGTATAAAATATTTAATTTGTTGATGAGACATTAATTAAATATTTTATTTTGAAATTGAATACAAACAGCCATGAACATGAAAATGTAAATGAATGTAACTGTAATACGAAGGGTCACGACCCTTGGCATGTGATATAAATGATTTGAAAATCAGTTGTAAGGGGTTAGAGATATAGGAGTTTGATTTTTTCTGATCGAGAATGTAAAAATGTATAGATTTTTCTTGAAACAGAGCAATGGAGATTAATGTTTTTAATTGGTGAAAACCTTCTTGTTTCAGTTGTTGAGTTGTAATAATTTTCATTCTTTTATCTGGTTTTCTCCAACTTGAAATCCTTTAATTATTTAAATCAGCATATCAAGTATAATCTTTGATTTATCAGAATGAATTCCCATTTTGTGTGATTTTTATTTGTTGGTGTTTGTAAGTCAGAATTAAATCCCTTCAATTAAGTCATTGTAATTTTAGGATTTCTTTTGGGTGGTTAAAGAAGAATCAGGTTAAGAAACTTTCCAGCACTATTTATGTAAGACATAAATAAATGAAGTTGTATGCTTGTCATTAGATTTCATTTTCAGAGTGCCTAACAACTAGAATTAAATCAGAGAGGGAAAACACATATCATTTTCTATTTTTGACTCCGTTGCCCATGTGGATAGAAGGCAATAATCTGCCTCAACCTAGAGATCTAATTTCATGAACAAACAACTTATTCAAATCCTTTCATTTGTGTAGTAGGAGTAGGAGTAGTTGTAGTGATTTTCATCTATCCATTACCTTTGCCATTGGGGATAGATTGTTGCATCAGGAAATATATTTAAATCTGCATCATTCATTAGGTTCACCCACCTTGGTCTAGCAGAACCTAAAGAGAAGAAGGTTCAATTGCATCAATTGGCCTTGTACGTTGGCCAAATTTGTAGTAAGATCTTGGCAAACTCTTTTGGTTAAAACCTGCATTTTTGAGACCCAACAGTTTGGCGACTTTGTTGGGGAATTACTTAGGAAGTTTTCAGCCTTTCCATTTATAGAATCATCAAAGTTTTACATTTTTGGAGATTCCGCTGGGGCAAACCAAAAGCAATCCATTTCATTTTCCTACTTTAGGAAAAGTAGGTGGCGACTCTGTTTTAGATTTGATAAATAATGCATGGATATTGTGGAACAGTCACATTT
This sequence comes from Sequoiadendron giganteum, assembly GCA_007115665.2. Lineage (NCBI taxonomy): Eukaryota > Viridiplantae > Streptophyta > Pinopsida > Cupressales > Cupressaceae > Sequoiadendron > Sequoiadendron giganteum. Next base: position 405,392,124 of record CM021104.1, read on the forward strand.
TTTCAAGATGTCAGAAGAAGAGAGAAGACAACAGTCAATAAGAGAATTGAAGGAATTGAGACAACAACTACTACAAGTGAACCAACATTTGCTGCACTTAGGAGTTAGAGGTGCTCAAAATACATCACCAAACAGGCCATCATATAGTGAGAATGAGGACACAAGTGCCAAGAGATCTTGGAAACCACAAATACCACATGATGCAATTGAGAATTTTGGTGATAAAGGTAATGTACTCTATTCACATCGGAACACTTCTGATGAGTATTTTCAAATTCAAGAAAGAAACAAAAGTCTTATGGATGCCTTTTTTGACATAAGGACATATAAGGAAGAATCTATGAGTTCTTTATACAATAGGATGGTGGAAATTTGTATGCAATTACCTCCTCATCATAGGCCCACAAGACCCACATTTGTTGCACAATTTTTAAGAGCATCAAAGCTTGAATTAGTTTATTGGCCTGAATCATCAAAACATCAAGCCTTTGATGTAGCAAATAAATTTATTGATTCCATGCTTGAGACAAGGTATATGGACACTGTCAACAATGAATCAAATAGTGATATCATGAATGATCAAATAGTGCAGCCCATGGAGGATAAATGTGCAATTGAGATTTCTAATGACAATTTTTTAGATTTGGAAGATGATTGCAACATTAATGATATTAGTGGGGACACATCATCTGGGGAGTACATCAATAATGCTTTAGAAGCAGAAATAGAACATATCATGTTGTCCAATAATGAAGATATGGAGGGTATCTCTGGCATAACAGATTGTGTTTCAAATTGTGAAGATGAAATTGTGGATGTTGACCTTCAACAGAGTGATTGTTGCAGTTCTTATGAAGATCAAGAGGAAGTTGGAGACATGATAGAAGATATGGAAGCAGAGACTTGTTCACTCAGCAATGAGCAAGTTTCTGATTTACTGACTCTTGAATACCAGAGGTATGCACATGAAGATGGTTCCAAGACTTTGGTCCCAGCCTATATATGCTTTGACAGTGAAAATTCTGTGTGTAGTGATTCAAATGGTTCTATGTGTATCTCTCACAGTGATGAAATTTTTGAAGCTGATCATGAATCTATTTGTGTCCAAGAAAAGGTATGTGACTTGAATGTTTTTTGCCTGCAAAAGGAAGATATTGGTTTACATGTTATTGATGATGAGTGTCCAACATTTGTTGATTCAAGTATGTATGAGGATGATTGTATGGATCAGAGGTGTGTGCCAATTCCAACTAGTGATGGAAAAGAAATGGAAAGTAATTTTGATTTTATTATTTCAAAGAATGCTAATGAGATTGAATTTGTAGATTCGTGTGTGAAGTATTCAGATTTTCAGGTCCCAATGCAGTTGCAGGGACATTCAACAACATATGACAGTGAGCATGCTGATGAATGTTTTGTTGAGTTTGGGTACACTTTGTATGCAGAAATTGATAAGTATTTTTTATATGATAATGAGAATGATGAAATGCAGAATGGTAAAATGAACATGAATCAGGTTGAATGTAATGATTTCCTGAAGGTTTTCAATGGCAGCACATGTTGCAAGGTAGGTGGAATGGATAGTTTCAAAAGAAACTTGATGAGCTCTAATCAGAACAAACTCTATGACAGAGGAAAGGGCAGGTTTTTCTTTTTGGGTGGCCTGGGGCCATCCTTGTGGTTTGATTTTTGAACCATAGTAGGTGCAAAGGATTAAGGATTTCCAGTGCATGGACAATTCTTAGCAATGCCTCTTTAAAAATTTATTTTCCATGCATAGTAGTCTAGGGTTTTGCCATTCTCCATGCTCCATTTTCATATCATGCTCTGTTCATTCTCTCCATTTTTCATTGCCTTCATTTATCATTTCCTTCGCTCGGTTTTCTCTCCCAAAGAATGCTGGATTCTTGCAATGATTTGCAAAATCACTCATTCCCAACAGGAGCCACTATTAGAACTGAAAATTTCCATCTAAAACCCTAAGGTTTTCCCACAAATTTCCATAAAAATCCATAAAAAGCTAAGGTTTTATTCTCATTTGAACCTCACATTTTCCTATCATTTCCATATAAAATTCATTTTATCACTCGTGCTTCTTTAATACATTTTACCATCATTCATAAAATCAACATATGCCTTATACCCGCGCTATAATATTTCCTTTTGCATCATATACCGCTATACCCTGGTCTCCCAAAATTAAACCGCGGTATGACGGTGGCGGTTAGCAGGATGGCGTTAAGTGTTTACCGCACTACCGCACATGGTCTAAGCATAAACCATAGTATTGTGGTAAAAGGTAAGGGAATAGTCAACGAAGTAGTCGGTGGCTAAGGTAGATAGGTAGTAAAAACCGAGCAACCACGCGTGGTTAGTATGGTCACCACGGTAGCGCGGTGGATGATCGATGAGTGGCAGCGACGACGTAGTCAATAATCAACAATGAAGGTAGCAAAGTGGTAGACGGGTAGCGGTTACCGCGATACCATAGTTGCTAAAATAATGACCGTGGTAGTGCGGTAAACCGCTAGTGGGCAGTAGTGACAGTTACTGCCATACCGTAACCGGCCAGAGCATAAATCGTGGTGACTACGGTGGATAGGAATAGATGGCGAGGAAGCAGTAAAGGCCAGTCACCGTGCAACCACGGGTGGAAAATTCAAGCCCGTGGTAACGCGGTAAAGCAATAAAAGCCACAAGAAATAAAATTAAAAGCGGGAAAGGGATATAAGAGAAAATCAAAAGCATGACTATAGTATAAAATATTTAATTTGCCGATGAGGCATTAATTAAATATTTTATTTTGAAATCGAATACAAACAACCATGAACATGAAAATGTAAATGAATGTAACTGTAATACGAAGGGTCACGACCCTTGGCATGTGATATATAAATGATTTGAAAATCAGTTGCAGGGGGTTAGAGATATAGGAGTCAAATTTTTTCTGACTGGGAATGTAAAAATGTATAGATCTTTCTTGAAACAGAGCAATGGAGATTAATGTTTTAAACTGGTGAAAACTTTCCTGTTTTAGTTGTTGAGTTGTAATAACTTTCATTCTTTTATCTGGTTTTCTCCAACTTGAGATCCTTTAATTATTTAAATCAACATATCAAGTATAATCTTTGATTTATCAGAATGAATTCTCATTTTGTGTGATTTTTATTTGTTGGTGTCTGTAAGTCAGAATTAAATCCCTTCAATTAAGTCACTGTAATTTTAGGATTTCTTTTGGGTGGTTAAAGAAGAATCAAGTTAAGAAACTTTCCAGCACTATTTATGTAAGACATAAATAAATGAAGTTGTATGCCAGTCATTAGATTTCATTTTCAGAATTCCTAACAACTAGAATTAAATCAGAGAGGGAAAACACATATCATTTTCTGTTTTTGACTCTGTTGCCCATGTGGATAGAAGACAATAATCTACCTCAACCCAGAGATCTAATTTCATGAACAAACAACTTATTCAAATCCTTTCATTTGTGTAGTAGGAGTAGGAGTAGTTGTAGTGATTTTCATCTATCCATTACCTTTGCCATTGGGGATAGATTGTTGCATTAGGAAACACATTTAAATCTGCATCATTCATTAGGTTCACCCACCTTGGTCTAGCATAACCTAAAGAGAAGAAGGTTCAATTGCATCAATTAGCCTTGTATGCTGGCCAAATTTGTAGTAAGAGCTTGGCAAACTCTTCTAGTTAAAACCTACATTTTTGAGACCCAACAGTACGCTAACCCTAGATACTTGAGTTGGGGGTTTAAAAACAACCTAACAACATTAATTTTCACTTTTTACATGCTTGAAATTTGGGTTAACAACTTCTATTCGGGTTTCCACTCCTACCCACAATTGATGACTCCCAAATGTACCTCCTAACATGAAGTGAGCTAGATAGGGTCCTGGTTGAACCTCTTGTTCCACCCATTGGCCATTTACACACTTTTTCAATTGTTAGTAATCCATGAGATGAATAATAGAATTGCTATATATGTATTGACAATTAATTTGCCGGCTTGAAAATAATTAATTTTACATACCTCATTCATACTTGGTTGACACCATTTGGATGTTCGTAATTTGACCTTGGAGCTTAAAATGTACCATCATTAGTTTTTATATGATTATAACTTCTAGAAACAAGTACAACATAATTATTTGAATTCAAATCTAACTTGGTATGTCAACAATTATATTCTAGAATTCTAACATCTCAATTATGCTCACCTTCATTATTCACACTTGACTTGATCTCGCTTGCAATTGTACGAGTTAACATGCTCATGATAAATCACATTATAGAATTGTCCAACAAAACATTTTCAAGTCTACCATTTTAATTGAATTTCTTTGTTTTTTACTAGATCAAATACTTGACCATTGATACATTTTCTACATTAAGGAAAGCTTATAATACTAAAATGTCATTCATATGTATAAAATAGAATTTAGGATAAAAAGGGTTATGTTTAGGGTGACTATTATCTAAATCTCTAGGGTCATTTGTCTTGGTAATGCACCTAAAGTTAAAATAAACTTGGCCTTGTTGTAATTAAGATACACATATTGTCTTAGTTGTATCAACATTAAATGAGTGACAATGTAAGGGTTAGAATACTTTTCAATTTCCATCTATGGCGCCATTCATATGCATTCAAGTTTAAGAAGGAAATTTATAAGACTTTTTTAATAGAAATCTACACATCATCACTCTGACTTGCACAAACAAACACTTGTTCTAACTACTAGACACTCATTCTTTGGCTATTTATAAAGTTGAGTTTGAACACTAAAACATCATTCAAAAATGCAATATTTTAGTATCATGCTCAATTTTTACCCACCCTAAATATCTAATTTGTCTTCATTTCCTAATGATGGGGTCCACGTTAAGTTCACATTTGACCACATAAATCATCCTACAAGACACATACAAATACCATAGTAACTTACATCATATATCTCCTATCAAAACAAAATTGCATAACCCATCAAATTAACTTGCCCAACTATACTAGTAGAACATACCAAAGAAGCATGAAGATTAGTAATTTGTGCGTATATGGTTGGGCCTTACATTCCCCTCCCCTTAGAGTATATTTCTTCCTAGAAGTCTATAAGGTTTAGGAAATATAATCCTAATATGGTTGTGCACATAAATTACTAAATATGTCAAAACTTGTTGCTATATTCTTAAACATAGTCCAGGTACACATATGAAGTACAACTTTAGATAGTTCCTCCATAATGCTAACAATCTTGTACTAGAAAGAATGTACCATATCATAGACCATACTATCAATTCAAATCACAACACAATGTTTTCAATTTTCACACAATTTCTTAAATTAATACCATGATCATCTAAGGTGAGGCCACATATACGTATATAAGATCAACACCAATTATCGTATAAGTTAGTAGCCCCCTTCATCATTAGTTAACATATTATGTTAGTTTCAACTAATACATTTTCAAAGCACATCACACTCTAGAATCTCTTTTTTGTAAGGTACAGTTAACATCATCAATGGTTAACATACAACACTAATTTCAACTAAGACATCTTTGAATTTTCATTGCACTTCTCAATCATTTTCCAAGGACCACTTAGCATCTTCTCACTACATGTATCCCTAACACTTAGTACTCAATTATCTAACACCACATACACTTGTTATTCACACATACATCACAATTAACCACACAAGAGTCACATCACAATGCTGACACAAGGGGTTTTATGAGAATGAACTATATCGAGTGTCCATGAATAGTCCACATTAACATTTTATTGTAGATTTCTATAACCAAAAATACTGAATAGAAGTAAAGTAAATATGCCATCATTGTGTACCATATCATCATGTAACCCTGTATTCAATGAAGCTACATGCTCTAATACCATGATCATAATAGGAAAGATGATTTAGAGGCCCTTCTCTAAGGACCCCTCCATGTATTTCTCAGTACCTTCCCCTTGTTTGTGTAAGGGGATTAGCCTCCAAAGGAAAGGTACACAAGAAATCACTCTCATAGTAGAGTAGGGAGGAATGGATTACAACTGTCCCATACTAGTCTCATTCACAACTCCCATCCTCATAATAAGATTCCCCAAGCCATCTACTCCCCTATATGACCTAATAGGGATCCCTCCTAGATATGGTAGTTTACGTAGATCACATTACGACATACAAGGAAATAGTTACAAATCATCAAATGGCCTCAAAACAACAATGTTGGACCAATAATGAAAGGTCATAAGCCAAGAATCATGATAAAATCTCAAGTAAGAAAATATAAAGTTCACAATAAAAAGGCAATGATGCAACATTAAAAAACGATTGTCCTTGAGGCAAAGAGGACCAAGTGAAACCTAATGGCTAAGTAGACTAACATTAAATTTAATATTGTTGGATTTAAATAATGTAATAAATCATCAATAAATAAAATAGCAATAAACCACATTTACACAAAATTGCACATCACATGCACTATGCGACTTTGCTAAAGCCACTCAAGGGGAGGAGGGGAACGATGATCTCAAACCACATAATATATATATATATATATATCAACATGCATAGTCATGGTGGTCTCAAACCACATAATATCAACATAGTAATCATATCATGAATAACAAGCATAGTCCCAAAACCCAAGACTTGCTAAATAACCATTCCATAGATCCTCTGCCATGAAGTATCCCGTATGCAAGTTATCTGCAATTATTACACAGTCCCAAGATTAACCATTAACACTCGATACTAAGCAATCACTGTTATTACCATGTTCCATTATCACTGCCCATAATATTACTTTCATGTTCCTCTTAATATAAGTGGTTTGTGCAACTGATTGTTAATATCAAGCATGCTCTTGTAAGTCTAAGCTCTTTATCCGATAGTTCAATCTTGATGAAATTTGTTTCAAATTTTTTGTGATGCTTTATGGTTGATGAAATTTTACCCATATACTTATTACTGGCCCCCGATGCTATCAAATATCCAAAAGTATGAAAGTAGGATTCAAATTTTACCTTCGAAGTACCAATGCTGATCAATTGTGAGTAGAAGTAAATACAAACCAAGGCACATCGTAGATCATCCTCAACCCAGTAGGTACCAAATCTCAAGGGTTAGGATTTCACTATGAGCCAACAAGTGTAGCTCTCATGTAAGGGGGAGTAGATCACGATCAACATACATAAAAAATACAACATTTCGACATAGGTCCTTTATCTGGAGTAGGAATGACATCTAAAAAATCATAATTTCTCATTAGATGGACCTGTGTCCCTCAACCCCTAGTTACATTAGCAAGCCCTCTTCTAAAGAAGGGGTTAACACTAAGGGTGACATACCAACATAAATAACACATAACCACAACTTTTCATCAACAAATATACAACCACTCAATTTTTAGCATTTTGACATCTAAAAACACATGTATGTCACACAAGGTACACATAGGTAGATCGTACTAGATGTCTACATCACCCTTATGTCAAGATGGATACTATGTATTATACACTAGAGCATAGCACAAGGTTCACTGATTTATCCACATCTCACCACACACAATCTCTATAACATTCATGACATCCCATCACAAGAGTAATGTTTCACTCGGTAGCAATCTCTTGAATTTACCATTTTTGTTTACTTCTACCAAACCATATTATAAGGAAAATTCATACTTAATACAAAAACTCACCATAATTTAATACACATTTCTATATTCTATTGTTAAATCATTTGGCACAAATCATAATTCACATTTCCATAGCTAAATTTCCCAAATTCATACACTACTAAGATGTATGCATAGAATTATGAATTCATAGGAAGTTTGATTCTCGATGATTGCATCTTTTACTATGATAGTGCATAAGATTTTGTTTTATTTGTATTTAAACACTAGCAAAATAGAGAACACCACACAATAACAATTTTATTCTCCATGCATAATATAATTGCTCCTATCTTAATCATAGTCAGATATAATTCAATACTCATTTACAAAAACCATCAATTTTATATATATTCATAAATTTATGCACATGTTTTCTATATGTAAAATAAATAATAATTAATAAGTACATAACTAACAATTTCTATTTCATATCTATGCAACAAGGAATTTGTTGCTAATGGTGTTTGTCATGATGTCAAAGGTCATTGGTACAAAGGATGCCATTCAAAGGTTCACTTGATGTAGTTCATGTTTTTGTTCATCATGCAAAGACAAGATAGGAACATATGTCAAAGATAGGTGCATGAGATGCCAAAGGTGATAGTAGGTTTTTGTTCACTATTTGTCAAAGGAAATAGTGCTTGGTTTGGTAACTGAAGACATTTGTTGCATAAGTCAAGTGTGTTGTATTCTATTAATTGATGCTAAAGTTGATTCTACTTATTGGTGAAAGAGGTCCTTTAATATGTCAACTTAATGACATATTTGTAACGTGTTGGCATGAAAGTTCATTAGGTACTTATTCATTGTTGTTGATACATAAGTGGATTACTTTGGTGTCAAAAGTTCTTGTTCATTGGTGTTGATGCACAAGTGCCAATTGTTGAACCCTTTGATATTGGTTTTGGCATTGATGTCAAGGGTTGATCTTGACACTTACAGTGTTGGCATATATTCTCAGACCCAACTCCATTTGTTTGGTCACAAAGGCAGTTTTGATATTGGTTATTGAGACAACATACTTGGTATACATATGGTGGTTGTGTTTACTCTTGACATATTTGGTGTTAAGACATGATTTGGTCTTAAGGTTTAGATTTGGGCTACACTTATCATTTTTTTATAGACCATCACATGGGTCTTATGCATTGACCTTGGGACATTTGCATCACTAGACCGATACAAGGCATTGTGATGAGTATTATACTCATATGAATAAAAGTTATGTTTTTAATACCGACATATATCATTTGAATATCATGAGTTTTTGGTAGCATTGAGGTAAACATCGACAAAATGATTTTGTCTCAAAGTGAAAACATTATTGTGTATATTCGACAAATGATTGTTCCCTAAAAGTTTTCATTTGGTAAATACAAGGCAGTTTATCAATAGTTAATTTAGGGCTTAGAGAGCTTGATGAAAATGGTAGTTTGTGGAAGCTTGGTGAATGATGAAGGAAGGAATGGTTTTGTGGCTAGTATTTTTCAGAGAATGGTTTCCAGGTTCAAATGGAAGTTCATCAATTTCATTTCAGGCAAAGGTTAAAGATGCAAAAGTGGTGATGTTGTTAATGGGTGTCAAAATGGTCTTCTTGCTATCAAAGGTGGTTTTGACCTTGGTCTATTTGTTGTAAGGGAATTCATGTTATTTAATGCTCAGGTTCATTATTTTGTGAAAAGGTTTAATGTTCATTGGTTCTGAGTTTTTGTTAAAAAGAATTGATTGTATGTGAAGGGTTGTTATAATTTTTTTTTTTTTAACCATAGGTTCATTGTTATTTACATCTCCTTCAAGTATCATTAAGGGTTTCGGGTTATATTCTGCATATAAGTATGTTTTTTGTATTCACACATTTTATATAGTGTGTCGACCATGTGATTCATGCATAGAGAAGTCTTGGAGGGCAGTGTTTGGTGTGACAATTTGAAACCCAAGTTACATTGGTGTTTGTATTGTGTAACACCTTGAGTTAGTCTATATTAAAGTTTATACATGCAACTTGTAATTATTGTGTTGACTTGGGAGTTGGGGTTTCATATCAAATTTATATGTGTCTTGTGTTTGATGTATACATATAGCTTGCATAATCTGTCGACCATGTTTAAGAGGCAGTTTAGTTTGTTAAATACAAAAGTCATCATGGTGCAATGAATCAATAGGGGTAGTTATGGAAACAATTTTGAATAGGTTTTAAAGGTTACATTTGATAGTTGTAATGAGTGATAGATGGAAACATCATGGATACTGTTGATTGTTTATATAAACAGTGATATGTTATTGCTATTGGTTGGGTGCTTTTCACAGAGATATCATGTAGAGTTTATGAGCAAAATTCTAAAATGTTGTTTTTCAAAACTGTATGCAAAACAATGAAGTGTATAATCTAATACATTTTGTGTTTTGAATATTCCAATTTAGTGAATCTTTAGGAAATTGAATGTATGAATAGAAAGAATAAATGGTATGCAGTGAAACAAGGCAACTCTCTGTAATTAATTTATTCATGTTTGAGAATGTGTTGTATAACATCAAGTCAGTGAGAAAAAGATGACCTTATTGCCAGTGAGGCATTTGTGTAGAAAATGAGGCTTGTGTTGCCAGTGAGGCATTTTGTGCTGCCAATGATGAATTTTGTAGCCAACGAGGCTTATGTTGCCAATGAGGTAATTTGTGTTTCCAGTGAGTCATTTTATAGCTAGTGAGGCTTTGCCAGTGAGGCATTTTATTGAGTGGGTTTTCATCCCTATGAGGCTTTCACACTCATAAAACATACTATGTTATGATTCTTTTGTGGATGTAATTTGGTCTTACTATTTCCTCTATTTACATTGCAACATTTGATTTTACATGTTGTTTAAGAATTTGCAAATTGGTTGTCATATTTGATTACACTCTTGAAACTAAACATTCAAGGATTACAAAGAAATTATATGTTTTGAATAATCATTAAATTGTTATTGATTATTGAAACACTGATTCACCCCCCTCTCAGTGTTTCTTGTACTCCAAAAAATGGTATTAGAGCCATACCCTTGCACAAGTCTAACCAACTTAAGGGGTTCTTGGTAGTGGAGTACTCATCATGGAAAAAAGTAAGAGAAATAGAGGAAAAATAAATACTCAACAGAATGGTGAACAAAAAATACCCTCTAAACATAGTTCAAAAAATGATTATATAGAGAAGAGTGTTAACATAGAAGAAGATCCCTTTGTGAGTGATTTTGAACAAGAATTTGGGGTTAAAGCACAAACTTGTGTCACACTTTATAAAGGAATCGACCAACAACAAAAAAAATTCTGAACTTCGACCACATAAAAGTGGTCTTTATGTTTTCAATTTCAAAATGGTGTAAACTAATGAAATGTAGAAATTTTGATGTAGTTTATTCCTATAAATTTTCAATTTAAAAAAAAAAATGTTTTCATTATGTTTTTATCAATTTAAGGACAAATTTTAGAATGCCAAAAATTTGAGAAAAACGCGACTTCACGGGCCGTCAAGAAACAAATTGAAAAAAAACATTTCTCCCTAATTATTTTTTCTCCAAATAGGTAACTTCAATATCTTATGCATGGAAAAAAAACAAATTTTGATGTATGTTTTTCTCATAATAACATTTTAAAGTGAAACTTATTAGAATTTGACAGTTTACACAAGCTATCAACTATTTTCAATTTTTTTAACTCAAGAAAATTTAGTAAAATACATATTTTGACTAAAAAAGGCTTATTTCGACCAAGGAAGACTTATTTTGACATTTTAGAAGGTTTATTTCGACAATTTAGAAGACTTATTTTGACAAAAAAAACGTATTTGGACAATAAGAGAGCTATTTTTGAAGGTACATTGATATTCAACTTATTTAATTGATTATGTATTTATTTTCATGAATGCATTTGAATTTTGTTTTCACTATTTTTCATTTGAATATGGTTGAGAACTAGGGTTATTAGGTTATGGTGTACACATCTACAAAGACCCACATTTTAGTTGCATTTTCTGATGATATTCCTTCTACATATCATGATGATTTGATATGTACATAGAGCCACATGTTCTTTTTATATCCTTCCTTATTTTATACATTATGACGTGTTTCACATGATCACCAAATTATCCCATAGCTTATGTGAGACATATATCAATAAATTAAAGATACACACCTTTCATGATGCTTGGAATATATAAATTGATGATCTATTTTGTTAGCCTAGATCATACATATGCACATTTGTGCTTTATCATATTTTCTTACATTACACATGATGATATCGAGCTTACCCATGACAAAGAGAAACCACCTAATACATGAGATATATATATGAATTAAATTCTTAGATTTCATTATTATTGATCACAATTCTATGTTCTTCCATTATTGTTCTTACATCCTCCTTATGCCTATATGTTTTATTAAATTTACCTTTGCCTTTACTTTTATAAATACAACTTGGACTTGTCTTTTATGTATTTATTATTTTTCTATTTTATGTTTTGCATGTTTATGTTTATTAGACTTTTGTTTAGTACTCAGGATTTTATGATCTTTGCCTTATAATTTTGGTTTCTCACATTGTCTAATTAATTCTTAAATTTTCATGCATGTATTATGATACTTTTCAAGCATGTAACTTTTCCACAAATTATTCTTTGAATCTTGATTATTTTCTTTGATCCTATATATGTTCATGGACCCCACTTTTAGATCTAGTTACCACATAGACTAGAGGGCATCATGCATTCCATTACATCTTAGGTCTTCATCATGTTGCATCTTCATATTATGGGAATAATGTCTCTATCCCTTTACATCTTAATATGCTTATGGTTATATGGACTTACATTTTAGGTCATTAATCCTTCCTCCATTTAACATAGTGTGATTTTATTTCACATCCTTGCATTCGAGGAATCATGTCTTCCCCTTTGTAATCTTATCCTTTCATTGCTATATACCTTTTCATAGGAGATCTATATATCATGTTTTCTCTCTTTCACATCATATAAGTGGTGATCTACACATTTACTTGTATATATCGAGCTCATGATTTTTCTCTTCCTATGTTTTATAGTACTCATTTTATTAAAAAAGAGCCACATATTTCAATTTGCATTTAGTGGTGATCTAGTAAGTGATGTCATGATCTAGCACGTGCATCTAGTTACATGCTTTAAATATTTTCAAGTGATATATATCCAAATATGCTCACATTATATTTGTAATTTATGTATATTTAAAGATTTTAATTGATGAACCTTTTTTCAAGTGATATATATACCAAATATGAGCTCATGATACCAATTTTTCTCATGTGATATATTTGTAATTTGAATGTTTTTTTCTACTTTGCCTTTTTTTTAGATTGCAAGAATCAGGTAGCACGACCCCCTATAAGCTATAGTGTGCTTGGTAAACTTTTTAATGTGACCGGTGGCGCTAGTGCGACAAGCCCTTCGATACCACAGGAGTGGGGGAGACTAGACCTTGTGACCAACCTCCTACAATAGGAAAGGTTTAGCCAACCGAGCTAGGGCCCCCACCCTACTTTGGCTTTAAAAAAAAAAAAAAATTTATAATTTATAGTGTTAGATATTTATGTGCAATATTAATTGTACATGCATTTCATTGAAAGCTCATGTGTGTACAAATTTGTATGCAGGTGAATTCAAATTTGAGTGCAATTTGTGATGACAAATAAAATGACTAGATTGAGGAAGTATGATTGAACATAAATAAGACAGAGCAAGAGAAGAGCGGGTGAAGGAACATCTACTAAAGAATAACCCATAGAAAATATTGACGACCAAGGTGATGTACAGGTACAAGAACAAACTGAACCTAGTAATAGAAATTTTTTCTATGGTATGGAAAATATGATGAAGATGGATGAGGATTCTCTTTTCAATAATATTTCATCTGAAGATATGTTATCTGAAAGCGCATTAAAATTACACTAAAAAAGAATATGGGATGATTTTTTTGAAGAAAAATCTCTAATTGGAAGAGCACAGTTAGTTGCAAAGTTATTTAGATGAAAAGAAATGACCCCTTTTTGGAGTTGTTAGGGGTTGATAATAGGAAAAAAATCATCATATTTAAAATAAATAATTGTTGAAAACTTGCAAGAAGCATTGGAATGTATTGAAAAGAAGAGTCGATCTAGTGATCTAAGTGTTGCACATAGAGCATTGATGATTGTAATTTCTAGTAAGAAATTATCACATAGAAGACAAGTTCAAGCAATTTTTGAATTACTAAGTATTTCTAGGAGAACTGTTCAAAGGTATATTGAAAAGAGAAATGAAATAGATGAAAATTTTGAGAAAAAATGGGTAAATATTTGTAGGGTTCCCCGAGAAGATAGAATTTTAGAAGATTTAAAGAAATAGGTGGTTGAATATTGGACCACCCACTCTCGTGTTTCTTCCATTATAAGAGATACTATACAAATAATAGGTGAAGATGGTACAAAAAAAATTCATCCAAAACATTTTATAGATACAACACAAAGTGAACTTTTTGAAGCATTCAAGCAAGAATTTTCAAATGTGAAGATTTGTCAAAGGATGTTTGAGACACTACGACCATCATTTGTATGTATAAATAAAGTATGTGGAACTTGTTGTTTTCAAAATCATGTTGAATTTGATCTACACCTACAATCATATAAAAAATTTATGGCAGTAAATGATCAAAATTTAGCCATCCTTGGAAGCACAACACAATTTGTGAAGTCTCTTGTATGTGAAAAATTAGAAGATTTAGATGAATTCAATGTTCAATGTATACAAAATGTATGTAATGATTGTGGAGGTTTGAATATGAGACATACTTAACGAAGTCAGGATTTGAGGCCAAAAAAATTGTTATCAAAGAGAGTAGATTGCCTTACAATGAATTCATGATTGTTTTTTGCAATATCATATATCCACATATCTAGCATTGCCATGGTTCAAGATGGCAAGCTAAGAAATTTCTTGATTTAAAGAATTGCTTTCCACTAGGTTGTATTCTCTCTATTGTAGATTTCTTTGAGAACTATACATTTAGTCCTCAAATTGAGATTCAAAGTCAATATTATCATTCAAACCAAGTTGCAATCTTTGTGCAAGTGTGCTATAGGCATGCCGAGTTAGAGGTCAATGGAATACAAAGTAGCAAAGATGATTGAATTATCATCAAAGAGGTTCACTTTTATATCAATGATGATACAAATGATGATAGAAACTATGTAGCTCATTGTTTCAAAATGTTTTCTGAAGACTTGAGACGACATGTCATAAATCAAGAACAACACTGGATATGGTTTGATGGATGTGCTATTAAGTACATTGTTTTTTCTAAATTTTATTTATTTATTTAATTTTAACTTTGAGACTTAAGTTGTTTAATTACTTTTTTTGAAGCTAATTTGGTTTGAGTGTAATAATTTGTAACTTCACAGGACAATTTAAGTCTGCAAAAGCTTTTGTTTGGTTAAGCCATCAACATGCTAGATGCAACACCAAATTTTTATGAAAGTCGACATGGAAAAGGAGAGCACGATGGAGCATGAACATGTGTGAAGTGTGCACTTCGTCAACATGAACTTGTTGGTAGTTCACCATATATACATGAAATCTAGTTCTATCTATTTTAAAAAAAAAAGATATATATTTAAAATAAATTAAATTCTTTTAAGTTCCTTGAAAGTAATAGGTGAATTTTTTTGCCAACATGTGTACTTGTAGGTAATGCCATACATAATGCAAATGAAATTGTTGAATGGTGCAAAGGTCATTTTTCTGCTTGTGACTCAACATACAACACACAGTATTTTTGGGAAGTTATAGGTACATCTATTCAAAATTTGAATTTTAAAATTTGTGTGTACATGATTTAATTGAATTTTCAAATTTGAATTTATAGATATTGATCGATCAAATCCTTATAATTGTCAAACAATTCATGGAATTAGAAGTCTGCATCAAATCATGACAATAGGAAGTAGTAGGCCTTATGCAATTAATGTGAGACAGAAATCATGTTTTTGTGTTGATTGCATTGAGGACAATGCAAATATTGTTCAATGTGAGAAAATTAGAGATGGGTATGTTTCACGATGGGAAATGAAACAATTAATATCAATGCCTCCTTTTGATGAAGATGCCAATGTCGATGTCTACTATCCTCTATATTCAGTTGATTACTAACATGTATCTGATTTAGTTGTTACAGGTATGAAAATTGATTAAAAGTAAAAATTGATTTAAATATATTCTATGTTTAAGTAAGTTTCAAGCATGTTTATATATAAATTTATATATTTAAAATATATTTACAAATTTTGTATTTACTTTACATGGTGTGTGTATAGGAGATATTTTTGCTATTGTTGCAGATTTTGATAATGCGGAAGGTGTAGATTACTATCTACTAAGATGTACACAACCAAAAGGAAAATTAGTGGAATCGATGATAGATGGTGATGGACAAGAGTATTCCATTGGATCAATCATTATTGCACATATTATCAACAAATAAAGATAGATAAAAATGGTATTATATTTGTTGATTATATGCTAGGACAAAAGGTTCTACATTGCAGTCACTTAGTTATAGCAACAAAAATAAATTTCAAAACTTTACCTAAAAGAGGATGTGCCAAACAAAAGTGGAGGTTGCCTATTGAAGATCATGACAAGATTTTAGAGATAATTAAAGATAAAGAGGATCCAAATTTTATGTACCAGGAGTTTTAAGTTGTTTTTTGGATATTTGCACATGTATGACTACATTATATATATGTGTGTGTGTGTGTAAGAGCAAACTTTTTATAGATATAGATCTATATATTTATATTGATTGGACATGTGACATGATTTAGAATTGGTTTTTTTTTAAAGGCTTGGTGATTTGTTTTTGGAATTATATAAATAAATTTGTTCCATGTGGAATTCTTAATTTATTTCAAGAATCTTTGATTTCATAATTTACATTTGAAACTCCACTTAAATATGTATGTTAGATCATATATGCTTGATACAAAACCTAGTGAATTTAAAAATGTTTTCAAACATTTTGCCTAAATTCATTTAAATCATCTATTTCCAATTGCATTTTTATGTTGGACATGGAATTATTTTAAGTTCACTTGAATCTTTGATTTCATTTGTTGAATCTTAGATCATATATATATGTGTGTGTGTGTGTATGCAATTTAGAAAACCTAGTTACTAAGGAGTAGATTCTTAAATTAAGTTCACTTGAATCTTCGATTTCATTTGTTGAATCTTAGATCATATATATACATGTATGCAATTTACAAAACCTAGTGACTAAGTTAAAAAGTTCACATTTCTCCTAAATTCCTTTAAATCATCTATTCCAATTGTATTTTTATGCTTGGAATAGAATTGTTCAGTTCACTTTCAAATCTTTGATTTTATTTGCTCAACTCCACTTATATGAGCTAGATCATATATATGCACACAATTTACAAAACCTAGTTTATCAATAGACATACCTTGTGCAAACACGATGAATTGATGTATTTATCTATCGGGTATAGTGATCCTCATTTAAAGAGTTTGTGGCCACATGTTTCTAATAGTTATGTGAACATGGATCAAGGGTTAAATAAGGAAGTTCATGGCCTTATATTCCCACATGTTCCTATAATTGATCACCAAGTATAATTTTCCATAAGTAGGTCATCAACTTGACATGTCACACATTTTCAAAATTTATAATTTGTGTGTATTAATTGAAGTTGCTAATGGTTAAAGTGAATTATAGTCTTATCAAGTTGTTGGGGATGTATTGTTTCCATTACTTAATAGCTAACTTACAATTACATAGATCTCATTATCATAAGTGGAGTAGCACCACATAGTCACTATTTTTTTAATATGTGATAGGAAAAAATATGGGATACCAAAGACAAACCTTTGTAAAATCTTGTAAGTTCAAGAAATATATGCAATAATATGAGATTACATGAAAATAGCCAATCTTGAATCAGCTTGGTCTCTTTCATATTGACATGGGTGCTACATTAGTCGATGATGTATCCAAGGTACTAGATCTACATAGTTCCAAAGGTGCATGTATTTAGGTTGTCTTTCAACCTATTTTAGTTCTAAATTGTTGATAAAACAAGGAAACATACTACAAATGTTAGCCCTTTAAAATTATGCAAATCCATTTTTTTTATTGATGCAACATTAGATTACAATTAAAATATGTATATTAAAAAGAAAATATAAATAAATAAACCATGATAAATAAACACATAACACTAGATGTATATTAAGAAACCCATGTGGGAAAAACTCCACCATTGAAGAGAGATACGAGTATGTATTAAAATATTCAACACACGAGTACGTATGCAACACATTTTCTCCTTTTATAATTATTTAATATCTTATGTATGCCTATTAAAATATTTATAAAACTCACTAGATCTATCCATAATGTATATGAATCTATTAATAGGCACATATCAAAGGTGTTTTTACAATTCCATAAAAATAAACCCATTGGCCTCAAAAGCAATGCAAGAAGTGCCCAAAATAGACAAAAATGAAATTAAATATCACACAATTATAATATGAATTTCCAATAGTTATTATAAATGTTGCACATGTTCATCTCACATATTTTTGAAGATGACAATGTCATCCAATTAGATGACTATGGGGAAGTTAGTGAGAGAATGTAGGATGTCATCATCAGGTGCATACTTATTCTAGAGTGGGCCAAATTTAAAGTAATAACCATCCACACATATAGTCCTTAACTCTTAAATATGTCATTCTAGATTTATTCTAGTTGTATCATAATATGATGAGTCTTAACTTAAGAAATAAATTTTAGTGAAGTAGTATGCCCCATGGAGCTAGACTAAGAGTTTATCAATGCATGTTAGGTGAAACATGTTTTCACTAAAATATTATTAAGTGCATGGTATTTTTGAAAACTCACCATGTTGCACTTCTCTTAGGTGTGGGAACAATTGGAATGCCATAATCCAAAGAGCTTGGCCTAATTACTTCATCAGCTGATTCTTAATGTTGGCATTATATTTTATTATCCTAAATGGACCTATAATATAAGGAAGTATGTGGAAGAAAAACACCAATAAAATTTTTTTATTTATCATCTATTTCCAATTACATTTTTACGTTCCACTTAAATATAACATTGAATCTCTTCTTCCAATTGACCTAGAACTTACATATTTGTATTGAAACTATTTCTATTTCTTGACCTATATTTTAAAGATAAATTCATTTCTATTTAAAATTAATTGTACATCCATCTTTTCAAATTTACAAACAACAACCATTAGATAGTCAAAAATTTTGATTTCATGATGTAAATAAATGTACAACAAATGTTCAAACCATAATAAATTTAAATAAAGGTACAAACTTGCTAAATAAACAAAACCATAATAATGTGTATAACAAACCTATTCAAACCATAAAACATAAATGTATGAATGTGATGTAAATCATAACAAGTGTATACCATAAAACATAAATGTATGTAACGTGATGTAAATCATAAAAAGTGTCTTCAACATAATAATCTGATCTCAAACCATAGTACTATAAAACATCTCAAAGAGAGGGATATCTAGTATGAATAGAATCATCCAATCTCTGGCTCGATCTCTCCCTCGATCCATGGCTTGATATCTCCCTGGATCCATGTCGCGATCCCTTTCCTAATCCAAGATGTGTGGATCCATGTCCTGATCCAAGCTCTTTTGATCTGTGTCCTGAGCCTCGTCCCAAGCCCTGCACAAGTTCAAGTACACACATTTTTAAATTTAATTTTTAATACATGTATATATATGTGTACATATATATGTAAAATCATCTAAAACTTACAATGTACAAGTTAAATGTGTTCAAACTTAGTATAACACCCCGTCGTGGAACCCAGGAATGTCACGTCATTAAAGCTAAACAACTGAACAATTTTTTTTTTAAAACATTTTAATAACAACATGCAAACATCAACCTAACATGAACATTCTCAGATTCCACAATGATCCTACTAAAGTAAATAAACATCATAACATATTAGGAACTATATATATCAAATCATAAGAACAGTTACATCCAGATTATATTACATCAAGAGTTACATTTCAAGTTCATTGTAACAAGCGAGATTGTGAAAAATCTCGATACACCAAAAGTAACAATACAATGGAATCTCATGTAAAATAATGAGAGTATACAATAAAGAATAAGATTGAGAACAGATGATGACCAAGTCTACGAGCTCGTCCGATGAACAAATTCGTGAACAATGTTTATCCAGGATCCTACCAAGAACAAGCATGTATCGAACAATATCACTTGCAGGGGACCCAATGGAAGAAATGACACGTTCCTCCCAATTGTGTGGAACTCGAAAGCCCACCCCTCGTGCTAGGAGATAGAACAGGTCCTCAAGTCAAAAAAAACAACATGAAGAAAAATCATACGATACATGGTCGACATACATGACATCACAATGACAAGATAACTGACATACTCCCAGAGGCGACTCACAATCACAAGTAACTTAACACAAGAGGACTAACAAGTGTACAAGGATAGGAGTATCATCACACAAGCTCAACATGGGTTACCCAATGGGATCTTCATAGGTTATCGACCCCATTACATGGTTAAACACTGGAAAACTCAACCGATCCCGACCCCCACTCTCACTCATGCGGGATCAACATACCTTTCGAAGGGACAAGACAATTGATCTTCACCATTCCAGGCCTTCCCACTCATCCCAATCCCAAACAAGCACTTGAGTCTTGAGTGAGGCTAACTTATATGAATTAAAATGAGATGCCACCCGAAACCCCTAAAATCTTATTTTAGTTATCACTTGGTTAACACACTTCCAAGAGGTTACCCCGGCAACCACTTCCGGGTCCGGCCCCTAACCAAAGCCACTCCTCCTAAGGTAAAACCTCTCAAAATGACTAAACAATAAGGTCAACATGCATGCAAAAGAAAAATTTGTTACACAAAGACTCTAAGTCATCGAAACCATACAAAAACATTTAAACATCTCAAGAGGAACCATGAAACATGCATGGCCAAGTTTAAATATGAACAAACACAACTCCACTCCATGGAATTCAAAATATCCGAATGTAATTCACAAGAATTATAAACTTGCATGGCTCACATATTCACATTACATACAATATGAAAACAATCATAATATTCTATCCATGATTCAAAACAAACACTAACATTAAAAGCCTCTGGGGAACGATAATCTAAACATCATATTCCAACACATGACACAAGAATAGACTCCAACAAGAAATATCATTTGAACATATTTCACAAGATCTAATCAAGATTCTCCATTCATACTTGTCTGCTTGAACACTTAAAGCTCATTGAACGAGAGGATAATAGAATCTTCCATAAAAATGGTATTTTAATTCACATCTATTCATATGATGATATTAAGAATCCAAAACTTTATTAATCAAATATATATAAAATTCATTGCAAATAAATAAAACAATTCATCAATCTAACAAGAACATTGCATTTGTATTTAGACTAATAAACCATTTCATAGTCAATGCATTTATATTTTAAATGATAAACCCTTTCACATATCAATGCATTTATAATTAAAATAATATATCATTTCATATATTAATGCATTTATAATAGAAATAAAGAGTGACTTCATAAATTAAAGAGGGGATTAAAAGATAATACTTAGACACCTAAGTATGTATGTCATAATTAAAACAAAAGTAGCAAAGAAAATAAATAACAAATTATATATGTAAAATAGTCTAAGATTCTTACTAACCATAAGATTATGGGGGATTAGTTTTAATGAAAATAGATAGGTCTTTTACTCATGGGTCGACTTCCTATTTGCCCAGAATAAGATATCATGGTTCTCAAATATAAAAGAAACTGAAGAGGCTAGCATTCGAATATCCATAGTATCAATAACTTAAAATATCATAACTAATAAAATAACGACTGTAGAATCTACGAACGCATCCGTGAGCAAAATAATGGTAAATATCAACAAAAATTGAAGATGGAATTAACTCGTGTTTGCTCAATAAATATGGGATCAATGGATAATTTGCATGCAAATGGCATGCTTGAATTCTCTCAAACCAAAAATGATAAGAAAAGGAAAAAAAACAAAGAGCTATAGGCAGCCGACATGCACAGTAAGGAGATGATGAAGATAGAGCAGAATAAAACACAATATCAACATATGCATGCAGATAAAAGCAAAGAAGAATCTAATTTAATGATAACCGACACCAACAAGAATGGGTAGATTACTACTGGAATTCGCATTGCATACAACAAACAAGAAAAAGTAATTTCAACCTTCATCATTGCATTGAAGTGAGGTAAAGAATTGAAACGACAGAGCGAGCCATGCAGGTGATCTAGGAGAAACTTCAATATCAACGCATAAGATGATAATCATATTGCCTAAAGCGACCCTACATAGCCTACCATGTTCAAGCGATGTTGTTGTGATAGGTAGCGAATGGACTCAAGAAGCTTATTAACTCTTTAAACTTCCTACTATGTTCGAGTGTTGCGACTGAGACTAGTTGACATCGGTTTAGAGATTAAAAAGCATGACCCACCACAAAACTTACTAACAATCAACTCTAAGTCTCAGACCATGTGGCAACTACAATCAGCCTTGCCTAAGCTTGAAAAGGAGAGATAAGAATGCAAGACATAACAACTCCACTGTCAAAGGTTGAAAAAGAGATGATAGGACAAGTACAAGGAAAACACTCATGATAATCAAGAATGATCGACTAAAATATGACTTAACACTTAAAATTTAAAATGACAAGTTGGCCTAAACAAAGACTGAACCCAAACTTCATAAAAAGAAATAGAAACTAAGAGTTCCATCGACAGACAAATAGTTCCAAAGTTGACCTGGTAACAAATAGCTTGTGAACAACTCAAATTTGGATGATTCACCACACAGATTGTAAATGTGAGTGAAACAGAATAAAGCATGCAGAGATCAAGATGACATCGTTAAACATGAAAAAGGTATTCACGAGGAAAGGAATCAAGCCTACCGTAAATAAACTTGCGTCATCTCTGGTTCATATGCATGCTTAGTCATGTGTTCATTTCAAAGAGCTATTAATGAGACATGCACTCAATCGGTGGTCAAAAGAATTTTTGTGAACACTAAGCCAAATATTATTAATAGACAACTTGTATCGGCCTAAGTAATCAGGCGGATATTGAAAGACATGTGAAAGACAAAAATAAACCAGGAGTCTAAATCACAGCCAAGATAAAATCGAGCTCACACATTGACCGCACAAGAGGTAAAGATATCAGACTTTCAAGTTGATTCAATACCTCATGCATAAGATTTGTATGCAGATAAATAACATGAAGATATTCCTCCACGAACATAATCGAATAACTGAGATTCAACCCAATATAAACTAAGAGTAGCGGATGCATTAGCTGCTAACCATACTCCTTAGAGGATAATGATCCTAAAGACACTCCAGATCCAAGACTTCGAGTAAAGATAGAGATTTCACAATGCTGGCCAATCAAATGTAATATAGGTAACTCCGCACGAAGATAAGATGAAGACAAGACATAAGGGTCACATAAAATTAGCTAGTTCAAAAAATGTACAGGCAGGAAAATACGATCAGACCTAGTTCTATATGCCTGGTAACCCATATCTAGCGCATCTTGGCAGCTAAGGAAATGATAGAATAGAACAACGATTTGCTCATCATTTTCATCAAACTATTCCATCGATGATCTAGAGGATGAACCTCAAAGTGTGTACTCGAGGGCTCTACTCCATGAACTCATGTTTTGTTTCTAATAATACTTGTGCCATCATTCCCTGATACACGCTCAGAACCTTCATAATCTATAATTTTGAGCATCATTATGGTTATTTGTTGACCTCTACGACATACAAGTGAAGTATAACAGATTTCACACTGATAGGGACACAACATCTTAACACTAATGTTTGACTCATTTCCTATGATAAAGAAATTATGTATACCATATCTTAAATTGCTAGCTCCATAGTGTACGCCAGTAATCAAGAAGTAGATAAAATAATAATTTAGAAGAAATAATTGTTATCCTAAAGCCAAGTATATTAATCCTCACATATGTAAGGTTTGACAGTATATCTCCTAAAAGCACCTCCTTTAAGCATAATTAAAAGAGACTCCTCTACTGAGCACACCAAATACAAAATGGTATGGCAAAGAATACATCAGGGTATCAACCTAGTTAAAGACATTACACTGAGGCTATGAAAGGGAGGAAAGACATTACTTAATCACCACAACAATCAGGAAATAATTCAAGGCAAAAAATAAGGTTTGGAATAAGTTTATGTATGCAACAATAACATGCAAAATGACAAAACCATAACCTCAAATAAGCACAGGTTTAACAAGTGAATAACATTCTAGGGAGTGCATCGTTTACGAAGCGATAGTAATGAAAGATCCGTAGTGGACACAGATTACACAGTCAAAACTACACAATACATTTCTAGAAGAATATATGGATTCAAAGCTAAATTTGCAAACGTGTTCTTTTCTCTTTAATTTATCAAAAATTCAATCAAAATTGGCATTAATGTTTTCATTCTTCTTTTTCGTGCATACAGGATTTCAAAACAATTTTTCACAAATCTCAAACAAAGCTTTTTTTAGCAAGATTTCATCAAAACAAGCTTGAAAACTAAAAGAGGAAAAACCTAAAACGCTTTCCGGAATCGAGATATAGTGAAGCAAAAACCTCAAAAGCACAATCCAAGAACTTGCTCAGCACGGATTTCACCTTTAACGGTCAATTTTCAACTTTTCACACAAAAATCCTAGAGGAATACATAAACAATCTTTTCCGTGAAAACGTCCCCCTTTTCAAAAATCAATTGCTCTTTTAATTACAATTCACCCACTCAACTTTCAGATTGCATGCAATTTAATCAACCAGTTTCAAATTTTAGACATCAAGTTCAAAACACAGATATTTTGCAACTTTGAATCATAACTAACTGTTTTAGTTTTCGAAAACATCTAAATTGCACAAACAAATTAATTACAACTAATTAACCTTTCACAAATAATATATTTTAATTCCTCAATAATCTAAAAATAATTTTTCCAATTTAAACATTTAAATTAATCATTAATCACATTACCATTAAATCATTAATTAAATAATCTAAATACACATTATGAAAACATAGTAAATACAACATGACATGAAAACAACGAACACACGACAAACGAACAACAACATACATAAGGGTGACAAATTGATACCTGTTCTTTTAGAACGATGGTTTAGGATAGAGGACTAGTCTATCTCCCTTCAACGATTCCATTGGGCCATGTCACGTTCATACATCTCAAAGCAGGTGGAGTCAATGCATGTACCTGAAAGCTACATCACATTGCATGGCTAAATGAAACAATATGTATATGTATGTAGACACACCGTGAAGAAGAATTGCAATGTAGCAGGGCACTCACGAATGAGTACTGCTAAACCGTCTCCTTCACTGAACTGACGTAAGACATAGCATCTAAATCCATCACATCATAGTACAATCATAAACATAATAGAACATCATATTCCTTCATAATATTGTCATCTCATGAAAATAACAGAACATCATAAGTAGAGTGTATCATCAAATGAGTTTCACAACTGGTCATTCAAATCATGACATAATGCATCAAAATAACATAGTCTCAAGCAACTAACTAATAACAACTCAAAACAACTAAAATAGGAATGTCATCAGGAGGGTCACTACACTTACATCAAGTAATTTAATTTTTTAATATTTAAATGTACCTCAGCTGTATACTGCATGGGATCACCGTCATGTGCCTAATTTCCATACTCTGAGAAATCACCATACTGCTAAAAAATTTCAAGTACACAATTTCAATTCGG
Organism: Sequoiadendron giganteum; assembly: GCA_007115665.2. Classification (NCBI taxonomy): domain Eukaryota; kingdom Viridiplantae; phylum Streptophyta; class Pinopsida; order Cupressales; family Cupressaceae; genus Sequoiadendron; species Sequoiadendron giganteum. The sequence continues at coordinate 405,417,837 of CM021104.1, forward strand.
AGTTAAAAAACTAGACTTTAAAATACATTACATGTATACATACATAATGTTTTAGAACACAATTATATATATAAATTTTTAAGTACCTATTGTGCCTGATCAATGGTTCTACCAATGTCACTAAGATCATGAGAATGCAAAGAGACCATAGGGGGATTTGTACCATGTACAATATCATTGCCAAAAAGAAGCTGACTATATGTGTCATGGACAAGATCAGGTGCTGCAGTAACCTCAATGTGATCTGTAACATCCTGATGACCTAAACAAGCTAAATGATCGATGGAAACATGATGTGCATGGGATCCAGTAGGCTGCTGTGGAATACCCTCTAAAGTTTCTACCCTGTAGCTTGTATGTGTACCAAGATATCACTATCTAATAAATCCTTGTACATGGTCAAGAGTGATCCCATGGTACTCATTGATGACTTGATATGGTGCTAGTAAATGCAAAATTGAGACTCTACACATATTACACAGAGTCATCTGGGTCATATGCTAGACATCTGAAGGAGTAGGTAGATCAAAATGAATAAATGGATCATAAGATGTAGATGTACCCTCGATGGGAGGAAGGCTGATCTGCGGGAATAATAAGTATCTACCAACTCGATCAGATGATAGATGATCGATCTGTGTTGTAATAGAGGCAATGCTATCCAAAATTTTCCCTTGAGTGGAGCATGTTGTTGACTCCCCTGCTGCTACTGATTCCAAACGTTTTGGTAAAACCAAAAGGTTTGGGCCAACTAATGCCCTTGTGTCCACAGGAGTTGGGAAATCTAGACGTCTAAACTTTTGTTTGTCAGAAAAATGGCCTTTACCCTAGCCAACATACTCATGATAAGATGTGCAGTCCACATCTATTTGTAAATGAAATTCTGCATATAACTATTTGAAAAAATATTGTGGCAGTTCATCATTGTGAGGCCATCTATGATACACTGCCAAACATCTAGGGTATATGAATGGCGCAACAAGAGGATCTACACACCTTGTAACCACATATCCTTTAATTCTATTTTATCCTCTATAGTGAGGGAACATGGTAAATACATTTTCTTGTGAAACTAATTTTCCAACATCTCTCCATTTAGTTGTGCCACTAACACTCTTGGCAAGAGACAAATAAAACTGCTCAATGCTAATATCATCATAAGGATTGAATGCTCGAATTGTCTCGATCATTCGATAAATATTGTCTCTAATTATGACTAATCTATCTCGATTAGCCAAATTGAGGGAGTTTTGAATTGTTTTCTCTAAACATCTTAGATAATTTTCTAATCTAGCAATACTATCCTGATATAAAGTTATTCTAGCTTGAGCTTCTTACTCAAAACGAGGGGAATGGTGAGATCCCTCATCGGCCATGATATATATATGTGTATATGTAAATCTAGAGATATACATATCATTAAAACAAAATATACATGATGTTAAATTTTTTTATCAAATTTCAAAACTAAAACATATATATATATATATATATATATATATATATATATATATAAATTACAAAATTTTCAAGTTTTAAAACTAAAACATTTTTAACTTTATAGATCTAATGAGATAGTTCAAGTTATATCTATGTCTATGTTCAATAGTCCACCTTCTAAAACTTAGATAACATATGAAATTTGACAACTCCAAAGAGACTTGATACATGTGTACATGTATATATATGTGTCCATGTACATGTGTACATGTATGCACATACATGTGGGTGTGTATGTGTATGTATGTACACATATGTATATGTGTGTACACATATGTATATATGTGTATGTGTGTATGTATGTATACATACATATGTATGCATGTATATATACATACATGTACACATGTACATGACATATGTCTATGTTTATGTATGCAAAAATATATATGTACATGTGTATATATACATATATTTATACATACATACATACACATATATATATACACATGTACATGTATACATATACATACATACATATATACATACATACATGTGTACATACACACATGTACACATATATATGCATACATAAATACACATATGTATGTATACATACATACACACATACACATATATGCACACATACATACACATACACACATACACATATATGCATGTACATACATACACAAATACATGTATATATGCATGCATACATAAATTATACAGACATACACATGTATATATACATACATACATACACACATGCACACATATGTACACATACACACATGTACGTGCATATATGTACATACATACATACATACATACACACATACACATATATGTACACACATGTACACACATGTACATACATGTACACATGATGAACTGGAAATTTGGGGTTTTCAATTTTGGATTTATAGAAATGTAAATTTAAGAAAAATGTATGTATGTACATACATGTACATACACATATTGTTGAATCCCTCTTATGCTATTTTTGTCCTTGATGTCAATTTGTGGTTATCTGGCATCTTGATGGTTATCTTCTCAGTTGGTCCATATTTTGATTGGCACAGTTACTTCATTGTTTTTATTATCCTGGTGGTACTGATCGTTTAACTCCATGTGTAGATTACAAGTGCTTGTTGAGTTTTATACAGGATGTTATAGTGTGGTTTGATCGGGCTCTTGCATCTTGAAATTGTTAATGGTTCACATGGTGCAACATGTTTCTCAGAATAATAAGGTGATCATTATTGTGTTAATGGCATTCTGAACTTTTCATGAGATTAGCCTTTATTATACTTCACAAGGCTTTGGAAAGTTTGTTACATTGCAAAATATATGGCATTCGACTTAAATGTGATGGAAAATCAGTTTTGGTTAAAGGGATTTAAATTGATCTCCTATGTGCATTTACATCAGGTCAAAATGATTAATATTGACTTGGGATTAAAAGTCGACAACATGGTATAACACTTAAATTTGGTAAGATCGCGCTTAAAATGTCTTACCGCGGTACCACAGACTGTTAAGAGGGTAACCATGGTAGTGCGGTGGAAACCGCTAGCGACAAGCAAGATAGTTACCGCTATACCATAGACTGTCAAATGTGTAGCCGTGGTAATGCTGTGGAAATCGCCAACGACAAGCAGGATAGTTACCGCTATACTGCGGACTGTCAGATGTGTAACCACAGTAATGTGGTGGAAACCGCCAGCGACAGGAAAGATTGCTATAGCTGTACCGCGAGTTGTTAGGCAGCTAATTGCGGTAACGCGGTGAAAATGATTAGCGGTTAGCTTGGAGCTACCGCTGTACCGCTAGTAGTCTGAAGGGTGGCTGCGGTTATGCGGTAAGGGAACAAATGTCAAATCTACTCCTTTTGACATACATGTCATTGATCTACCCACGGATTCCAAAGTGTTTTATGCGATTTCGATTGATTAATGTTTGTCCTCTTGGACTCCAAATGGATATCATATTTTGCAAAGGAATTCGCTTTGCTTGCATTTGAAGATTAGGGCAAACTGTTTTCATTTCACTCTTTTCACATTTTTGGTTGAAACCCTACTAGCTGCCACCATGGATCATTACACTCGGCTGTTTCTTTGTTATCCTTGGTGTTTTTTCTCTTGGACAGCAATTGGGAGCAGTAAGAAGACCATCACAATGGTCGCTCTGTGTGTCAGTTTCCAGCCACTGGGTGTTGGCACGAGTTTGGAAGGTTTTGTGGCCGTTTTCTTCTCCTCTATAGATCTGGTAATCTATTCTTTGACAACAACTTCTTTGCCAGGTATTTGTTCCTTTTCTAGTTTGCAGATCCGTTTCAGCTCTGTAAAGGTTATTTCGAGCCATATTTTCTATCTTTTGCAAACAGAAAAATGAAACGTTTCTCCTTCTCATGAAAGATCTGAAACGTTTACTTGATTCTGTGACAGCATTTTGGAAAAGTTATGATAATTTTTTCTGTTATTGGGCATTGTTGTTATAGCTTGTTAAAAATTGCATTTGCCTATCTGGGTTCAAGGATAATGGTTCTTGTGAAGTTACTTCAGTCATAGTTCACAATGATTTCAGTTTCTTAAGTTTTACAGTCACTATAATGGGTATAGATGTTAGAATATTCTCTCAGCCTCATTGGAAGTTGTGGGTAACTATTATAATGCATGGTTAATAGATTTCGATTGCATACTGGTTGGGGTTTTAGTTATCTCTTTTTCATTGCAGCTTATTTGTCAGAACTCCTATGGTATATGCATTCTTCATTACTACATGTGGGTAAAATCTGAAGGTGGTTTCTTTTTTCTAAAAATACTTATGATGCATTTTTGGTTAAGTCAAGGAAAATGGTTATGATTTCAGTTTTTAAATGATGTGATCTCACTGCTTTTGTTTAAGCACTACATGTGCAGGCTTCTAGTGAAGATATGCTTTGTCACACCTCTATTCTTGGACTTTGCTGTTCTATCCTCAACAGAAAGAAAGAATCTTCTTTTATGATCACTGCAACATCAGATCTATTTATTGTCAGTCATTCTGTAACCTAAAAAACAACCTTGCATAACCTTTTCTGGAAAGTGGAATTTGAGCGAGAGCAGTAATACTTCCAATTTGTAATAATGTTTTTTTTGTAAAAGGCAAAACCAATGAGTTTAGGGTTCAATCATGACAAAAAATTAAAAACAAAAAACAGGGGCATTACTATTTAGAGTTCTGGAAGTCTATTCTATTCTTTGATGCTGAAAATTGAAAAACACAGTGTGTATTCAGATTTGTAGTTTTTTGTATGGGAAAAGATTGAAAATCAAACTGTGAGAATAGAAAGAAAAGATGTATTTTTGTAAAACAATTTGATGAGACTATATTGTTTATGTGATATGATTTTCCTCAAGCTATCTTAAGGCTTGATAATGGGTGGAACACTGAAGAGTCATTCTTGACCTTTGAGTGTTTTACATATTGTCTATCAAGAGGCACTTGACAAAAATCAAGTGAAACAGAGAGATCCTCTTTACTATTGTTAGTTCTATTGAATATCAGGAAGGGGGTTGGTGCTCCTTGAGATTGGTGTCTCTAAATAAAGGGGTTGGTGCTCCTTGAGTTGGTGCTCAGAATTCAGCCATGGAGGCTTTGTCAAAATAAATTTTTGAAATGAAAGCCTGAAAAAGGTAGCAGTTTCAAGAGTGGTTTTTCTACCCCAGGAGGGTTTTCCATTCAACATATCTTGTGTCTATTGTGTCTCTATGACTCTTTTGCTTCAATACTTTACTGCTTTAAAATGCAATGTTACATTACTCATTTTAGTTTATATGATTGCATTCGAATACATGAATGACACTATCATTGAAAAATGATAACATATGTATGGCTCTTTTCAGTTTCAATTTAAAATATTTAAGAAGTTAAAAACACTGATTCACCCCCCCCCTCTCCCCTCTCAGTGTATTTTCACTCCAACAATTGGTATTAGAGCCTAGGGTCCTTTGATAGGTCTTTCCAACCTAGGATTGATTTTGGACTTGGAGTCTATTCAAAATGTCTCAAGCTCATGAAGGTACTTCCATGACTGGAGCTCCATTATTTGATGGAACTGATTATGTATTCTGGAAAATTAGAATGGAGACTTATTTCACTTCTATAGACCTTGATGTCTGGAGCATAGTATTGACTGGGTACACTGTACCAACTACTTTGCCAACTACTTCTAATGAAAAGAAGAGATATGAAACTAATGCAAGAGCAAAGCATGCTCTTCTATGTGCTCTGACTAAAGATGTCTTCATCGAAGTCATGCACTGCAGTTATGCTAGAGAAATCTAGACTAAACTTGAAACTATCTATCAAGGAAATGAAAAGGTAAAACAGTCAAAAGTCCTCACCTTAAAACATCAGTTTGAAGAATTAAAAATGAGGGACGATGAAAAAGTTGCTGACTATTTTCTAAGAGTTGATGAAATAGTAAATGCTATGAAGGGTCTGGGAGAATAAGTCAAGGAGTTTGACATTGTAACCAAGGTCATCAGAACCTTGCCAACAAAATTTGAAGCTAAGGTAGCTACTCTAGAAGAGAAGAAACATTTTACCCAACTTACCCTTGACAGTTTACAAGGCACGTTGACTACCTATGAAATGAGGATTAGTAAAAAAAACCCCACTACAAAAGAAGCAGCATTTAATGCTGAAAGGAAAGAAAGGGATGAGCTCTCTGAATCAATTTTTTTTGATTCTAAAGAATCCCATTTTGCAAGGAAACTCAAAAAGGGTTCTGGAAAGTATAAGGGAAAACTTCCCTTCAAATGCTTTAACTATGGAAAAATAGGTCACTTTGCTGCAAAGTGTCCCTATGGTGACACAAACAATGATAATGAGAAATCTGAGAAATATTCCAAGAAAAAGGCTTATAGACCCAAACAAAAATTTAACTTCAAAAAGAAGAAAAGTCTGTTCAGCAAAAACGAAACAAATTCTGAATCTAATGACTCTCTAGATGAAGAAGATGAAAATCTCTTCATGGCTGAAATCATTCAGCAAGATGAAAAAAACAAGAATGATGCTGAAGAAGGTGAAGTGGACTATGAAGGAGAACTGAAATGTGCTCTAAAAGAGCTGAGAAAACTTAAGAAACAATTGCGTGCTTAAGAACAGAATGCTGTTCAAGATAACTCACAAGAGTAGCTCGTTAATCTGGAGATAATTTCATTAAAAACTCAACTTGAAGAATCCAAAAGAGTTGAAGATTGTCTTCAAATTGACATAAGTTCCAAAGACCAAGAAATTCAGAAACTTGAACATGAGATTGTAGATCTCAGGAAGAATATCAAAAAGTATGAAAGAACTCTTAAACTGAATGACATGCTTAGTAAACAAAAATTAAACAAAGACAAAACTGGTATTGGCTTTGTTAAAGGTGAATGCTCAAATGACAGTGAGAAGAACAATACTGTTGCTGGAAACAAAAGCCTGAACACAAACACTCTGAGTTTGTCAAGGATCACATTCATCCTTCTAGGAGCAACAAAATGGTTTACAACTCCTACCCTCTCTTCTATGGGTATTGTTACTTCTGCAATAAGTTTGGTCACAAAGTAAATTCTTGCAGATTTGTGAATGCTAGAACTCCTAGATTTGGCTTTAGGCAGAATCATGGTTTTGCAAGATAGATTAGATGTTTTACTTGCAAATCTTTGGGTCATTCAGCAAAGCAATGCAATGCTGATCAACAGAATAAACAACTAAAAACCATCAAAGTTTGGAAACCCAAAGTAGTTAACAACATTGAATAGACTATGCTTGTTCAAAATGCTTTTCACTCTAAGAAGAAGGACCTATGGGTCCTAGACAATGGCTGTTCAAACCACATGACTGGTGAAAAAGAAAAATTTACAAATCTAGAAGACTATGTTGGCGTATATGTAAAGTTTAGAGACAACTCTGGAATTCAAATCAAAGGAAGAGGTTCTCTGTTACTGAATGAAGACAATCCAATCTCAAATGTTTATTATGTAGAAGGATTAAAACACAACCTTCTGAGTGTCAGTCAAATCTGTGACAGTGGCTATCAAGTCTTGTTCACTTCACAAGGATGTGAAATCAAAAACCAGTCAGGTAAAGTTGTTGCTGCTGGAAGGAGGACTAAAGGAAATGTCTACAACTTACTAGAAACCTCTGGACATGAGAACAATCATGGTATATGCTTAATGAGTCAGGTTGAAGAAATCTGGCTATGGCATAAGAGACTAGGCCACATTAATTTTGACAATATGGTCAGAATTAGCAAAAATCAAAATGTAAGAGGTCTGTCCCCTCTTAGAAAACCTAACAAAGCTGTTTGTAAAGAGTGTCTAAAAGGAAAGCAAACCAAGGTAAGCTTTAAATCCAAGGAACATTTCTCTACTAAGCCTCTGCAAATTGTTCATACTGATTTATGTGGTCCTACAAGGACTAGATCCATAAATGGTGAGAAATATTTCATGCTGTTTGTTGATGACTACTCTCATATATGGGTTACTTTTCTCAAGAATAAATCTAAAGCTTTTGAACGCTTTAAAGTTTTTAGAAAAATGGTAGAAAGAGAAACATACTTAAAACTGAAGTGTTTAAGATCTGACAAAGGTGGTGAATTCACCTCACAAGAATTCGTAGACTATTGTGACAAACATGGCATAAAGAGACAGTATGCTACTGCTAGAACACCCCAACAAAATGGGGTAGTTGAGCAAAAGAATAGGATTGTAAAAGAGATGGCAAGAACCATGTTGAATCAAGCAAATCTAGCAAATATGTACTAGAAAGAAGTTATTCATACAGTTGTTTACATTTTGAATAGAGTGCAGATCAGAGTGAAATCAAATTTCACTCCATATGAACTGTGGTATGGAAAATTTGCCCAAATTAAGTATTTCAAAATATTTGGCTGCAAGTGCTTTATCAAAAGAGATGACGAAAACTTAGGCAGTTTGCAATCTAAAACTGATGAAGGTATCTTTTTAGGATACTCTACACACAACAGAGCCTATAAATGCTTTAACAATAGGCTGAACAAAATTGTTGAATCTGTCAATGTTAAATTTGATGAAAATTTGCTGTTAGATGCTGAACCTATGTAGGATGATGAAGAGGATGAATTTGATCTTGATATAATCACTGAAAGCTTTGAAACTACAAATCCTGAACCAAAACCAGCAAGCCCTAAACTTGTTGAAGCACAATCTGAAGATGTTGAAATCAGCTCAGAAAAATGTGAACCCAAAGTTACTTCAAAATCTCTTGCTAGAAATCATCCTAAGGATCTGATTATAGGAGATAGATCTGTAGGAGTTCAAACAAGGAAAAAATCTGTTAACTATGATGAAAAAGCTCACATAGCTGAGCTTACTGCATTTTGTTTAATCACCCAGTTTGAGCCCAAATTTTTTGATGATGCTTTAACTTATGAATGCTGGCTTAATGCAATGCAGGAAGAAATTGATCAAATTAAAAAAAAATCAGACTTGGGATCTAGTCCCAAGACCAGATGACAAAAATGTCATAGGTGGCAAGTGGATCTTTATAAACAAACATGGTGAAAATGGTCAAGTTGTTTGCAACAAGGACATATATGTTTGCAAAGGATAGGCTCAGCAAGAAGGTATTGATTTGGGTGAAACTTTTGCTCCTGTTGCTAGGCTTGAATCCATTAGAATCTTCTTGGCATATTCTGTTTTAAAAAAAATCACTATATATCAGATGGATGTAAAAATTGCCTTTTTAAATGGATACCTAGAAGAAGAAGTTTACATAGAACAACCTGAAGGGTTTATATGTAAAAACAAACCAAATCATGTCTACAGGCTGAAAAAGGCTCTATATGGCCTAAAACAAGCTCCTAGAGCTTGGTACTCTAGATTGGATAGTCATTTACTGTCAAAAGGGTTCATTAGAGGAGGTGTTGACAATAATCTGTATGTTAAAATTGAAGGATCTGATATTCTTGTTATTGAAATTTATGTTGATGACACCATTTTTGGTTGCAACAATATTGCTTTGAGTAAAAAATTCTCAAAAATCATGGAATCTGAATTCGAAATGTCAATGTTGGGAGAACTGTCATTTTTCTTAGGTCTCCAAATTTCACAACTTGACTCTAGTATCTTTCTATCTCAAGCAAGGTATGCAAAAGAAATGTTAATAAAATGGATGAAAGTCATCTTGTAAGCACCCCAATGGCTACTGGCTGTAAACTCAACAAAGTTGATGACTCCCCTACTGTAAACTCAACTAATTATAGGTCAATGATAGGAAGCCTATTGTATTTAATAGCCTCAAGACCTGACATAATGCAAGTTGTTTGCATGGTTGCTCATTTTCAATCTGCTCCTAAAGAATCTCACATCAATGCTGTGAGAAGAATTCTTAAGTATGTACAAGGAACAATTGACTATGGGCTCTGGTATCCCAGAAGCAATGATTTCTCTTTAGTAGCTTATACTGATTCTGACTGGGTAGGATGTCTTGATGACAGGAAAAGCACCAGTGGTGCTGCTTTCTTTCTTGGTGATCATTTAGTGGCTTGGCACAACAAAAAGAAAGAATTTGTTTCGCTCTCTACTGCTGAAGCACAATATATATAGCTGCCACTTCTTGCTACACTCAAGTAATTTGGATGTCACAGACATTATCAGATATGGGTATTGAAATCCCAAAACCTATTACTATTATGTGTGACAATACCAGTGCAATAAACATCTCAAAAAATCCAGTTATGCACTCTCGAACTAAGCATATAGCTATAAAGTTCCATTTTCTTCGCGAAAAGGTGCTGGCCAATGAGGTATCTATACAATATGTGCCTACACAAGAACAGGTTGCTAACATTTTTACAAAACCGTTGGCTAAAGATATCTTTGAGAGACTTCGGTCTCGATTGGGAGTGGTCTCTCAATCCTTGTAACCTTAAACAGTCTATCTTGGTGATAGGGGGAGCTGGTTAGCTCTTCTTGCAGCTCATACTTTTCTGCTCAAAGGTTCAATCTGTAGTTTGTTGGCATGTCATAGTTGGTTCTGGTTTATCTTTGTTTGGTCTCCCTTTATCCTTGTGTCAAAAAGGGGGAGAATTTTGAGCATTCGGTTTGGTGGCTCAATTTTGCCATCAAGGACAAAGGGGGAGTTTGTTGAATCCCTCTTATGCTATTTTTGTCCTTGATGTCAATTTGTGGTTATCTGGCATCTTGATGGTTATCTTCTCAGTTGATCCATATTTTGATTGGCACAGTTACTTCATTGTTTTTGTTATCCTGGTGGCACTGATCATTTAACTCCATGTGCAGATTACAAGTGCTTGTTGAGTTTTATACAGGTTGTTACAGTGTGGTTTGATCAGGCTCTTGCATCCTAAAATTGTTAATGGTTCAAATGGTGTAGCATGTTTCTCAGAATAATAAGGTGATCATTATTGTGTTAATGACATTCTAAACTTTTCATGAGATTAGCCTTTATTATACTTCACAAGACTTTGGAAAGTCTATTACATTGTAAAATATATGACATTGGACTTAAATGTGATGGAAAATCGGTTTTGGTTAAAGGGATTTAAATTGATCTCCTATGTGCATTTACATTGGGTTAAAATGATTAATATTGACTTGGGATTAAAAGCCGAAAACATGGTATAACACTCAAATTTGGTAAGACCGTGCTTAAAAAGTCTTACCGCGGTACCGCAAACTGTTAAGAGGGTAACTGCGGTAGTGTGGTGGAAACCGCTAGCAATAAGCAAGATAGTTATCACTATACCATGGATTGTCAGATGTGTAGCCATGGTAACGCAATGGAAATCACCAACGACAAGCAAGACAGTTACCGCTATACCGTAGACTATCAGATGTGTAACCGCGGTAACGTGGTGGAAATCACCAACGATAGGAAAGACTGCTACCACTGTACCGCTAGCTGTTAGGTAGCTAACCATGGTAAGATGGTGAAAATGACTAGCAGTTAGCTTGGAGATACCATTGTACCACGAGCAGTCCAAAGGGTGGTTGTGGTTATGTGGTAAGGTAACAAATGTCAAATCTACTCCTTTCGACATACATGTCATTGATCTACCCACGGATTCCAAAGTGTTTTATGCGATTTCGATTGATTAATGTTTGTCCTCTCAGACTCCAAATGGGTATCATATTTTGCAAAGGAATTCACTTTGATTGCGTTTGAAGATTAGGGAAAACTATTTTCATTTCACTCTTTTCATGTTTTTGGTTGAAACCCTACTAGCTGCCACATGGATCATTACACTCGGTCGTTTCTTCATTATCCCTAGTGTTTTTTCTCTTGGACAACGATTGGGAGCAGTAAGAAGACCATCACAATGGTCACTCTGTGTGTTAGTTTCCAGCCACTGGGTGTTGGCACGAGTTTGGAAGGTTGTGTGGCCGTTTTCTTCTCCTTTACAGATCTGGTAATCTATTCTTTGATAGCAACTTCATTTGCCAGGTATTTGTTCCTTGTCTGGTTTGCAGATCCGTTTCAGCTCTGTAAAGGCTATTTCGAGCCATGTTTTCTCTCTTTTGCAAACAACAAAATGAAACATTTTTCCTTCTCACAAAAGATCTGAAATGTTTACTTGATTCTGTGATAGCATTTTGGAAAAGTTATCATAATTTTTTCTGTTATTGGGCATTGCTGTTATAGTTTGTTAAAAATTGCATTTGCCTATCTGGGTTCATGGATAACGGTTCTTGTGAAGTTACTTCAGTCACACTTCACAATGATTTCAGTTTCTTAAGTTTTACAGTCACTATAATGGGTATAGATCTCAGAATATTCTCTCAGCCTAATTGGAAGTTGTGGGTAACTATTATAATGCATGGTTAATAGCTTTCGATTGCATGCTGGTTGGGGTTTTAGTTCTCTTTTTCGTTGCAGCTTATTTGTTGGAACTCCTATGGTATATGCATTCTTCATTACTACATGTTGGTAAAATCAGAAGATGGTTTCTTTTTTCTAAAAATACTTATGATGCATTACTGGTTCAGTCAAGGAAAATGGTTATGATTTCAGTTTTTAAATGATGTGATCTCACTGCTTTTGTTTAAGCACTGCATGTGCAGGCTTCTAGTGAAGATATGCTCTGTCACACCTCTATTCTTGGACTTTGCTGTTCTATCCTCAACAAAAAGAAAGAATCTTCTTTTATGATCACTGCAACATCAGATCTGTTTCTTGTCAATCATTCTGTAACCTGAAAAACAACCTTGCATAACCTTTTCTGGAAAGTGGAATTCGAGCGAGAGCAGTAATACTTCCAATTTGTAATAATGTTTTTTTTGTAAAAGGAAAAACTAGTGAGTTTAGGGTTCAATCATGAAAAAAAATCAAAAATGAAAAATAGGGGCATTACTATTTAGAGTTTTGGAAGTCTATTCTTTTCTTTGATGCTGAAAATTGAAAAACATAGTGTGTATTCAGATTTGTAGTTTTTTGTATGGGAAAAGATTGAAAATCAAACTGTGAGAACAGAAAGAAAAGATGTATTTTTGTAAAATAGTTTGATGAGACTGTATTGTGAATGTGATATTATTTTCCTCAACCTGTCTTAAATCTTGATAATGGGTGGAACACTGAAGAGTCATTCTTGACCTTTGAGCGTTTTACACATTGTCCGTCAAGAGGCACTTGACAGAAATCAAGTGAAAAAAGAGATCCTCTATACTATTGTATGGTCTATTGAATATCAGGAAAGGGGTTGGTGCTTTTTGAGATTGGTGTGTCTAAACAAAGGGGTTGGTGCTCAAATATCAGCCATTGATGCTTTGTCAAAATAATTTTTTGAAATGAAAGCCTAAAAAAGGCGGCAAGTTTAGGAGTGGTTTTTCTACCCTAGGAGGGTTTTCCACTCGGCATATCTTGTGTCTATTGTGTCTCTATGAATCTTTTGCTTCAGTAATTTACTACTTTAAAATGCAATGTTACATTACTCATTTTAGTTTATATGATTGCATTTGAATACATGAATGACACTATCATTGAAAAATGAGAACATATGTATGGCTCTTTTTCAGTTTCAATTTAAAATATTTAAGAAGTTAAAAGCACTGATTCAGCGCCCCCCCTCTCAGTGTATTTTCACTCCAACACATATGTATATACATACATATACACATGCATTTGTACATATATATACACATACATGTATACACTTGTACATATGCATATGTATACACATACACGTGCATACATATATGTACAAATATGTACACACATACACACATGTAAGATTAAAATTAGGACCTTATTTATTTAGAGAACTAGGTTAGGTAAAGGTTACAGTTTAATTAGGGTTTTATTTACTTGGTTCAACAATGGTTAGAGATCAATCAGTTTCGAGCAAGATTGAAAAATGGTTAGAGTTAATTTTAGGGTTACATGGTTAAAATTAATATAAGGTTAGATGAATGGGACAAAGGGTAGATTTTAGGGTTGGGAAGATGATGTTAATCTAGAAAAAAAATTAATGACTAAAGATGAACTTAGTAGATGATGTTAATCTAGAAGAATTTGTAATGACTAAAGATGAGTTTTAGAAGATGATGTTAATCTAGAAAGAATTTGTAATAACTAATCTATCTAAGAATTTGTAATAACTAATCTATCTAAGAATTTGTAATGACTAAAGATGAGTTTTCTGGAGTAGATATATAAAATGACAACCAATCATATGATCCCACATTAGCGCTCAACTACCCATACTATGCACAAGTATTGGTCTCACTTATTTTGGGCCTTTTTGGACACCTTGACAAAAAGCATGTTGATGTGGCATCATATTTGATGATGTGGCCCTGAAATGAAAGTTATAAGTAGGGGACTTGCCAAGTAAGCTACTGTAAATAATTGGGAGTGATTTTTAAATTTCCATGTAGGATTTTGAGAAGCGTGAAATTAGGGTGCATAACTATTAGGTCCTCTCCCCTAGTGTAAAGACAATCAAATATTTTAAAAATATCAACATAGGGGACTATGAAAAGTGATTGTGACACTTAGTATATTGTGCCAAATGAATGTACACTCTTGAGAGGAAACATGCAAGAGAAGATGAGCTTCTTTTGATAAAGGATGAATTGTGCATGGCAATGTTAATATTGAGGAGGAAATTTCAGTTTTTAAATGTTGTAGTGCAATGAATGACATATGGAGAACACAAACATGCATTTTGAAAGCATGAGTTAGCAAGAAAAAATATCTACCATTAGGATTCTTTTCACAATCACCTACATTAAGTTTAAAAGTGATAGGCTCCTTGTTCTAAACATAATTAGAGTCCCAAGAGGATAATGAATGATATTGTGTAAATAATGCATTTAAAGCCCTAGTATGTTTCACTTACATGTATGATGTTGTTAAACCCTTTATTAGTTACCTTAGATCATGGAAAGTTAGAGTAACTAACTTGGAACACATCTAGAATTTTTTTTCCACATTTATTTAATCCAAATCCACTAGTAGCATTATGATAGTATCTTGAAGTATTGGTTGCAATAGTGAAGCTTTAAAGATCTTAGGAGTAAGAGTATATGAAATAATTGTGCACTCTAAAATCTCATTTAAGGAAATTTCTTATAATTTTTTAAGGAACATACCAAATACTAGGTGTATTTTGGTGGGGGTATTATGAGAGAAATAATGTCTATCATACATCATGTTTGTATGAATAGAGGCACATAATGAACCAATTGTATAAATAAGACATGAAAAGTGTGAAAAAAACTAGGCTTGGTATGACATGTTTAAAGTATGGAGAAGTATAATCCATTTGGAATGTATATAGAGTATCACACATTTGAAACATTTCATGAGATGCACCTTCACCTAATGATGTATCATCTATAGCAATGTAAGGTGTAAGTATATCATGTGCATCCTTCACAATAAATGTAGCATGGAGTGGAGAAAGATTTCAATTTCTCTCTTGGAGGTATTAGAAACAAGTTCATTGCAGCTATGGATATGTTATCCAACTATCATATAACATTTGTCTCTGATACCTTTGAAGGATTTAAATCAAGCTTTGGAGTTCAAGATGGGCACTATCTCGATGATTGTTCAGAGAACATAAAAGGATTTTTTATTTTCCCTATCTTTTTATTTTAAGTGAAATAAATTTAGATGCATTCTCCCCCTCAAGGTTGGTGCAAAGTTAATTTTGATTGTGTCTAGAGGAATAAGTTGAAATAACCAATAAAGGTTGGTTTGGGTATTACAGTAAGACTGTTGCTCTCATTGCCTGCTATACTTTTCCCAATTCAAATAATATTTCAAAGGTAGAAGCTGCAGTGGTAAAGGTTCAGTTGGATATCAAGCAGGTGATTTAACAAATCCTAGTTGAAGAAGAGTCTCTTCTAATTATTAGATCATTAAGAAAAATTCAAATAATATTGCAAAGGTAGAAGCTATAGTGGTAAAGGTTTAGTTGGCTATCAATCAGGTGATTTAAAAGTTCCTAGTTGAAGAAGAGTCTCATCTAATTATTAGATCATTGAGAAAATTCAAAAGAGTGATGAGAACATTGGCAAAAATTAAAATCTAAAGCTTTTTTTTTCAGAAAAGTAATTTCTAGGTATAGTGTGCTATCAACTTAACTAAAATTTTGGAAAATAAGATTTTGGAAAAAGAGCTAATATTCACCATATTTTAAAGTCTACTACTTTCTTAATGTAATATAGAAAAAGAGAACATTGGCATAAATTAAAATCTAAAGCTTTGTTTTCACAACAGTAGATTTATTCATTGTTACATAGAAGGCAATAAAATTGGATATCTTCTTAATATGACAATCATTTCATGGGAAAATTAGGAGCCATTTTAAAGCTTTACAAATGTTTAATTTATTTGGTTTGCTACAAAAATTTCTATGGTTGTTAGAGCATTTTATATTTTTTTATTGTTTAGGTTGTACCTGATTGTAAGTGTAAGAATGATGGTTTTCCCTGCATTTGTAGTATAAATATTTGATACCAAATGATGATATAACTGGTCATTTTATCATGATTGGAACCCTATATATTGGCACCCTGTATATTTGTACATTGTTAGATTTATTGTTTAAATTTTTTACAAGGTTGGTTTTCAATTTGCAAGGTAATATATTATTGGGATATTCAGGTAGTTGATTTTTTTTTCTATAAACCCAAAAACTAAAACCCCAATTGTTTACATTTTTTACAAGGTTAGTTTTCAATTTGAAAGGTAACATATTATTGAAACATTTAGGTAGTTGACAATTTTTTCTATAAACACAAAAACTAAAACCCCAAAATTTCCATTTTTGTAAACCGAAAATTGAAAACCCTATATTTCTAGTTCACCATTAAAGGGTTTTTTACAGAGTTTTAACACATTTAAAATATTAAATCCAAAAAAAAATCCATTATATATTCATGGTGGCAAGGGTTTTAATCACCTACACCATTCACCTACTCCATCAAGAAATAGAATAAATAACCATTGCTATCTATATTATTCCACAGAACAAAACACACAATACTATTCATTTCTTTCATGGAAATAAAAAAAACCCACATAACTACACCATTTAGCCAATAAAACACCAACAATGCCTCCTTTGATCTAAAATTATTAACCCACATACAAACACCAACGCGGTTACCTATCAACATCAGAGGTCAAAAACTCATAGTAGAGAAGGAGAATCGAATTGGGAACCTGGGTGGGTATTGTTGCTATTTATCAACTCACCGATCTCCTCTTTGGCCAACGAACTCTTGAATAGAAAAACTTTCACCCGGGCATTCAAAATGGTTGGGCCCTTTTTTTTTTTTATTATGCACGTTTTTAGTCGATATCTTTTCAGTCAAAAAGGTACCACCACGTTGGTGCCATGTCACTGTTGCGTGGCTTTGACCGAAAGCCACTCTACCGAAAAGGTACCAGCTGAAAATAGTTTGCTTGGAACTATTTATTTGGTTGAAAGTGTGACACACTATTATGCTTTTACCCTTTGATGAAAATTATTGTGAAATTGATTTTGAAGGTGAAATCATCTATGCCCTTGATGAGATTAAGAAACTTAGGAAGGAAAATCAAATGTTAAAGTTGCAGCTACAAGAGGAAAAAGAGTCTAAGATCAAAACTCTTTCTCCTCTTCAAAATGCATAAAATCAGTTAAAAGAACACACTAAAAAAGAAGATTTGATTATCAATCTGAAATTAGGGATTGAAGAAAACAAGATGATAACAGATATGACAAGACCTAATTTGGAAGTCAAAACAGTTGAATGCCAAAAAATTGAAGGAGAAATAGTTTCTTTAAGAAAATACCTTGAGAATGTTAGGAAGCAGTTAGAAAATAATAAGAAGTTTGATGAGAGAACTAACAATTTAAATGAGATGTTAAGAAAGTAGAAACATCACAAGGATGTCACTGGTTTGGGCTATGAGGAAGGACAAAGTTTTGGAGTCAAACAAACTCCAAGAAGGAAAATAAACCTAAGTTATCACACTGTTGCTCCTAAGGTTGAAGGAAAGAAGAAACCAAAAATGAAGACAACTGATAGTAGATAGTTCAAAGACACTACCAGAGGAGGAAGAAGTAGAGAAAACAAATTCACATATTTTTCACCTATCTAGCAAAGTCAATCAATGAGGTATAATTTTCAATTTCTTGGTTATTGTTATTCATGTAATGGTTATGGGCATAAAGCACGTTATTGTAGAAGAAATTCTGAAAAGAGTCAATATGCATTCTATAGGAATAGGAATGTAATATGTTATAAATGTCATAACCATGGTCATGTGGCAAAGTACTGTAGAACTAGGTTTGTGAAACTGAAGAGAATAAATGGTTGCTTATATAAGAAAAATACAAAGTCACAATAATTTGGTGACAAAAAGAAACCATAAAAGAAGGTTTGGAGAAGAAAATAATAGAAAAAAATAGAAGAATCTAAGCTTGTGCATATTTCACAAGTGACACCTACTTGTGCTTAAAGGGAAGCATGAAGTTAGGTGGAGCTAATGGTTGTGTTTCATACAAACCCCCTTAGATAACAAGAAAGAGGTTGTATCTCTACAGTATTTTGATGTCTTTGGTTTTGAAGTTGGTAATAGTCCTTGTTTGATCTTTGAAGTCATTATAATTATCATACTCCTTCAAGAAAATGTCATGGTTGTACTTGTGATATTCATGCCAAGTGATAGTCTGTAGCTTATTCAGTGTAATAGACTTGGCATACAAGTTTGAGAATGCTCAGTGTATTTGCTTAGTGGTTTGGATGCAGAGAGAAGTACCATGTATTGATGCTTAGTGCATGATATGTAACAGTCATTGTTAAATTTATTGCATAATGCTTGGTTATCTAGTTGCATGGAGTCTATGGTAATATCTTTGTAGTACAGTGGTTTACAAGTTGGTTATGATAGTTCTTTCATTTCTATTTTGTTCTTGATTTCATAGTGTAACACTCTTAGTGTTGAATATATTTGATGCATGTGATATCAATTTTGTTCTCATAAGGTGAAAAATTCATGCTTGGTACAATAATCTTAGGGCAGTAGTATAAGGCAACTGCTCTATGGTAAAACAATGAGCTCTTGCACTGTTGTGCTCTATCATTTGTTTGGTATATGGTAAAACAATGAGCTCTTGCACTATTGCCATAGTGGTAGTAACTAAGTGTATGTTTAATGTTCATATACATGATGGATGTGCTATGACAGTGGATTTGCAAAAGTGCAATGATTGTGATAACCAGTTGAAAGCAAAGTGATAGTGATCTGTAGAGGTAGTAAGCTCAATAAAATAGGCAATGATTTCTTGTATTGGTTTGGTCTGTTTGGTGTTGAGAATATTAATTGTTTACAACTCTTCATGTGCTAACAATGTTGGAAATGAAAATATATTATTTTTGGGTGTATCTTTGACAACATGTTTTTATATGTCACAATGAACAGTGCTTATTCACATTCTTGGATGGTGTGGAGTGGATTCAACTTCTTGGACTATCTTGTTTGTTTATTTTCTCGATGCTAATTCAATTTGCATATTGGACTGTGGAGCGATTTGTTTGGTGATCTTAAAGACTTACTGCTCAAAAAAGTGTTATCTGTGAAATGATATTATAGAGGTGCTTATAATTCTATACCTGCTTGCTTATGATAGTGTTCATACTTGTTTGATAATGAATTTATTACTATAACAATTCTTTCACTTTTCTTGGAAAATGGACAAGTACAGTTAGCTTGAGGCGGTGTTCTTGGATAGAGTTCTATGCTCAATACAATGATTATGGTTTGTATTTTTTTGAAGTGAACTAAATGAAGACATGTCAAGTGCACTTTGGCATTATTCTTGAGACACTGAATAGTTGATGACTTATACTTAATCATAGTGCAGTGGTAGGCAAGAAAAATATTGGTTTTATCCTATTTGAATGGTGGAAGTATTTTTCTTTATCATTGTTTTCTTTTCAGGTATAATGAATGCCTACCATTCCTGTATTCTCAGTGGTTGATCAAGAATGAACAATACAGTTTCATGCCTTACAAAGAACAATATAATGGCTTCATGATCTCAATGCTCTTATTGCTACATTAGTCTAACAGTGCTATTTTCTTTATGAGAATTCTGCAAATTTCCTTGATATTATTGGTATCATGGAAATGATATGCTTGGGTGTTCTTTTCAATCTTTATGGTATGATCACTATTCTCAATATTGAGTGCTTTTGCAAGTAATAGTTTGTTTTTGATTAATAACTCCAAGACAACTTTAGGACTGCATGAGGTAGTAAAATTTGAGATAGTCATAATGTCTTGAGGTGTTTGTTGATGCAATAGAAAGTAGCATGTGTTCATTGTTTGTGTTTGAAGACCATGCTAAGTTGGATGAAGTTGCACACAGCCTAGTGACTTTGGATAGTTGAAAACCATTGTTTTAAAAATTTTAGGTTTATTTATTTTCTAATCTAACAGTGATCTTGTGTTCATTGTGACATCAGATTGTTGTTCATGAGCAGGTATTTGTTGATTTCCCACCCATTTGACCTTTGGAATTGTTGTCAAAAGGGGGAGAAATGTTGAGCACAAGTTCATTAGGTTCATGGTATTATTTTTTCGTGATATTCATGATATTCATCTGTCTGGTACAAGACATCTGGTTTATGATGATATTCAAACTCATTGCACATTTGGTTTATTGCTAGGTTTTTTGGAAATCATATGATGTTGTTAACATGGCAATGGTGGTTACTTAGGTTCTATTCTACTATTTTCTTTGGTAGGTTTGACATCAATGCCAAAGGGGGAGTTTGGTGACCCCTTTGACATTGGTTTCAACATTGATGTCAAGGGCTGATCTTGGCACTTACAATGTTGGCATATATTCTTAGGCTCAATTCTATTTGTTTGGTCACAAAGGTAGTTTTGATATTGGTTATTGAGACAACATAATTGGTATACATATGGTGGTTGTGTTTACTCTTGACATATTTTGTGTTAAGACATGCTTTGGTCTTAAGGTTTAGATTTGGGATACACTTATCATTTTGTTATAGACCATCACATGGGTCTTATACATTGAACTTGACACATTTGCATTACTAAATTGATACAAGGAATTGTGATGAGTATTATACTCATGAATAAAAGCTATATTTTAAACATCGATCTATATCATTTTAATGCCATGATTTTTTGGTAGCATTGAGGTAAACATCAACAAAATGATTGTGTCTCAAAGTGAAAACATTATTGTGTATATTTGACACAATGATTGTGCCCTAAAAGTTTTCATTTGGTAAATACAAGGCAGTTTATCAATAGCCAATTTAGGGATTGGAGAGCTTGATGAAAATGGTAGTTTGTGGAAGCTTGGTGATTGATGAAGGAAGGAATGGTTTTGCTGCTGGTATTTTTCAGAGAACGGTTTCGAAGTTTAAATAGAATTTCATTGATTTCATTTGAGGAAAAGGTTAAAGATGTGAAAGTGGTGATGTTGTTAATGGGTGTCAAAATGGTCTTCTTGCTGTCAAAGGTAGTTTTGACCTTGGTCTATTTTTTGCAAGGGCATTCATGTTCTTTATTGCTCGGGTTCAATATGTTGTGCAAAGGTTTAATATTCATTGGTTTTGAGTTTTTGTTAAAAAGAACTGACTATATGTGAAGGGTTGTATAGAAATATTTTTAACCATAGGTTCATAGTTATTTACATCTCCTTCAAGTATCATTAGGGGTTTTGGGTTATATGCTACATATAAGTATGTTTTTTGTATTCACACATTTTATATAGTGTGCCAACCATGTGCGTCATGCATAGAGAAGTCTTGGAGGGCAGTGTTTGGTGTGTTGATGTGAAACCAAGGTGCATTGGTATTTTTCTTGTGTAACACCTTGAGCTAGTCTATATTAAAGTTTATACACACAACTTGTAATTATTGTGTTGACTTGGGAGTTGGGGTTTCATGTCACATTTATATGTGTCTTGTGTTTGATGTATACATATATCTTGCATAATCTGTCGACCATGTTTAAGAGGTAGTTTGGTTTGTTAAATGCAAAATTCATCACAATGACTCGACATGGGCAGTTATGGAAACAATTTTAAACATGTTTTAAAGGTTACATTTGATAGTTGTAATGAGTGAAAGATGACAACATCATGGATATTATTGATTTTTTATATAAACAGTGATATGTTAGTACTGCTGGTTTGGTACTTTTCATAGAGATATCATGTTGAGTTTATGAGTATAATCCTGAAATGTTGTTTTGCAGAACTATATGCAAAATAGTGAAGTTTATAATTTGATACATTTTGTGTTTAGAAGATTCCAATTTAATGAATGTTTAGGACATTGAATGTATTAGGATGGAAAGTAGAAATGGTATGCAGTAAAATAGGGTAACCCTATGTAATTAATTTATTCATGTTTGAGAATGTGTTGTATAAAGTCAAGTCAGTGAGACAAAGATGGCCTTTTTACTAGTGAGGTAGTTGTGTAGCCAGTGAGGCTTGTGTTGCTAGTGAGGCATTTTGTAGCCAGTGAGGCTTATGTTTCCAGTGAGGAATTTTGTATTGCTAGTGAGGAATTTTGTAGCCAATGAGGCTTATGTTGCTAGTGAGGAAATTTGTGTTACCAGTGAGGAATTTTGTAGCTAGTGAGGCATTCTACCAAGTGGTTTTTCATCCCTATGAGGGCTTTCCACTCATGAAAAATGTTGTCTTATGATTATTTTATGGATGCAATTTGGTCTTGTTGTTTCCTTTATTTACATTGCGGAATTTGAGTTTACATGTTGCTTAAGAAGATAAAAATTGGTTGTCATATTTGATTACACTCTTGAAACTAAACATTCAAGGATTACAATTAAATTATATGTTTTGAATAATCATTAAATTGTTATTAATTATTGAAACACTGATTCACCCCCCTCTCAGTGTTTCTCATACTCCAACACCAATCATTCAAGGTAGGTTGAGTTGGTGAGTTGATTGATCATAGTTGAGGGTTTGATTTCAAAGAATTCCTTCAAGAAGTTGGTATTGCTTCCACTACTCATTATCGAATTCAGAGATCTAAATTCACTCACAGGTGAAAAATTCGTTAAGGGTTTGACATGGTTTAGGGTTTAATCATTGGGTAACATGTTTGCTTTGAAACCCTAAATAAAATTCTATGAAAAATTTATCTTAGAGTTTCTTTTTTATATATTTTCAAGTTGAATTACAATTGTTGGTGATAGGTCACTTAAGTGACCATTTAAAGGAATTATCCTCATTGGAAAACTGACTCCTACATCTGGAGTCTACCACTTCAACAAGTCTATGTCTCTTAGTATACTGCCTAAAGGAAATCAATCACTATTATTTAATTGGTAATGTGGTAGGAGGTAGAGATCAACGCATGATATTTAAAATCTGTTCAACTTCCAATGGGTAATTGAAGAGGATGCAATTTGACATGCTTTTGGCTATTATAGATTATTGGTTAGTGAAGAATGGGAGCTTTGAATGAAAATCATAGCTGAATGGATATGAGTGTGTGAAGGAATGATGGAATATAGGTTATTTTGAAGATTGTGAGTTGGTTCCAACATTGATAAGCATATGGATTAAAGATTATGATCATAGTCTATGACTAGAGTATGGTGTTTGATGGATTGAATACTTTGTTTGTGTTACTACTATTTTTGCATAGAATAAATTTTGGTTATTTGTATTTTATTTTCACTAAAAAGTGTGCTATAGCAGATTGATCTGAGGTTAGTGCAGAGAGAATGAATTTGGTTTTCAATGCTCTGAATATACAAATATTTATATGTCTTGAGTTATTGTCATAATAGGGTAATGATGTTGTAAAATTCTTTAGTTTCCATTCATGATAGTATGATGAATTTGTATGCCAATGTTCCAAGTGTGTAAATGACAGTTTGGTGAACTTGTTTATCAATGCTATGTGAATTTGTCTAAAGGTAGAGATATTAGAGTGATATCATGAAAATATTTTTTTTTTGAGTAAAGGAAGCTTTCAGAACTGAAGATTTTGATTTATGAATTAGTTCCATGATATGCATGAATAAGCGAGATGGAGTTTTGTCAGTGCAAATATTGAACAACTGATTGTATGGAAGAAGAGTAACCCTCTAGATTTTTTCCTATTTCTTCTAAAGTGTGGTAAGTTTTCCAGTGAGGCATAAAGTGTAACCAGTGAGGCTTGCTATTTTTCTAGAGGCATGCAATATGTAACCAGTGAGGTGTTTTCCAGTGAATCTTAATGAAACTTATGTTCAGAGTGGATTTTCACCCTTTAGGGTCTTCCACTCATTAAACTTGTGTTTTGGATTCTCTTTGTGTTTTTCCATTTTGTGCTTTATTTTTTTTTATCTTTGATCAAGTATTTTCATATCATGTTTGAAGTGTTTTCAATGGGTTTCTTTGCATAATATAAGTGAGTTAAGTTTTAAAATTGGTTTTATTATTTGATCATTGATTTATCCACCCCTCTTAGTGGTCTTATACTCCAATAAGTGGTATCAAAGCATTAGGTCCCTTGCACAAGTTTAATCAACTTGAGAGATCTTGGTAGTGGAGTACTCATCATGAAAAAAAGTAAAAGAAACAAGAGAAAAATAAATACCCAGTAGAATGCTAAACAAAAAGCACCACCTAAACCAAATACAAAAGTTGATGAGGAAGAAGTTGTAAGAAACGACATATAAATTGAAGAAGCTACAAGGTTAGAAGATGATTTTGTATTTGAGAATGTTGACAAAGAAGGAGACCCCTTTGTGAATGAAAATGAACAAGATTATGGTGAAGATGAATGTGAAATTGATATTGAAGGTGAACTCATTTTTTCCCTTGATGAGATTAAAAAACTCAGAATGGAGAATCAAAGGTACAAGCTGTAGAAGTTAAGAAAATAGAAGAAGTCAAAAATCAGTTTAAGGCAAAAGAGATTGATTATGAAAGATATGAATGAAAAATAGTTTCTTTGAGAAAGGAACTAGAAAAATAATCTTCCATGTTGCACAAGAATCTTCAATTTGAAAAGAGCACCGAATGCTTTAATGAGATGTTGAGCAAGAAAAAACATCACAAGGATACTACTGGTTTAGGTTTTGAAAAAGGGTAGAGTTCTATGGTAAAAAAAAAAAACAAGGAAGAAAATAGATCTAAATTATTATTCTGCTGCTCCTAAGGCTAAAGACAAGAAGAAGACAATATAAAGTACCCCTACACAAGCCAACACCAACAAGTTTAGAAGATATTTTCATTCAGAACAACATCAAAGGTCCAGGTTTGAAAATTATTTTCAATTTTATTGTTATTCTTGTTATGAATTTGGTCATAGAGAAAGAGAGTGTTGGATGCATGAAAAGGAAGTTGGATGGAATAAGAACTCTTTTTATTGGTCAAATAGAAGAAATAATATCCTATGTTATAAATGCAATCATCTAGCTCACACTTCAAGTTTTTTTAATTCACAAGTCAGAAATGATATTTTTGGATTCTCAAGAAGATATAATTCTTTTGTTCCTCCTGTTGGTTACAAGGTCATATGTTACATATGCCATAAGTTTTGAAATAAAGCATTTTTTTGTAAGAGTAATCTGTTGGAACTTTTTATTCATCACAAGAAATTAGGCACTATGAAAGTTTGGAGAAGGAAACAAGAGAAAGAGAAGAAAAAACCTAATCTTGTGCATGCTACACAAGAGACATTCATAACTGCATGAAGAATAGATTGAGTTGAGGGGGATATGTTTATTGAGGTATCATTCAAACCCCATAGACAACAACAAAGAGGTTGTGTATCTATAGATATAATGGTAACATGGTTATGTTAAGTTTAGTAGATAGTCATAGAGGTGACTGATTAAGTGAATTAAAGGTAGTCAAGAAGTAAGTATATTTGATCTTCTAATGTATTTAAGAGAAGGTAACAAAAATATTAAGTTGATAATCACCAATTCATAAGAGCAATGAAATGTCTGTAATAAGGTCAAGAGTTAGTCACAATGTCATAAAAGAGATAAGGTAAAATCAATCAAAGAGAGTAGGGATCACAAGTTTTAAAGGCTTGAAGGATAGTCTTGGAGTATAATTCATAGTCATCAAACTTCATGTGAGTCTTTAGCAAATCAAGAACAATGGGGAACTAATCTTGAGGAGGGTATTACTTTAAGGTATATAGTTTATGGATTGTGTAAAGGAATGAACATTCACCAAGTCAGGTTACAGTTATTCATTGTCTTGTTTTTTTTTTATGGTGTCATATAAAAAGGTGAATTCAAGGTGCTAGATTTAAGTGTTACTTGAATATTGAACAATGATATTTCTACTCCTCTCAAGTGCTCTGATGTTAGTATCATATGGATTTTGGAATAGTGATTCTAAAACAATGATATGTATCAACTATCTTGATATGACAGTGTTCTTGTATACTTCATCATAAATTTCATGACATTTATATATCTCAATGAATGCCAATGTGGGAGAAAGAAGGTCTACAAAAGTTAGTCCATCACAAGGCAGTCACATTGGGAAAGTTACAGTGTAATCATTTAGTGTGAAGTCTCCCATGATAGATGAAGGAAGATAAAGAGTAGTGAGAAGCTACTGTGGAATTTTATAAGGACAGTTCATGCTAACCATTATAGCTAAAGTTGAGTGTTGGTTATATTGTCATTTATGTTCATGAGAGGTATGATATGGTTTTGAAAATGTTATGGTGTTACAATGTTGTTCTCTAGTTCTTGGACAGTGCTATGATCCTTAACCAATGATCTTCTGCTTCTTTCAAGTGTTATTTCAATGCCATGCTTGGAATTATCATTCTATATCATATGGATATGGAATATCATATGGATATGTAGTTACCATTCTATGGATATGGAATATGAAGTATCTTGTTGTTGAAGGAGGTTGCTCATGTATTGATAATGTGAAGGTAGGTAAAGTAAAATTTCTTTGGCAAGTGTTCTATTTAGTGAAGTATTATCATGCATATTGCATAGTGAATTAGCCTTAACTTCTTCTTATGTTTAGTAAAGTGGTTTAATTTCTATTATATCCCTAGTGGTAGTGATATTCTAGTATGATTTTTCGCTTTGACATTGATGCTTTGAATGTGATAGTTGGCTTGCTACTAGTGCAATGTATGATGCGGCTGAATAATATTCATTAACTTGCATAATGGCTACTCAATGGTGAGTACAATGTTCCCTTGCATATTCCCAATGTATAGTATGTGGTATTGGTGCCAATGATGTTTTGTCTTAGTTCTTTCATTCATCTTGTATTTGTTAGTTCATGGTAGCAATTTATTAAGAGTATGTGAAAATTTGTAGTTGTTACAGGGTGGTGGTTTGCATATACAGCTAGCTTAGTCTCCTACCATGCAGTATTTCACCAAAGATTATGCAAATAATACAAAGTGATAGTAGTACAATTGAATCCTTTATGAAAATATTGTCTTCTATCTCTGATCTTACTAGTGTCAGTCATATTTATTTATAGGTTTGATATGTTATTGATAGTATATAAAATAGGATGTGTGATGTTTCCTTTCCATCTCATTTACAGGGGGAGCTTATCATTCCTTTGTCATTTGATGTCAAAGGGGGAGAGAGTTGAATTGGTGCTAGATTTTTAGAGTTGGTGTTGGATTACCATCAATGACAAAGGGGGAGTTTGTTGCTAATGGTTTTTTTCATTGATGTCAAAGGTAATTGGTACAAAGGATGCCATTCAAAGGTTCACTTGATTTAGTTCATGTTTTTTTTCATCGTGCAAAGACAAGGTAGGAATAAATGTCAAAGATAGGTGCATGAGATGCCAAAGGTGACGATAGGTATTTGTTCACTATTTTCCAAAGGAAATGGTGTTTGGTTTGGTAACTAAAGACATTTTTTCATAATTCAAGTGTGTTTTATTCTATTCATTGATGCTAAAGTTAATGATAATTATGGTGAAAGAGGTACTTTAATATTTCTACTTTATGATAGCTTTTAAAGGTGTTGGTGCACAAGTTCATTAGGTACTTATTCATTTTTGTTGATGCACAAGTGGATTAATTTGGTGTCAAAAGTTCTTGTTCATTGGTGTTGATGCACAAGTGCCAATCATTTAAGGTATCTTGAGTTGGTGAGTTGATTGATAATAGTTGAGGGTTTAATGTCAAATAATCTTACAAAGAATTCCTTCAAGAAGTTGGTATTTCTTCCACTTCTCATTATCAATTTTAGAGATCTAAATTCACTCATAGGCGCACAATTAATTAAGGTTTTGACATGGTTTATGGTTTAATCATTGGGTGACATGTTTGATTTAAACCCCTAAATAAATGTCTTTGTGCAAAGTTTATATTAGAGTTTCTTTTTGATATTTTTTCAAGTTGACTTACAATTACCGATGATAGGTCACTTAAGTGACCATTTAAAGGAATTTTCCTCATTGGACAACTGGCTCCTACACTTGGAGTCTACCATTTCAGTAGGTCTATGCCTCTTAGTATATCGCCTAAAGAAAATACGTGGCTATTATTTAATTGGTAATGTGGCAGGAGGTAGAGATCAATGTATGATATTTAAAATCTGTTCAAATTCCAATGGGTAGTTGAAGAGGATGCAATTTGACATGCTTTTGGCTATTATAGAGGATTGGTTAGTGAAGAATGGGAGCTTTGAATGAAAATCACAAGTGAATGGATATGAGTGTGTGAAGGAATGATGGAATATAGGTGATTTCAAAGATTGTGAGTTGGTTCCAGCATTGATAAACATATGGATTAAAGATTATGATCATAGTCTATGACTAGAGTATGGTGTTTGATGAACTAAAGACTTTGTATGTGTTACTACTATTTTTTCATAGAAGATATTTTGGTTATTTGTATTTTATTTGCACTAAAAAGTATGCTATAGCAGATTGATTTGAGGTTAGTACAAAGAGAATGAATTTGGTTTTCAACGCTTTGAATATATAAATATTTATATGTCTTGAGTTATTGTCATAACATGGTAATGATGTTGTAAAAGTATTTGGTTATCATTCATGTTTTCATTTAGGATAGTATGATGAATTTGTATGTCAATGTTCTAAGTGTGTAAAGGACAGTATGGTGAACTTGTTTATCAGTGCTATGTGATTTTTTATAAAGAAAGAGATATTAGAGTGATATCATGAAAAGTAAAGTTTTCTAGGGCAATTTTTAGAAGTGAAGGTTTTGATTGATGAATTAGTGCTATGATATGCATGAATAAGGGAGCTGGAGTTTTGTTAGTGATGAAATTGAACAACAGATTGTATGGAAATAGAGTAACCCTCTATTTTTTTTGCTTATTTCTTTTGAAGTGTGGTAAGTTTTGCAATGAGGAATATAGAGAAGCTAGTGAGGCTTGTTGAGCTTCCAGTGAGGCAAATTGAGAAGCCAATGAGGTAGATTGAAAAGTGAGTGAGGCTTTTCTAGTGAGGCATAAAGTGTAGCCAGTGAGGCTTGTTGTTTTACTAGTGAGGCATACAATATGTAACCAGTGAGGTTTTGGCTAGTGAGGATTAATGAAACTTATGTTCAGAGTGGTTTTCCACTCATGAAACTTGTGTTTTGGCTTCTCTTGGTGGTCTTCCATTTTGTGCTTGATTTTTTATCTTTGATCAAGTATTTTCATATCATGTTTGAAGTGTTTTCAATGGGTTTCTTTGCATAATATAAGTGAGTTAAGTTTTGAAATTATTATTTTTATTTGACCACCAATTCACCCCCCTCTTAGTGGTCATGTACTCCAACAAAATTCTCTATCTCTAGAAGACACACATGGGAAAGGAATGTTCAAGCAATACTTTGTTTTTCCTAGCCAGAGTTTGGGCCAAAATAATTTCTCTTCTTGAGAGGTTTTTGCAAGTTTTGTATTACTAGCAATAATGCTTCTATCTACTACCTTAATTAGATTAATATTGCTTCCTTTGTTTTGTTTCTCCTACCACCCTTATACATTCTTTACCTTAGTTTTTTCAAACAACTATGGCAATAAATCTTGCTATATAGTTTTAGATAATATGATAGATCCAACACACTTTAGCTCCCTAAGAATAATTTTTCACCTACTTATTAATTCTTTTGAGAAAACTAATAGCTCCCACGTTCTTCTCAAAATGGGAAATTTTCCTTCTAGAAAATATTTAAGTTTCTTATATACAAAAAAAGTTTTCAAGTTATTAACTTCAATATTTATACAATCATCCTACTAACTACATGGTAAATTATTTTGCACTTAGTTTATTTTTATCTTTTAAAGGGAAATCCTTGATATGCTCTAGATTTGGTCACAATTTTAAGTTATAAGGGAACTTAAAGCATCAAGAGTTTAAGGTATTCAAGGTTAGGGCATGAGAATCTTGTATCCATCACGACTATAACTATATATTTATATATACATCCCTGAAATGGGAACTTATTTATGCCCTTTTTTAAGTGACATCCTAAATACTTCGAAGGCTTCCTTCTAGGATAAGAGAATATGCTCAAATTGCACATGAGGTTAGTTTTATCAATGAGGATTGCACCCTAGTTAAGTTAGACTGAATTATCCTGTGTAACATGGAAACATTCTCAAGTTGTGGGTGGGTTATAATGAGAATGAATCTCTAGAGAGGGCTGGTTCTCCTGGTAGATCACCTAAAACTAACTTTTTTGAGAAAAGGGATAGAAGGATAACTGAAATGAAAATCCTAAAACCTAAAGGGTGATGCACCAAAACTTTTAAACTTATTCACTAATTCAACTCACAATCAAGTCTCAGAATATTTACTCTCACAATCTCATATGAAACATGCAACACAAAAGTGATTTGTATGAAGGCTTAAAAGTAAAAACAACATACAACCTATATTACATGAAACTTCTGCACACACACTTGCAATAATGAGACATGCAAAAGGATTCAACACTTAGAATCATAATTAGACATCAAATTATTTATTGCAAAATGAGACAAAACGCATGAGATAGGAATGCACTACGACTTTTATTGATCTGAAAGGAGCCTCTATATCAAACTATGAAAGCTGAGTTAGAAAACTTAGAAAATCTCTACAATACTCAAGAGAGGAAGAAGCAAGAGCTCAAATTTTTTTGAAACTAAGGCCTAAAGATGCCTTTCAAAGAAATTCAACTTGTAAAAAAAATCTTGATTGTTTTGAAATTGAAAAAAAACATCATCTTGACTGAAGCTAATTGCTGCCCCTAACTACTGTAAACTCCTTGAAATCAACTTCAATATAGAAGGAAACAACTGAATTTCCAATTTGGGAACCTTCTTTGGTGCTGATGTGATTGAAATGTTTCCATTTTGTATCTAAACTCATCCTTAGACTGGTGAAGATTTATCTCAAATGAAAAACTGGGTTTTCATGAATTTAATGGGTTTTTTCATTTAATTGTTTTCTAATTTTTATCCAAAAATCACGAAAATTGAATTCATGGTTTTTGAGTTATGATCGTTTTAATACGAGATGTTGCAAACCTGTCCACAAATGAATGTTGCCTAAAAATCAAGCTCTTTTCCCTTTGCAAGACTTCAATTTCCTTCACAACTCAAGTATTCTTCCTTTCTTTTGTCAAAAAATCAAGGAAACCTTCTGCCAAACATGAAAAATCTCACTGCTTTCCCTCTCAAACTTCAAAAACAAAGATAAAACTTAATATTTTTGCCCATTTTAATGTGAATTCCATTAACATACTTTTCCAATTTTTGAATAAAAAATAAAAGCCTCTTTGACTTTGAAAACTTGACATTAAATATTATCATTTAAACTATGATAATATTTAAAAGAAGATTCCTTTAAAATATGCTTTCAAACTTAGAAAGAAGGAAGACTCTTAATATCTCATTTTCTCTTTTTGATAAATCTTTTGGAAAGAAATTTTTTTAAAACTTGAGATATTTGACTAATTGACCTATTTAATACACTATTTTAATCTAGAACGTAAAAATAGGTAACATTTTGGTGACTTCTATTGAATTCTTATCTACTAATCATATTGGATCAGCAACCTTGCATATCCATTGAGCATGGAGTCAAATTAGTCCTTTCTCAAACTCATAAAACCATTGTAACTCAGTTGTTAATACTATGAATAGTAGGAAAACAAATTGTTCAAAGCAAATTACCAAGGCCCTGGAGGCCAACAAACTGTGCAACAACACTTATTGAAAACCAAACTAAACTAAAAGATGTGCCTTAAGCACTTAGATAAATGAAAAACCTATTCTATCCTACTTTAACCAATCATCCTTGAAACCTTCAAATACATCCATTCATAAATTGGTTAAAGTAGCTTCATTTTCTTCTAAAAAAAGAATGATTTACACTCTTTTGAACCATTGAAAAGAAGTGAATCATAGCTGGAAATACAAGTAGCTACTATAAAAATTCTTGGAATACATAAAAAAAACTGCCTACCCTCTGAGCTTGATCAAGAATGCTGTTGATTTGAAGTGCATAAGTAGGTGAATTTTTTGTTTTTCAACATAAATCTCATGTTTTGCCTCTATTCTAGAAAAGTTTCTAATTGAGCATCCTCTTGAGATGCTTCTCTTTGGACTTTCTTTGTTGGCTTCCTCTTTGTCAATTGACTCTTCCAAAGGCTTTAGCTGTATACTTTCCTTGTTGTCCTCAAAATGATTAGTTTCATCTTGTTCAAATGCAAACAAGGAATGTTTAGAAAGTTTTACTTTGTTTTCCTCATCATTCACTTGATCATCATGAGAATTCAACTGAGTGGAAATCTCTTTACAAGTTGAAAAACTAGGATCCCAACAATCAACCATTGGATTGTCTTGAAAAGACTAATCTTCTTTTGAAACCAATAGATTTACTTCTCGGAGTTGCCAGGTGTGTGTGTGTAGATACTACCTCCAAAGGTTGAGATTGTCAGTGCACACACCAAAAACCAAAAATGAAATGATGAGCTTTGAACTGTGAGAGTTCAAACACTGGGTGTGCCAAAAATTGTTAATGAGTTTTTTCATTTAATTTTTTCTCATTTTTGTTCAAAAATCATGAAAACCTAGTTCGTGGTTTTTGAGATATGTTTGTTTTAATCCGAGATGCTGCAAAGCTATCCACAAGTGAATGTTGCCTAAAAATCAAGCTCTTTCCCTTTGCAAGACTTAAATTGCCTTCACAACTCAAGTCTTCTTCCTTTCTTTTGTCAAAAAATCAAGGAAACCTTCTGCTAAACATGGAAACTCTCATTGCTTTCCCTCTCAAACCTCAAAAAACAAAGATAAAACTTAATATTTTTGCCCATTTGCATGTGAATTCCATTGACATACTTTTCCAATTTTTGAATAAAAAATAAAAGCCTCTTTGACTTTGAAAACTTTATATTAAATATTATCATTTGACCTATGATAATATTTAAAAGAATATTCCTTTAAAATATGCTTTCAAACTTAGCAATAAGGAAGGCCCTTATTATCTCATTTTCTCTTTTTATAATTTTTTTGGAAAGAAGATTTTGTAAAACTTGAGATATTTGATTAATTGGCCTATTTAATGCACTATTTTTACTTGGAAGGTAAAAATAGATAACAATAAAGACTAAGAGATTTATAATGAGTTACACTCTTTAATAATATCATTAAGTGAGGCCCATCATAGTCAACTAGGGTTTCTTAGCAAGATGATCACACTTTTAAATTAACAATCACTCCTTTTTAAATGTCCAAGGTTATAGGAAAATAAAATAAATTTTAAAATGAGATTTACATTAACAATCTTCATTAATTTTTTTTTTTGATTCCTTTCATACTCATCAACGAACTGCTAAAATCTCAACTTTATTCAAGGTTTATAGTCCTTCCTTAGGTTACCTCTTTTTCCACAATTCTCACATTTAAGTTTTGGTTTTCTATGAATTTTGGACACAACTATTGAATTGGACTTATCATTTTATCTTAGTTAATTCCATCTCTATCTATCATTTTATTAATGTTACAACAAGACATATATAGAGGGGATGCAACTAAATTTTCTTCCAGTATATTTGCATAGATAAATATTTTATAATAACTCAATATTAGAAGAGATGCCACTAATTTGAGAATAAGATTTTTCAAGGCATTTGGTAAGGGAAATTGTGCTTATCCTTGCCATTATTCTATTTTAAAATTAAAATTTAATTTAATCAACTTGAGACTTCCTATAAGAGAGGGGGACCAACCACTGCAAGGCCCCAGGTCACGAAAGGCCAAGAGCGGAAATGTTGCCCTAACTTACCCCAGTTGTAAGGGTGATTAGGATAAGAGGGGATGAGAATGATGAGGACTATGCGTCCTTTGATTACTCTGAAATCTTGAGAGTTGAAGGGAGACTAGATGAGTTGATTTTTAAGGTCAACACTGTGTCTTAGGTAGCTCTCTATCAAAGGACAAAAGCATGGTTCTGGGACAACAACAAGGCGTGTTGGCATCTGTACGACCAACAAACTAGAGAGACAAGGTTAAATCCTCAAGAAAGGATTGCTAGCCTAGTTTAGAGGTTTCTTGAATATCAGAATGAGATTAAGAAGAATGAAACATAAATACAAATGTGATAAAAGAAATATATTACCATAAGGGTGACAACGATGATTTCGTACAACAATCCTCTAGCTAGCTTGCTTCAAGATCTCTCCACCTACACACAAAAAAAGGGGGAAATATTGGGGCTGTTTAGGGGTCTACCTCAGTCAGACCCCCATTTTGGTGTTTCCAACTCCATGGAGAGCCATGTTTGCAATGATAGGAATGATGATAAAGAAGGGAATACAAGCTACATAAACAAAAGACACTACAAATAGTACATGCTTACTCAACCAAAATGATAGAGAAGATAAGAGGAGATTACCACCTCCGTCTAAAGCGTTCAAGGCTTGTGGAGCAAAAAATGAGAGGAACTCAAGCCTCTGCTAGAATGGTGTTTGTCCTGTGCTTGCACTATCAGAGTGATGGAGTGGTAGATTGTTGCAATGGAGTGTGAAGTGTTGCTACAAAGCTTGAAATGAATGGTTGGAATGGAGAGATTGCTGAAACGATTTTGCAAAACTTCTTCCAAAACTTTTGCTGAAGAGAACAATGGATGAATGGATGAAGAATATGAAGGAAAGGATGAAAAACGACCATATTCGGGTTGGCTAGCCAAAGAGGGGTGTTACACTTTGACTCCCAATAATAAGTGTAACGTCTCTGCAGACTCTAGCTGTAGGAATCTACTAGGGATGTAAGTGCGTCGTGCGGACGTCTATGCGTGACACGGGTGTGCCCGATAGAAATGCCTCCACCGACACACAAACATGGCACCAAGTGTGATGTGGATAGTAGGCTTAAGTGGAATTAAGCCTTCTCCTTAGGTTTTCTAAAGTGCAAGGGGGTAAAAGGTAATTTGCATTAGGGGTGAAAATTCACGCTTATACATTTTCCCCCCACTTTAGCGAGCACGAGTACTGATGAGTGCTTTGGTAAAGTAGAGTAATAAGAAAGTAACATAGTAAGAGATGTATATTGAACCGACAAGGAAGCATAGCATGATCCAGCAAACTCAAAAGTGTAGGAGAAGACTTCGTAGTTTCATGGAACTACAAAGCTGAATAACAAAAGTGCCTCATAGTCTCACGGTCCTCTGAGGGAGGTATCCTTCAAGTACTCTCACATGAAGGAAACCATGAAAAGAACCTTATAGACCCATAGACCTACAAGGAAGGTATCCTCAAAGAACTCTCACATGAGGGAGACCGATTAAAAGGGGACTCTGTAGAGTCAGAGAGGGTGACATGTTTACCCGAAGATAGAACACATCAGGAAGCGACTGTGTAGGCTAGTGAATAGACAGTCATACAGACCATCTCTAAGCTGTAAGACTTTCAAAGGGCTCCCTCGGTAACCCTTCAAAAGAAAGGAGGGTCCACTTAAGGGAAACACTGTTTGAAAAGTGAAGTCTAATCGGGATACCCCCAAGGTAGATGTAAGGATGAAAAATAGGTCTAGTCGGGCTGCCCCTAGACTAGACACAAAGAAGTAAAACTGGTCTAGTCGGGCTACCCCCAAGCTAGACGCAAGGATGTGAAACCTATCTAGTTGGGCTGCCCACGGGCTAGACACCATAGCATTTTTCTGAAAGATTTTGAAGGGTTCCCTTTGGAACCCAGCATGAAGGGAGGGGTCCACTCAAGGGACACACTATTGAAAAGCTACCATCTTCTTTCTTGAATCGATTCATCATCAAGGAATCCTTTCAAAAAATGTTCACTTCATCAAGGAATTCAAAAGGAAGGAGATGTGCCCATGCGAGGGGAATACTAAGACTGTTCCCACTTTGGAGGAGGGTTTCAAAGTCTTTTCTTTACAAACCAATGTTGAAGGAAACATGATTCATTAGGGTTTCAAGTCGAGAATGTGATTCTAACAAAGAATTGTGTGAAGGATCTTCGAGAAAAGATTCATTTGGCAACAAATGCATTTTCCAAGGATTATGCAATGTAGAAGTAACGTTGTCACACATGAAAGGGAAAACTCAAGCAAAGAAGAGAGAAAGATGAAGGGAAAGGTCAAAGAAAATAGATCACACACAAAGGGCACATGGGGATCTGTTTATGTAGGGTCATATCTACCTTTATTTATAAGTAGTAAGTAACCATGGTGAGAAGCGAAAGATCATCAATCCCCAACTAGATCAAAAAGAATGCATGAAAGAAAAAAGTAAAATAAAAAATTGGATGAACATGGAAGGGAAGCCTAGATACCCCCAACACTTTGCATCATCCCCAATTTACAAAAAGTCAATCACAAACATTGAAGAATAGATATACATATAGAGGAAGGTTTACAGCATGAACATCATGCCTATATCCAAGCACCAACTGGGGTGACGAGGGTCATCCAAACATGTATAACATGATTATGGGGGAACACATCACAAAACACACACACATATAATCTAAAGATCAAGAAGAGGATCTCCCCCTAACACTGGTCAACCAAGAGGTCATTAGCTTCCCACTCTAGATCATTGTAGGGGGAAGGATGATGAGCTTGCAATGGTGTAATGTTACAGGGAGGAGCTTCTGATCCACTTGCAACAAGGGCTAAGGCAGATGGGCCAGTGAGGTCTCCATCACTCAACTCTTATGGGCCTAAGGTCAATGACTTTGCAAAGATCACTAACAAGGTCAGAACTTCATCCACCGAGTTAAACATACACTTAATAGGAGTACCATGTTTCACCTTGGTAGATGGAGGATTTTGCACTCTAGGTTCACCGCTAGGCTCATCGAGAGAATCGGGAGCGATGAGAAACTCAAGGGAGGTCAGGACTAGTTCCATCACTAGGACATAACAAGTCAGCATGGGGCCACCTTTCAGAGAAGGTGGATTCCTCTTATACCCTTCATTTTTGGAGGGACCACATTCTACTTTCTTCTTCATCGGAGGAGGAAAACTTCCCACAAACAAAGCAAGACAGATAGAGGGAGAGGAGGATAGAATCGTAGTGGTTACAACCAAAGTATTAACCATATCCACAGGCTTTGGGAAAGGTGAGACTTTTGAGACAGAATTCAATAGGGGCGACTCCATAGAAGGGGCAATAAACATGTGCACCTTTCCAAGTGCATGTGTGCTCGCAGCGAAATTTAGAAGAGATTTAGAGCTAGTTTGGATAGGGGCAAAAGAGGGGAAAGAGGAGGACACAATAGAAGGTTTCATCTTCTTCTCCTCCTTCTTCTGTGAGGAGGCTTTCTCATCCAGGAGAGCCTTTCGTCGATGCTTGCACTCACGCACAAGGCGGTTTCTACGACTCTTCAAACCAAAAGCCAAATCTTGTGAAGGGACAAAAGGATTTTGTTTAGCCATGGGAGTGCCTTCCACAACTGTTTCCAACAAAAGGATAGACTCTTGAATGGGAGTGGAAGGGGTAGGTTGAGAAACGGTGGGAGGAATTGACTCTACCACCTTAGAGGTGGATCCTTTTCTATTCGAGGGAACATGAAGAGGTTGAGGGGAAAATTATTTTTGCGAGCCTTTCTTTTTGCCATATAAAGAATACCAGGGTCTTGGGGACCCATTAGGGAGATCCAATATACTGATCTTGGGATTTCACCAAGGAGGCATCATCAGACTCATTGGGTAGAACCTGAACTTGTTCATCCAGTACTCTTCCTAAGAGAGGGGAGTAGACGAGTCAACCCAAGAGGGAGCGAGCTTCTCCTTTCCCTTTCGATAGGAGGAGGCAGTTGGCTACTCAGTTACAAGAAGGGTCAACTTCGACTATCCCTTGCCTCCAGTCTTATACTTCACATAGTTCTTGTAAAGTAGGTCTATTCTTTGTGGGAGTAGACTGGCGGGAGTGGGCCAAAAGTGATCCAACGAGTATCCCCCAAGAGATACCACAGGCTAATATCCAATATCATGCACCATGTGCACAACACCCTCATGGGAAAAATTAAGGCATTTATGGATTATAGAGGCGATTCAATTTATGGAAGCCAACCAAGGTATGCCTAGCTTCACTCTAAATAGGTCTGACTCGGGAATAATGTCGAAGACTGCATCTACGGTCTTGGGTCCAACTAGGATGGACAACATTATTGATCCATGAGGTTTAAGAGAAAGTCCATCACACGTATGGATGATGGATTTTTTTTTTCATATTCATCCCTTTGTAGGGAATTTAAGAGTAATGTCTCCTCCATGATGACATTCACTCTACTTGCAAGGTCAACTAAGACCCCTGTCACAATGTTACCATTGAGGTGAGCGGGAATATAAAGCAAAGAAGGCTTAGTGTTTGTTGGCACATCTTGCGAAGTAAACGTTACATCCGACGAACCAATTGCAAGATGAGGAGAGGGAGTAACAGTAACCATGTTAACATATGCCTCAAGGAAATAAATATAATCAAAGGGATCGATAATCATGTTAGCAAAATGTGCCGAAAATGGGTTTGTGTATATCTGCAAGTCACTGTTAGCTTTCACCACTAATTTTTTCATGTTTTTCTTACTTCCATCAAGATGGATAGTACAGTCCTCGATGTGATCTTGTATCTCATGATGCAGGCACATGCAGTGTTTGGTATCATGTCTGTTAACTCGATGGCACTAAAAATATGTGTTTTCTTCATACCAGTTAGGGTACGGTTCTCTAACTAGTTTAGGGGGTGGCAGGGTAAGGATCTTATCTTTCACTAACTTATGCAAGATGGAAGAATAAGATTATGATAGCTTCATAAAATTTTGGTCGCGTTTGAGGCCGTTATTATCCACAAGGGCTACTACATTCACAACAACTTTACCTCTTCCAGAGATCAATATGATAGATCTTCCTTCAGAACGAGAGCGTGAGGGAGGACCTCTGAATTGAAATACCATTTGCTAGTACTCTCGTAAATCCACACACAAGTGTGCGAAAGAAGGATACTTCATGAGGGTGAACTTATCTTGCCAAGGCCTTTGTAAGTTCCCTATGAAGACCTTTTGTACATCAGAGTTGAGTAACAAATATGAGATCTACGGGAAGAGTGCATGGTATCATGCTATAATTGTCCCCTTATTTGTATTGAACAAGGTCTAAGAAGGTCATCTTTGGTCCGATATTGGCTTGGAACTGTCACAGGAACTAGTTCACAAGCTGATCGAACATGAAGATGGAATTATCGGGCAAAGAACAGTACTAATCCAGTGTTGTATCTTTGAGGGATCTGGGAAATGGTTTTTCCATCAACGCATCGTGATGGAAAAAGTCTATGCATAAGGCATTAAAGGTGGACACATGTGTCTGTGGTTCCCCTTTACCATCGTATTTCTCGAATTTGGGAATCTCCATCCCTTGCGGGAAAGGAGTGTTTAAAATTGTAACCGACAACCAGCTGTGTCAAAAGAAGGGTTGGAAAATAGGTTGGGTTGAGGCCTAGGAAAGGTTCGCCAGCTAGTTTTGCATCTTCCTCATATTCTAAAGAAGGGTTTTTAGAATAGTGTCATTAGAAGGCATAGGGCCACTAGAACCACCACTAGAGCCGCCACCTAGACCATCGCCGTGACCATCGCCAGAGCCGCCACCGATGCCACCACCACTTTTGAAGCCACCACCATGACTTCCACTAGAACCACCTCTACCAATGTCACCCCCACTTACGAAGTTTCCGCCACCAAAGCTCCCACCTATCATTTCACAAAATCCTCCACCATCGGAGGTGGCGGAAGGGGTGAAGTGGAAACCCAAAGGGTTCCTTTTTACTTTGACAGTTTTAAAATTCTCGGAAGTAGCGAGTACACTGACCGAAGGGATCATGTCAACCATATATACGGATGTAGGAGGCATGAACATCTCTAGTTGTCTCTCACATTCCTCAAAGAGGCCACCTTGTGCCATACGACTATGGCTCGAAGGGGCACATGCTTCGGCCAGACTAGCGAGACTAGCCAAGAACTCTATGCTTATTCGGTCTTTTTCCACCATGCATCTTATTTCACTGATCACTTTAGCAGCCCTAGCCATCTTCGGGTTTCATTCTAGGTGATTTTATAATGCACCTAACCCTTTACCAAGGCTAATGATGTATTCGGAAGGGATACAGACCTCATGTGCATCTATGGATGAGGAGGTCGGTGATGCAAGAGGGGTAGGGATGCGATTAGTTTCATCAAGAAACCTAGATTCACCTCGTGATACATGCTCCTACATGGATATACCAATCGTAGAACCAAAGAAAAGGCCGGTAGTGAAACTATAGGATACCTTCATCTTTTCCATTGAAAAGTGTCACATACTTCTTTTGATAATATGACTAGAGGTCATAGACTGGGTTGTGAAGCCCATCAAATTTCACAACACACAAGGGTACAGTGACCAAGAGATATAAGAGAAAAAGTTTAGATCACTGACAAATGGGTAGACGTTGGTTCACATTAGGTTCACCAAAAATGTAAGAGAGGGGGACCAACCATTGCAAGGCCCCAGGTCATGAAAGGCCAAGAGTAGAAAGGATGCTCTAACTTACCTCAGTTGTAAGGAAGATTAGGATAAGGGGGAGGAGAATGATGAGGACTATGTTTCCTTCGATCACTCTGCAATCCTGAGAGTTGAATGGAAACTAGATGAGTCATTTTTTAAGGTCAACACTAGGTCTTAGGTAGCTCTCTATCAGAGGACAGAAGTGCAGTTCTGGGATGACAGTGTGACGCGCTGGTGTCTCATAGGCGTGCTGGCATCCGTACGGCCAGAAAACTAGAGAGACGAGGTTAAATCCTCAAGAAAGGATTGCTAGCCTAGTTTAGAGGTTTCTTGAACAACAAAATGAGATTAAAAAGAATATAACATAAATACGAATGTGATAAAAGAAATATATTACCATGAGAGTGACTTAGATGATTTCATACAACAATTTTCTCGCTAACTTGCTTCAAGATATCTCCAACTGCACACATAAAAATGGGGAAATGTTGGGGCTATTTAGGGGACTACCTCAGTCAAACCCCCATTTTGGTGTTTCCACCTCCATGGACAACCAAGTTTGCAATGATAAGAATGATGATAAAGAAGGGAATACAAGCTACATAAAAAAAAGACACTACAAAGAGTACGTGATTACTCAATCAAAATGATAGAGAAGATAAGAGGAGCTTACCACCTCCGTCCAAAGCGCTCAAGGCTTGTGGAGGAGAAAATGAGAGGAACTCAAGCCTTTGCTGGAATGGTGTTTTTCCTGAGCTCGCACTATCAAAGTGATGGAGTGGTAGATGGCTACAATGAAGTGTGAAGTGCTACTACAAAGCTTGAAATGAATGGTTGGAATGGAGAGATTTCTCAAATGATCTTGCAAAACTTCTTCCAAAACTTTTGCTGAATAGAACAATGGATGAATGGATGAAGAATATGAAGAAAAGGATGAGAAACAACCATATTTGGGTTGGCCAACTAAAGAGGGGCGTTACACTTCGACTCCCAATTGGAAGTGTAACGTCTCTATAGAATCTAGCCACAGAAATCTGCCAGGGATGTAAGTGCTCCATACGGATGTCTACGATCCATGTGGCATCCCTGATAGAAACACTTCCACCGACACACAAATAGGGCTGCAAGTGTGATGTGGAAAATAGGCTTAAGTTGAATTAAGCCTCTTCCTTAGGCTTTCTAAAGTGCAAGTGGGTAAAAGGGATTTTGTGTTAGGGGTGCAAATTCATGCTTATACACTTCCTTCTATACCCCCCCTTCACTTTCCATAAGTAAACCATTTTTATCAATGAATCATACTTATCACATTTACCATTCCATCATAGCAACATTTTCCTTTTCAAGTGCTACCACCAAAGTAGTGCCCTTTTTTTTAAATCAATTTTTTTCAAAGGAACATATCTAGTTGAGGTATTATAAATGAAAATCATTTTATCATATTTTCCAGCATATGGGGCTGGTTGACAACAATGTAATTTATATAGTGATAACATTTTTTAAGGGTTCTTTTAAACCATACATTTAAGTACCTCCTATTA
The DNA here is from genome assembly GCA_007115665.2 of Sequoiadendron giganteum. NCBI lineage: Eukaryota > Viridiplantae > Streptophyta > Pinopsida > Cupressales > Cupressaceae > Sequoiadendron > Sequoiadendron giganteum. The sequence goes on from CM021104.1 coordinate 405,460,313, forward strand.
GTTAATCCATGCTTAAAACTATTTCTCATCATTTATGCCATAATATACTTTACATTGAGAAGGTATTTTATAACAGATCACTTTTGGTCCTTGCATTCTTTGTTAGTGTGATTAATTCTGATCTTTACATGTATTAATTGGTCCCACAAAGAGGTGATTAATAAATTTTTAAGTTCCATGTAATTCAAATTCTCCAAGTTGTTTATTTCAAATCCTCACTACAATTGAAACAATTATAATACAAACACCAATACATGCAACATATAATGCTCGAATAAACTTTGAGATCTCTTGATGTCGTAACCTAGATGCTATGATACACATATTGTCTTAGTCGTATCAACATTAAGTAAGTGGAAATGCAAGGGTTAGAATACTTTTCAATTTCCATCTATGACACCATTCATATGCATTCAAGTTTAAGAAGAAAATGTATGACTTTTTTACTAGAAATATACACATCATTACTCTCACTTGCACAAACAAACATTTGTTCTAAAATCTAGAAACTCATTCTTTGGCTATTATACAGTTGGGTTTGAACACTAAAACATCATTCAAGCATGCAATATTTTAGTATCATGCTCAATTTTTACCCAACATAATATCTGATTTGTCTTCATTTCTTAATGATGGGGTTCACATTAAGTTCACATTTGACCACATAGATCATCCTACAAGAAACATACAAATACCATATGCAACTTACATCATATATCTCCTATCAAAATAAAATTGCATAGCCCATCAAATCAACTTTCCCAGCTATACTAGTAGAACATACCAATGAAGCATGAAGATTATTAATTTGTGTATATATGGTTGGGCCTTGCACTTAACCATTCCTTTCTTTTGAAAAATTCTGGAAAGTTTTTCTATATGTCCAACCCTTTTGAGAGATATTCCCATAATCTGGCTTGTAATCTCCATTCTCATTTAGTAGCTCATGCCACACCCTTTCAAATGAAGAGGCATGTTTAATCTCATTTACTTGAGCATGAATATAAATTCTTATGTCCTCGCAATACACAACGTCTATTGGAATATTTGAAAATGCCCCATATTCATCTACCTCCATTGCTTTGAATGGAAATTTCTTGTATTTGGGCCTTGGTCTCTCAGTAACATCAATCACAGTTGGTGCGGCCATGATAACACTTTTTGATACAAGGGTTCTACAAAAAAAATACCTTAAAAATTGTTGTTAGGGTCTGCTTTTAAAAAATAGAAAGAGTCTTCTTCTCCTCTTCCTTAGTACTTGCATACACTTGACACTTTCAAATGAGATTAACTCAGTTCAATTTAGGAACTAAGTATGTTTTGCACCAACCCTAGTTATTTTGCAATAAATGTACTTATTTTCTTTTGACCCTTAGCAACTTTTTCTATAGTGTGAGATATTATAGAGATCAAGAATCTTTCATGTTATTTCCATAGAGGGTGTGATTTTTCCAAAAGAATGACCATTCAATTTCATATTTACAATTACCATTATGTATAAGATTTCAACATCTTATACATTTTAGGGGTTGGATAGAAACTGCAATTACAACTCCCCCTGAATAAATGCTCTTTTTCCTTAGTTACCGATGGACTCATCTACATCATGTTGAGGTACAAAATCATTCTTTGTTTCAATTTATTTCTTATTTTTCAAAAATTTGTTCATTTCCTTCTTTTGTTGATAGATAATAGGCTTCTTTTGGGAAGCAAAAGATCTTACACTCTTTCCCTTGTATAATTTAGCAATCTGTCTTGGTTTATTACAATTGTAGTAGATGGTACTAGCTTATAGAGAAAAATTGCTTCTTCTCACATGAGATCTATAATCAACAACCTTATGACCAATTTTTTTACATGTGTAGCAATATCCATTAAAGAGTTGAGAGGTCATAGCATTATTCCTTATCATATTACTTCTGCATTCATCAACCTTGTGGCCAAATTTTCTGCAAGCATAACATTGACCATGAAATATTTGAGTGTTCATATAATTTCACCTTGAAGGCTCGAAGGAGTTCTAGTTCATTTTTCTTCTACATTCAACTGCCTTATGACCAAAATTATTACAAGCATAGCAGTAATCATTGAACATGGTAGGAGCAGTTTTTAGGATTTTATGTGTAGGCTTTCTCTTCCCTTGTCTTAGACTATCCTTCTGCTTTGAAGTTATCATACAAATTTTTAGATGCATTTACCATGGGACTTTTTCCTTTTTTCAAAACCAAGTTCGGATTTCTGTTTTGAGGGTTTTTTGGGAGTTAATTAACTCATCAAGAATTTCAAAGCCTCCTCTTAGTTTTAAGCCTTTTTCAATTTGCTCTTTGGCCTTTTCAAGTTCCCTTTTTAGGGAAACAATTTCTTCCTCCAACTTTAGACACTCAGTAGTTTTATCATTGAGCTTGATATTCATACAATCCTCAATCCTCTTGCCTTCTTCAATTTTGACTTTTAAATTTGAGATCATGTCTTTAGCTTCTTTGGTTTCATTTTACATCCATTACCACCTTCTATTTGAGTTTTCAATTTGCTAATTTCCTCTTTTAATTTTTTAGATTTTTCCTTCAATTTATTTATTGTCTCTTTTGATTTTTCTAGTGTCATGCCCAAAAATTTTGCTAGAAAAACCCAACCATTAAAAAAAAAAAACAAGCACTAATCCAATTAACACGGTGAATGCATGAGGTGTAACACCAAAGATGATTTTAGTTTAACACATTCGCAAAGACCTAACTAAATTTAGAGCTCAAGTTAGGAATGAGCACAAAAGGGTGCACCAAGCCTGTCACACACATCCTAAATTAAAATTATGAAATTCTTGCCACTACTTACATCTTAAGGTATGGAGTGTAGGCCATGTGTGAATAGGAACAATGTCAAAATTTATCCTCGAGGCAATTAATTGAATCCTATTGTGAATGCGTTTAATAGTTACGAGACATATGTACATGGAGTACATATGTCTTTCATTGTTAGGGTTGAAAGAGGACTAGGGTGAGATCTCCTTGTATGAACATATGATTCTAGACTTACTATGAGTAAGTAGGAAATGTCAAAGAAGGGTATGCTCTTAATATTCTCATGACAAAAATCACACCTCCAAAGACACATTCATATTATCTATAATAGTAATATGGTCCCTTGATTAGCTCACCCATGATAAAATTATGTTATTTAAACCTAATTCGATCATTTAATAATAATATTATTACTAGGCCATTTTAATAATATTGTTGACTATTGATACTAGAACACTATTATCCAACCATAGTTAATCTTAGATATTGAAATTACCTTAAATTGTCAGGGGTTTGATTCAGAATAGTCTAGATTACATAAGGCACCAGTAGATTTAAAACAATAAAAGAAAATTCGAACTAGGGTTCCATTGGACCATCTAACAACAAAATTAATTCCAAATCACTCTAGAATTAGAACAACTATTATTGCTTGTAACACCTATGGCATTATTCTCACCACTCAACTAAAGTTAATGCCAACATGATCAAACATCCCATTCGTATGAAGGTGGTAATTAATTATGTCACAAGGGAATAGTTGTAAAACATTTTTAGTTAATCTGAAATATAACTACTATTAAATTATGCACAACTAGGCATTTCTCATGGTTAATGTTAGCCATTATACTCGCATTTGAGTACCCCTCCGATTTGCTTATATTTTTAGACAATGTTTTTACTTTGATAGAACATGATACATGTTGTTTGTTGTTGTTATTTGATCGCTGACATTGGAGCAATGATGGTTTTTATATTTAGATGTGATGGTACACTATATTGATGTTTATTGTTTATGACATGCTTTCTGGTTAGCATAGTTGTTTATTTGAGTTGATATTGATATATATTCATCTGTGGTTATTTGATGTTTTAGTTTCATCATTTTTGATGTGACATTGTATTGGTGAAGGGAACAGAATTGCATCACTCGCTTGCGAGCACCCTATGATTTTCTCTTCATGGTGTGATTGTTTATGATCTATATACATGTATGACATATGATTTGATTGCAGGACTGTAGGTACAAGACATCGACGCCACCTGGATTCACAAGTTTGAGCGTATCCATTTTCCAACATAATAGTTGATTGGGAGATAGTAACAGGGTTTCCTTGTCAAACCACAACCCTAGTCACAGTGTGTCATCAGTCTTTGTTTTGGTCATGCTGAGTTGTCATGTTGTCCCTATTTGCCTTGTTGTTTAATTATTTTGCAAGGTATTCTTTGTGGGAAATTAATGTTATAATGTTTTTAATTGATTATTTATTTAATCTTGATTAATGTTGCTAGAAGCTTTATATTTAATTTAATTAATTAAATTTATTTTATTTTGTAAAGTAATTTAATCTTTGAGATTAAATTTATTTTATAAATTTATTAAATTAATTAGATTTAAATTTAATTAGAAATTAATATTGATTTTGAATTATTAAATGCACAAATATCTTGTAAAAAGCTTAAAGGAAATATCTATGATTTGGTTGGAAAGATATTTTATTTGTGACATGTGTTAGAAAATTAAACACTATTGTTGGGAATTAATTCTCAAGAGAATAATTGCGTTAACTGAAAGAGGAAAGAGGCTACTTCACGGAATGAGAAAAGATATTTTTTGGTGGGGTTGAAAATTGGAAAAGGTTGTTGAAAATTGGGGAGAAAGCTCTCAGGAAATTTTGGCTCTGGTTTTGTTTTCATCTTTCTAGAAAAGTGGATAATTTGGAAGAAGCTTTGGTAAATTGGAATCTAAAGGCGAAGCTCTACTTAAAACATCATTTCCTCAAGCATCTGGAAACAGGTTCTTTAATTGTTTTATTTAATTTCAAATTGGAAAGGCTATTAGAATAATTTGTTGTTTTGGAAAAGATTGCCTGTACAATGAAGAAAACTTAATGGTTTTAAAAGCTTTGATATTTTTTGAAATTGGAAAATTGTCGTAAATGCTTTAGAGCTTCTGTAGAAATTGATTTTAAAAAATAGAATTCCGAGAAAGATTTTATAGAGAAATTTGGAAACCTCTGTAGGAATTTTTTTAAACAAAAGAAATCCCAGAAGGAAAACAATAGAAGATTTGGAAAAGCTCTATAGGAATGGATTTAAAATCTTCCTATCAAAATTTGTGGAAAATCTTATTTGTATGGGAAAAGATCTTCCTCTAGAAGATTATTGTTTTGTTTTATTTTTCCAATTAGTTTATTTGGCTTGAGAAATTGAAGATCTCTAGGAAATTTTGTACATCTTCTCTTGTAGAGAAATTTGTAAGAAAAATTACTTATGGAGCAATCATTTTGGAATATATATATTAATATAAATACAAATATATATATATATATATATATATATATATATATATATATATATATATATATATATATATATATATATATATATATATATATATATATATATATATATATAATATATACATATACATATATACATATTTGTATATATTTAAGTTCCTGTATAAAAAAAAATATTCTGAAAAAAGCCAAAACGAAATCGTATTGTGATTTATATTTAAATCGCAAGTTGTATTTTTGTAAATTTTATAAGTATAAAATATAAGTTGGGGAAGGTTGGAGCTGTCCCCATATCCGTTGCCCCATAGGGAGGCAGACTAGGGAGGCAACACTGAACACTGCCTCCACAACCGCACCCCCTATGTGGGGGTTTGGCTGCTTGCAGCCCAAGTTTTTAACAATGGTCGCCACCTTGATTTCTTCTGCCCTTATAAACGGGTTCGATTTTATTTAAACTGATTTTTAATGTATATAAAATATAATATATAAATATATATTTGTATATATTTGTATATATATGTTTATGTATATATATATTTATATATATTTATTTATTTTTGATGAAATTGGAAATTGAATTAAATATTAGATTTAATTTCTTTGTTGATTATAAATGGAATGGTATTAAGCTAGATTATTTGAGCAATGAATTATTGTTCTTGGAATGGAAGTTGGATCTAGGAAATCCTAATGATATTTTAATTACTTGCTTGAAATGCTTATTTTAGTATGATGTATTTTATTCACGTTGTTGGGGAAATCGGTTAGTTGTGTATGTAAGTCTTCTAGATGTTGTAGTTTTATGAGGGGGTTGTTGTGATTTATGGTTCAACCCTTTGTTTTCCTTGGGTATTGCACTTGGTTGTTATTCAGTTTAAACACCCGGTTACTATGAATGGGATGTGTTGCCTATTGTATTATGGATGGGATTTATTATCCATTTTGTGCACTTTGTTTACCCTTGGTTATTGGATTAGATCCTTGTGTTGTCAGTAGAGGAGTGGCTCTTAATGGGGGCTAACACATAAAGTGGTGCCAGGGTAACTCATGTGAGAGTTAGTTAATTTAGTGGAAATTAAGTATATGTATTAGGGGGAAGGGTAGCTTAAAACATTTAACTTGTTAATTATGCCTCACTCATGGGCTCAAGGGCTTGTTTAGACTTGGGATGAGATGAGAAGGACTAGAATTGAAATATCATTATCTTTTCCCTTTGAAAAATATTTGATTTTGCATCAGTTTGCATGTGGGGTTGGGGGTTGTGAGAGGCTACCAGGGTAACCCAAGATGGGGGTCGAGGCTTAGGAAGATCTGCCAAGGTAACCCATGCAACTTTGTGATGACACTCCTCTTATGATAACAATTTGTATTGTTAAGTTGATATACTTGATTCATTTACTCTGGAAGCAATGTAACCTTAATGTTGTGTATTGTATTTGTTTAGTTAGTATTGTTGTTTCTTGTGTCTAGAGGTTGTTGGTTTTGCCTAGGAAGCCCTTGTACTATCTCCTAGCATGGGGGGTGGGCCTTCGGGTACCACTTGGTTGGGTGGAACATGTACCTTACATCATTGGGTTTCCACTTCATGTTCATGATGGCAGGATCTTCCAGATTAGGGAGCTCGCATGTTCTAGTTGATATGTTCCATATCTTATGTTCTTTTGGATCAGTTGGATTCTTATGTATATGTACTAATCCTCATTTGTATTTGAGGAGGATTCTTGTATCATTTTATTTTTTAATTATGTTGTATGATTTCCTCATTTTGGAAATGAGTCTTGTAACTGAATATTGAATGAATGCAATCTATGAATGATTCTTTAATTTACTTTGTATCTTATGGAATGTATTTAATGTTTTTGTACGTATGATATTTATTTCATGAGTATAATTTATATACTATGGATTAGTTTAATTTTGTATGTTATGGGATTCAGATGTAAGCATTGTCACATACCTTAGAGGATGTATGCATAAAATGTAGTTTACTTTACTTGTTATTAATTACACTTTAATTATTTTTTTGTTATACTTCTATTGTTTTTGTGTCATTCTCTAGGGTTACATGGTAGGGAATTACACATGGTATCAAGGCACAAGTTTAAACACTGGGTGCTCTAGGATAATGTTGAACCCATTAAGTTGTTAGTTGTGTAGGATTTAAGTTTACGTACCTTGTCTCACACCTTGGTGTGTCTGTGTAGGATCATGCCACCTAGGTGAGGTTATGGTAGAGGTCGAGTTCATTTTTGAGGAGGTGATCACGGAGGTAGTTAGCAAGATTCACCTCCCTATTTCCCCCATGAATCTAATCATGAGGAACATTAGGCTTCCCAGAATGCTCTGGGAGGCGGTGATCAGAATCAGGATCCACCAAGGATCGAGGGTGCTCAGTTGCATCGATTATTAGAGGAGACTCTTGCTCACCTTGGACCGAGGCAAGATAGAGTTTAGATTAATATTGGTGAGAGAGAGGTTCTAGAATAGCCATAGGAAGTCATAGCTGCTCACATGAGAGACTTACTTAGAGCTCATCTACCCACTTTTGATGGTTCTGGTAGCAGACTAGAGGCTGAGACATGGTTGATAGACTTGAATCGATGTTTTTCTATGCAACCTTATGGTAGAAACACCAAGGCTAGATGTGCGATCATGCACTTGCGAGAATTTGCATCTACCTAGTGGAGATTGGAGGAGAAAAAGCTCCATATTGACATTAATTCAGTGTCTTGGGATATGTTCATCGAGAGGGTTAGAGCAAGATTTCTTTTTGACCATTGGCAAAAATCTTGTGGAGATGAGTTTCATGCTTTATGACAGTTGGCCATGTCAGTGGAAAAATATGAGTGTCGATTCTACGAGCTAAAGTAGTTCGCTAGTATTGGTGATGATGAGGGCATGCTTGTTCAACACTTCATTAGAGGCTTAAATGCCTGGATTAGTGGCGGTGTTCAGGTTTTCAAACCCAAGACCATGGATACAACAATGGAGAAGGTCAGACTGGTGGAGGAGAATTCGGCAATGGCGTTGGGTGGACATACTGGAGTACAAATTGGAAGTGCTTCAGCTGCAGGGCCTAGTTCAGGTAGTGGCTAGGCTCAAGGAGCTAGACCACCTAGGAATCAACAGGTGCCTACATGGAGTGGTCAACATCATAATTCATAGGGGAAACAAAAGAATTTACAACCTATACAAGGTGACCGATATCGATCAGGGGGTGACAGAAACTGGATGCATGTCAAACGCTCCAATTATGAGTAGATGACATAGAGTACATAGTCTACCTATAATAGGGGTAGTATTCAACAGTCGAGTGTGCCTCCTGGAGGTAGAGGATTTCCTAAGGGTACATGATGTTTTTCTTGTGGCCAAAAAGGTCACATAGCATGACAATGTCCCAATAAGGGCACATCAGGTTATACTCAGTGGCTAGCGGCATCAAAGCCAACTGTTGGAGATGTGGGTAGAGGTCATCGGGTATTTTCTGCAGTTGACAATGGCCAGGATGATCATCATGGAATAGTGGTAGAGACATTTGGTATGTTACAAGGTAATAGAGTTACCATTTTATTTGATTCAGGAGCATCAGATTCTTTTATTTCATCATCTGTCGTGGCACATTATAGATTGAGGGTAGTAAAGCAGGATGATAAATGGTAGGTCAAATTGGCCTCTGGTGCTAAAGTTGTAGTGCATTCCCTAGTACATGATTGTAGATTGGAGATTGGATCCTTTCTCACTACAGTAGACCTCCGTATTATACCGTTGGGGTTGTATGCCATCATCTTAGGGATGGATTGGTTAGAGGCTCACAAAACTTTTATTAACTGTTGACATAAGTTGATTCGATGCATTGATGTATCTGGTAGGGAGGTTAAGATAGTGGGAGTTCAAAGACCCATTTCATTGAGGATGATCTCAGCTATGCAGCTGAGGAGATGTGTATGCCAGGGCTGTCAGTTGTTTGTAGTGACAATAAATGACTTGGAGTTGGGAGATAGTGAGGAGAAGGTTTCTCTTGATAGCCACCCCATACTTTAGCAGTATGCATATGTATTTCCTGATGAGATTCCAGGGATGCCAAATCAGCATGACATTGATTTCAAGATTGATCTTATACCTAGTTCCAAGCCTATTACATGAGCTCTGTACTATATGACTACACAAAATTCTTAAGGAAATCTGCTTGTAGTTGGAGGAGTTGCTTGCAGCTGGAGGATTTGCTAGCAAAGGGTTTTATCCGTCCTAGTGTTTCACCTTGGGGAGCACCAATAATTTTTGTGAAGAAGAAGGATGGATCACTCTATTGGTGCATAGACTACTGTCAGCTGAATAAAGTGACAATCAGGAACTGATATCCCTTACCTAGGATTAATGATATGTTTGATCAGATCAAGGGTGCTATGGTTTTTTCGAAAATTGATCTTAAGTTAGGGTACCATAAACTACGCATATTTTACTTTGACATTCATAAGACAAATTTTTGCACTCATTATGGTCACTATGAGTTCACAATGGTACCGTTTGGGTTGATGAATGCGCCATCTGTGTTCATGAGCTTGATGAACATAGCCTTTCACACATATCTAGATAGATTTGTACTTGTATTCCTTGATGATATATTGATCTATTCTAGGACAATAGAGGAGCATGAGGAGCATCTATGGTTTTATAGTGTTTGAGAGATAATCAGTTGTATGCTAGTCTATCCAAATGTGAGTTTTCTAAGACCGATGTTAAGTATCTTGAAAATGTGATATAAGGAGAGGGTATTGCAATGGATCCTTTGAAGATCCAAGCAATCATTGATTGGCCCATGCCCACTAATGTGGCAGAGATATGTAGTTTCATGGGATTAATAGGTTATTATAGATGCTTTGCTCAGGGTTTCTTGAGGATAGGACATCCTATCACTTCTCTTCAGAGGAAAGGGAAGAGATTCGTCTGGTCAGAGTAGTGTGCGGCAACATTTCAGACTTTGAAGGAGAGGTTGACCAGTGCACCGATTCTTGCGATACCTGATTCCTATTGGAGATTTTGTTGTCTATACAGACACATCTTTGAAGGGATTAGGAGAAGTCTTGATGCAGGATGGTCAAGTTATTGTGTATGAATCTCACAAACTCAAGGATCATGAGTTGAATTACCCCACACACGATCTTGAGTTAGCAGCGGTAGTACATGCTTTGACGAGATGGAAACATTTCCTATTGGGGCATAGATTTGAGTTGCATAGTGACCATCAGAGCCTACAATACATCTTCACATAGCCTAATCTTAATGTTAGGAAGAGGCAATGGATGGAGTTCCTTTGTGAGTATGACTTTGAGGTGAATTTCATCCAGGGGAAGGAAATTTTTTTTGTCGACGCTCTTAGCAAATGAAGACATGGGTTGTCAGAGTTGACTCTTGGTGTGGATTTGAGGAGTCAAATTCTTTCTGCACTTCCTGAATACAATTGGTATAAGAAGGTGAGATCAAAGACAGAGATAGGAATGATTCTTGAGGGCAGATTTTGAGGTTATTCTCTAGAGTTAGATGGTTTTTTGTGACACATGGGATGCATTTATGCTCCATCTTCTAGAGATTTTTGTACCCTAGTTATGATAGAGGCACATCGGGCACCCTATTAAGCTCATCCTGGAGTGAAGAAGATGCATGCCAATTTATGATAACTTTACTTTTGGCAAGTATGAAGTGAGACATTGCTGACTTTGTGTCAAGGTGTTTGGAGTGTTAGTGAGTGAAAGATGAACACCATCATCTGATAGGACTTATGCAACCACATTTGGTGCTAGAGTGGAAATGGGATATAATCTCATTGGATTTCATTGTTGGGTTACCCAATTCTTCGTAACGACACAATGCCATTATGGTGATGGTGGATAGGTTGACGAAGGTAGCACACTTCTCGCCTATTCATTCATCCTATAATGCTTCATCCGTTGCTAGAGTGTTCATGGGAGATATTGTTAGGTTGCACGGTATTCCTCATCAGATCATTTCTGACAGGGATCCTGTGTTCACCTCATCTATTTGGATGCCATTGTAGCATGCCATGGGGACACAGTTGAACTTTAGTTCAGCATATCACCCTGAGATAGATGGACAGACCGAGAGGGTCAACCAGATCCTTGAGGATATGTTACGCATGTATGTGATGGACCAAAAGACACGATGGGAGGACTATCTCCATCTAGTGGAGTTTTCTTATAATAATAGCTATTAGAGTTTGATTGGTATGCCTCCTTTCTAGGCATTGTATGGATGACCGTGTCAGACTCCTTTGAGTTGCGATCAGTTAGAGGATAGAGTTTTATTAGGTCCTGAGATGCTTCAAGATATGGAGCAATAGCTTATCTGGATCAAGGAACATTTGGTTGCTGCACATGATAGGCAAAAAAAGTATACAGATGCGCATCGGGTGGACCGTCAGTTTGTAGTAGGTGATCAAGTCTTTTTGCAAGTGTATCCATGAAAGATTCCAATCTGATATGGAAAGGGCTCTAAGCGCACACCTCGCTTTGTCAGGCCATTCAAGATTCTTGAGAAAATTGGACTAGTAGCTTATCATCTTGCTTTGTCACCCAGTCTCTTGTGCATACACGACATATTTCATGTTTCAGTACTTAGGCCTTAGCACCCTAAATTCTAATATATCTCACATCCTTGATTGGAATGACTTACAAGTAGAGGATGATAAATTAGCTTTGGAGCTTGTGGTTGTCACGCAGCATGAGAGACGTGCCCTCAGGGGTTGAAATATTAAGCAAGTTTTTACTTATATTTTTAGACAATTTTTTACTTTGATAGACCATGATACTATGTTGTTGTTATTTGATCGCTGACATTGGAGTGATGATGGTTTTTATATTTAGATGTGATGGTACACTATATTGATGTTTATTATTTATGACATACTTTCTGGTTAGCATAGTTGTTTATTTGAGTTGATATTGATGTATGTTCATCCATGGTTATTTGATGTTTTAGTTTCATTAGTTTTGATGTGACATTGTATTGGTGAAGGGAATGAGATTGCATCACTCTCTTGCAAGCACCCTATGATTCCGTGATTTTATCTTCATTGTGTGATTGTTTATGATCTATATACATGTACGACATATGTTTTGATTGTAGGATTGGAGGTATAGGGCATCGATTCCACCCGGATTCACAGGTTTGAGTGTGTCCATTTCCCAATGGAATAGTTGATTGGGAGATAGTAATAGGGTTTCCTTGTCAAACCACAACCCTAGTCACAATGTGTCGCTAGTCTTTGTTTTGGTCATGCTGAGTTGTCATGTTGTCCCCGTTTGCCTTGTGCTGAGAGGCTACCAGGGTAACCCAAGTTGGAGGCCAGGGCCTAGGAAGATCTGCCAGGGTAACCCATGCAGCTTTGTGATGACACTCCTCCTATGATAATGGTTTGTATTGTTCAATTGATATACTTGATTCATTTACTTTGGAAGTAATGTAACCTTCATGTTCTGTATTGTATTTGTTTGATTAGTCTTGTTTTTTCCTATGTCTAGAGGTTGTTGGTTTTTCCTAGGAAACCCTTTTACTATCTCCTAGCATGGGGGGTGGGCCTTCAGGTACCACTTGGTTGGGTGGAACGTGCACCTTACACCGTTGAGTTTCCACTTCATGTTCTAGTTGATATGTTTCATATCTTATGTTCTTTTGGACCAGTTGAATTCTTATATATATGTACTACTCCTCATTTGTATTCGAGGAGGATTCTTGTATCATTGTAATTTGTAATTATGTTGTATGATCTTCGTCATTTTGGAAATGAGACTTGTAACTAAATATTGAATGAATGCAAACTATGAATGATTCTTTAATGTACTTTGTATCTTATGGAATGTTTTTAATGTTTTTGGATGTATGGTCTTTATCTCATGAGTATAATTTATATGCTATGGATTAGTTTACTTTTGTATGTTATGGGATTCAGATGTAAGAGTTGTCTCATACCTTGGAGGATGTATGCATTAAGTGTAGTTCACTTTACTTATTAATTATAGTTAAAAAAAAAATTGTTACGCTTTCATTGTTTTTGCATCGTCCTCTAGGGTTACATGGCAGGGTGTTACACACAACTTGTCTTATTGAATTCAACCTTGAACAAATCATTCCTGCTATTATTGTCATAGCAATATGACTCTTGGTATTCATAGTACCACTTATTCCTAATTAGTGATCCACATGACGTGAATATAACCTACTATTCTTTATGTGCCAAAGTCTCTTTCAATATATAGATTACTGTCTACCCATCATAACTATTTATATAAAATTAATTTAATACTTAAACTATTATATATATTTTAAAAAAAATTATATTAATAATTTATACCATCATTAATTATTGATTTATATATATCACCCTTGGAAACTTTAAATATTTTCTTTTCCATAAGAAATAAATAAATCGTGAGTTACAATTATTAGCCTTAAAATTGTCACTTTATAAAAATAACACAAGTCAATAGAATAGTCTACTTTCCATTTTTAATTTAAAAAAGAAAAACATAATTATTGAAACTAATAAATAGAATGATTACATATTTCCTTAATAAATTAAAATTCTCAATTTTATAACACCAATTATTAGAATTCTAAGTTTCCATTTAAAAAAACAAATAAAAAAATCATAATTATTTAACTTCTAAAAAAGATGTATTTTGTTTTTTTAACTAAATTATGGAATGATTCCATATTACCTTAACAAATGGAAAGACTCCATATTATCTTTCTAATTTTATTTTATTTTTTCTAATATTATGAGTCACTTTTTATTACCTTTTCATTTTTTTTAATATATATGAATTAGGGAAAGTAGGGATATGTAGAGTCCTTTAAATTTAATTTTTTAACATAAATAAAATTCTAAAATTTAGCCCGGAGAAAGGTAAAAATTTAAATTTTTCTTTTTAAAAAAAAATAATTAAATTTTTTTTCTAAAATTTAGTGTGGAGAAAGTTAAGGAGGATAGGAATAATTTTTTTTTTTTATGAATGTAAAATATGAGGTCTCAGAGTTTCATGAGATCAAGAGATAGAATGAAAATATTAATTGTAAGGCATTAGGTGAAGAATTTCTGAAGTGAGGTAAGTATGCTAAACAATATAATATTAGGTGGATAGAAAATAATAACACCTTATTTCTTTTGCAGCAAAATGATCTTATCTCCACAAATGACAACTGAAGACTTCAATAGATGTGGCATTCAATGGATTGGACATGATTTTGTTTAAGCAAAAGCACAAAATTTTCCATTTAAAATCTATGTAAGGATCACTCTTACCATTAAATATTGGTATGAATGAAGGAATCCCCACTAATAAACTGTAGAATGCAAAAAATGACAATTATTTTAACCCGTTTACCATGCATTGACCACTGATCAATTTGGGATAACAGGGTCACCCTATAATCCTCTAGAAAATAAGACTTTGGTTACATTCAACTTAGATTATATTTGTTTTCACTGGATGACAAATATTGTTTAGAAGACTTGGCTTGTAAACAAAACATGGGGTATTATTGATGGCATTGCTTAAATAGTCTACAACTTGAATGAAAGCTACCGAACATACATACTCACAAGAACATGTCTATAATACCAATCACCTCAGTTTTGTCCTCCTGACTAGCTATAATTAGGTGAATGTTTTAAGAATTATTGCTGGTCATTTATTAAGCCTCTATTCTTGATCGAACCCCCCCTTACCACGCTCTGACATGGTACTAGGGGAGAGGAGCCGATACATAAGTGGAGGCCTGAATGTGTGATGGGGCATGCACTCGTTGGGGCCCACACCTATATGCCAATCCTCCACAATGTAAAAATAATTTCATCCATAGATAGGCTTGATCACATCAAACATAAATTAGATGTAAAATGCACACAAGTTAGCATTAATTTAAAAACTTAACAAGTACACGCTGGAAACCAAACATGATGAAGTGTATCTAACTTGTATCTGACATATAACAAATAGCATTCTGACATGGAATTTAAATAACCCAAACATTAAGACATGCACCCTTCCCCGTAAATTGGTAAACCCAACTTTTGCACCAATGCAGGCATCACTTTCACATTAATCACAACTACACAACATAAACAAGGTGCCAAGTCAACAATTTTGAAACCCATCCGACCCATCTTTGACCGACTAGCAAACCCATTACAAGAATGTTTCCCATCATAGCATAACCAAACCAACACACAAATGCATTCGCCTGTCCCGTCTACCATAAGATCTACGACATGTATCAGCTTCAATCTGTCCCATCTTGCCAAGTAGGGTGCACACGTATTGGAGCCAAACGCAAATATCCTACCTGCATCCATTTAACACTCCTGTAAGGCCACCATTATTCAAAAAAAAAAAATGGAAACAATTTCAAACAATCCACCAAACCAATCAAGTCAAGAATTAAAGGCTGAAATCAATCAAATATCCAATTCATACGAAACAAAACTCAAATTCAAAAGAGGACAAAAATTTATTTCACCACACCAAACAACCATCAATCAAATTCAAATAATTCCCAATTCAAATATCCGTGAAAACCAACAAGTATTTAGTTACTTTGCAGTGAGCGACATAAGAAAAGGAGGAGTGACAAGCACAAAATTGAATGAGTTAACATCAAGGGGAGGCAACAGCTCAGATTCTAGTGCACTAGCATCCATATTGTGCTAGTTTTTCCTTTTCACACTTGTTCTTCATTACAACCATTACTAACATTCATATTGATCTTCATTACACCCATTACAGTCATAAGTATTTGTTTATGTTTCCCTAGGGTTTATATTGCAAATATTATAGTCACAGGTGTTTCTTTATGTATCAGTAGGGTTTATATTGCAATTATTGTAGTCATAGGTTAGCATATGTGTTCCATAGGGTTTATAATGCAAATATTACATTCATGGTTTACCATTTAAATCTTTCCCTAGGGTTTATATTGCAAATATTACAGTCATAGTTTACCATCTCTATTTCCCTTGGGTTTATATTGAAAATGTTATAGTCATAGTTTAGCCTTTCTGTTTCAGTAGGGTTTATATTGCAAATATTACACTCATAGTTTAACATTTACGTTTGATAGGTTCTGCATTATCATTCACCCTACTTTTCATGTGTCTCAATGGTTCTGCATTATCATTCACTCTACTTATCATAGTCTCACATCATAGTCTCATAGGTTCTGCATTATCGTTTATATGGTAAATATTGGTCATGGTTTACCTTTTTTGTTTCATAGGTCCCGCATTATCATTCACTCTGCTTATCTTATTCTCATAGGTTTTGCATTATCATTCACTCTATCTATATTATTCTCATAGGTTCTGCATTATCATTCACTCTAGTTATCTTATTCTCATAGCTTCTACATTGTCATTCACTCTGGATATCTTATTCTCATAGGTTCTTCATTATCAGTCACGAAAGTTTCTAATCCTAGAAGGCTTTTTTTTCATCATTTTCATATGTTTTTGCTTCATCAATCGACAAATATTTATGCCTGTCAATGAGTTCGTCATAGACAATATATGTGAGCTTTGTTAAACTCTTACTATTTTTCATTCATAAGCTTTCTATTGTTCAAATATGAGCATGGTTTTCACTTTGTTGTGCATGAGAATGTTAATGTTGTAAACGCTTAAGAGATATGAGATGTTCTTAAACTCTAACTCCCCTGCATAGTTTGTAATTTTGTGCTTCTTACTCCTCTACTTCCTTATGTCGCTCACTCCAAAATAAATGTAACTCTCTAAATTGTTACAAAAGATAATCTCAATTGAAATGCAACAAACTAAAAAGATAACACATATAAAAACTAAATAATCTTTTGTTCAAGCATCACTCTCTTCATACATATAAAGATAACTGTTAAAGCATTTGTGTTTCATAGTTTACCATTTATCTTTCCCAGGTTCTACATTATCATTTACTTTAGTTATCATATTCTCATATGTTCTGCATCACAAACTAATTATTCTTCTATTCAAGCATCACAACACTCTCTTCATACATATATAGATAACTGTTCAATTATTTGTATTTCATAGTTTACCATTTATTTTTCATAGGTTATGCATTATCCTTGACTCTGCTTATCATATTCTCATATGTTCTACATTACAAAGTAATTGTTTTTCTATTCAAGCATCACTGTTTTGATTCTAATTATTCTATGTAGATGGCCAAGGGCAATACAGTAGTGACCCGTACTGGGAACAAAAAAAGAAAAGAGCCACGACAAGGTTGCCCACCGAGAAACTAGGATGCAGATTCCCCCTGAAATAGATCATGTTGCACAAGTAGATGAGGTTTCTACTCCTCAAATACCATAGATTGAGGTTACTACACGTCAAATACTATAGAAGGTAAAACAAATAAAGAAGTTGTGATCTGAGGATGACATGAAAATGACACTCTATGACGTTGAAGAGAATGACATGTCAATAAGGGGGGCTTCCAAAAAGTGGTCAGTCCCAATAGCCACACTGTCCAAATGGCTAGGGGGTCTAACAACAACTTCCAAGAAAGGTCCGCCAATAGTCCTCACAGAAGAGGAAGAAAATATTATTGTGGAATGGTGTGAGCAAATGGCTGATATTGGTCATGGTCTTGAGATAGTCAATCTTAAGTTTGAGATTGCTCAAATATGTCAAAATAGGCCAAACCCTTTCACCAATGGCTTCCTAGGGAAGTCTTGGTGGAAAGGCTTCAAGCACATACATCCTCAACTCGCATTATGAACTGCTGAAAGCCTAGAATAAGATAGGGCATTCAATCTTAGAGCTGATGTTGTAGATGCATTCTACAAAACACTATCTGCAGCATACAAAGCCATGCCATATGGTCTTGATCACATATGGAATTGCGATGAAACTGACATCCAAGCAGGAAAAATGGGTCCATGAAGGTGCTTGCAAGAAAAGGTAGCAGGAGTGTCTCTTAAATTATCCCAAAGAGTCATGAATGGATAACCATTCTATGTTGTGTCAATGATGCTGGGTAGAGCATTCCAGGATTCTACTTGTTCAAGGGGAGTGTGAACATAGATAATTATATCATAGATTGTCAACCAAGTGCTTGCATGGCAGCCCATCCACATGCATGGATGACCAAATATTTTTACATAGATTGGTTGACCCACTTCAAAACCTCAATTCCAGGTGGTGTCTCGCCCACGAATAGGGTCTTGTTGATCTATGATGACCATGGAAGCCACACAGCACTCGAAACCATCCAGGAAGAAAGAGATATTGATATAGATTTGTTAACATTGCCATCACACACATCACATAAGCTACAATCATTGGATGTGAGTGTGTTTGCACCTTTCAAAGCTTACTTCAAATCATAATGTGCAGATTTTTTGTCAAGGTTTCCAAACATTGAAGTGAGGAGGAGAGAACTTGCAATATCAGGCAGAAAAGCAATGAAAAGAGCTTTGACAGTTGAAAACATCAAAGCTGGGTTTAAAAGGACTGGTATATGGCCACTGAATCCTGATGCACTTGTCAATGACATGCATCCCAGTGAGACGTTTGTGGTCAATGAGGATGCTAACGCAATTGAAAACATGCTTAGCCTTTCTGGACTTGGTGTGTCAAGTGATGATGTCATAGTATTGCAGTCCACTCTTCCAAATGGACATATGCAGCCTGCAATAGAAACATAACACTCACCTCATACATGTCTTTCTGAATTAGTTCGACAAGTGGTGGTTAATGAACACACCCCTCCCATGGTGGATAGGGTTGTTGATCAATTCAATGAAATTTTAGATCTTCCATCACAACGAAGCCAACCATCCCGGTTGGTTGAGGTAGCAATGAACTTGGGCATTGATTTGGAAGTCCTAGAACAATAGGATACCTATACTTTTCCATCATCACCACCAAAAATTGACCTTTCTCAAGTTGTCCATTACTATGCTCCTTCTTGCAATTCAGATTTACAAGCCAATGAAGATGTACCATAGGGCTCACAGGTAGTTGAGGAGGTCATTGGCACACATTTAGATGGGACACAAGAAACACAAACAATTCCACACATCAACAAGTTCCTCAAGTTGCCTGTGCACACTATCCGTCAAATGAAATCCAAAGCAGGTGCAATTCAGATCAGTAGATAGTGTCAATTGTTGACAACAGATGACTACATGAGGCTGTTAATGGAGCAAGAGAAAAGGAAGAAAGAGGTGGAGGAGATAAAAGCAAGAAAGAGACAAAAAAATGCAGAGAAAAGGGCAGCAAGAATTATGGCAACGGAGTTGAAGGATAATGCCAAAATTGAGAAGGACATACAATGAAAAGAAAAAGAGTAGAAAAAATTACAACAGAAAAAGGATAGAGATATGAAAAAGGAGCAAGAGAGGCTTCATAAGGAATAGGACCGAAAGGAAAAAGAGATTGAGGAGACACAAAGGGATTTATAAAGAGAGAGGCGATTAAGGAACACTTCTAATCCATTGCCTCAAAGTAATGGAGTCTTCCATGATATTCTCAACATTAATATCCCTCAGTTCTCCACAACAATGAATTATTCAAGCCTCTCCCAATCTGACTTCAGGGGCAGTCAATATCCATATCAATTTGGCACTTGGGATGTATAGATGTCTTCACCACCACCCCCAACACATGTCACTTGCACCCAATTTACCACTCCAAGTTCCACTCATGTATGCAACAATCCTCGTTGACTAGAAGG
Organism: Sequoiadendron giganteum; assembly: GCA_007115665.2. Classification (NCBI taxonomy): domain Eukaryota; kingdom Viridiplantae; phylum Streptophyta; class Pinopsida; order Cupressales; family Cupressaceae; genus Sequoiadendron; species Sequoiadendron giganteum. Next base: position 405,480,383 of record CM021104.1, read on the forward strand.
GGAGGAGAACATGGCAATTGGCACCCCAACCAACCAAGATCCTTTTCACAACAACAATAGCTAGATTATAAATGCTAGTTTCATAGACTTTAGAAGTATTGATATTTACAAATGCACCAAAATTGTGGACAGTTTTAATTTTTTGATAAGTACAGATTGACTGTTATTGTTTTGTTTTGTGAAGTAATCTGATCAGATTTGAAAAAGTGTTGTGTGTAATTTGTAATGTGTGTTATTTTTTTGATTTGTAATGTATGCTTCTTGGTTGACAGTTTTAAATATATGAAAATTACAGATGCATAGTTTTTATTTTGATTTGCAATGTATTATGATCATATTGCAATGTGTGTTCTATGTAAATTGCAATGTGTCACTATTTTCATTTCAAATGTTTGCTTCTTCATTGATTTTTTTTCATTTTCTATTCATTTTTCCAAATATTTTTCCACGTGGAAGGTCAAAATTTGTCCACAACTGTAAGAAAATGGAAAAAAGATCCGTCGATCGATACAGATGCACCTCGGGTGCCACTACCTACGTGGCTCGACGTCTGAAGGTGACAACCTAGCCATGTCAAATTCTCCTAGTCTGCCACCCTAAGAATCCACTACATCGCATTTATCACTCGCCGCTACTTCCTATTCCTATCGATTGTTAGGTGTAAATGCTGTCACCTCTCCTAAGCTCCTCACCACCCCGCAATTTTATTCCAACAAACCTATACATATACATATCCATATACATAGACATATATGCATATACATGTGCATATATATATGCATATACATGTGCATATATATATGCATATATATACATATACATATACATATACATATGTACATGTATATGCATATACATATCTACATACATATACCTATACATATACATATACATATGTATATGTATGTATATGTATACACATATACATACATATTTTCTGAGTCAACCTACATTGAATGCTCCCCAGTGCCTCGCTCTTCTTGCCATGTTTTCAGCCTTCCATTTTAGCAAGTAAACATTCCATCTTGACTTGCTCATCATTACCTACTTGTTTTGTCATCTGCAACTTTCGCTATCTCACCACAACCTGCGATGCTCACAGACCGGTTCATATTTGGGTAGAAGCCGATTAGGAGATAGGTACACGCCAGTTATTGAATGTTACCAATGGCTCCACTTTTTCCATGCAAGCAACAAACGGGTTTCTCGCAGCCATGAACGAGTTCCATATACATATACATATGCATATGTATATACATATGCATAGGTATATATATATACATATAAATATACATATACATATATGCATATGTATATAGATATGTATATGTATATGCATACATATACATATCTATATACATAGACATATGTATATTTATGCATATGTATACACATATACATATTCTTATACAATTAAGTCGTGCAACTATTCTATCTTTTTCAGGTGCCATTGATGAATTTGGGGGTGTTTAATTTTTCATAGGTGATGCTTCATCTTCAATTCAATGTAAATGAATGTATATATATTATTTTTCTATAATTTAAGTAAGCAATGCTTCAATTTTTCATTTTAGTAACAAACAATATAGCTGGTTGTTTTGATGCCATTCATAAACCTGGGGTTGTTCTCTTTTTTCATAGGTTTTGCATGTAAGCAATTCTATATACATATGCACATATACATACATATATGTATATGTAAATATATATACATGTATACACAAATATATAAAAATGTATACATATAAATATATATATACATATACACATACACATACACATATACATATACATATACATAACATTGTATGTTGTTTCCGTGCCATAGATAAATTTGGGGTTGTTCAATATTTCAAATGAATGCATATAAGCAATGCTGCAATTTGTCACTGCAATAACAAATAATATTGTTGGTTGTTTCCATGCCATATATAAATTTGGGGTTCTCTTTTTCATAGGTTGTGCATGTAAGAAAATCTATATACATACACATACACATCCACATCTAGACATGTATATACATAAAAAATAGACATACAAATATACATATAGGTTTTGCTTCATCAATTCAATCAACTAAGCAATAGAGACATGTTTTAGGGAGACTTGATTTTATGAATGCTCATTTGATGGCAACCTATGCTGCACGGGTCCACAACTCCATTTGAATTGTGAAGTGATGCATAGGTAACCATGACAAGCCTTCACAAAACCAAGTCCCCTAAGCCATTCAAATACAAAGCTACAATAGTTGCATGATTCAATTGATGCACCCTAACCTATTATTAAGATAACACCCCCAAATGAATCAAAGCACATACAAAATAGAACACACTTGCACTTAATCAAAGGCACCTAAAATTGATATAATTGTTGTAGGCTTGATTTGATGAAGGATAACCCCCCAAAAATAATTGAATAGTAGAGATTCATGTTTGAACCATGAAAAGAATTGTAAATTCCAACCATACAAATATTAAACACAATTTGCAGTGTCAAAGTATGTGCAATTGTTACAAGATGTAATGGTTTAGGGAGACTTGATTTTTTGAATGCTCGTTTGATGGCAACCTATGTTGCACGGGTCCACAACTCCATTCAAATTGTGATGTGTTGCATAGGTAACCATGACAAGCCTTCACAAAACCAAGTCCCCTAATTCATTCAAATACAAAGCTATGGTAATCTATGTGAAGTCCTACATAGGAAAGCATGAAAGGCCTTGGGAAAACTAGGTCCCCTAAATACATGTTGTAAGAAAGCTTTAGTGCTCAATATTGATCTATGGTAATACATGTGAATACTTGAAGGTTTTCATAGCTATTTGAATTGGGAATTATTTGAATATGATTGATGGTTGTTTGGTGAATCTGATTGATTTTGGCCATTAATTATTCAGTTGATTAGTTTGGTGTATTGTTTATAATTGTTTCCATAATTTTGTATTTAATAATGGGTGCCTTATAGCTTGTAAAAATGGAAGTAGATGGGATTTCAGAGTTCACCAGTACTACGCTCGCACCATACTTGGCGAGATGGGACAAATTGGTGCTTATATGTGTTGTAGGTTTCATGATTGATTAGATAGGCAGATGCATTTACTTGTTGGTTTGGTTATGCTACGATGGGAAACATGCTTGTAATGGGTTCGCCACTTGGTCAAAGATGGGTGAGATGGGTTTGAATTGTGTTGACTTGGCAGCTTGTTTACATTGTGTAGTTGTGATTAATGTGAAAGTGACGCCTGCATTGGTGCAACAGTTGGGTTTACCAGTTTACGGGGAAGGGTGCATGTTTTAATGTTTGGGTTGTTTAAATTCCATGTCAGAATGCTACTTGTTATATGTTAGATACAAGTTGGATACACTTCATCATGTTTGGCTACCAGCGTGTACTTGTTAAGTTTTTAAATTAATGCTAACTTGTGTGCATTTTATATCTGATTTATGTTTTATGTGATCAATCCTATCTATGGATGAATTTTTTTTTACGTTGTGGAGGACCGGCATATAGGTGCACATCATAAAAAGTTGAGGACACCCCCAAATTAATCAATGGCACATACAAAAGATACAATTGTTGCAGGTCTAAATTTATGAAGCATACACATAGACATATACATAGACATACACATAGACATAGACATAAGTGGATTAAACACAACTGTAGAGAAGTATAGGAAGGGGAAGCAAGTGATAAATGTGACACAATGGATTGTTAGGGTGGCTGACTAAGAGAAGTAGATGTGGCAAGGTTTTCCACTTAAGACCTCTTCACACATCTATACACACACACATTTACAAATAGGCATACACATTCACACATACACATTTACATATACAAATACATATTTACATATAGACATAAGCATAGACATAGACATGGACATAAACATAGACATACACATACACAAAGACATAGACATACACATAGACATACAGATTTACATAGAAATACAGATTTACATACACATACACATACACATACACATACACACATAGACATTGCCATCATTGTGAAGAAAAAATGAGAAGTATCTAGAATGAAAGGCTATAAAATTGACAAGTGTGCGAGGCATTATGAGCATTGGATGTAGGTTGGCTCGAAAAATATGCAAGATGTCGTGAAAGTAGTATATGTATATGTATATGTATATACACATATACATATACATAAATATATAGACATATTCATATACATATACATAAACATAAACATATGTATATGTATATGAATATTTCTATACATATGCATATATGTATAAGTAAGATGCAAAGACCTTAAGCATATACAAGTTGGATACACTTCATCATGTTTGGTTGCCAGCGTGTCATTGTTTTGTTTCAAAATAATTACAATTATGTGTGCATTTAATATCTGATATACATATACATATGTCTATGTCTATGTTGATAAAGAAAAACCTAAAAAAATAGAACACCCCCATATATTTCCAAGACACAACAATAAGGTACAATAATTGGATGACTGATATGATGGAAAATAACCTATGCAAAAGATAACACCCCCAAAATAACCAATGGAACCTAAGAAAAGATAGAAACATTTGTATTACAGATTTATTGAAGTAGCACATATTCATTTTATGTATAAGGGGTTTTTTTTTTTTTTAAATGTTATTGGTCCATGTGGCCTGCCATGTGGACTGTGTGATTTTGGGTGTGTACGTATTGGCTCCTCTCCCCTAATACGTAAGAGGGAGTCCTAACATGTGATGGGACATGCACTCATTGGGGCCCACACCTATATGCCGGTCCTCCACAATGTAAAGAAAAATTCATCCATAGATAGGCTTCATCACATCAAACATAAATCAGATATAAAATTGATGTAGCATAACACAAAATAAATAGCACTAACATATTTATCTATGACACAAAAACAACATCAGTTTATTAAGTGATAGAAAAGATGACAAAACCTAAAAAAATATTAACCCACATTTTTTTTTGGTTAATGAAATAGAGAACACAACCTAACTCAATGATAATGACCTATGATAATATGATAAGAAGAATCAATGATAATGCATAACCTATGAGAATACGAAAATCAGAATCAATGATAATGCAAAACCTATGAGAAAACAATAAGGAGAGTGAATGATAAAAGATAAGCTATGAGATTACGATAAGCAGAGTGAATGATAATAGTAAGGATATTGTTTTCACTATGTACCTGAGCTAGAGGATTACTTGGTTGATTGTGATAATGAATTTTAGGTGAGAATAAGAGATTGGATGAGACTATCATTGAAACATGTTATAATGTTTAATCTAAATTGGGATACCCAAGGCATGAATAAGGATGAGTCTGATTCAATGGATAAAATATACTTCAATCATCTATAAATGATGTTCATTCTTGCTATCAATTTGAATAATAATAATGTTAAACAAACATAGATGGGAGAACAATAGTTGCACTAAAGAGGAAAAATGAAATGGATACTAAAAGGACAATGTAGAAATAATATTCTAAGGAAAAAACTATAGATAGGATCCTCTTCATAGCTTTTATTTCTATCACATATGAGAATTGAGACCTATATGCTATGGGATCATATCCTTCTTTAATGAATCTCTAGTGGCCCTTATGGTTTTTTGGGGCTTTGTGGTGCTATGTATGTCTAGTTGGTGTAGACATCTTCTCTTTTTTTCCCCCAATTTACTTCCTATGGAGAATAGTTACTAGGCTTTAGTAAGATAGTTGTCTAGAGGTATTGAGACACCAATATTTTTGGTTTTCAAGTGTTTCTCTCCTCTATTTGTTTTTGTTTGGGAGGTGGGGGATCAATTTTAAACTCCCATTTAACATTCTTTCACAAAAAATATCTATATTTTTCTTTTATCTCCTATCTTTATGTGAACTCAAATATTAATATTTTTTAGCTTGTATTGATTACTTTTAAGTTGTCATCACTTACTCTTGGTTCTTTCAATTATAACAGGTCTACTTAGCTTAGCTATGTTGAGTGCATTTTGGCTATGATTTCAGCATCATAGGATGTTAATATAATTGGATTTTTAGTGTTTCTCTCCTCTATTTGTTTTTGTTTGGGAGGTGGGGGTTCCATTTTAAACTCCCATTTAACATTATTTCACAAAAAATATCTCTATTTTTCTTTTATCTCCTACCTCTATGTGAACTCAAATATTAATATTTTTTAAGGTTGTATTAATTACCTATAATTTTCCATCACTTACTCTTGCTTATTTCAATTATAATAGGTCTAGTTAGCTTAGCTATGTTGAGTGCATTTTGGCTATGATTTTGGCATCATAGGATGTCAATATTATAGGATTTTTATTGTTTCTCTCCTCTATTTGTTTTTGTTTGGGAGGTGGCTGATCAATGATAACAATAATTTATGAGCTACATTAATTAAGAAATGCCTATTGTAAAACCATAAATCAAAATACAGTCATTTGACTATAAATGATAATAGTAGCTTAAAATCAAAATCCATTAAAAATGAGCTGAAAGTTCAAATTACCAACTAGAGTCCAGGGTTTGTATGCACCTTTAATTGCTATTTTTAGATGATTTTTTTCCTAGTGAATATTCTTTTTGGCAATTTGGATCTACTCATTATGTCTTGACACTAATGACTAATGAGCTATTGATGGTAAATTCTTATCAAATTCTTTAAAAACTTGTATAGCAATATGTTCTACGAATAAGTGAAACTATTTTAAAAATCAAATCTGAACCAACACAACATTGCAATGCTGATATAACAACAGTTTTGTAATGCTTATACCCATTATATGAGCATAAGAAAGTAAGCATCATATTAGACTGTTGTTACAGAAATCCACCTGGCCAATATCTCTATATGTATAAATAGAGATTGTGAAGGTCTTGCAGAGCAAGTTCATCAATGAAGACCAAAAAATGTATGATGAAGAAATTGACAAGCCTGCATGAGCTCGAACATCCAATTTAAATGAGGAACTTGGCCAAGTTGACACTATAATTTCTAATAAAACTGGTACATTGACTTGTAATTCAATGGAGTTCTTGAAGTGTTCCATTGTAGGTATTGCATATGGTCGAGGTTTGACAGAGGTGGAAATAGTAATGACATAGACATAGACATAGACATAGACATAGACATAGACATATACATATACATATACATATACATAGACATAGACATAGACATAGACATAGTCACATAGACATAGACATAGACATAGACATAGACATAGACATAGACATAGACATAGACATAGACCTACACATAGTCACATACACATAGACATAGACATAAACATAGACCTACACATAGTCACATACACATAGACAAGGAGAAGACGATGACAACTCACTCTTCAAGAAGTGTAACTTCCTAGGAATGAAGCAACACCTCATTGTCCAAAAAGAGAAGTGTAAATCCTAAGGAAAAGCTCACTCCAAAAAGGACAAGGATAACTAAACCTAAGTAAAAAAATTACATAAGTAAGATTAACTTATGGGATGATAAATGCATAACTACACAAACTAAACACATTTTGAAAAAATTGGAAAATTACACAGAAAACATTGATTTATGCTTCCAAGTATTCCAACTTCAAGAAATATTCCATGAAATGAAAGGATTTTTCTCCAAGGAGAGTTTTAGCATGAGATTGGTTGATATCAGCAATTTGTTTTGGAAGAGAGAAACTAAGAAGGAAAAAAAATTAAGGATATAAATAATAGGGCATAGAAAACTCGTAAATGCATAATTACACAAACCAAACTTTTGGAAAAACTTGGAAAATTACACAAAAAACACCAATTTATGATTAATCACAATTTTTTCTTGAGCAATGCTCCTATAGTTTCCACATTTTTTTAAGAACTATATGCTCTCAAGCATTCTGAATTCAATAAATATTCAATGATAATGCAGAACGTATGAGAATACGATAAACAGAGTGAATGATAATGCAGAACCTATGAGAAAACAATAAGAAAAGTGAATGATAATACAGAACCTATGAGATTATGCTAAGCAAAGTCAATGATAATGCAAAACCTATGAGAATACGATATGCAAATTCAATGTCAATGCAAAACCTATGAGAATAGGATAACTCTAAACTATGACTGTAAAATTTGCAAAATAAACCCTACCGAAACATAAATGCTAAACTATGCGTGCTATATTCTCAAAATAAACCCTACTGAAAGAGAAATGCCAAAATATGAGTGTAATATTTGTAATATAAACCCTACAGAGAAAAACCCATATAAAGATAAATACAACTTCATTTATGGCATGGAAACAACGAACATTATTACATGTCGAAAGAAGAAAACAACCCCAAAAATTTCAATGGTGGGGAAACAACCAACTGCATTATTATATTTTATATAAATAGAGCGATGCTTGAACAAAATATTAATTTCCAAAGATTTAGTGTGTTTATGAACACAAATAGGGCAGTGTTCATAAACACTAAACTTCAACAAAATAAACAAAATCTACAACACCAAAAAACCAATAAAACAAAGAAAAATTGCAAACATCACATAAACAAAAGAATAATGGCAAGCCGTAGTGAGCAAGATCACCTGGGTCGAACACGTGATGAACCCCTTCGTTGCTTGCGGTGACCTTAATGGCGGCGAGGAACCCGTTCATGGCAGCGAGGAACCCGTTCATTGCTTGCATGGTGGAAGTGGAGTTGTTGGTGACGTTCGGTAACTGGTGTCTACCCATCTCCGTATCAGCTTCTACCAAAACACGATATGGTCTCCGAGCATCGCAAGTTGTGGTGAGACAACGAAGGTTGCAAATGACGAAACGAGTAGGTATCGACGAGCAAGTGAAGACATAATATTTACTTGCTAAAATGAAAGGTTGAAAACATGACAAGAAGAGTGAGGCACAGAGAGCATTCAATGCAGTTCGGTTCGGAATAAACGTGGGGTGGCATGGAGCTTAGGAGAGGTGACAAAATTTACACCCGACAGTCGATAGGAATAGGAAGTGGCGATGAGTAATAAATGCGATGTAGTGGATTCTTAGGGTGGTGGACTGGGAGGAGTTGACGTGGCAAGGCTATCACCTTCGGATGTCGAGCCACACAGGTAGTGGCACCCGAGGTGCGTCTGTGTCGGTCGACGGGTCTTTTTTCCATTTTTTTCCAAGCATGGACAAATTTGGACCTTCCACATGGTAAAATATTTTAAAATAAAAATAAAATAAATTTTATTTGTTTAATTTACATTTTTGTCTAATGGGTTTTTTTTTAAAAATGCTATTGGTCCACGTGGCTTGCCAATTGGACCGTGCGATTTTGGGTGCTTACGTATTGACTCCTCTCCCCTAGTATCTTTTCCCTTCATCCAAGTAGAAATTATGAGCCTGCAGCCAAGATGTGACATGCCCAAAGCAGTCTTATAGCCTAGCAATAGCAAGTGGTTAGCAATTAACTATTTTGAGTTCTTTAATTTATGTTATCATGCTCAATTTTTTTTTTAAGAAACCCCTACAAGAGAGGAACAACTAGCCTACATCCCATCAAGATGTTTTTTCCATCCAACTTCATGGTGTGATCCCATTGAATCACAACATTGGTGGAAGGCTCCAAGTTGTAGCTTTTCACACAATCCAGAGCTATTATCTGGAGAGGTTTCCTTGGGTCTATAGGATCGACATCGTAGAGAAGAGAATAATGGCTTCATTCGAACATGAACAAGGGATGCTAATGTAGGAAAGGAAGTCATTATAGAGTAAGGTATTTCAAAATAAAGGGATTAAAATATAGATGCATTTGAAGCACAATCCGCTAGCCCACTATTTTCTTGCATGAGTATGTTATGATTTTAAATGGATCAATATTTTGTTTTTATAAAATTATAATTTTCCTTTCCTAATAAAAGATAAGGCAATTATTGGAGTCTATTATTGATCTGTTTGAAGTAATGGGTTGATTACCGAAAGGTTCTAGATAGGGAAATGGATTTAAGATATTCAAAATTAGCATATTTTCTTGCCTTTGCCTATTGTTGTTATCTTTTCCTTATGTTCGTGATTGGGGAAAAAGGGTTTTATGAGAATTTGAGCTAGCCCTGTTATCGTGCCTTTGATTTTGTTAATGTTACCTATTGAATGAGTATGGGTTTAAGAAATCCAAATGTTAGATTTGATTAATGACTTGAATGCTTTGTTAGCTATTTTGTCAAGTTGCATTGTGGGATTTGGGATTAAGTGTTAGTCCAAAATTGTAAGTCTTCCAGAAGAACTTAGAGGATCTTAGAGGGTTGTCGATTCATTATGTCAACCAATTGTTTTTTCCCTTGGGTAGTGCATGGTGTCTTTTCAGTATTTACTCGGTTTCCATGAACGGGGATGTTTTGTACCTCCTATGAAAGGAGTGGACTATGTGTTTGTTGCCTCCAAGATGTTTGGAGTGAATTTTATTAATTGTTTCCTCCTTGTGTTGGAGTGGTTATGATGCCTAGGTTGTATGCACTTGTGTTTCCCTTGGAGTATGGTTTTTATGGTGTGTTGTCCATTAGAAGAGTGGCTTCTGTTAGGCGTCGGAGCCCAAAGAGGTAAACTGGGTAACCTTCATAAGTTATTTAAACAAGTGATAATTAAAGTAATGTACTTAGAAGATTAAGACTAACTTCTTACTAATCAAGATAATTTTACCTCACTCGTAGACACAAGGGCTCATTTAGACTTGGGATGAGTGGGAAGGCTTGGAATGGCAAGGTCAACTATTTTGTCCTCATGAGAGATAGTTGATTCCGCATGAGTGAGTATGAGGGCCGGGATTTGGTTGAGGTCACCAGGATTACAAGAGCCTATGAAGAATTCCCAGAGGAGATCTCATGACTACTATGCGATGACACTCTTTCTAGGACAACAATTGTTTATTGTTTTATGTGTATGGTTCTCTAAACATACTTGATCTATTTTATGTCTGGAAGCAATGTGACCTATGTTAGTAATGTGAAAGTTATACTTGAGTTGTACTTGTATTGAGAATTTAGTTGATTATGTCAGTATGTGTTAGTATGAGTCTGCCTTTGGTTAGAGGTAGTAGATCCCTTTTTCATGTTACTTTGTTACTAATGTAACACCCCTCCGTTTTTCTTTCTGGGTTGGACAGTGTGTCCTTTTTTTTTTTGATTTATATTTCTAGCTATTCAGATACTTTATCTTGTGTGTGTATTGGGTCGCTATTCATAGAGTGATGAACTATATTATGTGATGTGATTTGATTTATCTGATGTTTTAGTTTACATGCTTTAATTGGTGTAAATATGTTAGTTGATATAACATGTAATTACTTATGAGATTAATGGAATTATGATGGAAGTGTCAATCTTTGATGAGTGTATTGGTGAAGAGGATGGTTTCGCATCACTCGCTTGTGAGGGCCTTGCAAATCCGTGATTTCTTCTTCATGGTGTGTATTATATGCTGGATATACTGTATTATGTTGTTTACTTGGTTTCAGGTTGTAGGTACATGGCATCGACTCCACCTGGTTTCACAGGTTTGAGCGTGTCGATCCAATGGTTAAGTTGAACAAGAGATAGTAGCTAGGTAACATGTGTAGAGTCTACACCCTAGCCTTAGTGTGTCGTCAGTCCTGTTTATTGATTCATGTTTACCTTATTTAATGTTATTTGATTTTGTTAGATGCATTATTATTAAATCAAGGTTTAGAATAATTGCATTGGAAAAAGTAGTGATTATGTTATATTAAATTAAAATTATGTTTTGATGTTATATTTAAAGTTGATAATGAAATTTAATTTAGTTAAATTTTAATTTATTTAATTAATTAAATTTTAATCTCAAAAGGGTTGAATTTGGTTATTAAATAATTAAAATTAATTAATTAAGTTTATTGGATTAAATAAAATTAAATCAAAATAAATTGAAAGATAATTAAAAATTACATTTTGAAATTGAAAGGAATTGAAATTGCATTTTATATTCAAAGCGTGTTTTTGGAGACTTGGTTGGTGGTTGCTTCACCATATTGTCTTGGTTGGATTGACAGTGTACTTGGTTGAGTTGTATATGGCACGGGTTGTTGTTATTTATGTGTTGAGGTATGGAGTGGTTCAGTTTGGAACCCTTGGTTACGTGTGATTGTATGGAGTTTGCACTTGCGGGTTTTTGTAGGCTTCCAGGAGTAAGCCTAACCCTTAGGGGGGAGAATGTAACACCCCTCCGTTTTGCTTTCTGGGTTGGACAGTGTGTCCTTGTTTTGTTTGATTTATATTTTTGGATATTCAGATACTTTATCTTGTGTTTGTATTGGGTCTCTATTCATAGAGCGACGAACTATATTATGTGATGTGATTTGATTTATCTGATGCTTTAGTTTACATGATTTAATTGGTGTAAATATGTTAGTTGATATAACATGTAATTACTTATGAGATTAATGGAATTATGATGGAAGTGTTAGTCTTTGATGAGTGTATTGGTGAAGAGGACAGTTTCGCATCACTCGCTTGCAAGCGCCCTGCGAATCCATGATTTCTTCTTCACGGTGTGTATTATATGCTAGATATACTGTATTATGTTGTTTACTTGGTTTCAGGTTGCAAGTACATGACATTGACTCCACCTGGTTTCACAGGTTTGAGCATGTTGATCCAATAGTTAAGTTGAATGGGAGATAGTAGCTAGGTAACATGTGTCAAGTCTATGCCCTAGCCTTAGTGTGTCGTCAGTCCTATTTATTGAGTCATGTTTACCTTATTTAATGTTATTTGATTCTGTTAGATGCATTATTATTAAATCAAGGTTTAGAGTAATTGCATTGGAAAAAGTAGTGATTATGTTATATTAAATTAAAATTATGCTTTGATTTTATATTTAAAGTTGATAATGAAATTTAATTTAGTTAAATTTTAATTTATTTAATTAATTAAATTTTAATCTCAAAAGGGTTGAATTTGGTTATTAAATAATTAAAATTAATTAATTAATTTTATTGGATTAAATTAAATTAAATCAAAATAAATTGAAAGATAATTGAAAATTATATTTTGAAATTGAAAGAAATTGAAATTGCATTTTATATTCAAAGTGTGTTTTTTGAAAATGGAATTAGGTTAATATTGTAATTGTCAATATTGCATGCAAAGGATTAGATTTGGTTGTCTAAGATATTTTGATTGAATAGGGTCGCGTGTGGGGCATTACATATATACATATGCATTTTAGACATACGCAATGAATGTATTTATAATAGTAATGTATGTATATATTTTAATCCATCCAAACCATAACTTGTTTTGAATGTAAAATATGCTCATTAAGCTTTCCTTTATGGGAAACATGTTTAAATTCCCTTAAATTTGCTTGCATCTACTCTAATATATTATTCACATACCACTAAGGATCCACTTGGAATTAGGCTCACAGAAATATCATTGTTAAAAACAAGCAGATTTCCATGATGATTAAATTTATAAATATTTTAAACAACTTTTAGGAACTTAGATAACCTATCATTTGAATGGGTCAATTTCAGAGCAATGCACACCCCTTTTTTAATTTTTCTTTACTCCACATATAGTTTTAACACACAATTTTAAAATCTCTTGCTTCATTTAAATATGAATGAATAAAACATTATTCTCCCTACAAGTTTTATATTGAGCGATTCTCGTATACAAGCTTATAAGGCAGTTTTTTTTTTTTAAAGTTTTCATTCCTATATGACACAAAAATTTTAATATAAAAAAAATTACTCTAATAACTTAATGGATAACATGCCAAAGGATGAGGACAAGCTCTTTTATAACACAATCAAATTTTCATCTAATAAAAACATGAAATAATTCTTAAGATCTCATCCAAAACATACTCATGGTCCCCAAAAGAGGTTTGTCAATGGAGAGGAAAAACACCAAATAAAATTTCCCCTTGTAATTCCTTTCTTGAACATAAATGAAATTCATTTCTTTACACTTATGATATTACAATAATATTGAGTAATAAACAATTAGTTCTACATGCCAGGGAATCTTAGGCTTTCTCTCCACCCTATCATTATGGCATCATGGAGCCTCGTGGGCTCTAGTCATACCCTCGAGCAAGAATATTTAAACCCCCAGGTGATGAATGTGATATTCTCAATCTTCTATGAAAGGGATGAAAATAACACAACATTCATATTACATGTATATAAAATCTCCACTCACCATAATAAACAAGGGAAGATGGGAATAGTGATACTTATCTCTTTGCTTGAGGTGTTGAACTTTAACTCTTCTATCCTTCTCTCCTCTCCAACCCAACCATCTTGATCACTCCCTCTCAACAAGACTCCTCTCCTCTTCTCACTCCTACTATCTTCACTAAAGTTCTCCAAAAGGAGAAGTGGGTAACAACCCACCCATTCTTCCTCTCCAAATATATAGAAGTTTCAAAAATTGCAACCCTTGGATGGGGAGGTGTGGAGTGTACCTCTCTCCATCAATGAAGGTCCTTTCTCCCATTAATGAGAACATTCATTTGGACAACCACTCCATCTTTCCACCCCATCCTCTTCTCAAAATTCGTCACTCTCCATTATGAGAGCTTTTCAGGGGTCAAATCATGTTGTAGGGGCACTATTGTATGCCCACTTGACCCCTACCACTATGGTTTAGACCGTAGGGGTTTTTTTCTTACACTCTAACCAAAAAAATTGACCAACACCTCTCATTAAAATCTCACTCAAGGTTCCATTCGAGTTTCAAACTTAGCTAGAGGTTTCCAAGACCTAATGCCCACTTGCACCTCACATGAGTCACAACTAAGTGCCCTCACAACCTTAGTCTTCCAATTTATTAACTCTACTTGATTTTAGGCCCCAAATGGTGTCAAATTTATATCCTCGTGAAGAAGTATTTTGATTCTCTCTTGATGGTTCTCCCTTTTCATTCTAACATCGTTGCCTTCTTGCACAATACAAACACAGTCATAAGTATCAATTGTGTATCACATTAATCTATTAGTTGAACACTCTAAGCTTTAAATATATAATAATCCATTTAGAATCTCAATTTCAATTCCATGGTATACGAGTGCATTCCACCTTCATAATAGTGACAATAAAACATAATGTCAAAGTGATATGCAAGAATATTTCCAAAAGATCACCTTATTTATTATCCACAATATACTTAATCATCAATTCAAGAAGACATATAAAAAATTATGGTTGTATTAAGTACATATGAGGTGAGGGTATTACATCTAGCATGCACTCATATTTGAAATTTACAACCTTGTTTCATCCAGATCTTCAAGAGTAGATCAAATTTCTCCTTCAAAATCTATTTCAGTCTTCTGAACTGATATCCCAGCTTTCAGGTTCCATTGATTCTAGATCTGGTTCTGGAATAAACGTTTCATTGATTTCTGCAATAGGCCTTATGTGTTCAAGAGAATGAACCTTAGTTTTTAATCTCCTCAAGTCACTTGGCTCTGATACCAATTGTTGAACACAAATATATGCTAAGAGGTGGGGTGAATAAACATATATTAAAACTTAACTAATTTCATTTGCAAATTAACAACTCATCACATTAATTGAAAGGAATGAAAGATAACACATGCATCCTGTATAGACACTAGGATTTTACATGGAAAACCCATTGAGGTAAAAACCATAGTGAGGATTAGCTCACAATATATGTAGCTCACTACTAACAAGAAATTACAATTTTTGAGGCTCACTACCTATGGACTTGCAAACTAAAGTAAACTTCCTTAGAGTAAGATACAATGGACCTGATGAGACTCACTATCTCAGAGTAGGATACATGAATTTTAGAGTAAGAAAATGATTATAAACTACTTTGAAGAAGCATCTAATGCATGTTACTGATGCATTCACTATTTTGCAAATTAGCCCTTTACAATGATTTCAAACACTTCATATTTTTCATTCTTCTCTTTCACTTTATACTTGCAATCATCATCTTCACAAATGAATTTTATCTTCTTTATATATCCTTCACAATAACACAAAACTCCAATTAAGTCAGCTCTAAGATGATCGTTGGTTGAAATAATTGATATTACAAGGGTCGACTCCAAAACACATCCAAGATAAATGAGAACTAGTTGCGGATCATCATACACTATGTTGGCGCCCAAATGCATCACAACATATTCTACAAGACAAGATTAATTGACCAGGATCAACCACAAAGAATGAACCAAGTCATGTCAGCCCAAGTAGTACCAATACCATCAACAATGTCATTGTTCAACTTTACATAGCCAGGGAGATACCAAAATCATTATGCACACAAGATGTAGGCATTATAGATCATGCACAATATTCTTCTAACCTTTTCCTAAAGGAGATACCAAAATCATTATGCAGACTAAGATGTAGGAATTATAGATCATGCACAATATTCATCTAACCTTTTCCTAAAGAATCTGATCATAATATGCTAGCACAAGAGGAGAAACCCACTGAAAGTACAAGAACATAGCATTCCGAATAGACTATCGCTAACTTTTATTCAAAAATTATACTTGTAGACCATTCATCACTTGATAATACTAAGTAGTATGATTTTATCATTGCATAACATATCTACAAAACTGCATGATTACCCCTTTACTTCTAGAGGAATGCAAAACATTCCAGTAAGCCTTCATCAACATAGTATTCTACCAGAGTACAAATTAGAATATTGTTATATGTTGTAGAAGGTGTGATGACTTAATTTCTTGGATATAGAACTTTCATAGCTCAACCATCCCTTTTCTAAAACCACAAGACTAAATCTTTCTTAGTGGAAGAATGTTGATCAACAAATCATGACTCTACCTTAGGGTCTACCCCATGAGAGCCTTAGAAAATTTTTTTGCAACATATATTTTTATGTGTACATAAAACTAAGACTTTATCAATGTAAACATATTATGGACATATTAGGACATGAGTATCATCATAAACATCACACTTAGATATCATACTGATCATTATTCATACATCAAACTGTATTGCTGACTATATCTCTACACTTGCACTATCAACGAAATATATATAGAATTCATCATGCACATCTAACATCAATGAAAACCCATAATAGGCTGACATTAATGAAAACACCTATTGGCAACAAATATTTATTATTGTGCTTTTTTATCAAGTGATTCTTTCCACCATAAATTTAATAATGTATATTTTCCTTTGTTTGAAGGATGATCTTTCTTTAATCTCCTCTATTGTTTCCTCCCAATTTTTACTCTACAACTCTATTTTTCATGCCTTTTGGGGATTTCATGTTTTATTTATGTAGGGGCTACTAAATCCCTCAAATAAAAACCCCAACAACACAAATGAAACAAAGGAATTACAAATTCCAAAAAATCTGTAAGAAGTTTGATTGATTAACTATTCAACTTTTTTCTGTATTTCATGAAATCATTGCCAAAATGAAAATATAACATATAAAACCATATAGGTTGTTGGAAAACCTCACAATTCAGATATGGAGGTCTAATACAACAGTAAATAACATCCACAAATCAGAACTCTTCAATCCACCTTCTTCCTATAGCATCAACTCCTTGAACTTGCAATCTTTGATTGAGAAACACTGAAGCAGTGAACCCGCAATCTTCAAAATTTCTAGCTTCTATCCAAACACTTTCAAACCTACAAAAAAATGGAGTCTTGTTCTCCTTATCCAAGAGCTCTAATACCACTGATGCAAAGGGAAATCATCTTACAATCTGAAACTCACCACAACAACAACTAATTGCACAAAATTGTTTTAAGAAGGAAACATAAAATTCAGCTATCTCTAAAATGAAATGAGATTACAGTATATCAATGGGCTTGCTAGTTACATAATCTTGAATTTTTTGAAGTTACATTCCTCTATGGAATCCGACAGCATCTTGTTATGCCAAACTTAAAATCCTCCAAGACAACTTCTAACAAAGACAAGGCATGAATATATAGAGGTTTGAGGGAGAGAATACCACTATGGTATTCCAAAACAACATGATAAAATACCCCTTGGAAAACCCATGCCCCTTTTAAGGATCAGTCATAAAATATTAAAAATTATCAAATGCTCACATGGCCTTCACATGGGAACCTACACCACGACCAATCAAATTTGGTCAATCTAGTGTACTTCATTATTCTCTTATGGCTCTAATGGTTCCATGAAAGAACATACATTTGTTGAATGAACAAGGAAATTGAGAGGGGGTTGAATGACTTGTAGTAAATTAAAACATCAGAACCCTAAAAAATAATCAGATCCACATGCATTCATTAAACCCTTAATATGTTATAAAGTTTAAACATGAAAACTAGATAACGAAAAATCGAAATAACCAACACCATACACAAGAGAACACCAAATTTACATGGAAAACCCAATGAGGGAAAAAACACAGTGAGGATTAGCTCACAATATAAGTAATTGCAAAACTAGTACAAAGAGACTCACAGCCATAATAAGAAACACTATCCAGAAGGGCTCATAGCCTAGGTTCACTGTCAGAATAAAAATAAGAAAAGAAGATAAGATGTTACATAGAGAACACACTCTCAATACAAAAAATATTCCACCACAATAGCTCCAACAACAATCAAAACCTTAAAGAGAACAAGATACTTCAACTCACTACATTCAACAATCTTGCATTATAGTTCACACTACATTTTGTACCTCTACACTTAATTTCACATCACACTGCACACACACACCCATCATGTCACACCAACTCTCCTTGCATTTATACCATCCACAACTTGAAAAAACATCTTCAAGTTGTCTACACTCTTCTCACACTTTACAAATTCAAATTAGGTCAGCACTAAGCATTCCCATAGTGGATATGAATGAAAGTGGACCAATACAAAACTTAACTGGGACCCAAATCAACTCTCACATTCCATGTTATGCCTTCATTAATATTCAAACATCTTCGAATGTAGTGTAGACACTAGGTTAGTCATTACCCGTGCAAACACCATTAAAATTTTAATTACATGTTTCCTCAATTACAAGGATTATTTTCAAAATACCACACTTCATCATGATCTAGAATATTCTTTTATCCTCTTGAAATCCATCAAACGCCTTTGCAACAACTCACACTATTAGAATGTACACACCCAATACACTCAAACTATACTGCCAAACACTACAACACTAAAATCCATCTTCTGAAGCACCAAACCACAAAACCTCTTGACATAGGCAAGGGATCAACACCATAAACATACTTTCAAAATCACAAGAATTGAAGTACAACTACGAAGATACACAAAGCAAATACATTTCTCCCAGACACCTTTGTAAGCAACACTGCAAAACTAGTTCACACACTAGTGAACATAACTTCCTATGATCATTGATCCAAAAGCCAAAATTATGGATATAAAAACTCTAAACACCTTTAACCAACATATCCAAACCACACAAGTAGATCTTTAACTCAAAATAAATGTGAAGCAAAACCAAAACACCTCTACAAACCATAACACCTCTGCAACACCCCGTTTCCTTATTTTATCAATTTTCTTAGTATCTTGGACATTTGAACCATAAATAGAAGCTTTCCAAACCAACATTAGAGGTTAACATCAGAAAATAAACTAATTAAAACATAATGGAACTAATCAAATCAACAATTTCTTCTCAACCACTACACTACTATCATTAATGACAACACAAGCTTGTTGAAATCAATGACAACACCCTGATACTTGCAATAATCCACCCATTTGTCATTGATGGCAACACAAGATGTGAAAAAAATCATCAAAGACACAAAAAATCTGAACATACTTATTTCCTTTTCTCTTTTCTCCTTCTTGCATAACTAGCTCATTACACTCTCTCTCCCTTTGATACATGCCTTTTTCACATGACTTCTCTCTCTCCCCCTTTGACAAAAATGGAAAAGGATAAAATATTTTGCAATTATCCCCATTTGACATAGAACCAAGATACTTGCAACTTCTCTAAATTCCCCCCTTAGGAGTACACATCAATAAACTTAGCAACCTCTGTGCCATGACAACATAAATTTCATACTCAACAATGTCACTACCTACTCACCCTGAGAGGTAGCCACCAAAATCAATCCAATTAATGAATGAATCTATAGATCCATTAGACTGATGCATCTCTATATTCATCTAGTTCAAATGAGGGGTAATAACCCCCAACTTCTCCTGAAGATACTCAAAATTATCCTTAGGAAGAGCCTTAGTAAATATATTAGCAATATGATCCTTTGTAGGTACATATTCAAGACTTACTTCATTATCCACTACCTTCTCTATCAAAAAGTGATACCTAATTGATCTATGATTTGTTCTTGAATGCATCACTAGATTCTTTGAAATTTTGATTGCACTTTTGATTGAAATAGGTTCATTATACACCACTCTGATATCCTTCAATGTCTATCTCGTTCACAATACCTATGTGTAGCAAGACACTATTGCAATATACTCAACCCTTTGAAGTAGATAAATAAACATAATCTTGTTTCTTACTCAACCATGATACCAATCTACATCCAAGAAAGAATGCACCACCACTAGTACTTTTATTTTAATCAACACAACCAGCCCAATCTGCATTTGTATAAGCACTCAATGTGAAATTATAATCCTTAGGATACCACAAGCCATAATCTAGAGTGACCTTCAAATATCTTAATATCCTCTTCACTGCTGCAACATGTGTCTCTCTAGGATCTTCTTGAAATCTAGCCACAAGAGAAATTACATGCATGATATCTGGTCTAGTAGTAGTTAGGTATAGCAGTCCACCAATCATAGATCTATACTTGCTCTGATCAATCTTAGGGGATTCATCATCCTTAATCATTTTGCAACTAGTAACCCATAAGAGTACATATTGGTTTGGATTCATCAATTCCAAACTTCTTCAACATCTCTTTAACATACTTTGATTGTGAAATGAACGCTATTATCTATTTGATTGATTTGTAGCCCAAGGAATAAATTCATCTTCCCAAACATAGACATATCAAACTCTTTCCGTATCTCTTCTAAAAAATTCCTACACATAACTTCATTTCCTCCAAAGATTATCTCATCAACATATACTACCACTATCAATATTCAATCTTCTTCAATCTTAAAGTAGAGTTTACTGTCTGTGGTACATTGAATCCTTGTTATATCAAATATATATCCAACCTTGCATACCAAGCTCTAGGAGCTTGCTTTGATCCATGAAATTCCTTTTTCTATTTTTAGACCATATTAGGTTTATCTGACAACTGAAATCCTTCCAATTGTTCCATGTAAACTTCTTCTTCCAACTCTCCATTCAAGAAAGTATAATTCACATCCATCTAATAAAATTTAAAGTTCTTATGTGTTGCAAAAGCCAAAAACATCCTGATTGCTTCCATTCTAGCCACCAGAGAAAATGTCTCCTCAAAGTCTATTCCTTAAACTTGTGTATAGCCCTTACACAGAAGCCTCACTTTGTTTCATAGCACTTCTCCATTCTCATTCAACTTGTTTCTAAAATATCCACTTAGTTCCAATATTTTTTTTCCTTTCAGGTCTAGGAACTAGTTCCCAATCTGGATTCTTCTCAATCTACATAAGTTCTTCCATTGCCTTCATCCAATGTTCATATTTTCATGCTTCAATCACTATTTTTGGTTTAGTTTTAGAAAGTAAACATATTTATCTCCGCTTCAGTAACTCTTCTTCTTGTCAACACACCTTTTATTTTGTCTCCAATGATCTATTCTTCGAAATGATTTCTATGCACATACTTAGGGGTCTTAGGGATCTTTTCCAAAGCTTCTTCCTCTTCATTTTGCACTTCTTTTTCCTTAGCTTTTTCTTCTTCTTCTCTGCAAGCAGGTTCATCTAAATATACATTTATCTCAATTGAATTCTCCATTTCTTCATCAACCTTGACACTTGCATTTTCAACAATTCTTCTTAGTCTTTTATTGTAGCATCTATAAGATTTTCTTTTAGTAGAATATCCAAGGAAGATACCCTCATTAGACCTTGCATCAAACTTTCCTATTTTTTCATCATCTCTTCTGATATAGCATTTTCTTCCAAACACTCTAAAGTATTTGACAATAGGAATCCATCAGTACCACAACTCATAGGGAGTCTTTGTATTATTAGATTTTACTTGAATTTTGTTGAATATGTAAACACTAGTATGTATTGCTTCTCTCCAATAGCATTATGGTAGATTAGCTTCTCTCATCATAGTCCTTGTATCTTCTTGAACAATCATGTTTTTCCTTTCAACCACTCCATTTTTTCAAGGGTCCTAGGGGAAAACAAGTGCCTCTTTATGCCATGATTCTCACAAAACATGTTAAATTAATTGGAGGTGAATTATCCACCTCTGTCAAACCTCAAACATTTGATTTTCAAATCCATTTCATTTTCAACCATAGCTTTGAATGCTTTAAATCTATTTACAGCTTCAAATTTCTCTCTAAGAAAAGTAACCCATGTCATTCTAGAATAATCATTAATCAAGAGCATGAAATACATGTCACCTTGAAGACTTCTCACTCTTGTGAAACCACAAAGATCTATGTGTAACAATTCTAAAAATCCAGTAGAAGATTGTTCCTTTCCTTTAAAACTACTTGTTTTTTTCCAAATTGACAATCTCTGCAAACAACATTGATAGGCTTTGTAATCCTCGACAGATCTCTCACTGCTTGAATCAGGCTGATTCTAACTAGGTTATCAAAATTGATGTGGCACATTCTCATGCCATAACCAACTATTATTAACCTGAGTAATAAAACAACGACCATCAACACCTTTGAGATGATAGGTATTTCCATCTATCCTCTTTCTAGTAGTAATTACAGTTTTGGACATTTTTCTGGTCTCACATCCATCATCTTGAAATTTAAGGTTGTAACACATTTGTCCAACACTCAAAATATTATGCCTTAAGCCCTTGACATAGTAAACATCATCAGTATTATTCTTGCCATGAAAACTGATTGAACCTATTCCACAAATCTTAGCACTTGAATCATCTCTAAATTTAACAAGTCTGTCATTATATTTTTCAAGTTTAACAAACTCACTTTTGTGTCCAATTTTGTTATTTGAGTAGCCATTGCCAACAACCCAATATTTTTTATCCTATCTAGCATGAAAAGAAAATACCAAGGTACCTTCAATCTTATCCTTCTTCTCTCAAGCATTTTCCTTCACACATATTTTAGAATTAGCAGAACCAGATTCATCTTTTAAATCCAAAAAAAAGCATTCATTATCATCGAAATCTCCATAATTAGATTCATCATCAGAAATACCAACATCTATTAAAATCTACAAATTCCTCAATAGCAAAAACTTTTTCACTATAAGAATTAGGAAGAGTTCTAAAAAATTTATGTACCACTTTAGGTTCTTTGACTTGTGCACCAAGACCTCTCATTGCACTTACTAGTTCATTAAAATTCTAATGTAACTCGTGATTGTTTCATCATCAGACATTTGCAAAGTCTCAAAATTTTCCTTCAAATTCTATAATTTAGCTTGTTTAACCTTGTAGACATGTAAAATTGACCTAACACTTATCACACACCTTAAATGACATTTTTGCATCATCGACATCATTATCATCAAATATCACTGTATTTCATATTAAAAGCATTAAAAACCATAATTTCCTCTATTATTTGAATAATTTAACATTATTTAATTAATTCTTTTCCATCATTTTTGACCAATTAAATAAATTTAAGTTATTTAATAAGTCTTGAAACCCTAATTTCTCTATTAATTGAATAATTTAACATTATTTAATTAATTCACTTTTTCACCATTTTTGACTATGTTAATAAATTTCATTTATTTAATATAGTCCTAAGGTAACTTTATTCCTCTTGATTAATTAAATAATGTCAATTATTTAATTATTTCACTAATTTACTTTATTCCCCTGAGTTGATTAAATTATTAAAAATAATAATTTAATTATGTCACTTTCCCCTAAATTTGAATAAATGAATTTAATTATTCAAAACATCATCAAAAATCAAATCAAACAAATACCACTTTGTTTGCAAAAGTCAAACTTGATTTGCATGTTCAACTCCAAAAATAATTAATTAATTAAATCAATTAATTAATTATCCTTGCCCACTTTCCTGATTGAGAAAATTATGAACCACCAATTGCTCACTCCATTTCCTAACTGATCAATCTATATTCCTGAAAAATCAATTTGTTCCTCAACCACACTAATTATGCAATCAATTTGCACAAATTATGCCCATCTAAATCCTCTCAACATATTTCAACCATCGATTGAGATAATCTACTATGCAATCCAGAGCATTCATTTCGAAACAAGCAATCTATATAACAAAGCTTATTCCCCTCTTAAATCATATAGAATTCACAAAGCAAAGCACTACACAACTATATTTTGAGCATAATTCATCCAAAAATTCTAGTTCAACCTCTCACATCCTTTGAAGCTTTTACAAAACACGACCATGGATGCTTCATATTAAACTGAACAACCCAACATGGGATGGCAAACTTTCTTTTGTTTTTGAATTCATTATGATATCATAGGATTACATTGTTGTTTTCAATAACTTAGAAAGCTTCATTTCATGAGTAATGGGCATAGATCTTGATTGTTGTATTTGATTTAGATTATTTTATATTCAATTCCATTATCCTATTTATACTTATATATTTCCCCCATACAAATTCTAGCACGCTCGGTGCGACCACGATCCTTAGCACTAATGATTTTTTGAGCTAAATTTGAAGTTGCAGGTTCAAGAAGCGCTCTGGAAAATATTCACATAGGTTCCAAAAATATTTCCCACTTGAATTCATGGTTCTAGCACAATTGACTTGATTTATGGTGCTTCTAACATTTTCCTACACTTCTTCTTTTTGACAAAGGCGCTTCTAACTTTTTCCTGCACTTCTGCTTTAAAAATAGAGGTGCTTTTGAGTTTTTCTAGCACTTTTGCTTTCTGATAGAGGCATCTTTTAAATTTTTTCTCTCACTTTTGCTTGGTTAAGTTTTGTTCGAAAGTTGAATGTTAATTTTTGGTTTCTAATGCTAATAGGTACTTGATTTGATTGTTTGACAGGTGCTAATTATTTGTTTATGTAGGGTTTACGAAAGTATAACTGGTGTTTTATCCAAAAAAATAAACACATTCATTGTAGGGAAGCCGAACAGTCAAAGAATTCTAAATCTTTTAAAGCTTTCATAGAGTTAGAGAATCTCAAATCGATGCTCTAAAATGAACATTCTCAAAGTTTTTTAGATTAGAAAATCCTTTCAAATCATTGCAATAAAAAGAACCCCACAACAAACACTTCATTTTTGGTGCTCTAAAATGAATCTTTTAAAGCTTTCATATGTTAGAGAGTTTCAAATTGGTGCTTAAAAAGAACCCCACATATGAATATTTTGGTTTTGGTGCTCTAAAAATGAACATTCACAAAGCTCTAAGGAAATGTTTTGATTTTTTTGACCAAAGTGATTTCATTTTGTTGACGAACACTCAAATTCATTATGTTGACCAAATAAGACAAGGATCTAGAAAATACTCAATTTTAGGCTTAAAAATGAACAAATCAATTTCTTGTCTTGCACATTATGATATCTTTGTCTGAAGTCCAAAACATTTCACTTTGGTGCAATTAAAAATAAAAATTCTATGTTATTTACACTTTATTTTATGGATAGCACCACTCGAGGTGCTTAAAAAGAATCAAATTTCAATGAAGTGTATGTCATGTATTCTGTTTTTGGAAAGCTAGGTTTCTATACTCTCCTCTTGCACCTTTCAACAATCTTGATTGATGAAAAACATCTTGAGTTTCACACATGTATTTTCATTTCAAAGTATACCTTTAGAGGGCCTGCCTATTGAGACACATCTCATGTTGGAGAACTCAAGGAAGACCCAAGTGGTACCTTCATTTTGGTCCACTATATAAATAATTGTGAGTGAGGAAAGTTAATCACTCACCTGGTATGAATGTTCTATGCTGATGAAAATCTCCCCTAGTATCTGTGTGATACATAAAAACCTGAAAGGGATGGGAGGCCTCTTAATTGAGTGAATCTTTGTATGTATAGACACTGGTTATCCTGAAACAATGATTAAAAACCTATGTTCAATAGTGGCCATCCAAGTCCAAATTTGAAGCATATTTTAAAGTAGTGAATTGGAATAACATCGTTCCAAGAAGTTACTTACCATGTTTAGTTTTTGGTTGAGGCAATAAAGAAAATAGGGAAGGGACTCTATTGCTTAGCATTGCAAGATGATACATTTCCTTGACATAGCCTATTTGTCCATTCCATGTTCATGGATTAATCATCTCTTAGGGGATGATTGGTAAGCCTACCGAGAAATGCATACCCACTTGAGCTAGGATTGTGAATGCTTGTGAGTCAGTTCAAACACATTGCATGATTCCAAAACAACTCAAAAAAACATCAACATATTCATAAAAATCTCAAACACATTAAGGTTAGTGTGAATAATTTGAAAAGAGCCCTATGTTTGCACTCCCTAAAAGATATCCTAAAAAATATCTTTGAAAGGTTTCCAAACATTTAGGCTTAGATTTCAATTCATATTAAATCTAAAGTTAACATTGGAAAACTAGAGATTTTTTGTGGTATGTTAATTTTCACTTGGTGGAAAGAAACATACCTTTAAAAGTTGTAGAAGTTTAGAGCCAAAATGAGTGTTTGTTGTAAAAAGATTCATGTCATTCGATATGTTTTTAGCTGTATCACTTGTCATATCTCAAAACAAATAGAGCACTTGAAGAAACCGCAAAAATCATCCAAGCTGCTGCCAAATACTGAAACTGGAAAAAAATCTACACAAAGACTGCTTTTTCTACTATTTCTATCGCACTTAACCAAAAATTGGTCGCACTTACCAAAAATAGATCACTTTTTCTCTCTATCCCTTAATAACTACTGATGAAAATCCATTTCTTTTTACAAACTTACCACACTTTCTCTAAAACTAGCCGCACTTGATCTTTTTGTGCTACATTTGACAAAAATTTCCCAACGCATTTGTAAAAAATCTGGCCACAGTTGCCCAAAAAGCTTGCTTTTGACTATGCAAATCACCAAATTTGAAAGAATACCCACAAAGTCCGCACTTGAAATTTCTATTCACACATGATGTTGAAAACTTAGAACAATTGACAAAAACCTGGTCCTAGTTGACAAAATCTATCAGTTTTGCTCAAAACTGGCCGCTTTTGCCTCAGACCTATCACTTTTACTCTATGCCCTATTGAAAATCAAAAAAATCATCCGAAGATGGTTACAAGATTCTTGTTCAAACAAAATAATTAGAATCCCAGATACATCATATAGTCCTCCATCCATCTTCAAACTCTGTCCTACTTTTGGAAATCAAAATCAAAACAAAAAAAACTTGGATTATTACCTCACCTACACTTCTAAGATATCAACATTTTCTTGAACCTCAAGGCTAGTTCACGTAATCTTTTCCACAACATATCCTCTAGAAGAAGAAGTGAAATATAGATCCAAACCTTTTAGTATTTTGATTTCCAAGAATAGTGTCATTCTGAAGCATCACTCAAAACTTAGGGTCTTGAGAATCACAACAACCATATCAAAACACCAACACTTCCACCTTATGACCATTTGGCATCTAGTTACTCTAGTTCAACAACCAAACCTTACACCAACTATCATACAACCAAACTTTGAACTGATTGAAAGAGAACAAACAAACATAGTTAGTAGTTTGAGGAGCTTCATATTCGAGACAAAAGAAACACCAAACTAGTGGAGAAATACAACAAACATCTTAGATAAAAAGGAGGAGAAATTGTATCTCACATCTGAGAGACCCGTATTACCACTCCCTGCATGGAAACAGGTATCCATCCTTCATGATCTTAGGAAAGATGAAAATCCTTAAACAAAAGTCTAGTTTTCACCTGTTAAAGAAGTTTCGTAGTCAAAAGTTTATCAAGGGACATATATTCAAATGTTACTACAACCGAGAAATCTCACTAAGAAACTTTTATACATGATTTTTAATGGGTGAACCAGACCTAAATCTCAATAGAAAAACCAAAAAACAAATGCAATTTTATTTTCCTTAAAACATAAAATCCAAAAAACAAAAGCATTCTTTTCCATAGTTAGGAGTGACAAAATGTTCACAAAAGTGGGGAATTTGTTTATGACAACTACAAGATCGTAACATAAAAAGAACATGGAAGAAAAAAAAAAAATACTAGTGTACCACCAACAAACACCACAAACTTCAACGCATCACCTAGTGAGGGAGAAGTGATTCATAGACAACAAGAAGTAATGGAGAGAGAAAATAAGAACCCAAGGGATATGGTCATAGAGGAGGTGGATAGTGATGAGGAAATAAATAATGAAGAATTTTTCCATTCTAACAATCCCAAAATGCTCAAATTGATGGAAAAAATCCTAAGGAAGGATCCAAATACTTACTTCTTCAAGTTAACTCAAAGTGGTGCTAAATTTCCAATAGAATTTGACATATAAGCTCTTAAAGATCCTCATCTCATTCCCTTAGGAGATAACTCAGTCGTGAGAGAGATACCTAAACCCTTGGAAATTCCAAATATGCCACCGATCTTCTCGAAAGGAAACGATCAACCAGTGGAAAAACCTTTGTATAGAAATCCAACTCAAATTGAACAAGTGGAGATGGCCCAACAATACCAAGGAGTTCCATTCCAATATGTACCACAAGACAAAAATCCGTGAATAGGATAATACATGCCTCAGAACACCTCATATATTGACCCTTCCCAAAGTGTACAAACCCAACAAAGGAAATTCCCACAATAGTACCATCAACAAGGTGGTCCAAATGGTCCCCTTCTACCACAGTGCCAACAACAAGGTGAGTCACATGGTCCCCTTCCACCACAATACCAACAAAAATGTGGGTCACATGGTACCCTTCCCAATTAGCAACACCATCAACAAGGTGTTCCACAAGGTATCCTTTATAGTCAATAATGTGGGCCACATGGTCCCCTTCTCAATCAATAGTACCATCAACAAGGTGTGCCATAGGGTACCCTTCCCAATTCATCCCACCAACAAGGTAACCCACCAAAGCACCACCAAGGTAACCTTTAGTACAATTCATCCCACCAACAAGGAAACCCGCTAACATACCACCAGGGTAACCTTCAGTATAGTTCATCCCACCAACAAGGTAACCCGCCAACACACCATCAAGGAAACCTTCAATATAGTTCACCCCCAACAATAAGGTGTGACATAGGGTACCCTTCCTAATTCATCCCACCAACAAGGTAACTCACCAACACACCATCAAGGAATCATTCAGTACAATTTTCCCCAACAACAAGGTGTGCCATAGGGTACCCTTCTCAATCCATCCCACCAACATGGTAACCCACCAACACACCATCAAGGAAACCTTCAATATAGTTTTCCCAACAACAAGGTGTGCCACATGGTACCCTTCCCAATTCGTCCCACGAACAAGGTAAGCTGCCAACATACCATCAAGGAAACCTTTAGTACAACTTGCCTCCACAACAAGGTGTACCGCTAATGCACTACCAAGGTACCCGTCCTCCTTACATCCAACAAAGAGCAAACCCTCCTTACATTCAACAAGGATCCAATCCTCCTTACATCCAACAAATAGTTAACTCTCCTTCCAACGATCATGGTTACCAAGGTCCTATACCTCCGCAATACCCAAGTTATGACCAAAACATGGTAGGACAACAAGGTTACTACACACAGGATCCCCAAATGAATGTACAAAAAATAAAAATAGAAATACAACTACAAGCAATGAATCATAGAATATCAGCTATGTATAGAGGTAAACCAATGAAGACTTATACCCTTGAAGACATATGTCCCTTTCCTTTTGATCATTCCATCACTATGCTTTCTTTTTCAAAAACCTTCGAGATACCAAAGTTTGACAAATACAAAGAAAAGGGATATCCAATAGAACACGTGAGAGATTTCTTGGTAGCATACATGAAATCACAAAAAAAATGACTCATATCTAATGAGAATCTTCCCATATAGTATTACTAGCCATGCCATGGAATGGTTCACCCATTTACCACTAGGAATTAAAAGCTTTGATGAACTATCTACCAAATTCATAACCCACTTCTCATTCAATATAGAACAAGACATCACCATAACAGATTTATCCAAGATTCAATAGAGTCAAGGAGAACCCTTTACCTCCTACCTACAAATATGGAGACATAAGGCTAGTCGATGTAAATGGCCTATTCCTAACAGGGAACTAGTGAAAATATTTGTTTCCAATGTTCAAGAAAAGTCAACTACTAGCTTACCATGTGTCCCACAAAATTTGAGGAGGCCATTGAGAAGGGACTTCACATAGAAAGGGACCTAGTAGCAAGAGGAGTGATCAAGCTAAACAACCCAAGAGATAGTTCTTCCAACTCAAATGAGAAACCTAAAAGTTGGGCCAAGAATAAAATTGTTACAAATGATGTGGTAGTCGATGCTAGAGCAACATGGAATGTACAAAATCCTAGTGTACTTCAAAAAAAATATCAAGTGGCACAAACAAGCTATGATCCTAATAATACACAAAACAATCAACTTACCTACCCCAAAAAAAATCAAGTATTCAACCAACAAAAAAATCAGGGAGGGCAATAGAGGCAATACGATCAACCAAGAAGGAAGTTCATAGTATTAGGAGAGTCACTTGAGATGGTCATGCGTAAACTAGTGAAACAAAAACTCATCAAGGTTAATAATCACCCAAACTATGAAGAGCCAAGCTTCAAAACACCATGGTACAATGAGAACAATTTATGCGAGTTCCATAAAATCAAAGGAGATACCACAAACAAGTGCATGAGACTCAAGCACATCATATAAGACTTGATAGACAAAGGAGAAGCGGATGTCGAACATCATCTTGGAAAAAAATACCTCCAAATATACACAAACCCAATTTCAAACCATGCTAAAAGGAAAGAAAAAGGAGAGGACTAAGACTATCACAATGCTAACTACACTTATGGTGACACGGTTCTAGGTACCCTCTCTCAAGCGGATGACACTATGGTAGGTGTAGTAACTATATGAGGTAGAGACAATGATTGTAATGCAACTACTCATCAAGGGAGAGTTACAATACAAGGAGCCCCACCTAAGCCCATGACTAAGTCATCGAGTGGCTACAACATTATGGAATAGTTGAAGAAGACTCTTACCTTAATCTCAATCCTAGAACTACTAAAATTATGACCTACACATAGGAAAATACTGGAAAAATAATTGGAAGGATTGGTCCCTAACGACCTCGATCCTAATTAGTTCCAAGTCATGGTTGGAAAAATTATAGCCAGTCACCATTTGGTATTT
Organism: Sequoiadendron giganteum; assembly: GCA_007115665.2. Classification (NCBI taxonomy): domain Eukaryota; kingdom Viridiplantae; phylum Streptophyta; class Pinopsida; order Cupressales; family Cupressaceae; genus Sequoiadendron; species Sequoiadendron giganteum. Next base: position 405,511,859 of record CM021104.1, read on the forward strand.
TTAGAGAAAGACCTTCCAAAAAATTCATTCCACAACCAAGCTCTGTACACAGAAGTTAGTGTCCACAAGAACATGGTCAAGCAAGTGTTGATAGATAAATTTGAAGGTTTAAACATTTGTACCTTGAAATTTCTGAAAAGGTTGGGGTATTTTGATGATGTGATAGACAAGGAAAAGAGCATTACTATAAGGGCCTATGATGATCTCCAAAAGAATTTAGAAGGGATGGTTAGGCTACCAGTGTAGATAGGACCAACAACTACGGAAACCACATTTCAAGTACTTGACCTTGAGTTACCTTATAACCTCTTACTAGGGTGCCCCTAGATTCATGCATTACAAGAAGTTCCTTCAACCTTCCACTAGTGTCTAAAGTTTCCTCATAGAGGAAACGAGGTGACATTATATGCCGACTCTAAACCCTTCCACTTTTGTGAAAAATTACAGGAGAAGTATAACAAGATCCAATGTATACCCAACAATGACATAGCTTTTTGGTCATTCACATATGTTGACCCTTTCACACTACCATCCACTTCAAGTAAAACCACAACTATTGAGCAAACAAAAATGGAAACCAAGGTCCAAGTACTTGACAAGGGTAATGGAAATTATCACTTCAACCAAGAATTTTGCATTAGCATGCTTCCACCAAAACCCAAGGTTTATGGAGGAATGAAGGAGATCAAATATGTTCAAGAAGTGACAATGGTAGCTAAACCCGCCATTTTCACCAAATGGGGAGATATGAAGGATGAAGAGATATTCAAAGAAGACTTATCATCTATGATCTAAAAAGAGGAATCAAAGGAACCAAAAATGCCACAATCCCTTCTAATTGACCCTAGTAGTAAAGGCTATCGGTTGGCTCAATAAATGGGATACAATGGAATAGGTTGCCTTGGGCTACACAAACAAGGTAGATGGGAACCCATAATAGTGGAACAAAGAAAAAAGAACATGAGACTAGGTTATGATTCAAAAGACATGGTGACTCCAAAAACTAGACATACCTCTTTTAAGAAGCAATCATCTTCTTCTAGCGTTAAGACATTAGATATCTACCACATTATGGACACGATTTACCCATCAAAGACTTATTTGAAAAATTTACCATTGATAGGTTCCTTATCTATCTTCCCAAAACTATTCCCAGTGACTATTTTTATTCCAGAATAGACTCTAATGAGTACGAGTGGGATTCTCCCTCCTTTGTCACCTCAAGTGATGATGACCTATAAACCCAATGGGAGAATGATACCAAATCCATAATGACTGTCTCAACAAACTCGATAAGCTTTATTGATACCAATTGATAACCTACCCCTCTACTACCCACAATTGATAGATTGGGACCAACAACAACATACACCTATTCTAGATCAATTCCCAAATGATGAAGAAATTACAGAGTTCATGGGACTTCGAACTGACATACCAATAGGAGATCACAAAGCATGGTTCATCATGGAACTTGAATAATATGTGTACTTCAGTGGGGAGATTGAGTCTTTTAGTCACAAAAATGAAAAGGATAATAAAGATCAAAATGAGATACCCTAGGGAAAACCACAATGTGGCTCTATCAGATAATAAAAAAAAGAAAATAAAGAATGAATATAAAGGTGAAAACCTCCCAGAGGAACTTGAGGATGGAGGACTCAATCTTCCCATATTTGAATATCAAGAAAAGTCAATTCTCCTAGTAGAAGAAGCAAAATCCATCAATGTTGGCACAACAAAGAACCCAAATATCATGTACCATGTAGCGTCACTTGGTCCTGAAGAGAAAGAAAACTTCACAGCATTCATCAACAATAAAAAGATTAACTTTGCCAAGACCTATGCTGACATGCCTGGACTAGATCCAACATTAGTTGTACATCATTTCGCCATAGTCCCTGGAGAAAAACCTATTGAACAAAAACTAAGGAAAATGCATCCTCAAATAGCACTATTGGTAAAGGTAGAACTAAAGAAGGTACTAGATGTAAGTTTCATCAGGCCTATCGATTACTCAAAATAGATATCAAATCTAGTACCAGTGTCAAAACTCATTGGGGGCATAAGGATTTGCATAGACTTCTAAAACCTGGACAAAGAATGCCCAAAGGATGACTTCCCACTTCCAAGTATTGAAATGATCATGGATATAACAAGAGGGAAAGAGATGCTATCATTAATTGATGGTTTTTCTAGGTATAATCAAATAAAAAATATCCCCTAATGATCAACACAAAATGAAATTTACTTGTTCCCGAGGGACCTTTTGCTGGAATGTAATTCCATTTGGTCTAAAGAACGCAAGAGCGACATATCAAAGAGAAATGATTACCATCTTCAATGGAATGCTACATACAATCATGTAAGACTATGTTGATGATATTCTAGCAAAGTTCATCAAAATGGAAGATCACTTGACCAATCCTGCAAAGGTGTTTAAAAGGCTAGAACAATATAACTTGAGACTTAACCCAAAAAAGTGTGTGTTCGAAGTAACATTTGGAAAGATATTAGGGTACATAGTATCAAGAAAGGGGATTGAAGTAGATCCTACAAAAGTGAAGGCCATATTAGAAATTTCTCCACCAAAACATTAAAACAATTGAGAAGTTTACAGGGAAAGCTACAATCTATTAGGCGATTTATCATGCAACTGGCAGAAAAATGTCACCCTTTCACCCATCTCCTACACAAGGACATCACATTCAAGTGGGATGGGAGATGTGACCAAGCATTCCAAAAATTCAAAGAGTACCTACTTACTCCTATACTCATGCCACCTATTCCAAACAAAGAAATGATACTCTTTGTGTCTACACCACAAGCAGCGTTGGGAGCTCTCCTAGACCAACTAGATGATAATGACAAAAAAAGAGCAGTCTACTACATTAGTCAAACACTCGTGGGCTATGAGTTGAACTAATCGCCCATAGAAAGAGCATGTCTCTCATTTGTATTTGCGACATAGAAATTGAGACACTATATCTTAAACAAAAAAGTAAAGTTGATTTCCAAAATAGACCCACTAAAGTACCTACTAGCAAAAGTAACCTTAATAGGTAGAATTGCTAAATGGTTAATGATTCTGAGTGAATTCAACATAGAGTATGTAGGAAGAGAGAGCCATCAAGGGGAAAACCATAGTATAATAGCTAGTAGAGGCACCAATGGAGGATCATAAGCCTCTCATAGTAGAATTCCCAAATGAGAGTATATTGCTGACATAACAGACGGGCCATTGGACCTTGTATTTTGATGGGTCCCACACTCAACATGGCTCTGGAGCAGGTATTCTATTTCTCACACCACAGGGAGATAGTATACCAAAGGAATATAGAATTTCTTTCCCCTGCAAAAACAATATCTCAAAGTATGAAGCTCTAATCATGGGGCTCAAGATGACTATTGAATGGAGGATAAAAGAACTATAGGTCTTCGAAGAATCTCAATTGTTGATCAGGAAAGTGAATGATGAATACCAAATAAAATATAACAAGCTAATGTTGTATAAAAGGATGGTGGATAGATTCAAGGAATATTTTGTCACAATATCATTTTAATAGATTCCTTGGATCAATAGCAGAGCAACCGATACCATGACAACAATAGGTTCTCTTCTTGACATCCTGCAAAATATTCCAAAGTATGAATTCTTGGTGGAGCATTTAATTGTACCAGTCGCCAATATCCCAAAATCAGAGCTAGTATGTGTTGTTGTTGTAGTTAGGGTAATTTTTTAAGGGAAAATGCATAAAAAAATTATAATAAAACCCTAACAAGCACAATAGAGCACAAACTAGCATGAAAATCAAAATAAGAAAGCAAAGAAAACCGATTTCCAAGCTAGATTTGATTTATCTCCATTGCTCTTCTCCACCTAAATGAGAATGCAAGATTTTGAAGGTTTGATTGTTGATTGCTCATTTTTGTAGCATAATGATAAGATGGCAATGATAGAGGAATAGATAGATAGATGAGAATATTGGAGGAAATTTTGATAGAGTGTGGATACTAGAAGAAGATTGATCTTAAAATGGCTTGTGAAAGGCTTGATTTATAGGAGAAGGTTGATTTGATTCGATGGCCAAGATTAAAATTCAATTGTGTGATGTGTATGAATAGGATTAAAATTTTATTTTAGTGCCTATGATGCACATTAAGTGGGTTATGACATGAGGCTAAAATTAGGATGTGAGGAAATAAGTGGGTTCATTTAATTATTTTGGAGAGAAAATATGCCTATGATGCACAATGAATGGGGCTAATAATAGGATGTGAGTGAGAATCTCATTATTTAAATAATAAAATTATTTAAATTATGTGTGCATGTGAAGAGTTGTAGTCAAGTGACACATGTTGCAATGTGGTAATAAGTGAGGGATTAATTCAAATATTTAATTTGAATTATTTTGAGACATGTGAAGGGGAATTAATTAAATAAATGAGATTTATTTAATTAATTGGGAAGGTGATTAAGTGGAATAAATGGGCTAAGTGGGATAATGTAATGAACTAAGGTAAAATATTATAAGATGTCTTACAAGGTCATGTATCGAATAGGTAATGTTATGACATGGACAATTTTGGGTGTCTACAGTTGTTGGTCCTAATTACCCATGGTACCAAGAGACATTTGATTACATCTAGCATGGTATCATTCCACTTGACCTAACCACCACCCAACAGAAGACCTTTAGCCATAGGACTTCTCTTTTCACAATCCTAGGAGATACTCTATATCATCAAAATTTGGATGGTATGTTACTTTGATGTCTTGGCACAAAAGAAGCACAAATGACCTTAAAAGAGGTACATGAAGGTATTTTTTGGTACCACTCTAGTGGACCTAACCTTGTACAAATGTTTCTTAGAATGGGGTATTATTGGCCCTCCATGGAACAAGAATTTATTCAATATTCTTGAAAATATCGCCAATGCTTGCAACATAGTGACCTCATTCACACACTAGCACAGGAGTTGAGACCCATCACACCACCATGGCCTTTTTAGCAATGGGGATTAGAATTGGTAGGTAAGATTTCTCCTGCTTCCTCTAACAAACATATTTTTATTATTATGACAACTGAGTACTTCACCAAGTGGATAGAAGCAATTCCATTGACCAACATCACCGATAAACAAATATCAAAGTTCATCTTGAACTATCTAATTTATAGGTATGGAATTCCCCAAACAATTATAATAGATAATGGAACCCCATTCAAGAATCAAGAGATCCAAGAACTATGTTCCAAAATTTCTATCCAACATAAATTCTCCATGCCCTATTACCCCTAAGGAAACAATCAGGATGAAGCATCTAAAAAAACCATACTAAAGGTACTAGAGAAGACTATTAATGATGTCGGTTGTGATTGGAAATTGCAAATAAACCCAGCTCTATGGGCTTACCAAACCAGTATCCAAACACCTATAAGGGCTACACATTTCTCCTTGGTCTATGAACCAAAAGTTGTCTTACCTATCGAAGTCAAAATCCCCTCATTGCGAATCTCACTAAAAGGAATGATCAACAATGAAGAGTATCAGGTATCCCAATTAAATGAGTTGGAACTCCTAGATGAAAGGCATTTGAGCATGTTAAATCATCTTCAGGTTTATCAAAATTGACTCAAATGAAGCTATGATAAAAGGATGAAAGATAGAAACTTTTAGGTTGGTGACTTGGTACTCAAAGAGAATCAGAAGATACAACTGAATCAAGATGGAAAAGGTATGTTTGAACCCAATTGGTTAGGCCCATTCATCATCACAACAACCTATGGATCTGGAGCTTATCAGTTGGCTACTCCTGAAGGAGAACCCTTGGATGAACCACTAAACAATAGTCACCTCAAGAAGTTCTATACATGAAGCATGTCGGAATACCCCAAGAAAAAGGGTAAAAAAAATATATATATATTAAAAAATATAAAAAAGAAAAAAACTCAAAAAGCAAGAAAAACAATAAAGATAAAATGAAATGTTCTTCTAGTAAAAACCACTTTGTGGTGCTTCTAGAATAGGTACCATAGTGAAAACCTAGAAAATAGGCACTATGTTTGAATAAGATTTGCATTGCTATCTATCGATACTATCTAAAGCATCCACCCATTCATTCCATAATAAAGCATGTGTCCAACCATGGCTCATTACTAATTTAGGATTGTAGTCTTGTCTCAAAATAGGGGAAGCTTCTCAAAGCTGGTCATGTATTTAGATCCTTGTGCATCCCATCATGGTCAAAAACTATCGAAAATAAAAAACATCTAGAAAACTATCAAAAATAAAAAAATCTAGAAAACAATCAAAATCAAAACAACTTTGGATTATTCCTTCACTGGGTACTCTAAGATATCATTTTCTTAAACCTCATGACTAGTTCAAGTAGATTTCCCACAACATATCATCTAGAAACAGAAGTGGAATATTTATCAATGTTGTTTAAATCCCAAAAATAGTTATTCTTTGAGTCAATTGGTTGAACTACGTGGTCCTGCATGTACAATGTAGGAAAGGATTATCTTTGATCAGCCCCTGAGGCCTTAGGTTAGTCCCCTTAGGTTTCTATCATGCTTTATTTTATCTTAGTAAAAAAAAATCAAAATCCAAAAACATTTGAAAAACATAAAATATCAAAACATGTTCTAACCAAACCAAGCGAACTACGAGCCTTTGCATGTAAAACATAGGAAAGGCTTATCTTTGATGAGCCCCCAAGGCCCTAGGTTAGTCCCCTGAAATTAAAAAAATAAAATCATAAAAATCTTAGAAAATAAAAAGGTCCTAACTCCATCATCACAATCTGTAATAAAATTTTCATCCATAGAAAAAAAATTGTCATCTTCACCCTTTGACAAAACAAACAAACAAACAAATTAAACATCAAAATCTAGAACTTTCAAGAAAAAAATCGCAAAGATTTGATTACTAACAGACTAAAATAAGGGCAAAGTATCAACTACCTATCTTTTGAGAAATCCCCAACAACATCCTGAGATGTGCCTTACCATATCCATTCGTATGATAGACATGCTCAACATCGTATAATATCCCCAACCCAAACAGATATGGCAAGTGATATTGCAAATTTTATTTTATCTTTTTATAGTCTTATCTTTATGATTTATTTTATTGACTCATTCCTAGGATCTCTCGAGGATGTCCATAAATATTTAGAGAAGGAATGAGGGAAATTGAGCTTCATTTCGATTTTCTATTTGTAAGATGTTTTTTTGATACTACCACGATGAATAGTTGCTTTATTGAGTGTATGGAAGTTATTTTGATACAATTTGTGTAGTAGTTGCATGTTAGGTATTTCATACATCTTTGTGTAATTGGTCCGTAAAGTTTTAAATGCAACCCAACCATATATTTAAAAAAAAGTTTTTGTGTGTCTGGTATGAGCAAGAATATTCTTTGTATGTCGATTCAAAGTCTACACAATGGATATAACATCACCCTGGTTATCAATACCCTAGTGCATCATATTCATTTAGCTACATAATTTTTTTTTTTCAAAATGCGAAGTCTCCAAGCAAATAAAAAGCAACCCATCACAACTAAAAACATCAAATTTCTCTCCATCATAAAAAATTCTTCTAACTAACATCCATCTTGCAACACAGATCATTAGTACCATATCCATCTTGTGTCCACAATGTCATCAATATATATCATGATGATAATAAATAAATGAAAACATCATGTCTCATGTAGAGGGCATACATCCATCATATAGATAATAAAATATCATATGAAATAAAATAATGATCAATCCATCCATCCACATAATATGCATACATCAAAAAAGTACAAAAATATGTATAATCATACGTTGTCATCCATAATCATCACATAACACATAATGAGCTGAATCAAAGCATGTAAATCTCATATATATCATCATCAAAAAAGGAGAATGTCATAGTACATCATCATCAATGAATCATGTGTGATAGGATAATACAAAAATATACATATAAAGGAGGCCTCAGCTGGGCCGATGAATATATATAAAATCATGTATGTAATATAAGTCTCTGAATAGTAAACAACATAAAGATAAAAATCAAATACTTCTACCTAGCAAGAGGAGAAAGACTCTAAGGATTAGGCTATAGATCAGATTGTCTCATTGAGCAACTACCTAAATCATCACTTGTCGCAATACTCGGCTCCCCAAACTGCAGATTTCGCTATGCTCTAGAAATAGAGGCCTCATACAAGGTCTGATAGTATGTTGCCTTTTTATAACAACTGATCTAACTCAACATGGAGATTGTCACACTCTATCCTAAGACTATCCCTCTCAGTGGTAATAGCTTGCAATTGTGTCTCAACAACTAAATGATTCCCAATCTCAATATCTCTCTTTGTCCTAAAGCACTCTCTCTCTCATCGAGTTGTGTCTTGTATTACAATGAATGTAACAATCCGTGCCTCCATAGCTTGTTGCTTTAATATCTTGACATCCCTCACAATCATCATTTATTCTAGTTGTACACCTCTATCCCTAGGTGGTGGAGGGGGACCTGGAACCTATCCCTCATTTTGTTGCATTTGATCACCCTATCCATCCTAGGAACTATCTTGTCAAGCCTTATGAAGCTACTCTACAATGACCTTGATACGTTGTATCTCTCCTCAGCAACCTGCGATGCCTACCCTACCCATTGTAGGAGCACCAACAAGAGCTATAAATATCAAAGGAATCTGTCATGCCCACCACATATCATAATTAGGAGTAGTACCCATATCCGCTAAACCCACTGGCCAACCCCATCCAAATGGAGTAAGAGCTCTAAATATAGCAACAACATCTTGATCAGCTTGTAGACCCTAGACACAGACCTCTCTGGTGGTTTGACCAAACCGATCCTCATAGGTATCTAGAAATCGACCCTGTCTCTCTCCAAACTTCTTCCAAAATTTGTCAAGAAGATATCTCTCCAAAAGAGACTACACACAATGTATCAACCATCTAGTTTGTCTGTAGTACACCAACTTCTCTTGTTCATTAGGTCATGCCTCACAATCCATATATGATCTTCATATAAAGCTTAGCATATCATCAAAAACATGACGCTAGTAAGAAATATGTCCAAGAAATGTATAGTGCACAAAATCTCTATAACAATAAGAATATGGATCCCTAGTAGTATGATCTAATATACCATTAGGCTATGTAACTGAGATGTGCTCCTAGGCCCATACATGAAGAAGAGAGACATCGAAAGTAATATATTTTCCACCATGATATGAAACCTCATGCATATTTTTATACAAGTGTGAAAGGAGACATGGACCCCATTCATATCTGGTGTTGTGCTTGAACATCTGGTCTATACAAACTCCCCATCCCATAGGAAACTATGGGCCTCACCTATCAAGAACAACAATCCCCAAAACCAAACCATAGAGAACAAGTGAAATGGGATCAACACTACCAACAAACTCTGATAAGTCTATCTCTGACCGGCGAACAACCAGACGTCTCACACCAAGAATGTGATACAAAGTGTGGGCACCCCATCGAATGAAGTATGTAACAAGCTCTCCGTGAATGGGTATGTGGAAGATCCTCCACACATTGTCAAGAGTAATGGTAGCCTCCCTAGTAGGTAGATGGAAGAATGAGGTCTTTGAATTCCACCTCTCCATAACTACAATCATCATCGCGCTATGACATCTGATGGTGGGCATGTAGCAAATGTACTGTAGCCTGACAACATCTAAAATATCTCGCTCCAATACATTGAAACCAACAATCAAATTGAATAGATCCCACATACATCATTTCCTCGACTAGAGTAGATTAAGGACCACCTACCATCATTCAACCCACGATGTTAAGGATTTTCTCTAGAAACATAGAACAAACCTAAAAACAATGAATAAATTAACTCAGGATTTCAAAAAGTCAAAAGCAAATTTTTTTGTTAAAAGTGCAATTTTTTGTGACAAAAACGAGAGAAACAAGTAGATGCATAGAATTTTCTTGCAAGAGAGAAAAATTGCAAGAGCAAAAAAACTTCAAAAGAACAAATATTTATCAAAAGCCTAAATTTACATCAAGTGTGCACAAAAAAAAGGCAAGCAAATGAAAGCGTAAAATTATAGTAAGTGCACAAATATAGGTCAAAAGTGTTGAAATGCACAAGAAAACCGAGAGGGGGGGTGAATCAATTGTATCTAATTACTTTCACTTATGAGCTTAATCAATTTCACATTTAGTTTAATCTGTTATTAAGTATAAACATGAAATGCAAATAACAAAAAGAAAATACTAAAGACACTAGATTTATGTGGAAAACCCAATGAGGGAAAAACCACGGTGAGGATTAACTGACATTATAATAGTAATGAAAAATCAAATACAAAGGTTCACTGTCCAGAAAGGACTCACTGTTTGGATACAAAGGCTGATGCCTGTAGATAGGACTCACTGTCTAGAAGGAGGCTCACTACCTATAGAAAAAGAAAGATAATATAAAATACACCACAACAAGTTCCACACATTCACAACCCTGATTAAATAATTACAAGCACCATTGACTCACTACTTTCAGGAATCTAACACATTGAAGTACTGCTGCCTTGATCCGGACTTTTGCACACTCTTCTCTTTCACATTTTTTTCACACACTTGTTTTTTTTTTATTCACAACATCTTGACTTGTATTTATACTATCTTCAACCTTAGAAACTTTCTCCAAGGTTGGCTACACATTCTTCATTTTACAAATTCTAACTAGTTCATTGACTCAACATTCCCGCGGTGGATAAGATAGTGAGTGGACCAAATACATACTTAATTAGGACCCAAAAAAACATCTTGGATCAATCATATGCTTCCTTAATTGATGCTTATTATTCATGTAACATGTAGAGACCAGGTCGACCAAACCTAATGAAAACACTAATGAAATTTGAAGTACGTGCATCCACAACAAGATGATGACATGTGGAACACACAACATGCTTCACCATACACTAGAACACCTCTTAGATGCCTTTAAATACATCTGCAATGACTGCAACAATCTTCATACATAGAGCTCTTTCCAAAAGTCCAACCAAACTATGCATACACACATAGTAGCTTTGGAACAAGCCTTCTAAAGCACCAAACCACAAACACTTTTTCCAAAACACAGATAACATCATTATCAACCTTCTTCTAGATCTGTAAAATCTGAGACAAACCACCAGGGGACTATAGAGAAGAAACATTTCTCCCAATCCATAGACAAAGAACATTGCCAGACCAGTTCACACACTGGTGAACATAACTTTCACTTTCCATCATACCAGAAGCTATAACTCAGGATATATTGTCCAATGAGGCCCATAAATAATACTAAAAATCTGCACAAGCATAGGATCAACACATAAGAAATGCAGAGCACATTATTGGAGCACATTCAGAACAAACACACAACTTCATCTTCATTGTTTATTAATTTTCTCAAAAGCACCCTATATCAACACACCTGCAATACCATAAAGATAGCTCCATGTACTCTCAACAATTCTACACTATCTCAACCATACATGTACCACCTACAACACCTGATTCTTTTCTTTGTAACAACTTGAAATTTTTTGACATCAATGCCAACATTAATGACAACACCACCATACTTGAAAAAATCTCCCCCTTTGTCATTGATGGAAACACATGATGTGAAAAACCATGAAAGGCAACATACACACTCTGCTACTTCTTCCTCCTCTTTTTTTAGATTAGACAACCTACACAATGTTTATGAACTCACTTCTCCTTACAAGATTTTCTCTCCCTTTCAGCTTTTTCAGATAGGATTTTTCACATGACTCTCTCTCCCTCTTTGACATCAATGGAAAATATTTTTTTTGCATGAATCTTCAGCCATGTAAAATTTTGATCACTCCCCCTTAGGAGTGCACTTGCATCTCATACTACAACAATGATGCTCTCTATTCTCCCTGAGGAGTAGACCTCAATCATTAGTCCAGACAAATGAATCATCAACATACACAATCACTATCAAAATTCTATTTCCTTCAACTTTGAAATAGAGATTTTTTTCTATGGAGCCTTTGCTAAATCCTTATTGTGTCAAATATTTGTCCAACCTTGCATACCATGCTCTAGGAGCCTCTTTAAGTCCATATAGTGCCTTTTCCAACTTGCAAACCATGTCTGGTTTATTTGATAACTGAAATCCTTCTGGTTGTTCCATGTACACCTCTTCTTCCAATTTTCTATTTAAGAATGCAAACTTAACATCCATCTAGTATACCTTGAAATATTTGTGAGTAGAAAAATCCAAAAACATCTGAATGGCCTCCATTCTTTCCACCAGGGAAAATGTCTCCTCAAAGTATATGCCTTTGACCTATGAATAACCTTTGCATACAAGTCTTTCCTTATTTCTCACTACTTCACCATCTTCATTCAACTTATTCTTGAACACCCATTTTGTACCAATTACATTCTTGTTTACTGGTCTAGGAACCAATTCCCATGTTTGATTCTCCTCTATCTGTTGCGGCTCTTCTTTCATTGCTCTAACCCAATTCTCATCTTTGAATGCTTCACACACTATTTTAGCTTCTATCTTAGAAAGTAAACACAAATTTTCCTCAGTTGCTATCAGTTTTATTCTCATTTTTACATCTTAACTTTTATCTCCAATTATTTGTTCTTCCAAAGATTTTTCTATACATACTTAAGAGTCTTAAGATTAGGTTTTGGAGTATCTTCTTCTTCAATCTATTCTTTATCTTCCTTGTACTATTCTTGTACTTTTCCATAGATAGGATCATCTAGTTCAATTTCACTTCTTTCAATTGGTCTATGCATATCTTCATCAACATTTACATTTGCACTCTCAACCTATTTCTCAGTCTTTTATTGAAGTGTCTATATGTTTTGTTGTTAGTTGAATATCTAAGTAAAATACCTTCATCACATCTTTCATCAAACTTTCCAAGATTCTCATCATCTCTTTTAATGTAACATATGCTTCCAAACACCTTAAACTACTTAACAGTAGGAATCTTACCAGTCCATAGTTCATAAGGGGTCTTTGTGTTGTTACCTCTGATCTGAACTCTGTCAAGAATATAAACAATAGTGTGGATTGATTCTCTCCAATCTATATCAATAAATTTTTCCTCTTTCATCATAGTCCTTGCAGCCACTTGAACAATTCGATTCTTCCTTTCCACAACTCCATTCTACTAAGGAGTTCTAGGAGCAAAAAAGTGTCTCTTTATACCATGCTCTTCACAAAATGCATTAAACTCACCAGAAGTGAATTCTCCACCTCTATCAGACCTTAAACATTTGATTCTCAGGTTCACTTCATTCTCTACCCTTTCCTTTAACACTTTGAATCTATCTAGATCTTGAGCTTTCTCCGTAAGAAAAGTAACTCATGTCATTCTAGATTAATCATCAATCAAGAGCATAAAATACTTATCACCATCAATACTTCCTATTCTTGTGGGACCACAGAGGTTTGTATGAATGCATTCTAGTAGTTCCATAGATGAATGTTCCTTTCCTTTAAAACTATATCTTGTTTTTTTTCCCAATTGACAACTTCTGCAAATAGTATTGGTAGGCTTTGTGATTCTAGCTGGCAGATCCCTAACAACTTATCTTGAACTGATCCTGATCAGATTATCAAAGTTTACATGTCCCATCCTCTAGTTCCATAGCCAACTTTCATTAACTTGAGAAACAAAACACTGACCATCACCACTTTTAAGCTGATAGATGTTTCCATATGTTCTTTTTCCTACAGCTACCACAGTTCTAGACCCTTTTCTAATCTCATAGGTGTTATCTTAAAACACAAGCTTGAATCCTTTGCTACACATTTTTCCAACACTCAAAATATTATGCCTTAATCCCTTAACATAATATACATCATCACTATTGTGTTTTCCATCAAGACTAATTGTTCCTTTTCCAACAATATTTGCACTAGAATCATCTCTAAACATGACTAATCCTCCATCATACTTTTCAAGTTTAGTGAACTTACTTTTATCTCTGATCATATGATTTGAACATTCACTATCAATTGCCCAGTAATATTCATCTTGTCTCGCATGAAAGGCAGTAACTAGAGTACTTTCCATCTCATCCTTTTTGCTTTCCAAACCACATTCCCTTGGACATCTTCCGTGGTTAGTAGACATAAATTTATTCTCCAAGTCTAGAAATAAGTATTCATCTTTATCATCCTCAAAGTCAGACTCATCATCAGAAATTCCAACATCTTCTCTAACATAATATAATTTTTTGAACTTTTTGTCCTTTTTTTCTTTATTATCTCTGTTCTTTTTGTGTACAACTCTATTTGGACATCTTGAAGCATAGTGAACAATATTTACACAACTAAAACATTTAAAAGGTAACATTCCCTTGTACTTACCAGTGCCTTTCTTAGGCTTCCTTGTAAGGTTTGCTTCCAACTCTTTTGAACCATCATCATCCGGATAATCTTATGTCTTAGTTGCTTTAAAGGTTGTTTCATTTTTCTCCTTTTCTCTTCCAAAATTCCTCATCTCAAATGCAGTCAAGGTACCAAATAGCTATTCTTTAGTGAATTTCTTTGGATCATATGTTTCTTCAATTACAGAGACCTTGTCACTATAATTCTCTAGTAGGGTCATCAAGATCTTCTCTATTATATCTTCATCTACCATAGTACCACCTTGATTTTTGACTTCATTTGCTGCAATTTCCACTCTCTAGAAGTAGCTTGCAATGTCTTCACCTTCTTCCATTTTCAAGTTCTCATATTTGTTCTTTGTTGTTAGCTTCTTTGATAATTTGAATTTATCATTTTCTTCATAGATATCTTTCAACTTTTCCCATACTTCATAAGCAGTGCCTAAGGAAATAAATTTTGTCCAGGTTTAGTATTAGATAAAGCATTGAAGATATCATACCTTAGTTTTTCATTTTCCTCATAGGAAGAAATCTCATCTGTAGAAGAAAGACCACTTGCCAGCTCAACATATTTTGTCTCAACATCTTTCCAAGTCTTGAAACCAAGAGAGATTAGGTAACCTCTCATCTGAACTTTCCAGTCACTATAGTCAGCTCCATCAAATATAGGGATTTGCAACTTCTTTTCCATCTGATCTACCTCAAGTAGTTAAGCTCTTTTCTGAGGAACCAAGGCTCTGATACCAATTGTTGAAATGTACAAGACAACTAAGAGGGGGGTGAATTAGTTGTATCTAATTACTTTCACTTCTGAACTTAATCAGTTCCACATTCACTTTAATATGTTATTAAGTATAAACATGAAATGTAACAAAAAGAAAATACCAGAGACACCAAATTTACGTGGAAAACCTAGTGAAGGAAAAACCACGGTGAGGATTAATTCACAGTATAATAGTAATGCAAAACTAGATACAAAGGCTCACTGCCAAAGGGTTCATTACCCAAAAAGGACTCACTATCCAGATACAAAGGCTCACTACCTACAAAAAAATAAATATAATAGAAAATACACCACAACAAGTTCCACACATTCACAACCTTGATCAAAGAATTGCAGACACCATTGGCTCTTTGCTTTCAGGAATCTAACACATTGAAGTACTGCTACCTTGATTCACACTTTCGCATACTCTTCTATTTCACATTTTTTCACACACTTGTTGTCTTTTGATTCACAACATATTGAATTTTATTTATATCATCTTCAACCTTAGAAAATTTCTCCAAGGTTGGCTACACATTTTTCATTTTAAAAATTCAAACAAGGTCGGTGAATCAACATTCCTATGGTGGATAAGAATGTGAGTGGACCAAATACATACTTAACTAGGACAAAAAACAACATCTTGGATCAATCATACGCTTCCTTAATTGATTCTTATTCTTCATGTAACGTGTAGACACCAGGTCATCCAAACCTAATGAAAACACTAGTGAACTTTGAAGTACATGCATCCACAACAAGATGATGGCATGTGAAACACACAACATGCTTCACTAGACACTAGAACACTTCTTAGATGCCTTCAGATACATCTACAGTGATTGCAAAAATATCCATACACAAAATTATTTCCAACAGTCCAACTAGACCGTGCAAACACACATAGTAGCTCTGGAACAAGCCTTCTAGAGCACCAAACCATGAACACATTTTCTAGAACATAGATAAACATCATTATCAACCTTCTTCCAGATCTGTAAAATCTTATCAGAAAAACCACCAAGGGATTGTATAGCAGAAACATTTCTCCCAATCCACGTACATAGAACACTACCAAACTAGATCACACACCTGTGAATATAACTTTCACTCTCCATCATACCAGAAGCTATAACACAAGATATATTATCCAATGAGGCCCGTAAACAATACTACAAATCTACACAAGCATAGGATCGACACAAAAGAAATGTAGATCACATTATTGGAGAACATTCAGATCACACACACAACTCTATCTTCACTATTTATTAATTTTCTCAAAATCACTTGATATCAACACACCTGGAACACCATAAAGATAGCTCCATGTACTCTCAACACTTCTATAGTATCTCAACCATACATGTACCACCTGCAACACCTTATTCTTTTCTCTGCAACAACCTGAACTATGTTGAAATCAATGACAACATTAATGACCACACCACCATACTTGCAACAAAAAGTGAGCTATTTACAAAAGAAAAAGCATTGAAACTAACTCAAAAGTGAAAAATTCCTAAAACTAGTGCTATTGACTACTTTATCTTTGTGCTTCAATTACACAAACATAGAAAGAAAAAAATGATAATTGAAAGGGTACATACTAGGGCATTGACGCCTACATGTTGTCCAAACTCTCAAACCATGTCCGCACAATATGGGGCTCCCCAAATCCTTGCCATAGCTCCTCGAAAACTAACAAAATAGGAAAACCAAAGGCAAGATTTCTCTATAGGCTCAAAGTGAAAATAAGGAAATTAGAACCCTAATTACCTATTTTAACCCTTAAAAAACCCTAATTTTTGCTTAGGAAACCTTTCTAGGTTAAGATTAGGAGCTCTTGGGAAAATTTGAATGAGCAACAAGAGACCTATAAGCTTAATTTTTCACCCTCTAAGCATCGAAACTGAAAAGAAATAGTGTCGTGAGATTGACCTCAAAACTCATTTTTTGGCCAATCTCTTGAGGGGGAAACCCAAAGTCCTACCATCATTTCGTTGACTACCGAGGCACAGTGGGGGATATTTTTTTTTTCAAAACTTGATCTTAACATCAAAATATTTGAAACAAAGCAACCATTACTTTGTTTCAAAGAGGGGAAAAATGTAGACATGTAAAATTGACCTAACACTTATCATGCATCTTAAATGGTATTTTTCACATCATTGACATTATTATCACCAAATTGTTGGAGTATGGACAGAAACTGAGAGGGGGGGTGAATTACTGTCTGATAGATAGACCTAAAAGTTAAACCTTTTTACACTTTTGACAAAGGCTTTTGGTTCAGATTCCCTTTCTTTTGATAATAGGACAAAGTAATTTCTTTGAGACCATTTATGACAACATTAACCTAGTTCAATTTTGACAACTTATTGCAATTAAAACTTGTGTGAGATATCTTACATTTGCAAAAGAGATGATTGCCATTGTTTAACAATCAGTCCACGATGACAAAATAGGTGCAACTCATAAGACTGTACATGAAGACCAACATTGTTTAATCAATTTAGGACTACCAGATTTCAATTTAAACTTATGAGATACTAAAACAACTGTGCAATGGAATGACATGTGACAAGCATGAAAAAACTAAGAGCTTTAGTACATCATATCAATTCTTGAGCTATGAAGCAAATGAATACATTTATACTTTCTTTTGAATCATAATTTTCAACAATGATAGAACACTTGTGCAAGAAATTTTATATAAACATTTGTAGAGATGAAGGAACTAACATTAAAAAATGTTCAAACTAATAAGAATAATCACTCATAAAATCATCACAGTCTTGAAGCATTATCACATCAAATCAATGATACCATAAGACAAAGAATTTATCGAGTGGAAAAACCCTCCAGGGGTAGAAAAAACCACTCCAAAAATGATGCCTCACTGGCTTAAACTGAAAACTCACATTTTACAATGCCTCACTGGAAAAACTTCAGAGCACCCACTCTAGGAGCACCAAATGCCTTATATATTTAGGAACACCCATTCCAAGGAGCACCAACCCCTTATACAAAATTCAAAACAATAATACATCAGAGAATTTCTCTGTTTCAATACAACTCTCATATATCTCTCATTCTAATCTATCTAATATCTTAAAGATTCATACTTGAATCTCCAAAATACCATACAAATTAGTTATGTACTCTATATCATATTTGAAATATTTTTATTACAAAACTTTGTGCACTAATTCTTTTTGAAAAAATACCCACACCACAATAGTGATTAATCACTGTTTTTATATGTTTACAAAATATGCACATATTCTATCATGTACCTTCACTGAAGGTTTTAGATGAAAGAAAATACAATAATGGTTATATTTCAAAAGATTGAAAGCAATGATAGGTGGATTATTCACACAAACATCTTTTCCATACAAAACGTCTTCAGCCACAAGGTGTTATCCATAACCAATAACGGATAAAAAATGCCAAGAAACATAACTGATTTCATAACATCATGATCACAAGGCCTGATTATGCAGAAAATAAATCAAACAAATACCAAAAGTGATTCACCAATTTCCCAGCTGAAGGATTCATCATCACTTCCTTATCAACTACCAAGCTCTTGCCAACTCAAAACCTGCTATCCATGCTTGCAATGAAACCAGTTAATTCCTCTAGAATCGGCCAAAAAGAACAAATTTACAACTGATAATAGACCATCCTCATGGTGATGGCTAGGGCTACAAACCCTATTCTTTTCAAAAAGAACCAACATAATGTATTTTTACCTAGACAAACCCTTTTTTTGTTTCAATGACTTAACTATAAATAATAATCATTTTAAGTCCACTACCAAAGTCATTACAAATGACAACATAATCACTTTAATTATTACTTCCAAACTGTCGATGCCACATGAGACAAAGATATCTGTGGATGCCAAATAATCTATCACATATTCGATGATGGTTATCAGTGACAAGGCAACAAATAATAACTATTGGTGTCACAAGTAAATTATGACCATAATTTGATTCAATAAAACCCGATACCTTAAAGTCATTCCACCTTCATATTATCATTTTTAGGACTTTTAAAAATTCTATTCCATTGATATTTAATCAATATCGATATCAAGAGATCAAACACACATGCATTTTGCTCAAGTACAAAATACCATGTGCAAGCTTCCTAATGCCTCATATGAAGAAAATATAAAACACTTTGTAATGATGAAGTTAGACTTTTATTATAATGCCCAAAACCTTAGAGAAAATCAAAACTAATATGCCAAATCAAAACCTTTAGTTGCTCAATATCACATGTTAAATATGCCAAAATATTAGACCTTCTAAGCCTTTTGAAATGCCATCAATGGGTTTTATTCCCATTAACAATGTTGACACATATATGTCAAGCACATATAAATAATTGTGTCAAGAGCCCATTAATAATTGATAGAAGAATCTGTTTGGAATGTTGTCCCTGAGTATGTCATGGAGATACAAAGCATGCTAAATTATGAACAACCATTCAATATACCGACCACTACTCTTTTATATCACAATATTCATATTGTGATTATAATGATTAGGTCAACACTTCATGAAAGCCTTAGAATAATACAAAAGTGCAATAGCTTAAGATGGACAATGCACTTATATATCATTTAAAGAAGACTTGAATATACTTGCCGAATATACCTGTGGCATGCAATAATGAAGAACCATCCCGACAAGAAAAAAAGAAACCATCTAAATACCCCGTACAATGCCTTATCAATACTATCAGTCCAATATTATCATAAACATCTACAAATGAATATCATGCATAACCTGAAACTGAAGCATCATGAACATGATCAACCTGAATGTGAAGTAGCAAAAAGATCCTGTAACCTTTGAATACCAATCCAACCTTTTAACCTTTGAATCATGACCATACATATCATGAATGCCACCACAGCATAATAGGCAACAATAATTCAATGGTGTGCATCAATAATTCAATGCAAGTATATGAGAATATGTCAACCAATTTGAGATACCTTGAACTTGAACCTATACCTATAAATACCATAGCACCATTTGTGTCTTTGTCGTCAAGGACAAACAACTGAGGGGTGATAACAACAGAAATATCACTGCATTTCACATCAAAAGCATCAAAAACCCTAATTTCATCTATTAATTGAATAATTTAACATTATTTAATTAATTAATTTACTTTATTCCCCTAACTTTATTAAATTATTAAAAATAATAATTTAATTATGTCACTTTCCCCTAAATTTGAATAAATGAATTTAATTATTCAAAACATCATCAAAAATCAAATCAAACAAATACCACTTTGTTTGCAAAAGTCAAACTTGATTTGCA
>CM021104.1:405539825-405598193 GCA_007115665.2 Sequoiadendron giganteum
CTTCACAAGGAAATTGAAGAAAGGTACTAGTAAATACAAAGGTATGTTTCCCTTTAAGTGTTCCATTTGTGGAAATATTGGTCATTATGCCTCAAGATGTCCTAATAGAGCTTCACACAAGAAGAACAAGGATAATAATAATAATCACAAAGAAAAAAAGGATAGGAAATTCAAGAAATTATATTATGTTAAAGAAGATGCAAGAATTTCTGATAATGAGTCTAATTTTGAGGATGATAAAGATGAATGTTTATTTCTAGCCCTGAAAAAGTAAAGTCGTATTTGGTAACCATGGAAGATGTGCACAGGAATCTAGTCCAGAGAGAAAGAAGGATGAGATGGAAGTTACTTTGGTACTGCTTTTCATGCTAGACAAGATGAAGACTTTTGGGTGTTCAAATCATATGAAAAGAGATAAGAGTAAGTTCACTAAACTTGAAAAGTATGATGGATGAATAGTTATGTTTGGAGATGATTGTGGTGCTAAGATTGTTGTTAAGGGACAATTAGTTTTGATGAAAAACATAGTACTAATGATGTCTATTATGTTAAGGGTTTAAGGAATAATATATTAAGTGGACAAATGTGTAGCAAAGGATTTAAGCTTGTATTTTAGGATAACACCTGTGAGATCAAAAAAGGATCCGAAACTATGGTAGCAATGGGAAGAAGAACTCATGGAAACATCTATCAGCTTAAGAGTGGTGATGGTTAGTGTTTTGTTTCACAAATTAATGAAAGATGGTTGTGGAACTAGAGGATGGGACATGTAAATTTTGACAATCTGATCAGGTTCAGTTCTAAGGAAGTTGTTCAGTTCTAAGGAAGTTGTCAGAGATCTTCCTAGAATCACAAAGCCCTCAAATTTAATTTGCAAAAGTTTTCAGTTGGGAAAACAAACAAGAAGCAGTTTTAAAGGAAAGGAACAATCATCTACCAGAATGTTGGAATTGATTCATATAGACCTCTATGGTCCTACAAGAATAGGAATCCTTAATGGCAATAGGTATTTTATGCTCTTGATTGATTATTACTCTAGGATGACATGGGTTACTTTTCTTAGAGAGAAATCTCGGGATCTTGATAGATTCAAGGTATTCAAGGCAAGAGTAGAGAATGAGGTAAACTTGAGAATCAAATGTTTAAGGTCTGATAGAGATGGATGATTCACTTCTAGTGATTTTAATGCATTTTGTGAAGAACATGGCATAAAGAGACATTATTCTGCCCCTAGAACTCCTTAGCAGAATGTAGGTGTGGAAAGGAAGAGCTGGACTGTTCAAGAGGCTGCCAAAACTATGATGAAAGAAACAAATGTTCTTGATATGTATTGGAGAGAAGAAATCCACACCGTTGTTTACATTCTTAATAGAGTTAAGATCAGAGGTAACAACACTAAGAATCCTTATGAGTTATGGACTGGTAAGACTCCTACTATTAAATACTTTAAAGTGTTTGGAAGAAGATGTTACATTAAAAGAGATGATGAGAATCATGGAAAGTTTGATGCTAAATGTGATGAAGGAATATTTCTTGGATATTCAAATAACAACAAGGCATATAGATGCTTTAATAAAAGACTGAGGAAAATAGTTGAAAGTGCTAATGTAAAAGTTGATGAAGCTATGTATAGACTAGTAGAAATAAGTGAAGTTGAACTAGATGATCCTATCTGTGGGAAAGTGCAAGAAGAAGAAAAGGAAGAGAAAGAACAAAGTGATGAAGAGGATATTCCAAAACCTACACCTAAGACTCCTAAATATGTATAGAGAAATCATCCGAAGGAATAAATAATTGGAGACATAAGTGAAGGTGTAAAGACAAGAAGAAAAGTGGTTGAAGTAAACTTGTGTTTACTTTCTAAGATAGAACCTAAGACTGTGAGTGAAGCATGCAATGATGAGAGTTGGGTTAGAGAAATGAAAGATGAATTGCAACAAATAGAGAAGAATGAGACATGGGAACTAGTCCTTAGACCTGTAAACAAGAATGTAATTGGTTCAAAATGGGTATTTAGGAATAAGTTGAATGAAGATGGTGAAGTAGAGAGCAATAAAGCAAGACTTGTATGAAAAGGATATTCACAGGTTGAAGGAATAGATTTTGAAGAGACATTTGCACCAGTAGCAAGAATGGAGGCCATTCAGATGTTCTTGGCATTTTTAGCTCATAAAGACTTCAAAGTGTACCAGATGGATGCCAAGTCTGCATTTCTGAATGGAGAATTGGAAGAAGAAGTATATATGGAGCAACTTGAAGGATTTCAGCTGTTAGAAAAATCGGACATGGTTTGCAAGTTGAGAAAGGCATTATATGGACTTAAATAGGATTCCAGAGCTTGGTATGCAAGGTTGGATAGATACTTGACACAACAAGGATTCAACAAGGGGCCTACAAACATCAATATTTACTTCAAAGTTGAGAAAAAAAAATGTTGATATTTGTGGTATATGTTGATGGCATTATCTTTGGTGGAAATGAAGGTATGTGTAAGAAATTTGCAGAGGAGATGCAAAAAGAGTTTGAAATGTCTATGATTGGTGAGTTGAATTTCTTCCTTGGACTTTAAATAAATCAAACTGATAAGGGGATATTCATTTCACAATCTAAGTATGTTAAGGAAATTTTGAAGAAGTTTGGAATGGATGAGTCCAAACCGGTTTGTACCCCTATAGTAACCGCATGTAAGCTGAGTAAGGATGATGAATCTTCTAAAGTTGATCAGAGCATGTATAGATCTATGATTGGTGGATTGTTGTATCTTATTGCTATTAGACAAGATATAATGAATGCAGTATGTTTAGTTACAATATTTCAAGCAGAACCTAAGGAATCACATGTTACAACTATGAAGAGAATATTTAGATATCTTAAGGGAACTCTAGATTATGGGCTATGGTATCCAAAGGATAATGATTTCACATTGAATGTCTACACTGATGCATAATGGGCTGGTTGCATAGATGACTGAAAGAGTACAAGTGGTGGAACATTCTTCCTTGGAGGAAGATTAGTTTCATGGTTGAGTAAGAAACAAGATTCAATTTCTATATCCACTACAAAATCTGAGTATATTACAACAACATCCTGGTATACATAGGTACTTTGGATGAAGCAAACCTTGAAGGACATAGGTGTGATGTGTGATGAGCCTATCTCTATCTTTTTTGAAAATACAAGTGCTATAAACATTTCAAAGAATCTAGTGATGCATTCTAGGACAAAAAACATATCTATTTGGTGTCACTTCTTAAGGGAGAAGGTGTTGCAGAATGAAGTTAGACTTGAATATGTACCTACCAATGAACAAATTGTTGACATATTCACTAAGGCCCTTCCGAAGGATACTTTTGAGTATCTCGGGGGGAAGTTAGGGGTTACTGCTCCTCCTTCCTTGAAATAGATGCACATGGAGGTGCATCAGTCTAGTGGATACACAAATTCTTTTGATCTAGATTGATGATTGTGGTCTACTCCTCAGGGGGAGTAGAGAAGTGTATTGTTGCAATATGTGATGTGGGTGCACTTCTAAGGGGGAGTGATCAAAACTTTATATGGAAAGAGTTTTCATGCAAATTTTCCTTTTCCATTGATGTCAAAGGGGAGAGAAAGTCATGTGAAAGAGATGAAAAGGGAGAGAGAGTCTTGTAAGAATAAGATAGAAGAAGAAGCATGAGATTGTGTATGTTTTCTTTGATGGTTTTTCACATCATGTGTTGCCATCAATGACAAAGGGGGAGATTGTTGCAAGTATGGATGTGTTTGGTGGTGTTGTCATTAACATTGTCATTGATGTCAACATAGTTCAATTGATTGCATATGGTACTTGTATAGTTGAGATGTTGTAGAAGTGTTTAGAGTACATCAAGATATATTTATGAAGTTGTAATGGTGTTTTTGCCAAGTTCTTTTGAGAAAAGTTAAGAAATAATGAAGGCAATGTTTAGTGTGTGTTCTGAGTGTGCTTCAGTATTGTGCTCTGCATTTCTTCTGTATTGATCCTATGCCTGTGCGGATCTGTGGTATTTTTCATGAGCTTTAGTGGATAATATATCCTAATTTTTAGCTTTTGGATCGATGGAGAGTGGAAGATACGTTCACCGGTATGTGAACTAGTTTGATAGAGCTATTTGTTTGTGCACTAGGATAAATATTTTGGCTCCATAGTCTTTTGGTGTTTTATTTCAGATCTTGTAGATCTGGGAGATGATGCATACTGATGTGTTCTATGTTTTGACAAACATGCTTGTGATTGTGCATTATGAAAGACTTGCTCCAGAGCTCCTGTGTTTTGCTGGTTGGTCCAATTGGACTGTTGAAGAATATTTTGTGCATGAAGATTGTTGTAGTTGTTGTGGATGTATTTAAGGGTTTCTTAGAGATGGTAAAATGTTTGGTGAAGTGTGTTGAGTGATCCACGTGTGATCATCTTTTTGGAGATGTGCATACTTCAAAGATCATTGGTGTTTTCATTAGGTTTGGTTGACCTGGTGTCTACACGTTACATAAATATTCTGCATCGAATTAAGGAAGCGTGTGATTGATCCAATATGCTGTTTGGGTCCTAATTAAATGTATAATTTGTCCTCTCTCATTCTTATCCACCATGAGAATGTTGAGTAGCCAACCTAATTTGAATTTTTAAATTGAAGGATGTTTAGTCGACCTTGGAGAATGCTTCTAGGGTTGAAGATGGTATAAAATCAATACAAGATGTTGTGAATTGAAGAACATGCAAGTGAAGTGTGTGAACAAGTGTGAAAATAAGAGTGTGTAAGAATGAATCAAGGTAGCAGTACTTTGATGTGTTAGATTCCTAAAAGCAGTGAGTTGATGGTGTCTGCAATATTTTAATCAAGCTACGAATGTGTGGAACCTTTTGTGGTCGATCTTTATTTATCTTTCTTTTTCTGTAGGCCATGAGCCTCCTTCTGGACAACGAATCCTATTCTAGGTAGTGAGCCTTTGTATCTGGTATTGCATTATTACTATATTGTGAGATAATCCTCACCATGTTTTTTCCCTCATTGGGTGTTCCATGTAAATCTGGTGTCTCTCATGTTTTCTTTCTGTTATTTTCATTTTATGTTTACACTTAATAATAGAATGAGTTAAAGTGGAATTGATTAAGTAAAGAAATCTGATACAACTGATTCACCCCCCTCTCATTTGTCCTGTGCATTTCAATAGCCTTATGAGATCCCTCATCTAATGTGGTTGATTCAATGGTAGCTAAGGAAGGTGTGAAGGTGAACAAGTAATGGACCTCTTTAGAGGTGTTTTACTAGGATTCAGAAAGGCTCCTTTGTCCCCTCTATTTGGTCTTGATTCCTTTTATTTAGGAGGACCCCATATCCTATGTGGATAAGTTGTTGGGTGTTATATATTCAAACATGGTGAAACCTAGAGTTGTTGAATCTTTTAAGGTTTCATTCACTATGGAAGGACTAGAGGTTGTTGTCCTTGATTATTTGATGGATGAGATGATTGTTGGACTTCAAACCTCCCTCATCTGTAGGTTTCTTACCTTTCATCCCAACATTGATCAAGGTAGGAAATGAGAAGTTGTTTGGAAACTCAAGGGTCAATATTAGTACAATGGCTAATGGTCTATTTCTTTTTAGCTTTTTGGTTTATGAAGATGTGATAAAGGTGCTCACTAGGGGTCCTTGGGAATTTGATAAGAACATTAAGAATTTCCTCTCCTTATGCAAATGGAAGCTAGGATTCGACCTGCTGACTAATCTTGGTTTGGTGGCTCCTACTTGGATTCACCTTTCGAGACTTCCTTTGGAGTTTTAGAATTATAAAATTTCCAAGCATTATTAATTCTTTTGGCCATTTTCTTGTCATGGATAAATTTACCCATTAGAATTCTAGACTGGTGTTTGCAAGGATTTGTGTTAGTGTGGCTGTTAACATGATTTTACCTTCCTAAATATCTTTGAAATAAATATTCGGCTTGTGGGACCAAACTATTGAGTGTGAAAATGCAAGAGATTTTTGTTAGAATTGTAAGAGACTTGTGCATTTAAGTGACTCATGCAAAAAACATTTTTCAGCCAAAAATAAAATGTTGCCAAGCCAATAGAAACATAATGTTGTTCTGAAGCCCCTAACATTAGAGATGGATATTTTTAACCATGTTAAGTTTTTGAGGGAGAATGATCTCTTATTGGTCCAAAATAAATAGATAGGGAAGAGAGTGGAGGAAATACTAGAAAGGGATGAGGGTGAATCTAATAATATTCATGATAGGGCACAAACACACAAGAAACAAATGTTAGGGATGTTAACGGTAAAGGTTTCAAAAATGTTCTTCAGAAAGGTATGAAATATTTGAGCAAAGAGAATGAAAATGCTCATTCTAAGGAACCTACTTATGTAGTGAAACATATTGTTTCTATTCAAAAAAAAGATGAGCTGCTAAAGGAGGGACCTATTAACTCTCCCCCTCCAACTAGCAATGGGGGTTTAGAAGATGGAGAAATTGTTACTAATTTAAAGAAAGAATAGCAAGTGAAGATTTTTTGGCTCCTAATATGAAGGTTATTAATATGGATAGCTTGTTATGGGTCAAAGTAAATATTTTCAAGAGTCCCTCTCATTATTTGGATTTGGTGCTAATGCTACTCAAACTCCTATGAAGTTATTCAAAGGTGTATTAGAAGAGGAATGAACTCAAGTTAATGGGAAAACCAAAAAGAAGAAAAAATAAGATGTCAGGGGAGAAAATAAGAAAGGTAGAACATCCCAAAGGGAATCTTGAGCTCGTGATATAGCACATGATGTTACTTTTGGTAAACAAAATATATGGATAACCTTTCGGGGTCAAAAAAATAGAAGAAATGACGGACTCTGGAGGCCTTTGCCTCCTGCTATTAGTATTAGGGTGGTATTGACTTTTCCTCTAGTTAGTTATGAATACTATGTCTTGGAATATTAGAGGGTTGAATATCCCTTGTAAGAAGCATCTTATTAAGAGTTTTTTAGTTGATCTGAAAATTGATATTTTTCTTATCCAAGAAACTAAGATGCAATAGTCTATTTTTTATCATATTGTTAAGAATATCTAGCCTTTCATTATTTATTGTGTTAGCGATACAAAAGGGGTTTCTAGTGGAATAGATACTATATGGAACCCTACTAGAATTAAAGGTATCAAGGGAAATCATTGCAAAAACACCTTGATGATCTCTATAGATACTTGTATACCTTTGTGAAATACAATTTTATTAATATGTACACTCCTAATTCTAGGGCCATGAGGGTTCAAATTTGGGATTTCTTAGCCTCTATGATATCTAGTAGACAAACAAACTATTAGATTCTTGGTGGTGACTTTAACATGCCTCTATTTCCTTCTGAAAAAATTGGTGGGTTTGGATGATTTCTCTGACAATATGGTGGATCTTGTTGAATTTCTTTCCTTTGTGGGGCTTATCAATATTGAATTACAAGACTCTCTATTTACTTTTTCTAATAAGAGACAAGGAAGTAATAATATTCAAGTTAAACTTGATAGGTTCTTGATTTCTAATAGTTGGAATATTCTCCCTAAACTTTCCTTATTTTCTCTTCCTAGAATAGACTCTGATCATAATGCCATTCTTCTAAATTGGGATAAGGCTACAACTAAGGGTCCCTTTCCTTTTAGTTATGAAATAATGTGGACTTCTCATCTTTATTTCAAAGAGCTTGTTAAAATTTAGTGGAATCTTTCATATTATGATACTCTGATGTATTGTCTAGCTCAAAAATTGAAAAAGGGTTAAAGATAAGTTTAAAGGTTGGAATAAGATCTCCTTTGGTAATATTTTCCATAAAAAAAGATCATTACTACAAACCTTAAGGAGGTCTAGGAAAGAATGGAGTAGGGAAATAATGATATGGAAACCTATGCTAAAGAGCGCGAGTTACACATTGAATGGATTGAGCTTTCAAAAGTGGAGGAAATCTTCTAGAAATAAAAATCTAGGATCTAGTGGTTAATAAAAGGGGATAAAAATATAAAATTATTTCATCAATACACAATGAAACAGAGAAGAAGGAATAGAATAAGGACTCTGGTTAAAGAATACGGTACTATTCTTTTAGATGAGAATGTTGTTATTGTTGTTGTTTCCTTTTTTAAAGAAAATCTTGATGACTCTAATCCAGATTTCTTGGGCTTGGAAAAGCTCATTGATGTTATTCACAATGTGTTGACTGATCAAGACCTCAATGAATTGGGGAAACTGGTCATGTTGCAAGAAGTAAAAAGTGTGGTGTTCTCTTTTGGTGCATATAAGGCTCCTAGGCTTATGGGTTTCCTCCTGCTTTCTTTCAAGACTTCTATAATTTTATTTCCATTGACCTTCTAAATGCCACTAGAGACTTCTTTAGATCTAGTAGATTATTAAGCCAAATAAATTCTACCTTTATAGTTCTAATCCCCAAGAAATATGATGCCTCCTCTTTTCAATACTATAGACCAATAATTTTATGCAGTATTATTTATATTTTTTCTAAACTTATTGTTAATAAGATAAAAGTTATCCTTCATAGATTGAATTCCCCCAATCAAAAGGATTTATCAAAGAAAAATTTTGGATACAAATTTAATCACTCATGAATATATTCACTCTATGGATTTTAGCAAAAAACCGAGCATGGTTTTAAAATTGGACATCTCTAAGGCCTATGACAGAGTCTCTTGGTTTTTTTGTTGGTTGTTCTATAGAAGTTTGGTTTCAAAGACAATATGAATTTGATCATAGCCTTTGTCACTACTCCAAAGTGTTATGTTATGGTTAATGGTGTCCCTAGGGGATATTTATCCTATGGTAGAGGGCTTAGACAAGGTGATACTCTATCCCCTTATCTGTTTATTATGGTTGCAAAAGTTCTTGGTCAAAAACTTTAGAACAGGATTGATCAAAGATTACTCAAAAGGGTTTAAAAAAATTTCTTATCTATCCCTTGCTTCTCATCAACAATTTGTGGATGCCACCATTATTTTTGTGGAAGCTTTGATGGTTGAGGTAGGTAATTGAAAGTCTATTTTGGAGAATTATTCTAGGTCTTCATGGCAACATATCAACTATAATAAAAGTATGCTTCAATTCTTCATTATGGTTTAGCTGCCTAGGAATAAAGCTATGAGGATTATATGTTGCCAATTTTTTGTTCTTTTGGCTACCTATCTTGGTTTACCTTTAATTTATAGAAGAAAACTTCTAATAACTATTGGAGTAGTATTATTGAAAGGGTTCAAAAGAAGTCACCTAGCTAAAAAGGAAAACTGCTTAGTTCAACTAGAAAACTTCAACTTCTTAAGGCTTCTATTCAAAACATTCTTGTTTACTACCTTTCATTATTCAAGATTCTTATTTTTATTGTAGATAAAATTGAGAAAATTCAGAGGAAATTCCTCTAGACCAGAACTAAAGAACATTCAAGAATTTCTCTTGTAAGCTGGGAAAATTTTATTTACCTAAAAAGTTTGGGGGCCTAGGTATCAAAAGACTTAAAATGTTTAACAAGGCCCTTTTTAACAAAATTGGATGGAATTTCCTAGAAGGAACTAAATATTGGGTGACTATAGTGAAAGATAAATATCTATGTAATGTTGATAAAGAGAGTTTCCTATCTTCCTTTGATTTTTCTTATGGTTTAGTCATTTGAAATAATTTGTTAAAAATTAGAAATATTATCAAACAAGGGATTCAAAAGAGAGTAGGTAATGGAATGAAAAGTTTCTTTTCGAGGATGTGTGGAACAATGGTCCTACTTTATTCTCCTTCAATCAACTTAATCAAATAAAAAATATGCTTACTAAAGTGAATGGTAGATACCTTTATGGTTACATTGAGTGGGAAGAAGACAAGCCAAGATGAAAGGATTTCTGGGAATAGTTGATAGGTGGTAGGATTCTTAGGGGTGGTAGACAACAAGGTTGGGATATTGGTATTCAGTTATTAAGGAAAAAAAATGGTGATTGCTTATTCTAATCTCAAAACAAAGAATATGAATGGATCTGGTCTAGACTTCCCTTTGGGCTTTTTTGGTTAAGTTTCCTTATACTTTGTTGAAACAACCTCTTATAACTCCGAGTTAATTTGATTGGAATTAGGTGTGGAACTCTAAAATCATCCCTAAAATCAATTGTTTTTGGTGGCTTGTGATTCACAATAACATTCTTACTATTGACAATCTTAACAAAAGAGGATTTCAATTTATTAATACATGTTCTCTATGTTATGAGAATTAGGAGAATATTGAACACCTATTTTTCACTACTTGTTCTCTAAAGAGGTTTGGACTCAAGTGTTCCTTCTTCTCTCAATTGATTGGGTCATCCCCTACTCTCTTAAGGATTTTGTGATAAGTTAGAATTTGTGTCCTTTTTCTCACCCAATTATTTCTGATTTGTGGAGATAACTTCCCCTTTTTGTTTCTTGAGGGCTATGGAAAGACATGAATAAAACAAAATTTAGGGATGAAAAGAGAAATAACAAGGATGTGTTTTTGTGTATAAAACAAAAAGTTCAAGAAAATATAAATGCAATGAATTATGGATTCTCCAATATGATGCCTTCCTATAGAGAGCTTAGAATAAAAAAATCTAGGGAATTTACAAAGATTTAACTATGATTAATTGGTTAAAAATCCTGAGCAAGAAGATGGATGGCTACTACTAAATTTTGATGGGTGCTCAAAATGGAATCTGGTGATGGCTAGTGTTGGTGGAGTTATCAGAGACAAAAATGACCACTTAATTGAAGGATTTTCTAAAAATTTAGGAATTTGCACTAAAAATATAACAAAAGTCGCTGTTGTATGGAGGGGAATAAAGAGGGTCAAAGAGTTGGGTTTTAGTCACATTATTATTGAGGGTGATTCCAACTTGATAATAGGCATTCTCAAAGGGGAAACAAATACTCATTGGGTGATAAGAGACATGATGGATGAATACAAAAGTATGATAAGGAATTTACTTCAGTTCACTATTCTTCATACCTCTAGGGAAGGTAGCATGGTTGTAGATGCAACCTCTAATGAAAGTATTTTCTATCCTCAATGGGCTTATTGGGATTATGCTCAGCTCCCACAAAAAATAAGGAGATAATTTCAAATGAAAGAATTGGAGTTAAAATTTTCTATAATATTTGTCATGATGATGTTGGATAGAAGATTGATAACTAGGAGAAAGATGGGATTGTGTACTATTAGATTAGTGCTAGTTCTAAAAGTGGTATGTTTGGTTATAAGGACCTGGTTGTCCTTATAATTATTATTGATAATGACTTGCAAGGGGCTCTAATTCTAATAAAAAATCCTTATGAATATATGAAGAGCTCTATCTTATCTTATGTGTGTGTGAATTTATTTCTCTACATGAATGCCAACTCTATTTTAAGATATTATTCTTCAATAAGGATGCAAAAGGATAGATTTAATAAAAAAATTAGTACTTTCAAGTGCTAAAATTGAGCTAAATGAAAATA
This sequence comes from Sequoiadendron giganteum, assembly GCA_007115665.2. NCBI lineage: Eukaryota > Viridiplantae > Streptophyta > Pinopsida > Cupressales > Cupressaceae > Sequoiadendron > Sequoiadendron giganteum. The sequence goes on from CM021104.1 coordinate 405,551,315, forward strand.
TCATTAGTCGGTAATTATTACCCATTTGAGTCACATATTGGTTTGTTGAATTTCTAAATTAAGTTGCCAAATTGCTCATGTTTTTGGGCACTACGATTACAATTTGAATCCCTATTCTCTCTGCTATATGATGATTAGCTTTACGGAGAAGAATAATTTTTTTTTTTGTTAAGATTAGCTGGAGCTTAATTGGTGGGCCAAGAAAGGTTTCTTCATTGATGTCTTTTTATTTTCTTTAATAGAATGTGGAGCTTTAGAAAATATTTGACAAGGTTGGATTAACCTTGTTCTTCCATGTAATGAAAGGCTATAATGATGCATTCACCTCCAAGTTATGTAACTCCTGGAAGAATGGTGAGGTTTCTATTGGAGTTTACATTTTTTGGCTACCCCTCAATTAATTGTGAACGCAACAGGGTTGAAGTGCGAAGAAATCAAGGTTGATAAGAAGAGAAATGACAAGTACTAGAGGTTTATTGACAAGTTCTTTGAAGAAGGAAAGAAATCAAAGTTTTTACAAAGCATCTTCAATAGGGAAAATCTACCTACTCCCTATGGTCTGGTAAGGTTATATGTGATGAAGTATTTCACCTTAGAAGGACCAAGGTAGATTTATTACTATGCACGAGTGCCATTTTATTTTTTTAAACCACATTCATCATAAGTAGAAGATTAATATTCCCTTCTTCTTTCTCACCTCACTCCAAAACTATATTAAAAATGGGGCTTCTCCTCCCCTACATCAAGGTCTTATTATGGCTTAGTATAATTTTTTCTCTCCTCTATTCTATAACACAACCCTTCTCTTATGGATAATTTGATCAAGATAAAACTTATTGAGAGTAAACCCCATTCACCTTCTAAAATCCATCTCCTGGGGGGGAATAGCTAAAATTAAAAAGGGTTCTTTGAAAATTGATGTTGCAACTACCCAATCCTTATAGGAGGATCTGTTAAAAATTACTTTAGAGAAAAGAAAGTCCTCTTTCCTCCCTGGCTCCTCAAAAAATAAAAACTTGGATTTCAACAAGATCTATGGTAGTAAGGGGGAAACTATTGATATTGTTGATGATATGGAGTTAGATCATAATGAAGGGAAGATTATTGAGTGTTCTAGTTTTATTCAGACTAGTGGTCAAAGGTCTACATGTTTAGAAAAGGATACTCGTAAGGTTAAAGAAAATGAGTAGAAAGTAAAAGAACTTGTTTTGGATGAGGATATGGAGGAGTTACTAATGAAGAGTTTATTCCTCACATTTCCAAGGAGAGTATGGAGAACAATGCTCAAGAAGATGAGGAGTAGGTTGAAAAGGACTATGTGGAAGACTGTGACAATAACTATGGTGAGGGGGTTAATATTAAAGAAGAAGATGTTGAGGAAGAGTATGACACTAAGACCAGCCGGGAGGAAGAAGATGTGATATGTTAGGAACTAGGACTGAGATCAAGATTGACAAGGTTAACGTTGATGAGCTCAAAGTACAAATTGATGACCTTCATGTCTGCTTCTTTGTTTTAAAGTCTAGGATTGACTATGGTAAATTTATGGGGAAGATGATAGTGATGGAAAATTACCTTAGAAGAATTATCTCTATTACTAATGTTATAATGAAAAAAATAGTAATGGGAATTATTTTTGGTTAGTCTAAGATTAAAAAAGTAGAGGAATAAATAAAGTAAGAATCCAGAGGTACAGGATTTAGCTAAAGACAAAAACAAGAAGCCCAAGGATGGATGGATGGAATTTTTTGATGCTTTAATGGAAAATTGGTTCTATAGAATGATGGATGTTGTTGATGTTTGTTGTTTCCTTTTTATTTCCTCTTTTTGTTGTTCTTAGGCTTGCATGCCTACTTTTGTTTACTGGACTGCATTCCTCTTTTGATAATATGTTTTAGGTGTTTTGATTTTGACTTGCATGCCTCCTTAGGGCTTTAGGTACTCGTCTTGGCCTTTGATCCAATTTTGTGGTTGGTCTGGGCTGATCTAGCCTTTGCTTCTTATTTTGTTGTTTTGTTTCTGTGACTTTCAGGATTAGGTCCCTTTCACTGCTTTCTTAATAAAAACATTATATTATCCTAATGCTCTACATAATAACTAAATTCAAGACATCTACAATTTTATCTAGAAATTTTATGAAGAGAATTGAAGCAGATGGTTATTAATTAGATAAATATACTACTCTTGAGATGTTTGATAAAAGAGACAAATGCCTCCAAGATTAACCAATTTTCTAATATTGTATTGATGAACCTCAATGTTCTTGGTGCAATCATTATAAATTAGACACATCATTAACTTCATAACACCTTGATTTTTATAAAAACTTGGAGTCATTGTAGTCTAAGTTGGAGATAACAGAAAACTTAACACATCCATACTACTTCACAAGTATCATTGATATTTTCTTCCTTTGGATTTAATGAAAGATCAAGCTACAACTTGTTCAAGATTACTTTACTAAAAAAAAGATTTAGAATCCAAAAAATAATTATACCAAATAGTTAATCTCTAAGTACCAATTGGACTAGCCTAATTAAAATTTGTATAGCCTATAAAATTAAATCTATTTTCCTCTAAAGAGAATACCAAATTCAAAATACATGTAATATATCACCACACATGTTTTGTTGCTTTCCAATGAACAACCATTTATTGTACTAAAAACCAAGAGAGATAACTAATAGAAAAAATAAAAATCTAGTCATGTAGATATAAGATATATTAGGTTTCCCACCAATTACTATAGAGTGAATTATTAGTAGTAATGAATGATTACAGGTTAATGAATTCAACTTACCTCCTTAGGTGTAGTGGAGGAATATAAATCTATCATGATAAAACTTTCTAAAGTATTGATATCATATTTTACCTAAGCCATGAAAATAAGATGGTCAAGTTACTAAAATTTACACCTAAGCAATATCATAAGAGACCTAGATCTATCATGTCAAAAATAGAAATATATGAAAATTCACTATTGAAATAAAGTAGCCCAACCACATATCATTGCAAGATCATCAACATAGAAAATCAGGATCACAATATCATCAATTTGGACATAGATATTTGTGTTTGAAAGATATAAATTTAGAATCTCAAAGATGTCAATAAATTTTGTGCACCAAGCTCATGGAGCTTTCTTAAAATATTGTAGATACTTGAAAATCTTGCCAAGTAGGTGATCACTTTAATAAATCTAAAATCATTTATGCTACAACATGTATATTTCCTTTCCCAAATACATATTAAAGAAGGGAAACATTTGCATCCATCTAATGCACCTTCCAAGTAAATTGAGATATTATGGGGAGACACAACTAAAATATGATCATCTTTGTTGTAAAATAAAAATATCTTCATATTCTATCCCCTTCTATTGGGAATTTTAGACACTAAAAAATGTCTTGGTCTATGAGCATCATTTTTCCATTGTCTTGGTCTTCTCCCCCACATAATTAAATAATTATTTTCTTTGATCACATTCCTCTATTAATTAAATAATGTTAATTATTTAATTAATTCATTTTCTTGATCTTTGTTCTCCTTTGACCAATTAAATAAACTAAATATTTATTTAATTGTGTCACTAACACCCTTTCCCTCTATAATTAAATAAATTATCATTTATTTAATTATTTTCTTGTCATTATTCGTCTATAGTTAAATAATTATTTGTCTATTCATTAATCATTTTCGTCCTTCCTTGGTTAAATAATTATTTAAATTATTTAACTCCCTCTCTCCACTTTCCCTCCATTAAATATTAATATAGCTTAATTATTTAATTCCCTTTTTTTCATTTACTTCTATATTTAATTTAAACAGTTGCATAATCATTTAAATTAAATATTCATTTTCCCTTCCCCCATAAATAAATAATCTAAAATAATTATTTATTCCTCCATTATCTTTTTACAAATTTAAAATATGGTCAAAGATGCCTTCCATGAATTAAATAATTTACTTTATTCCTCCACTTCCTCTCCAAAATTAAATAATAATATGATTTAATTTTCAATATTCCCTTCTTCAATTAAAAATTATTATTTGATGGCCCACATGCTCTCCCAAATTAAATAATTGCTCCACTTCTTTCCCTCCACTTTCTCATTTCAAATCTTGACCATTGATTCTCTCTGGTCTTCTTTCAATCTTGACCATCTATCCTTAGCTGTCCCTATCCCACTACTTTGTGGTGCATGAATCCTCATCCATTGATCTTGGCATCTTTCTAGAAGATCTATCTTAGTCGTCTATTCAAATAGCTCTTTTATAAAAGAGAGTCATTTCCTTAATTTTGGCTAGACAACCACATATCTCCAACCTTCATGCTTACATTTATAGGTAATTGCATACAAAAAAACTAAGGACAACTTGCAAAGGCAGATTTGAGGAGAGGCAAGGAAGGTTATTCAAGTTCAACATGGAGATTTTCCTTTAATTTTGTTCCTATTTTCTTTCTATGTTGATTGTTCTTGCATACTTTGGATTTGGGTTTTTAACTTAGATTTAATAGAGTGGTTGCTATTATCTTTGCTATTTGGATTTGGATTCTAACCCCTATCTAACATTTGGTGAACATTTGAGAAATTTATCATTGTTTTAGTTTGATGTTATCATTGAAGTTTGTTTTTGGTATTACTAATCTCTTGTTTTCAGTGTGTGACATCAATCTTTGAGGGAGTCTAAACTATTTATTTTGAAACATTTTGTTGGCCTATTTTTTTGTCTTCTTAGCATAGAATCATCTTGCTTTTGTTTTACAAATTTTCACTCATGAGGATAAAATGAACAATAAACTACATCTTTACACATGGTTTTTTAAAATTTACCACAAATTGCATCTTTACACTCATTGGATTAAAATTTACAACAACTTGTATTACACTCATGGGTTTTAAAATGAACTTGCATTATCATTCATAGGTATAAAATGAATAAATTTCATATTTTAACTCATATGGTCTAAAATTTACCACAAATTGCATCAAACTCATTGGGCTAAAAAGAAATTGATTGTTTTGACATCATAAGTTGGGGATAAAAAGAATTAGTGCTTTATTTTCTTGTGATTGTGTCTTTGTTAGAGGGTATGCTTGCTCTTCCCTCACACCTAGTGCAACCTTGGAAATCAGAAATACCTCTTAGAATTTACACTCTCACACCAAACATTTGATTTTGAGGCTAAAAGGAACATCATGCTAGTGTAAGACAAACACATTATGCTCTCTCCTCATACTTAGTGTGATCTTGGAGATTCCAAGGCATTGTGTTTGTCTTGCTATTATTTAACCTTAGAGGGTCTTCCTCACGATTTGTGAGAGGGAACGACCCAAGTAGTACTTTCATTTTGATTCACTATATAAATAATTATGGTTGTGATGAAATTCATCAATCACCTAGTGCAAATGTTCCATATTGATGGAAGTCTCCCTCAGTATCCACGAGATGCATAAAAACCATTTCTAATGATTGGGAGACCTCTTAAATGAGTGAACTGCCACATGTAAAGACACCAGATTATCTTGAAATGTTGACTAGAAACCACTTGTTGTAGAGGCCAAAAACCTTTTTTTCTTATTGGTGTAGGAGGTCAAACCTTTGAAGCTACCCTACACACACTATTCATGGTAGAGACAGAAAATCCCTCGATTCATAAGATCTCCAGATCTTCAAGGTAAGAGATTTGGTGTGCCCATGTTGTGGTGGGGGGAGCCAGTGTCACCAATATCTCTAATTTTTTTTGCCTTGTATCAGTATATGGAGAATCCAAGTAGGAACTGAGCAAGTAGTATCCTCTTTCCAGCCTAGATTTTGTATGCTTACGATTGTTTTCAAATTTTTTGAGACTAGTGAATGGTTGTTGGGGCTAATCTAGACCCCCATTCAAACTTTTACTCTAATTTTGTATCAGAGTCATCCAAAACATTCTATCTATTATGTTTTGTGTGGTTGTTCAAAACAAACATTTTCAATCTCAATCAAACATCACACCTAGAATCTATAACATTTCAACCTTGTAAATCTCAAAAGCTTGCTCAAAAAGTCAAACGACACAAGCATCCACATGATCTCTTGCAAAACCAAAATCCCTAAGCGAAGATCCAGTTTCCACCTTTTCAAACATAGAAATTATAGTTCAAGGTCTATTAGAAAATGCATCTTGAAGAACTACCAAAACTGAGACATATTGCTAAGAAATGTTTATCAATGCCCTTTGGGGAACAAACCAAACTTACATGTCCAAAATGAGCCTAGAATTTAAATCTCTTGGGGCATCATTTTTCAGTTTTGATCCTTCATGTCCTAAGGACTGAGGATATGAGGACGTGATGAAATCCTTCATGTCCTAAGGACAAAGTACACGATCAGAATAAAATGATGCATATTATGATCATTTTATTATGTCATGTCCTCAGTCCTTGCATATCCATCCTTGGTCAAACAAATCTTTTATCTTGCACTTAGATTACTCTCCTTAGGTCTTGAATCAAACATTGGCTATTAATCACCTGTATCACTTGAGGTTCACCATCCTTGAGCTAGGGAATATATCATAATCTTTGAGTAGGGAAATATTCTTGGATTTCATCATCTCCTACTTTAGCATACCCTCTCTTGATCTCTTGTCCTTGAGTCTATCCATCATAGCACAGGTAAAGCCTTGCATCATATTTATCTTCAAACCTAGAGTTGCCTTGAGTTCTTGCATTTTTATCATGTCAAGTTTATCATTTATAGAGTCATACCATTCCATTCCCATATCTTATCTTAGGGTCATATTAGTTTGCATTGCATCCTTATATCCAAAAAAAATATAGCTTAGTCTCATATCCCACTTTGCATTTATCATCCTTGCATATCATATCCCTTTGTCATAGGGTCATTATTATCCCACCATTCCGTAATCTTGGTCTTAGGTACATTGGCACTTTGCATCCTTATATCCTTGAAAATTTTAAAAAAGCATAGCATAGTCTCATATCCCTTTTGGATTGTCATCTTGCATTATCATCCAAAGGTCACAAGTTTTATATGGTCCTCACTAAGTTTTCCTTATCCATCCTAATCTAAATTCATGACCATGTCTTCACTCTACCTTGATCTTCTTTGTAGTCAAGTTGAATACCAATCAATCCTCAATTGTCTATACTAATCACCCACTATCCCGATTCATCCATCCATCTACCCATCTTACCAAAAATCCATAAGCTCTAGTCCTCCATCCATCTACCCTCCCTATCAAGCACTAATTAACATAATACATACCATTAATCCCCAACAAACATCCATTAATCATCCTTATCCTAACCTTGACAAGGGAAATCAACCTTCCTCTAGTCCATTCCAATCCTCCACATCCTATCCTAATCCATCATCCACTAAGCCCATTTCCATCCACTTCATCCCAAACTACAATACCATCCAATAAAAGAACATTAATTAATGCTCTCCAAGGACAACTAGCAAAGAAACTTGTTTGACTCCCAAATTAAAATAAAGTTAGGTGATCCAATCACATTGCTAATCCTCCACCATCCAACCATTTTTCACCATCATGTCCTTCATTGCTTACTAATACCAAAAAAGATCTTGCTATTGAAACTCCATTATTTCCATGTCAAAATCCTAAGTCTATCAAAGAAAATCCTATCATTTCCCAAAATTACATTCCATTGCCTAAACCTTGGGATATATATCCAAAGAAAATACCAAAGCATGATGGAATGAAATCCATGAAAAATCTAGAACAAGTTACCCAAAAATCACCTATAGATGCTTGTGATGTCCAAGTTAATCAAATCTCTAATCAATATCCCATTCCCAATCATGTCATCCAAAATGATCAAAATCCTACCATTGAACAAGAAATCCAAAATGATCCTCTCATTGATCTTTATACCATCCATGATAAAACATTTGAAGTTGGTCCTATCCAAACTCCAAACACCTTCATTTCCCAAGATGAGACACTTGCCTCCTTTGGACACATAGATAATCAAATAAATGATATGGATAACATAAAAGAAGAGAATAAAGAAGTTCCATTTATCAAGTCAAAGAAGAAGATACAAAATCTACCATGGATCAAAAATACATCCCAAATGATCAAGAAGAAACAAGCATGATGAATGATAAAGCCAAAATATCATATCAACTAGGATCATCCACCTTTGTCAAAGTAGAATTTCTTGCAAAGGAGAAGATTCCAAGCAACAATTTTCACATACACAACGATGGGTTTGTATCTTGCTTTCAAAGTAAAAAATACCCCATCGCAAATAGAATATTTTAGAGCATGCGGTATCAAGGAAGAGGACTAGGCCTACATGAGCAAGGTATTCTATAACCAGTATAGGTTCATGCAAATCCTAGACATCAAGGTCTTGGTTATTCTTCAATCAGAAAATAAAATGATCTTATTGATACCTCCACAATATTAGGGACAACTTTATCCAATACAAACATCAAAATGGGGGCCATGAGTAGTCCTTGTCATAAGGTTGTTGCCAACACTCCTTCCATCCACACCATAAACCATCATTCCAACATAATTAATCCCATCAATTGGAACCAACAAAAAAAACTTCTTACAAGTCTTAATTTCAAAATAAAATGTCAATTGCCATTGAATCAATCAAAAATTCAAGTTGACAAATGAAGTTAAAATGGATCCCAAAGAAAAATGGATCAAGTAAAGAAAAAATTTCAATTCCAATATCTAATCAAAATGTGGAGCCACAAGAAAAGAGGTCTCCCACATGTAACAAATGTCTACCTCTTTCAAATTAGTCATCACACAAGGCATATAAAAGTGTTGGTTCCAAACACTATCCCAATCAAAATTCCAAACTCCATCATCCACCATCCCAAGTTTGGAAAATAAAAATTGCTACATCCAAAACACCATAGTCCTTCCACATCTACCATCATCCATCATAAGCCAAAATCTTGCCTACATTCTAAAAATCCTACTTCACAAATTCGTTACATCTTGGCAACAACTCTTTAGCATAAGGACTCCCATTGAACTTTATCACGACATGAATATTTTGATAAGGACAACACTAGTATTAGAGAGGATAAAAATGACATTGATCAGTTGTATGCAAGTGTTATGATCCTAACAAGACAACTACTCCATAGAGGTAACTATTGGAATATCATCACACCAACATCTACATCAACACTATCAAAGGTTCTAGAACAATCAACGATCATCCAAAACATCAAGTCAATATAATTTCAAAAAAATTATCACCTTGATGAAAACCTAGTAAACATGCATCTTGTGTAACATAAAAAAAAGAAAAAGTAAAAATTTTGTCCAATAGTAAAATTTATTTATATGATGCTTTGGATAAGTACCATGATGAAAGCCTGGCAAAAGAGCATCATGTGTAAAAGAAATTATCTATGTGGACCATTAATACACTTGGGGGCAAGTTGTCTCATCTCCCATGTCTTTCTCATGATATTTCCATCTATCCATCTAATCCATATAATTTCCATCCATTTTCCCACCTACCTTGATCTTAATAAGAAATGGGGCAAAAACATAAATCATGCTTTGGGAAAATTCTTGATATGTATATCCTTTGGTCATACACTATCCATTAAATGTCATGTCATAGAATTCATAGAATTATCCAAACCCATACCTTGGAGAAAAAAATATTCCTATGTGAAATAGTCCTTGGAGATCATATGATAATTCTTTCAGCCAATAATCCTCATGTCTCCTATCCTTTGCCAAAATCAATCCATTATCCTTTCATACCTATCACTGGGCTTGTTTTTCCCTTGTCATTGGTTTAAGGATTCTAATCCACTTATCCAAGTTGCCTCCATAATCCCATCTAGTCCTAATATAGGTTATTTCAAATGTAACAAGCCTAATCCATACAATCTTTTTATGCAACCTAGCACATAAATAAAACATTCCTTGGCTTTGTTCCTAGCCTTGTTGTAGACCTTGATCCTTTAGTTACATTATCATCAATGAGATATGTCTTTCCTAATCCTCACATTGTTTTGGGATGTTTCCTTCCTATATCAAACAACATTGTCATCATCATCACCTATAAATTGGTTTTAAGCTTGATTGGGGAAATATCATGTTTGTCCTTAGATCCTTGTGCATGCATGCTTGGTTGATTGTAGGTGTCTTTCACATACATTTTTCATGATCCTTATGGTTATTATCTGTAACAAAGTGTCATTCATCCATAATAAATATTTTTCATCCTTCCCATGGCCTAAGAACCACTGACATGTTGAACTAGACAACTGAGAGGGGGGTGAATCAGTTGCCACCAAATTGAATCCTTAAGTAATTTACCAGAATAAAACCTTAACACTTCTTAAATGATATTAAGTGCAAGTATAGAAACTGAAAAACCATCACAAAACATAGTAACACCAGATTTACATCGCAAACCCAATGAGGGAAAAACCATTGTGAGGATTAATTCACAATATAGAGCATATCAAAATTGATTACAAAAAGGCTCACTACCTAAGGCTCACTGCCAACAAGACTCACTATTCAGACACCCTGTCCATAGGGCTACAACCTAGAGATGCAAAAGATGGCTTACTTCCAGAATATAAAAGTTATGGCTCATTGCCAAAAGTGTGAACTGATGGAATACACCTTCCTTATGCAGAATTCAGTTCCAAATGAAGCTCGATGTTAGTAGTGTTGCTTCTCCCAATAGTCGCTCAATAATTATGTTCTAGTCTTCAACTGATAATTCATTTAGGTTCGCACCATACACATACACACGCATCACTCATTCACCTCTACATGTATGTCTTCTCTAGAGAGTCTCATATATATATATATAGGTATATTTCATTCATCAATTAGGTCAGCCTAATTGGATGAAAGCAAAATAATCAAAGAGAACTCTTGTCGGTATAATTATATTAAGTCAGTTAGGATCTATATAAAACATCCCCAAGATAGATTTAACCATTTTAATACATAACGTGTGTTAGGTTGGCCAAGGCCAGACCCCAAACATAAAGGCTTCAAACCGTCAACCAATTGTAGTGTATAGAGTTAAAATATTCCAACACAAAACTTCTCAAGATCTCGAATATAACTATTTGAGTGAATCATAATGACATAGTTAAGATATCAAAGTCATAGCTTACCTTGCAGTAGAATTCGAACCCAAAAACTAGCACACCAGTTTACTTGATAAAGAACATCTTTGATAGGGAACAACTTCCAGTAAATGCCTCTAATATATTTGGTACTGTATTGACACCAATGACAACCATTTGATGCAATCCAACTTCCAACATTCTCATTTCCAACATGACGTTTAGTGTCCTTCACTTTCTATCCCCACCCATAACACATTAGCATCCATCAATCCCCTCACCCATAATAAGGTGGTCTTATACCTGACTAGGGGCAATTCCTTGACTTATGTCTTCCTAGGATCCTACACATGGTATCAATCTTGAAAATCATCAAAATCCAAAAAAATCATAAAATCATAAAAATCCAAAAATCTCCAAAAATCATCAAAATCCAAAAAAAATAGAAAATCATCAAAATAAAAAAAAATCATAAAATCATAAAAATCCAAAAATCATCAAAATCCAAAAAATAAGAAAATCATCAAAATAAAAAAAAATCATAAAATCATCAAAATCCAAAAAAATAAAATCATCAAAATAAAAATAAAAATAAAAAAATCATCAAAATCTAAAAAAATCAATAAATCATCAAAATCCAAAAAATTAGAAAATCATCAAAAATCCAAAAAAATCATAAACCTTCAAAATCCAAAAAATTCTTAAAACTTCACAATTCCAAAAACATAGTCGAAGTCAGAGTTAGTCTATGTCAGTTTGGTCAAACTACATTGTATCTGCACATTGCTTTGTAGGCAAGGTCATCACTCGATGGACCCCCAAGACATTAGGTTTGTCCTTAGGGTTTTGTCGAGTTATATCAATTTTGGTCAGCATTCGGTTGAACTATGAGGTCTCTACATGTATAACATAGGCAAGGCCATCAATCGATGAGCTCTTGAGGCCCTAGGTTAGTCCTTTAGGGTTTATCGAGTCTATCCAGGTCTTTTGTCTTCAAGAAATCAATCATTTGAACCAAATCACGAATCAACAAATCAACTATCCAACAAGTCTTCAATCCAAACTAGTCAATCATCTTACATTGGTCTTATCATTTTGTCCTATTTAGGATGCGTCCTTCCTGAATTGGGACACTGGTCACTGGTCAATCTTATCATTTGTCTTAAACAAAATATGTCTTTCTTGAAACTAGGCATAATCAACATTAGTTTAAATAAATCTTATCAATCGTTCAATCAATTAAGTTTTCCTTAAATAGGATGTGTCCTTCCTGAAATCAAGTGTGGTCAATCAATCTTGTCAATTAGTCGATTAATTTTCACCTTATACATGATATGTCTTTCCTAAAACTAGGCATAATCAGCGTTGGTCAATCAATCTTGTCAATGGGTCAAACCTATCAATCGGCTAATTTCATCAATTAATTGATTGGTCTTGTCATATTGGTCAATTGGTCAATCAATCAACCTTGGTCATTCAATCAATCAATCTATCGAGTCAAACAATCGATCAACATCAGTCAATCAAACCCGTCAATTAGCGGGTTCATCAATCACATCAATCTCATCATCAAATAAACTCTAGCAACTAATCTAAATGGTTGTTGAATTTGTTGGTCTAGTTGGTCTTATTTTTTTATTGTTCTTTGGTCATTTTACTAGCTACCTCGAGGATGTCCCACGAAGGATCTAGAGGGGCAATGATGGATCATGATATCTTTTATTTTGATTGTTGTTTGTGGTTTATCTTGACAAAAATACTGGGGCAATTGGGTCCTTAGTACAAGTCATGGCATTCCTTGTCTTTTTGCATTGTCTTTTGACTGTTTGTCTTTTCCAAGTGGTAACATTGCACACCTTGGTCTATGTCATACCTTGGTTTTTGTGCTCCATTTGCTATAATTTTGATGCCCAGTGATGATAAACATGCAAGTTGGCATCTATGAAGAAAGAACACCCATCCCTTTTCATTTGAGTAACTCCACACTAACATTTCTTCTTCTCCATACTAACATTCATTTTCTTCGCACTAACATCTTTCATTCACAATCATCCTGAAGGCTTGTAAGCTAAATTCTTCTCTTGTCAATGCATCAAAGTGGCTTTTCAGAATAATTTTTCAATTTTTTTGAAATATTGAAAAAAAAATCTGAGGGGGCATAGGTCTATCCCACCTTCACCAGGGCATGTTGGGGCATGATCTGAACTTGATTTTCTTATTTATTCTTTGACACAATGATCAAATCACATTATGTCAAAGAGGGGAAAAATGTAGACACTAAAAAATTTCTTGGTCTGCGAGTGTCATTTTTCCATTGTCTTGGTCTTCTCCCCTACATAATTAAATATTTTTAATTATTTAATTATTTTCTTTGATCACATTCCTCTATTAATTAAATAATGTTAATTATTTAATTAATTCATTTTCTTGATCTTTGTTCTCCTTTGATCAATTAAATAAATTAAATATTTATTTAATTGTGTCCCTAAGACCCTTTCCCTCTATAATTAAATAAACTATCATTTATTTAATTATTTGCTTGTCATTGTTCATCTATAGTTAAATAATTATTTTTAATTATTTGTCTATTCATTAATCCTTTTCGTCCTTCCTTGGTTTAATAATAATTTAAATTATTTAACTCCCTCTCTCCAGTTTCCCTCTATTAAATAATTAATCTAAATTATTTAATTCTCTTTTTGTCATTTTCTTCTATATTTAATTTAAACGGTTGCATAATCGTTTAAATTAAATATTCATTTTCTCTTCATTAATAAATAATCTAAAATGATTATTTATTCCTCCATTATCTTTTACCAAATTTAAAATATGGTCAAAGATGCCTTCCATGAATTAAATAATTTACTTTATTCCTCCACTTCCTCTCCCAAATTAAATAATAATATGATTTAATTGTCAAGATTCTCTTCTTCAATTAAAATTATTATTTGATGGCCCACACGCTCTCCCAAATTAAATAATTATATTATTTAATTTGCTCCATTACTTTCCCTCCACTTTCTCATTTCAAATCTTGACCATCTATCCTTAGCCATCCCTAGCCCACTACTTTGTGGCACATCAATCCTCATTTGTTGATCTTGGCATCTTTCTAGAAGACTGATCTTAGCCATCCATTCGAATAGCTCTTTTATAAAATATAGTTGTCTCCTTAATTTTGGATGGAAAACCACATATCTCCAACATTCATGCTTACATTTGCAGGTACTTGCATACAACAAAAATTGAGGGCAACTTGCAAAGGAAGATTTGAGGAGAGGCAAGAAAGGTAATTCAAGTTCAACATGGAGAGTTTGCTTTAATTTTGTTTATATTTTCTTTCTTTGGATTTGAGTTTTTAGCTTAGATTTAATAGAGTGGTTGCTATTACCTTTTCTATTTGGATTTGGATTCTAACCTCTATCTAACATCAATAAAATTTTACAACAAGACAAGCTTTGTACTTGTCCAAAGTACCTGCAATGTTACACTTTTTTCTTTCCTTGTCCATTCCCTAGAATTTTTTAGGGATCAATTTAACCTCAACCTTATCTATTTCCTTCACCTTATTTCCATATTTTTTTATCAAATTCTAATTCTTGTCATAGACTTGACATCACATGTTAAGTTTTGAGTGATTTATCTAGGAACTAGTATGGAACATTGATGTCCATGTGATCCACTTGCATATACAAGTTTCTAAAACTTAAATTTTGGTTTCCTACCTAGCTACACACTAATTCCTTTTGTAATAGTTTATTGTCAAAAAAAATCCTTCAACATTTAAATCCCCCTTCATCTTCCAAGGAATCCTCCTGAAAATCTATCTCTTTCATTTACTTCCTCTCCAATAAAAAATCTATCTCTATCCCTCCTCTAGGATCTCTTTTCTAGAATTGGCTAAACATACTTCCATTGCTGAACCTTTCTAAATTTGCATGCTACTATATTTTTATTAAAAAGTATTTGTTATCTCTTCTCTCTTCTATATCAATTGGTAATGTATTTCTAATAAGGCTTAATTCTTGTTTGAATAATATTGCAACATTCTCTATACCATATTTTATTCTACATTTTCTTTGGCATATTTATTGGTGACCATCACCTCCTCTTATTAAATCCAATACACACAATAAGTCATTCTTCCTCATATACCAAGGATTAGTACTTATAGATTTACTTTATTATCACTATTCTTAGTCCTAGATGCATGTAAGATAAGAGCACACACTCTTCAATCTCTATTTTTTATTTGACTACCCATGTAGGTAGAAAGACAAAACTAGGGGCTTGACCATTCTTAGCAAGATCCCATCTAGTCCCAACCATTTTTATTTTGCTAGTTATATTTTTTCAAACATGGTGGTTTGCACCCTCTTATATCTCTCTTGTATTGTTTCTCTTTAAAATTTTGTTAACCTTTTTATGTCATCTAGTATCTCTTAATTTTTTGTCTCTATTGTCCTTATTTTCTATTATGCATTTGAATTAAAATATGAAGAAACAAATGAGTTTTGTAGTGAAAAGGACCACAAAAAAATACACAAACCTCTACCAATCATGATAGTGTCTAAGATAGTGAACTTCATCCTTAGGTTCCAATTTCTTTATTTTCTTCAATTTTTATTTTTACATCCTCTTTTACATTTCAATACTTTCATTTTCTATAATCTACAAATTATCATTTTCTCCCATCATTTCATGTAATATATTATAGAATTTAATGGTAATTTAATTTATTCATTACATTTTGGTGAACCTTTTGTTTCAACACTTGAAAACATTCTTCCTCTTCATTCAAAATTTCCTCAAATTTTTTTGGGGTGTTTCCTTGAACCCCATTCTATATTCCTAAAAGATAAAAATTGTGGCCTTTTACTAGTTTCATCTACACCTTTATTAACCTTATCCTTCTATTTTTCACAATGAACATCTTATCTGCATTCCTTACATCACTTTCTAGGTTTTCATAGAAAATTCAAGATGAGGATATTTTGTTTCATACATGCAATAGTGATTTAACTCTTCTTATGTCACTCCATTCTCTTAATCTCTCTTGAAATTCCTACCACCTATAAGAAAATTCAAAGGGGTGATGAGATCATTGATCATTTTAATAACACCAATTTACCTAATCTTCATTCTAATTCTCTCATATTCAGTGATGAAGCATCATTGAATGTAGACACTCATCTCATATCAAATCCTATGCAAATAGATTGTGAGGACACTCTTTCAGTTTCTTCTTCTACATCATATGTGTCCTAAAACAAAAAATCACCTACTTAATTCATCTTTTATGAAAATACTTATTGCACCCATTGTAGTGAT
Source organism: Sequoiadendron giganteum (assembly GCA_007115665.2). Lineage (NCBI taxonomy): Eukaryota > Viridiplantae > Streptophyta > Pinopsida > Cupressales > Cupressaceae > Sequoiadendron > Sequoiadendron giganteum. Next base: position 405,567,764 of record CM021104.1, read on the forward strand.
GCTTAATAAGTCCATTAACATTGAAGATGCAAATCCTTTGACTCTTCCTAAAATAATTGTACATGGGGTACCTAATTTACCCTCACATTCTCTTCCCATAAATCACTATTTGGGGTATCCCTAATAGTCCCCAACCTTCTATTTTTACACTCACTTTTCTTATCATAGAAAGTGTAATATACATGTGAAAACTGACTACCATGTGATAGCCCGCACATATAGGACTTGATGAAACAAACATATTACTCATGTTCTTGTTTCTCTTCATCCATCAATTTCTATCCTTACATCAAATCTTATTCTTCTATTGGCTCCTCATATTCCTATGAAGAATACAAAAGATATTCATGAGAAACTCTAGGATACTCAAGCTAAGATATCCTTTTGGGAGTAGATAAAACTTCACCTTCTTATCATTAACTCCTTCATTAAATCCTTGTAAAATATATTGATTTCATCTTTAACGAATCCCACTAAGGTGGTTACTCTTCTTGAGTGAACTTATACAAATACATTTGATATCACTTTTCTCTAATCTAAACTTCCTTATCTTTTAGTTGAGAAATAAATAACCTTCTTATGATCATTGTTGGTATTAACTCAATTGGGATTAAGAAAAACCTTATCAATAATGATTTTAGTCCAAATTCCTATAGTTTAGACTTCCTTAATCATATCAATATTGATACTTCTTCTATTTTTGCATCATATCTTTTGATTAAAGGTTTGGATAATATTAGTCACCAGACTCTAGGAAATATCACACTACCTATTGAGTTAGGTCATGTTACATTACCTACTATGGTTCATACCAATGAGTTTTTATTACAACCTTCATTTGGTTAGGTCATGGGTGCAACTCCATCGAGTATACATTAGTCTATTAGATTAATTCATAAGCACAAAAAAAACCATAATAAAAGTTGATCTTGACCCCTTATAATACTAAAAAGATAAATTAGATCATAAAAAAATTTCTTCTATATCTTATTCTCTTTGTAATCGCATACCTCCTTCGTTAAAACCATGTATACCATTATCATCCTTTGTTGATGACCTTATGCCTCTTCATCATTCTTCTACTTCTAATGCATGTCTTGGTGATGATATGGGCTCCTTAGACTTCACCCCTTCTTATCCTAGTGAATATAAGGCTGATTTTTTTTGCTTTAACATCCCTCTATGGAACATGGATATGTATTCTTATAGTAGAATCATTCCTTGTATCGATTTTTCTACTACTTCTCCAACATGTGGCTGTGCATATCATTTTAAAAAGGATATTGATGTGGATCTTATATTCAAAATTATTTCTAAATATGGATACAATGGAAATGGTCTTGGGCACATGGGACAAGCAACTAAGTTCCTTGCGGAACCTTAAACACATCTTTCTACTAAGGGTTTAAGTTATCTACCTCCTCTATCTACATCCCTCCTCCTTTAGCTAATATATCTATGAATTCTTATTTTTGGGTATTGTACCTTTCTCCACATAAAAATGGGTTAACTCCTCTTCCATCTACTTCTAAATCCATTCAAAGCATTAAACCTTCTTCTCTTCCACCTAAATAAGACCATATCTTTCAAATTCTCCTAAAGTCATGCTTGATCACTCTTTCTCCTCCCACACACAATAAACTACCTAAACAAATCTAACAAACACTTTATTCTTGTACATATCATCAAGTGCTCGACTATTCCACTAATGAATGTCAATCCTTACAAGATAAAATCCAAAACCTTCTTGATATAGCTTCCATCACTATTCCTTTTGGTGATGCACCTTTCTCTTCTTTACATTATACATGACATAGAGGTTCACCCTTGTATAGTTTGTTCCACAATAAGTATTATTATTCTTCCTTTCTATACCACCTCTATTATGACATTGAAATTACCTCTATCATAATTATAGTACAATCTATATCATAATCTTAGGATTCCTTTGTTATGGCATTGGGATTATCACCTCTCTCATCATTTTGAGATTACCTCTACCATTCTAATCACTAGTGCATGATATTGAGTCTACCTCTATCTTACTCTCCTTTATTTTCTCATGAGGTCTTTAGGCCTCTCTTCATATATTGTCTTATTACCCACTATGTGACAGTTGTATGTTGTATCTTATTGTAGGGGTACAATTTTAAGTGCAACCATAATATTTTTTCTTTGGTAATAACACAACCATCTCCATCTTTGTGTTCATCACCTACATTCTAGGGGGCATGGTCAACTCATTTTGGGGGCACACATCCTTCCTAAGGATCCACTTTCTTATTTCATCCCATTAATATTTCCTTAAAATATTCACATATCATAAATGTAAATATATTAATGAGGAAATACCTTCTAATCACATGTGCATCCACACATATGCACACACACACACACAAATATTATTGTCATGCTCCTTGTAATATTAGTGGTTTCCCCCCCATATAAATTAAGTTTGGACATGACCACCCTTATCAATACCACCCAATAACAAAGCATGTTAGTCTAAATGATCCTGAATTTTATCAAAACATATGAATCACCTAGCAAAAAATTATGCTAGTATAAGTGATTTATTGAATCTCATAATTTCTAGAAATGGAGTAATCTAGCATTAAATCATGCATTCTCTTCTCATGAATCCTAGTAACAAAGTAAATTATACCTTGATTCATACTATTCTTTTTAACAATTTTTATTTCTCTTCATTCCCTTCTCATGACCCTTAGTCACAAAGAAAGCTAGAGCCCAAGTCATGCATTCTCTTTCATATTGATTGCCTCCCTTTATCTTTGTATATATTAGTATATTATCTATTTGAATCAATCAATTGACTCCTTACATTCTTCTCACCATATTAGAATTCCTTTATTTTTCATCTTTTGGATTTCATTGTACTTTGGGGATGATGTAAAGTATCAAGATAACTTCCACATCTAGGTCTCTTTTATGTTGACTCAATTTTTTGTTTTTGTTTTGTTTGTGTGTCTTTTCACTTAGTGCATGTGTTGTTCATGCATTATGCATTTCTTTCTAACATTTGTATGTAAATTTATGTATTTTTGATTCATGTGTGCTATAGGTTTTATGTTGTTCATGCTTCCATATATATGTTTGTGATGTTCTAAAAAATAGTTTTGTAGGTTTTTGTTGTTTAATATATATTTTATATGTTCTTAGCTTGGGGGCATGGTTTTCTTCACTTGATATTTTTGCATCCTCTACAATATCCTTTTTGGAGTATCTTCCTATGATTTTATTTACTTCCAACATTTAATTTAAATTTACTTTAGCATAGCTTATCACCTAGTGTAATCAACTTGCTAAAGTGGGGGAAAAATATAATGTAGAAAATTGCATACCCTTGTAATTTCATATTATATTTTGGGATTGCTTTAATGTCAACCCCTATCATGTTTTAGGGATCATTTTAGCCTCATCCTTACCATTTTCTTCACCAGATTAACAAATAAATATTTTATTAAATTTTAATTTTCTTCACATACCTAAGACCAGATGTTAAATTTTGAGTGATGTAGGACACTAGTGTGGCACACTTATATCCACATGATGTACTAGAGTCCTGCAAGTTTCCAAAATATAAAAATTGGTTTCCCACATAGCTACCTACTATCACCTACTATCACCTACTATAGTGCTTTTCTATCCAAAAAATGCCTTCAACATTTGAATCTAACCCTTTAGCTTCTGAGGAATCCTTTTGAAAAACTATCTCTTCGATTTACTTCCTCTCCAACAAAAATAAATTTATCTCTCCTTTTTCTTGGCTCTCTTGGATAAACTTGAATGAATATGCCTCCATTTTTGAAGCTTTCTAAAGTTGCACACTACTAGATTTCCATTAACAAATCCTTGTCTTCACTTCTCTCTTCTACATCACACTGATAATGCTATTCCAATAATGTTTCATAATTATTTGAATAATATTGCAGGACTTTATTTATCATATTTACTTCTACATTTTCTTTGGCATATCTCTTGGTCACCATCACCTCCTCTTGTTCAATCCAATACACACGTTAGGGTATTCTTCCCTATAGAAAAGGGATTAATACTTATGGATTTAATTTATTGTGATTGTTCTTAGTAATAGATGCATGTAGGATAAGAGTGCACACTCTTCAATATTGATTTTTTATTTGACTATCCATGGAGGTTGAAATACCAAACTAGGGGCTTGACCATTCTTGACAAGATCAAATGTAGTCTCAACTATAGGTTTTTCAAGGATCAACTTCTATGGCCGTTTGCATCCTCTTATCTCTCTTGTAATTTTTATTTCCATTTCAAAATAAATAGATTAAATAGATTTTCATCAATTCCATATCACCTAATAGTGCAACAGTCGGATGGCAATCCCCAAAAAGGACTAAAACACATAGTGTGGAAATTTGTGTCATGATATCATCTGAGACAATGAGCTCCACCATATGGTGCTAGGTTCTTCATTTTCTTCTATTTCCATTTCTACATCCATCTTGTCATTTTAGTACTTCTATTTTCTATATTCTACAAATTCTCATCACAATCCTTTCTACTTCTCATTATTTCATGTAATATAATGTACTTAAGATAAAATTAGTTTAATTTTTCATTGTGACACCATTGAATTTATATTTAATTTTGTATGCTCATTTGAAATATATGGGTATTATTTTTCATAAGCTCACTATACTCAATCTCCATGGTATCCTCCCATTCAAGGTTGTCCTTTATTGTTCAATATTGTTGTGTTTTAAGCATTTTGAAAATGTCAATAGAGATAAAAATGAACATGATAATAAACCAATAAACTATTTCCCTACTCACCAAGTTTGAGCATCAAATGCACAAAGGCCATCTTCTCATGTATCCTCAATAGTGGAACAATACTACTTTGGTCTTTACTACTATGAAACTTGAGATTCTTGTGCCAAAGTAACAAATTGGGTTGAAGAAAACTCTATTCTTCATTGCTTGTTTACCAATAGAGTAGAAGATATATTAGCTCGAGGATAAAACACTTTTGACTATGATAGAGTAGAAAAGAGCTAGAATCGTCAGATTTGAAAAGAACGACAACTATGGTTTTTCAACTAATCACTTATAAGATGTTAGTTAGGATTACAATTGAAGAGGTTTTGTTCATATAACTCAACATTCTATCTATCAATGAATTTATTAGTGGAGATATCAATGAGTCTATATACCTTAAGTTATCTACTTTATACAACAAACAAATATCTAAAACACTTGTAATCTAGATTACCTTTTTATATGTTGGGAATTAAGACATGAAATGGAGTAAAAGAACATTAAAAATATTATTATTTTATATTTAAGCATGAACTGAGATTCTTCAAGATCACATCCTACATGTCTTTGAAAGCATGAATATGTTTAGAAAATGCACCATGGCATTTACTACTTCACCTCAATATCTATATGAAATACCTTTGTTGTGGTCCATACACCAAGATGTCTCCATGATTTTCATGTTTCTCCTTTCATGAAGAATTGTAGATATCTCAGATAAGAGAGGCATTGCTGGCTTGGGAGCCCAATTTGTAGAAAGTTGTTCCCCAAGATTTTATCTCGCATAACAAATACTCACTTAACACTCATTTATATTTTTGTCTAAATTTTTTATATAAGTAAAGCAGTAGTGTTGGACAAGTGTTATTGGTATTATTTGAGTTTTTTACTTTTATCTATGTTTCAATGTTTATCCCTTGTATGATTCATGCAATAAGTAATACTATTTTCAATCTGTTTATTTATATCCATATATAGTGAAATAAGAGATTTATTATTGAATTGAAGAATAATTTGAATTTTATAATAGTAAAGAATTTTACTATATTATATTTTTTTTATGAGAAAGAGTTTTCCCAAATCATATATATACTACACTAGTTTATCTGATATCCTCAATGCTTTTTCACAAACACCTATTCATCTACAGATTTCAAACTATGGAGTGTATTCAATTGACAGTGTGAATATATTTGATAGTGTTTGAATTGATTTTGGCATGAAAGATTAGAGAGGAAAATGAGTGTACCTGGCAAGAAAGAAGCCTGTCAAGTCTCCTCCGGCAGCAGGTGAATTGGGAGCGGGCTTCAATATTTCCTTGACAATGTGAATAGTCGTTTGCCATTTCTCCAAGAGGCCCTCCTCATCTCCTTTGCCCATCACACCCACACCCAGTCCCACCACACAAGTATAGGAATAAGAAGATACGATTGTGGGCATTTGGGCAACGGTTACAGCGTTCCATTTTTTCCCTTTCCGAGGGAAGGAGCACTTCCGAATGGGATAGCCTAACGAAATTCTGAGGCCCACGCTCCTGCTCTCCATTTTATCTTATCTTCCTTATAATCACAGGGGACAATATAAGGCGTACATTCAATCCAAAGAGCTTTTTCACTGTCCCCTACACCACTTATTTGAGCCTCTTTAGGGAATGCGCAATCGGAATCATATCAATATATATATTAAGAGTTATGTAATGATCAGATTGCTTTATTTTGGTGTGTAATGGTCATTGTATGTTGAAGAGGTGTGGAAGATTAATTAGTATTTTTTTATATATTCATGTAATATATAAAATCAATTGACAGGTCATCAAGGAAATGATGTTGTGTGTACAACTAAGGTCTTGTTGGCAAGTGATAGCTTCACGTTGACTATGCATCTACTTACATTAGCTTCGTATATTATTTTATGTTTAAAATTTAATCTCCTAAGTGCAACATCCCTAGGATGCACACAAAACCAAATAAAAATTTATTATATATAAAAAATACTCCCTCTTTATATGTCTCTCGCTCTTCCTCTCTTCCTCATCCTTCTATCTTCTCTCTCTCTCTCTCTCATTTTATATATATATATATATATATATATATATATATATATATATATATATATATATATATACATACATATATATATATATATATATATGTATGTATGTCTATACATATATATATATATATACACATATATATATATATATATATATATATATATGTACGTTAGATACAAATAACTCAATATTCCATTAAAACTATTACCATTGGTCTAAGATTTATCGAAGGTATAAGCACAATACTAGGGCATTGCTCATCCATTTTTTAGTAAAAAGAGATGAAGATGTGAAATCTACACTCCTGATCAAATGGTGTACAAAAAATGAATGTACATCTAATTAGTGACACTTGCACAAAAACTCAATCACTTTATATATATATATATATACATATACATATATGTATGTATATATGTATATATGTATGTATGTATGTATATACATATATATACATATATATGTATGTATATACATATATATGTATATGTATATATATATATATATACATATACATATATATGTATATACATACATATATGTATATGTATATATATATATATATAAAGTGATTGAGTTTTTGTGCAAGTGTCACTAATTAGATGTACATTCATTTTTTGTACACCATTTGATCAGGAGTGTAGATTTCACATCTTCATCTCTTTTTACTAAAAAATGGATGAGCAATGCCCTAGTATTGTGCTTATACCTTCGATAAATCTTAGACCAATGGTAATAGTTTTAATGGAATATTGAGTTATTTGTATCTAACGTACATATCATCATCTTGATTTTTTAAAGTCGCACTTTTCTCAATGATTTCTTTACAAAGTGCACTTTTGTTTGATTGCAAAGTAGATTGGTAGGCTTCAACGAGACTTACCTTTAAATGATTTTTATTGTTTACATAGATTAGTAGTATCAACTACAACACCAATTAATCAAAATTGAGCATAGTTGTTGATTTCTCATTGTGTCTTCTTAGTAGTTGTGTGTTTCTTCTATTCAATTTTTTTATTAATATTATTGTATACCTGGCCTTGCCTTTACTTGTAGTGATTTTCAATTCTAATTGGGCATTTAAGTTTAAGAGGAGGGAAGTTGTGCATTATCTTTAGATTTGTATGTTAAATGATTAAACTGATTTGAATAGTGTCATTACCAAGTATTTAAGTCTAATTGGTAGGTCATTAAGTAAATGGTGCTCTATACTTAATATACCTCTACATGGAGATATGACAACTTTGAATTGTGGAAACACATAAAATTTGATCAATTTAAATTTAAGATCATTAGATTTAGGTTCATAGCATGGATTGTGTTAGTGATCTAAGTTGTAGACTCCAAATTCCTAATGTTTGATAATCTCCCAAGTTCTAATTAAGGTGTCAAACTTGGGAAGATTACCACAAACCTATATTGAGGTTGGGCAACTTAGGATCAATTATTGATGTGGGTAACACCTCCATCACTTTTGGATCTACAAGACCAAGGGGGTACCCTTAAGGCACTAGATTGGTTAATGAAATTATGATTGAATGCACTTCCTTACAACAAAATATATCCATTGCATTGTGTATCCGAGTACTGGTTTCACAATATACCTATGTGCTAGTCTGGATATGAAAGGATTGGCACCTTACTAAATAGATGATTTGTCATATAAGTGTTTGAGAATGTATTTTATGATAACCCCTTATGATGTTATGTACATTCAGACATGGTTATTGGAACAAACACACAAATAAAATTGAAAAGATGTGTAAATTGATTAAGTGTGTTGAGGGTGATGGGGAGAGAAAGTCAGTCATAGACCGATGCCTTTATCCATTGGACAACAAGGTCTTTGAATTTAATCAAATATGTAACAACTGAAACCAAGGTAATGTCTTAATCAAGAAACTACAAAAGACTATGTCCTTTAGTATGCACATGCAAGCTAGGCTCTACACATACACTTAAAAATAAATGTATGGTAGAAAAATATTAAGCAAGTATACTTAGTAATCCATGAATAGGCCCACACATTTCCTTTATTATGCTGAAAAGATACCTTACAAAAGATTTACAAGGATTTTACAAACTTCTGATTGAAAAACTAAACAATGTACATCCAAAAATGCATACCATACATAAGGAGACACTCAACTAAAGTTGATTCTACCTTTAAACATTTGATATCCAAGGTTTACAATATGTTATTATAGATTTGGAAAAACCTAACCGGGGGAGCGGGTGGGTGGGAATAGTAATTGGACTGTTCAGAATGAAGTACGGAACTATGATTCCCTCCCACCCTATAACATGTTACGTAGAGAATTTGGTCAGATAAAGATAGATAGTTGACCCGCTATAATAATTGCGAGTATGGTAAGGTGCGATTCTATACGTAACATGGGCCCCTACTATGAGCCAGGTGAGGTTACGGTTAAGGTATATTAGTTTTGAGGGTTAGGGTGGGAATCATTACTATACAAAAATCAAACTACCTAGGAATGGAATATCAAACCCTAAGACTTTCTCTGTATATCTCTCTTTTGTTGGTTTTGTAATTGTTCCTCTTTCTATAATGCTCTCTTCTGCTATCCTCTAATGATTTTCCTCTAAGTGTTGAACAAGGCACATATACCCATGGCAAGAGGGTGTGCAAAATGTCAGAAGGCCATACTACACAAAAAAACCTAACCGTGAGTTCCTCCAACACACAAACAAAAGAGTGTTCACTACAAATCTAAACTTAGAATCATGAGGAGGTTCCAAAGAACAATATTATGAACCTTTCCATACTTGAGCATTAATGATCCATGGAATAAGTACAATAAATAGAAAAAAACAACTAAGGAATCTATCAAAATCACATCTTGGAGGTGGGCCTCTAACAAAAGAATGCTTATAAATAATAAATGATGTGTCATCACCATCATTCTCCTTTGAATCCACATAAAAGTGCATTTAATTCCTACCAAAAGCATCCTCAGGTCGATGTTTGGTAGTTATAGGCATAAATGGTGTTGTAGAGAGGTAGGTGGAAGTATTCATACCTTCTAAGGCTTCATGTAGCTTATTGGAGAAGTATTGTCATGATTCTTACCATCATTCTTATCAATCCAAGAAAAGGAGTATTAAATTTATCGATACCCCAAAAAGACCTTTGTCATTGGGCATTAGGCTTCAAGTGTACCACTTAACACCTATCAATCAAGCTAAGTCACTAGCATACTCATTTCTAAAACCCTAATAAGGCATTGAGCCATTCGGGTGAAGATTTGGACATCCATCAAAACACATGCCAATGAAGGAGAGGGAGAAGATGAACTCCAAAAAGTCCGACGACGAAAGAAAAGAAGTAATTGGAAATCCAAGAGTCAGGGGAAAGCTTGGTCAAATACCAAGTTAAGAGGAAAGTTGAAAGTATAACCTCTGATGGAATTAGAAGAATTTCGGGGAAAATGGGGGAAGGGAAGTGTTAGAGGTTGGGGATTAGGGATGCCTCTTGATGGATGCCAAACAAGTAGGAGGGAAGCAATAAATTCAAACTGCAATGGGTGATAGGATTAGGCATTTTACCATCACAAGTTAAATACTTGACTATGTAAGAAGTAATAGAAGCCCATAACCAAGGCTCTGAAAGTCTTTTTGTACCTTGTGATGAATAATCTAAATTCTCTCATAGCAATGTGAAAGCATTCCTTGTTGTAGGGTGCTACCACAATAATGGGTTACACTTTCTAAGACATCTTATTTTTGTTGAAATGATATATTTTTAAAAAATATAATGATTTAAGCCTTGAAAGGTTCCATTTAAAGGATTTTAATTGAAGAGGGTTTGATCAAACCCCCTTGGATAGAACCCCGCTAGTTTTAAACCATACCTATAATGGAGTCTCCTCTACACCTATCAAAATTCTAATAAAAAACCACATTTTATTTACCTTTTGGGGGATCAAATAATTCATTTAAAATTTATGTTTTGTAACTATGTAGTCCTTATTATAAGCTTCCCAAAAAGTATAATTTTAAATATATTTAATTTGATTATTATATTTATTTTTTACTTGTGAATGTAGGTTTTTCACCGAAAATCAAGCTCTATGTTCTGCACATGTACAAAAATAGTAGATTACCAAAATAAAATTCTGAAAAATATCTACATGCTCTTGGTATTGATGTCTTTGATCCAACAAATTTTTTTTTAATTTCGATGCATACAAAAAAAGTTGTGTTATACAATAAACCTATGTCTAAATTGTAATTGGTTTGACTTCAAAAATAATTTTAAGAATTTTTTTTTAATAGAACACTATGAAACCAAATGAAGGAGCTAGATATCATAGTTACAAATCTAAATTAAAAAAAAAAAAGAATTTAATCCTTCATAGAAAAAAATTATGTGTTATACAATAAACATCACTTTGTAAAAATCTTGTTTACTGTTAAAAACTAGTTATTAAAGGAGATAGAAAAAGAAATGCAATTTGATTCCAATTTTTTTTAAATATATATATTTAGAATCTATATAAAAATTGTCACAAATCACTAGTTTGAATCATCTTCAAATTCCTCGTGGTTTAGCAGCTATAGGTTTCTGAAAGTGAGGATTTAGTTAAAAAAGTTCAGTTCAATGTCAAGTTTGGCCAAAAAGTGTAACCCACTATTGTGGGATCACACTGTAATTGCATCAGATTTGGCTTGAAATTATTTCCCTATTCTAGGAAACCCTGAACTTATGCTACTATTTCCTCTGAGGCATCTACTTGTAGGCATGTGATTGTAGCCTCATCATTTTGCAAAGTGTTGGGAAATTGTTGTGTCATAACTTTATTGTATTTGTTTAATCGAAGAAAATAATCTAGCCACCCACCTTGTTTAAAAATTTGAAGATAACTGATATTCCAATATCAAATTATGTGTTGTTGGTTCTTTCCTAATAATGTCACCTCCCATTTTTGTATTTTTTATAACCTATGTTTGGAGCTTGTTGTCTCTTCGAATGTTAGGATTTTCAAATGTCATCTCGTCTATGTTTCTCTATGCTCTGCAACTTCTTATGGCTTATGAAGGAAATTGATTCTATGCAATTCTCTTCTCTCTTGACAAATGAAAATGGAAAATAAAAATTGGAGATGACAAATTGAACCATTTTCTTCCCTCCCCAACTTAGTTTTTCTATTTATCCTCAAATAGTAGGTATAAAAAGGATGAAGAAGATAATTTTTCAAAGCATTGGAGATAATTAATGTAATGCATAAATGTGTGCATGTTCTTTGAAGTCTAAAGAAAATTGGTAGGATTTTAATGTTAATCATAGTAAATAACAAGAAAAGTACCTATTGTGCTTTAGTGATTCAAAGATTGTGTGTGTGAGTTGAATTGAGCATCATCATGTAGCTACACGGAAAGGTATTTGTCATAATGGAATTTAATTAAAGGTATTGCAGGTAGACATGTGAAAAAAGAGCTTGGTGAGATGATGGCACGTGTCTGAGAAGTTTGAATACTAGAAAGGAAAGCTACGAAAAGTACATGATTGATAATAATGGGATGCAATGTTCCTTGGAATATGTGGTGGAGTGGATTTATTCCATGTCAGGGTAACAGAGTTGATATGGAATGGAAAATGTTAGCAGTTGTGGGTGTAGTGGTAGTGAACTGGAGGTAGGTGCTACAATTAGCAAAAGAACATGTCCCTTTTTATTGATGTGTCTCAGGGTTGTTGCTACTGGTCCTATGAATTTTTTTGTGCACATCCAAAACTAGTTGTTGGTGACGGTATCTAGTGCATGTGTGTGCATATGTGTGCGTGTGAGATGTAATTGTTAGAATTTATACCTAGTACAGATCAGTAGGTGAGCTGGTTGGCTCATCTACAGATGTATCACTTGATGTTTTCACAGTGTTTGCATGTTTGGTATGCAATTCTAATTTAAAATATTGTTGTAGATTATGTAAAGACACTTCCTTTTGCATTGGTATTTTTTAAAGCTTGAGTTTATGTCCATTGACCAACAATAATGATAATTTGATTGAATCTATGGTAGTTAATTTAGCTATTCCATTATAAAAAAATATGTTTGTTTTGATACAATCCAAGCCACCTTGTCTGTAGTTTCCCTTTGTGATCTTTATATCAAGAATCTTAAAGCAATGCCAAGTCACCTTCAATGAATTCCTTAGTTTTAATGAACTGGTCATGTAATTTGATTTGTTGCTTCTACACAATTTATATATGGTGAATGGCTTTCATCCTTATTTCATCCAAAGCATTGAGGCTATGCAATATTTTATTTTGTTCTTCTGATAGGTCCATTCCAAGTTCTATTGTTGTGTGGAATTTTTTATTCTCAAAATCAATTGGAAGGACTACCTTTTTTCTATACACCAATTCATATGGTGTGAACCCTATTGTGGTCTTCCATGTTGTCCTATATGCCTAAACTAATTTGGGTAGTCTTGTTTCCCAATCATTTTGGTGTCGTTGAACTATATTGGTTAGAATACCTTTTATCTCTCTGTTTGTAACTTCTACTTGCCCATTGGTCTATGAATGGTAGGGGGTTAACTTGTGATGCTTGATTTCATACTCTCTAACTATCTTATCAATCAAATCAAAAGTAAACTATGGTCCCTAGATTGTGAATATCTCTCTAGGAACATTGTACTTGGTGAATATTTCTTCATAAAGGAATTTGGCAACATTACCATCTCTTGCAAATTTTAGTGTTTTCACCTCCACCCACTTTATAAGATAGTCTGTGTAGACTAAAATGTATTTTTTGTTGTTAGATGTTAGAGCTATTAGACCACTGAAATCCAATCCCCACTTGTAAAATGGTGCAATGACCAATTGTGGCTGGAGAGGCATTTCATCACTCCTAGTAGGTCTTGTTAGAGTAATCATGCATTAGCTAGTAATTAATTTGTCTCTAACTATCTTATCAATAGGTTTTGTTAGAGTAATCATGCATTAGCCATCTCTTGCAAATTTTAGTGTTTTCACCTCCACCCACTTTATAAGATAGTATGTGTAGACTAAAATGTATTTTTTGTTGTTAGATGTTAGAACTATTAGACCAATGAAATCCAATCCCCACTTGTCAAATGGTGCAATGACCAATTGTGGGTTGAGAAGCATTTCATCACTCCTAGTAGGTCTTGTTAGAGTAATCATGCATTAGCTAATAATTAATTTATCTCTAACTATCTTATCAATCAACTCTCTAATTAATTATTAGTCTAATTTAATTAATTAATAGTCTAAATTAATTAATGCACTTAAGCTAAATTTAGGAGTGATTTTTTATTTTAACTAGAGAGCTATTATTAGATCATTTTATCTCATTGCATGATGAGATGTTGACAATTGTCATGATCTAATCCTTTTATCAATTAGGGTTTCTCTTATATAAAACTCAACCCTCATTGTATTATTATGCCTTTGATGCCTTTGATAGAACTCTCAACCTTTGAAGACTCTTGTTTTCCTTGAAGATTCTTGAGGTTTATTCTGTAGCTTTTTCTTGTTGAGGAATATTGCATATTATTGTTTGCAACTCTCTTGTGTGGAATGTGTCTTTGTTTGTTATTTGATCTTGTGGCTCATTTTTTCATAATTCTAACATGGTATCAGAGCATGGATTTAGTGAACCCTTCTCGATTTATGAGGTTTTTTCTTTAACAAGGGTTATAGGCTTTAGATTTGGATTCTCCATTATTATTTTTTGCAAATTTTGGAGGGGCAATTTTTAGGTGCATTTTGGTGCGAAAATGACCTCACTGTTGGATTCAAGAGCTCAATTCAACAAATTTTGACTATAAATTTGTCCAATTTGACCATCGAGAGATTTTAAGGAAAATTTTTTTTGTAAAGGGGTTGCATGACACCTGTATGGTCACCTACATGCATTTCCAAAAAGGAGCAAAAAAATTATTAAGGTAAAAAAAATTAATTATGTTTTTGTCAGAATTTAAAAAAATATTTATTAAAAACTATAGGTTTTTTTTTTAACTGGTGAGTGGGGAGGGGGGCAGATTTATTAAGGTACCTACAGAGTACTTGTGGGCCTCACTTGTCCTATCGGTAGCTGAGTTTTGCTAACATATGACGACACCTTTACGCCACCCAATGACTTCTTTACCTACACACTACCTTTTTTAGTGCTTGCACACTGTTCTGACACTAACCTCCATTCATTAGCGGCCACGAAGAACCTGTTGATACCGTCAAAAATTCCTAACAACTTACTATTTTCAAAAATCGTGGAGCATTTTTTCGGGTGGCAGTTTTTTTCCAAAATATTTTTTGGACAGAATATTCCATCGTCGAGTTTTTTTCTAGGGAGGCAGATTTTTCACTAGAGAAAGTAAGGAATATTCTTGGAATATTCTACTGATGTTAGTGATATGATCAACTAGTCAAGGCCCCTTCATAACCTCTTTGTGCCCTAAAGGAGGTTTTTTTCTTTTGGCCATAACTTGGGCATACGATATCAAAATTGGGCAAACAAGATATTGTTAGAAATAAGGTTCTATCAACTTTCCAATCGTGTGGGTATCATCACCATTTTTTGTTGTTGGTGTATTCTATAGCCTGTTGAAGTCAAAGGTTTTATTTTCAATTCTGAGCTCATAAATTTTGGCCTATTTCTCCATTTTTTGTGATTCCAATGGTATTTGGATGGTCTTTCAAAGCTCTTCACATCCATCCATGTGCTTTTTCCAGATTTCTCCAAATACAGTTTTTGTTTTTTGTGTTTTCACATTCTGGTAAATTAATTGGACGTCTTAGCTCCTAAAAACTTTCTTCATGTCGAATGACTTGTTTTTTTTGCTTTTCTATATGTATTTCTAGTATCCTATATTATTTGGGTATTATAGACATCTTTTTCATGCACATTCTCTTTTGTAAATGCACTAAGATAAAGTGTCATTCTAGTGTATAATTTTTGGGGATTTTGCACATCCTGTGTTGCTTTTTGTACATGCACTATGATATAAAGTTCCATGGGGATTTTGTTGTGTGATTCTCATATTTATAATCACAACCTTTTCTACCTTCATGTGTGTGTGCCTTGGTTTTCACACCCTTTTATTTGCAGGTACTCTTTGAATTGCATGTTCAGATATTCTTTGTTCTCCTATATGCACTTCTTGGTTTCACATAGTTTTAGTTTACCTATCTTGGCTCTCCCTTTCTAAATTATGGGGGTTCTTCTATTGGTGTGAATGCTTCCTTGGTTTTATTTTTTGAGTGATATGTGTATCTAGTTCTTGTTCCTATGTACTAGGTGGATGCAGTGTACATCAATAGTTGGTTACCCCTACATTTTGGTGAGATGGAGCATTTACCATATGGAGATTGTTTGATTCCTATTTTTGGAGGCATCCTTCCATTTTCATTTGATCAGAGACTATTGGCACCTATATTTTCAACTTGCATCTTACATGTTGAGTAGTATTGTTGGGGTCACTCATGTAGATTCATGTGTCATTTGTAACTTTGAGTTCTAGGTGTTTGCCTTTGTTTTCCATTAGATTTGAGTAGTTTCATTGGGGACACTCATGTAAATTATTGACTCTATCTTGATCAGTGTTCTTCAGACTATTGGTACCTATATTTTCAACTTGCATTTTTCATGAACTGAGTAGTGTCATTGGGGTCACTCATGTAGATTCATGTACCATATGTATCTTCAAATTTCAAACGTTTTCCTTTGTTTACCATCTAACTTGATTAGTGTTGTTGGGGGAACTCATATAAATTATTGTCTTCTTGATCCTAGAATTTGTATCTTCAACTTCTAGATGTTTGAATTTTTTTGACATCTAATTTGAGTAGTTTCATCAGGGGAACTCATGCAAATTATTGGTATCTTGATCCTAATCATCATTTGTTTTAGAGGAGTTTTTTCATTTTAGCACTATATCAATCATCTTTCGATAATTGTCTACAACTTCTTTGTGCTTCAGTGATGTTCTACATGTTCCTTCTTATTTGGGACACTATTTTTGTTGGAGGAGTCTTAGTCCTTCGTATTGTTTTGGAGGCTTTTCAATCCTTCATTCGCCTTTCTCTCTTTTGGATAAGATTTTTCCCATGAAGTTTTCTTGCTTTTCTCTAGTTTTGAGAGATCTTTTGTTTGTACATGGGTACCTCACCAAGCATTGTTTGTTGGGACCCATCATGTATTATATTTTTAGGGTTTTTAACTCCCTAAGTTCATCTTAAGGGGGGTGTTAGAGTAATCATGCATGAGATAATAATTAATTAATCTTTAATTAATTATTAGTTTATTTTTTTCTCATGTACTTAAGCTAAACTTAGGGGTGATTTTCTATGTTAATTAGAGAGCTATTATTAGATCATTCAATCTCATTGAATGATATGTTGAAACTTGTCATGATCAAATCCCTTTCTCATTTAGGGTTGATCATATATAAAACTCAACCCTCATTATATTATCATAACTTTGATGCCTTTGATAGAAATCTCAACCTTTGAGGACTCTTTTTTTTCTTAAAGATTCTTGAGGCTCATTCTATAGCTTTTTCTTGTTGAGGAATATTGCATATTATTATTTGCAGCTCTCTTGTGTAGAAGGTGTGTTTGTCCATTGTTTGATCTTGTGGATCATGTTTTTCACAATTCTAACAGGTCTTCCCATCCTCTAGCATCTGTCACATCTCCTATTATATTTGATTGCATCTCTGTGAAGTATAGGCCAATATGAAGTAGTAAATATTTTTAAATATGTCCTCTTGGATGCAAAGTGAGCTCCATAAGGCTCATCATGGAAATCCTTAAGGATGTCATATACTTCATCCCCCCTTATACATCTCCTCATTATGTTATTTTTCCATGTGTAAAGAGATAACCATCAACCTAAGAATAAGGGAAGTAGTGTTCTACCAAACAACACCTTTCTTTGGGTGAGAGATGTGGGGTGTTCTTCCCACAACCAAGTAATTAGCAATATTTTCATACCATGTGTTTGTACAAAGAGGGAAAACAAATTTTCATCTAGAAAGGAATCATCAACTACTTTGGTTGATTTAATTTTCAGCCTTGAAAGGAAATCAGCTAAAACATTTACTTTTTCTAGTTTATCCATAATGGTTATATCAAATTCTTACATTAGCAATAGCCATCTAACAATCCTACCACCAACTATTGGTTTTCTCATCAAGTATATTATTTTTGTATGGTTTGTATGAACAAAAATAGAATATCTAGTGAATATAATGTTTAAACTTGTTGATGGCATATACTATTGCCAACATTTCATTTTCAATAACAATGTAATTGAGTTTGGTTGCTTGAAGATTTTTATTCATATAGTAAATTGCATACTCCAAATTTCCTTCTTCTTGTCCTAGAACAACACCTATGGAAAAATTAAAAGTGTATGTATGTATATGGAAAAGGATAGTCCAATTAGGTCCTATTAGAACAAGTGTCCTTGTGAGAGCTACTTTGAGGGATTCAAAAGATTCTTGGAAAGTAGTGTTCCAATTGAGTCCAATCTTTAGATTAAAGAACTAATAGGGGTATACTATTTTACTAAAATATTTGATAAAAGTCTTGTAATATCCGCATGGCCAAGGAAATTCCTAACATGTTTTTTCTTCTCGGGAATAGGAAGAGTGGAAATTACCTCAATTTTGTTTGGATCTACCTAATTTCCCCTACAGAACATAAAGTGTCCCAAGACCACCCCCTTTAATCATCATCATTAAACATTTTTCATGACTTAAAGAGAGGTTATGATGCTGACATGTTTGAAGGAATTTGTCCAAATTATTTAATGATTCCTCACAAGAGTTCCTATAAGTGGTAACATCATCCATATAAATTTTCATGGAATCATGTGCAAAATATGAGAATATGCTTAAGACTACTGACATATTTGAATGAATTTCTCCAAATTATTTAATGCTCATCATAAGAGTCCTTAGAAGTGATAAAATCATCCATATAAATTTACATGAAATCATGTGCAAAATATGAGAATATGCTTAAGACTACTCTTTGAAATGTTGTTGGTGCATTACACAATCTAAATGGTAAAAATAAATAAGCATATGTACTCCATGGGCAGTTAAAAGTGGTCATCTTGGTCTTCTGGAGCTATCTTTATCTAGTTGAACCTATTGAACACATATAGGAAGGAGAAGTATTTCTTACTTGCTAGTGAATCCAACACTTGATCAATAAAAGGAAGAGGAAAGTAATCCTTCCTTATTGCATTTAGCTCCCTATAATCTTCATATACCCTCCATTTATCTCATTTATTTGGCACAATCACCAATGAGGAAACCCATTGATTGTCTGATATGGGATAAATGAACCCCACATCCAATAGTTTATGCAACTCTATCTTTACTATGTCTCGTACATATGGGTTCATTTTCCTTTAGATGCGGTTACCTAACTGACTTGTAGCCTTCATTAATATAAATTATGTACATGCATAGGCTAGTATATATGTCTTTCATGTCATGATAGTCCCATGTAAATATTGTTATGTGTTCTTGTAACATTGTGAGTAGTGTAGATTGTTGGGAGACTGTCAATTGATTATTAACATTTAGTTTTTTTCATATGTGATTTCCATGGTTGTGGCAGAAGTCGTGATGGAACCAACATCTAATCCTAAAAAATTGAGATTGCAACTATGAGGAAGTAGTGTATGAAATAGCTAAGAATTGGAATCAGAGGCATTTTTAGGTATGATATTGTGTAAAGGCAGTAAAAGCATGCCAAACAGTAGTGTTGTTGTGGGTCCCTACCATAAGAGTTTTGCATAATTTGAGCAAGGAATTCATCTTTATCCTAAATTTTAATCATTAGGCTATGCTTTATGGTCATGAGTGTTTGTAAATAGTATTAGGAATCTTCTTCTAGGGTAGGCCATATAGTTAGTTCCAAGTCTACATTTGGTTGTGTAGGTGGGTAAAGGACCAATTTTTTGGTCACATTGTCATTGGAAATTATCATGTTGTCAGACCTACATCCTATGAATGCATCTGCAATGGCTAACCATGGTCTTCCCAAGATTAAGGGGTTTCCTACAAGGTTTGATTTAGGTTGTAAAACCATATTTTTTTTTGGATATTCCCATGAATCTAGTGTGATAACCAAATCCTCAAATAATACCATATGGCTTAACAGTTGACCTATCTGCTAATTATAAAACAATAGGTGTAGTTTGAAGATCCATCAATTTAAGTTGTTGCATTGTTTCTCTGGTCATTACATTGGTGGCTACTCCTAGGATAATTAAAGTGTTTTTTATAAGAGTTCTATTAATTTATACATCTACTATAGGGCTCCCAAGGTCTGCATATATTTCCTAACATAATTTTAACCAGTTGTCCTAAGACATGAATAGTTTGAGGGTCTTTCCTTTTTCTACCTGGATTTTTAAGGCACAATTATTTCATACTTTTTGTATATATATGCACTTATTTAATGGATTGAATTAGGTTTATCTTTATACAAACATTCTTAAGTTGAACCAATAAATCATATTCAAGTTTATTATTTAATTTGTGTTGTTAGCCTCTCTGGAAATGGTGGTTCTAGACTTGTGATGTTTGGATGGGTCTTACCTTGTTCAAGTGGTTTTATTGTACTATCAATGGTATCTAATGGTGGATCATCTTTTGTAAGCTTTGTGATGTAAGGAGGTGATGGTATGACAATCATCCTTCTTAAATGAAGGTGGACATCATTTACCTTAACCCCATAGGTTGGGTATTGGATGGTATCATTAGTATAAGCCTATTAAATATGCTTGTTGTTAGGGTTTGGTTCAGGTTGAGCCAGAAAATGAGGTGCTCTAGGATGCATTAGGGATTCAATGTATAGGTTTGGCATTATAGCAAGTTGTTGTAGCTGCAAATATTAGTGTGGCTACAGGTAACTAATATTCTTTTTTTTCCATTGTTGGCTCCCACACCACTTTGGTGGTCATTGGTTTTGTAGGGGTTGCCAGTGAGAATTTTAGTTTGAGGCTTGGTATGGTTGTGGTGGCCATATCCCCTATTGTGGATCCCAATTAGGTGATTTGGCCATTCGCTAAGATTAATTTTGCATGTTATTCCAGGGCTGACTATTCTAATTAGAGAAGTTTGTATTACCCCCAAAAAAGGACATATTATAAGATAAAGAGATATTGAGGCATACCTTCACTTTTTTGACATGGATTGTGTTGGGAAATGTAGAATAATTGACCTTCCTCATCCTCTAGGGTTCAAATATTAAGTCTCTCTTTCTTCTATTTGAAAATGATTTCAATCTTTTTGCATTTACAGTCTACCCTCTTCTAGCGATAATTTGGGCAATATTCAATAAGGGAAACCTCTACTTCTTCTTGTTTCTTTTTGATTTGCAAGGTATCCAATTGGATAGATAGGTAGCTGATTATGTCCTCCTTCATATTAGACACAAGATTGTTGAGTTCCACTGTAGATACACCATTGGATGTTTTTATGGAAGATAATTTTCTATCAGCCTTGGTATTCTTCATAGATGACTTTGAATTATTCTACATACCTGAAACATTTCCTCAAAAGTTAATTAATAAATATCCCCTAATCCTATGAGGTTTAAAGCATCCATGCAACCTTCACTTACTCCTTGTAAAAAGACTAGCTTTAGTGACATTGGAGAGAGTCTATTCTTGTGTGATTTCTTCAGACAAAATTAGAACTTTTTCACATAATCCTCAAGTGGTCCATCTTCCTTTTATGACATCCTGAAGATGTCATCTCTCTTCTTATCTATTCCTTGGAAATAGTCCTAGTATTTTTGAAATATTTTTTATTTAATTGTCTCCTAGTTGGGTACTGCATTTCTTCCTAACCCCATAAACCAACACAAAGCAATATCTTTAAATGTGGATAGAAAGAGTTTCAATTTGTGACCGTTTATGGTATAATCATAAATTTTTGCACAAAACATCAAATTCGAACAAAAATGTGTTTGGGTCCTTGCTAATCATTCCATTGAAAACTGGAATGGTCAAGGGGGGTTATATTCTTGAGAGAAATGACCCTTTCTTGGTTTGTGATTGTAAACTCAAATGTAGCATGTTTTTTTCTAGATTTTCCACTACTTCTGCTACCATAGTGTGAAGATTCCTTATGGGAGTTCCCCCTAAGTTTGGAGTAGGTACTGGTCTAAGGGGTGGTTCTATATCATTTATTCCTTCACTTGGTTCTCCATTTGCACCAATATATTCAAATTATTCTTGTGTTGAGGGGAAAAATCTTTCCAAAGTGTCTCTCTGCCTCCACATACAATAGTGTCTTGAGCTTTAAATGGATTCTCCTACATAATGTTAATGAATATTTCTTGGTTTATTTGTAAGTTTATGTTGGTCCTAATTCTTGTAAATGAAAACTTCCTAAATTATGAAAGTAATGAACACAAATTTAAAACATAATTAGGAATTTTTAACTTAACACCATCCCCAATAACATCACCAAAAATGTAGAGCTTCCCCTCATATCTAATTAAATGATGTAGAGATTCCCCTAAAATCTTCTCACAAGTGGGCTAAACAATTCTAGCAAAATTTGAAAGATTTAAGACTCGACGAAATAGAAAAAACAAGCATATAAGAATTTCTTACAATGCAAGGCAACAAGCTCAATCTAATAAATTGAAGGTGATTCTATCGATGAACTCAATACCACAATGGACTTAGAACCAACTTCCTATAAAGAAGTTAAGGATATTGTAATGTGGAGGTAAGTTATACAAAATGAGTATGATGATCTTTTGAATAATGGAACATGGGAGTTAGTTGATCCTCCACTTGGTTGTAAAACATATTGGTTGCAAGTAGATCTTTAAAAAAATATATAAAGCAAATGGTTCACTTGACAAACATAAAACCCAAATTTTTGCAAAAGTTTATGCTCAAAGGGAGGGTATATATTATGATGAAACTTTTGCACCTACAATGAAATGGATTACCATTCTTGCTTTTTTGGCTCTTTTGGCACAAAATGGGTGGAAAGTTCATCAGATTGATCTCAAAGAAATAGTATATATGACTCAAACAGAAGGATACATAGTCAATGGTTAAGAACACCAAGTATGCAAGCTCATAAAATCATTGTATTGTTTAAAGAAAACCCCTTGAGCCTAGTATGAAAACCTCATCGAGCATCTCTTGAAAGTTGAATTTAAAGCATTTTGAATTTGATGATGTAACTCTCTTTGTTAAAATATTTGATAGCATTGTTGTATATCTTGTTGTTATTTGGATGATTTATTTCTTACTAATAATAATGAGGATTATAATCAAATTGTGAAAAACAAATTGAAGAAAGGGTTTGAATTGATTGATTTTGGTCACCTTCATTAATATTTGAGTATTGAGGTGATTCAAAAGCTCAAGTATATCCTCATCAACCAACAAAAATATATTGGTGAACTTCTTGATAAGTTTGGTATGGATGCCAAACCACTTAGTACTCCTATGGAGAAAAAAATGAAACTAGCATCAAATGACTCTTCAACATTGGTTGATGCAACTACATACATGAAACTTGTTGGAGGATTGATTTATGTAACAACTACTCACCCAGATATTTATTTTGTTGTTGGAATTCCTTCTAAATTCATGCAACAACCTAGAGATAATCATTGATTAGCAACCAAATGAGTTCTTCAGTATCAGAAAGACACTCAAAACTATGGGCTCAAATACTCTAAGGTCACACACTTCTCTTTTATTAGATATTTAGACTCTAATTGTGCAGGTGACTTGGAAGATAGGAAATATGCACTCAGTTTATTAATGCATCTTAGGTCTACAATCATTTATTGGAAATATAAGAAGCACCCAATGTGAGCTCTATCCTTTACAACAAAATATATGGCAGCCTCTAAGGCAACTCGGGAAATATTTGTTGACAATCAAACTCCAATCAAAATGGTCAAAAATATAATCTTTCATGATCAAACCAAACACATCAACACCAAGTTACATTTGATTTGACAACATGTAAAAGATGGAAGTGTACATCTCAAATAGTGTCCCACTGTAGATCAGCCCACAAATATTCTTACCAAAGCACTTGGATGATGAATTTTGAGAAATTTTGAGTAATAGTTGGTTTAACCCCTTTAGATTAAGAGGGAATGTTAAATTGCCATTTTGTTTCTTTGTCAATTTTTTATCCGTTCAGATAGTTTTTGTTCAAGAAGTTTATTGTTTTCTCACTGATTTAAATGTGTTCTCCATTTTAAATTAGGACATGCAATTTTGCACCATTTCAATTAGTAAAATAAATAATCATTATTAAATTGGGATCATTTATAGCATGACATTTATCTCAACATTTATCTATGCCCTTATCTTTCTTTAAAGAATGATTTAATCAAATTTATTGATACACTTTCTACTTTCTATAGTTTACATTTTATTTAGTGTACACTGTCTACTTTCTATAGTTTACATTTTATTTAGTGTACACTGTCTACTTTCTATAGTTTCTACTTTCTATGGTTTATACTTTATATAGTGTACACTATCTACTTTCTATAATTAAGACTTTATATAGGGTACACTTTATATAGTTGGTTAGGATCAATCCAAACCATTCAATTCCAAATCTAATGTGGTCAAGCATGAATTGTCTCTCATAAGAAATCCATCATGGACACTCAAGACCTAATCCCCACTCCCCTCAAGCTTTCTTATTTTTGTTGATGCAACTTTCTTAAAGATTGGAGACAACCTAATGCCCATAGTATCCTTTTCTTCCCCATAAAACCCATTTATCGTTGCCTTGTTTCTCCAATATTTATTTCCCAATGACCAAAGGATAAATGGCACTATAAGTGATCTTGCACCCAATAGTTGAAACTCAATAAGAAACTTTGGATGTCCAAAGATAATTCTCAATCTTAATTTACTACTTGGAAATGCTCCATGTCAAACTCCCAATTTGCAATTATCTACATTTTGTTCACATCACCCTCTCATGACCATTTTTTCATAAGGAAGAATCCCGCAAATAGGCATTTTGGTTCTATTCACACTCAAGTCAGATTTGGATATCACTATGTTCTTTCATAAATGATCTTGGAAAGCTGCAATATTTGGTTTCTTTGTTTCTAGTAATATTGCTTCTAAAACTTGTAGACAAGATGTTAGCAATTTTTCTTAGAAAATTTGATGAATAGAAATGTTTTTTAGTCAAAATGCATATATCCTATATATTTATATTATATTAATAGATTACAAAATTCTAGTATTGGTTAACTGGCTAGAACCGAGATAGGTACATTAGGTGAGCTAGTCTATTGACTAGGCTTATATAGCTAGCTGATTACAATTCAAAATTGAGAGGAGCATCAGTGATGAACAAAATGATGAATAGATTTTACATTTCAAGATACCAATATATATGTGTACATTTCTATGAAAGACCATTCACTAATAGTAGAGATAAAATAAGGTTACCATTCCTCCATCCGTGAGCCACCCACAAAATTCTCACCTTGGCGGCCAGAAGAGGATGTGTCCATTTGAACTAGTTGAGGGAATTGATGAGGAGGAGAAATATCAATGACATTTGGGTGGTATACATGATTTAGAAATAATAGGATAACATGGAAATTTTATTTGAGTTTGGCATCCATGCCTCACACCAACATTATGTGCATTCTGATGAAGAGCCCTCAATAGAACCCTATCGCATTTACATTCCAAAGTGGTCTTCATGGTATCATAGATGTTCAAAAACCCCCACCACTATTTAAGATATTTCATTGGAAAGATTCCTCCAATGAATCCCTTCCCCTTGAACAAGTCATATTCTTGCACACTTCACATAATTGCATTGTCCACGATGAAGTAATCTTGACAACCTTTGTCACTATGTCCTCTAAATCATCCATTGATTGCAAAAAATCCATCACATTGGAAAGGAATATTGAGAGGAGCTACAAAGGGGAAAAAAATCACTTGGAATGTGGGCTTGTGACCTCTACTCCCAGAAATGTGTGGATTCTATCATCTATTCTATGGTAGTCTAGCTTGAATGCCATCTCCAGGTCTTGATGGGATAGAAAACCAATAAATGGTCACTCGCATTCCTTGGGTTTGAGGGAAACCATAAAGTTCCAGGGTTTGTATTCCATGAAACTCTCTTTGACACCAGAGAACAATTGCGTTGAGTTTGAATTCGCCATTTTTCCACCCTAAATTTCCCACACTATGGAAAACACTAGAGAGCAATAGCCGAAGAGATGAGCTATCTAGAATGGCTATGAAAAAGATTGGGAAGAGGGATTTTAATGATGGGTGCCACACATTCTAGCCAATATTCATGCATAAGGAGAGGATAAAAAATGACCTCAATACATGTCATAAATAATGACAAGAGCCACGACCTAGGAGAGGAAAAAAATGATCTTGAAATGACTAGAGTTTCATTCAGAAGTGTGATGTGTTTGCCTCCCCTATACCTACACAATAAGCACATGTTAATGAAAAAACCTACTAATATTATCCATTCTAGGTGAAGGTTGTTGATGTGAGGTGGAATTAGCTTATTGTCCTTTCCAAAAAGTTGGAATCCTTGAAATATTTCCACATGCGTAATTACAAGCATGGCAATTAATTGATACTTAATAATCCCCAATCTTTAATGTCCCCATTTTAACATTCCTAGTAAAAAGCTTAACCATGTAATCATGATATGTAACTCTATTTAAAGTGTGAATCAATTGTACGATGCAATTAGAAAATGCCACGTAACCATCTCCATTCATCACATATAGTAAACCAACACTCTAACCTCCAAAACAAAGCTTTAAGTTATCGGATGTCAGGGGTTTCTCTTCCATATTATATCTTAGCTGACTTTGTAATAAAGAATAAACCTTAAATTTGACTCATGATTCCCTAACATATCCTTCAAAAGCTTTTATACATTACCCTTTTGGGTTTTGACCTTCGTTCTTTCATCAATCTACATACTTACCATTCTTTCTAAGGTGAAAGCCTCAACTCTGATCTTTGATGCTCGATCATCTATGGGTGTCGAGGTTCGAGTCTCCACCATACTCCATACTTTAAACATAAATGTAAGGCATAAGCCAACAGTCTAAATCCTTTGTGCACATGGTAAAGGGTACACCCAAAGTCTAAAGTCTAAAACTTTTTGGACTTAGCTTAAAATGAGTAACTCAGCCAAATACTTACTATTTTTTATTACAACCTATATTTGGTAGCTAATCCACTAGAATTTGAAGATGTTCACATTGTCCACTTCCCTTAAACATTTTATTGCCTCCAATATGCGAACTTTTGACCCCTTTAACACACTTTTTCAAAATCCACAATTTGTACCAAGGAAAAACATTAATAAGATGACTAACATCTGTTGTTTCCACTTGTTCGCAGCCCATTTTTGCAAGTTGATCAGATAGTTTATTACCTTCTCGGTAGGTATGAGAAATATAAATTTCTTGAAAACTATTTAACTATAACCAAACCTTCTTTAGGATGTATTTTGTACTCTCTTTTCTTTGCATGCATTTACAATTATTAGAGAGTCACCTTCTATATGAATTCTTTGTACCATGAGTTTCATTTCCAAATTTAAACCATGAAGTAATGCTTAATCCTTTGTTATGTTAATCATTCCATTGGAGAGATGAGTTGAATTTTCACCTATTAGTGAACCTTTACAATCTCGAATACATACTCCTACCCCTAGTAATCCTAGATTACCGCTTGACGCACCATCAAAGTTTAACTTATAAAATCCTGGAGAAGGAGGTGGCCACTTTATTGTATTCCTATCCACCTTTTTTTTATCCAATTGGTGTAAACTACCTTTGAAGGGTAAATAATATATTCCCATTGGTTTAAAATGTTCCCATCCCAACTTGTAAAGAGAGAAGATACATTTTTATATGATTGAACATAAGAGAATGTCACCTTTGAAATAGATTTCTCAAATTTTACCTGAAACTATTGTATTGATGATGTTTCCTTCCTAAAAATACACTCTTTCCTTTCCCACCATATATTCCATATCACTACTACTACAACTATCCTCCATAAACATGCAAATAATGATGACTTGTAAAGTACATTCCAAGCAATTTTTTCACTTTCTTTATATTTTCATAAAGTTGGAATACAATTACTCTATTCTCATAGATAACAAATAATTGAGAAATAGGTAAGCAATCTCCACAATCAACTCAAGGCCCTAAAATGCATGGCTCAAAGACTAGAATAGCTTGCAAAGTTTGCTAAGTCATTGTTTTCCCTCACCAACACTCTTCACAATGAAGGTCAAATCAATAGGGTCAATTATCATTTCCTAATTATGTTCAAGCCACTTTAATTGTATAGCTAGCACTGAATGGCCGATGATTGAAGAATTTGATCTTTAATTGTTGTTGCTTCCTTTATTGGCTTGAGCACCTTATTTTTCTTGGTTGGGTACATGTTTTGTTTATTGTTTATTTCTCCCTTTAGTTTCCCATTATATAGTTTGGTTTCACTCTGTCTTTGTTATGGTAATTTTCTAGTATTTTAGTTTAAACTTAATTTCGATATAAAAACAATCAAATGCATACACTATAACATTTCAAAATATGAAAGCTATAAATATAATATTTTAGAGAGATTTCAAAGCACAAAATACATGCATATGATTCCCAAATGAGAAAGGATAGAAAAAGTCTCATGTGTGTCACCTAGTAATGCATTAAAGATAGAAAAGTACACTCCAATATGTCAAGATACAACCTTACAATAATATCAAGATCCTAAGCCCCTCCCTATGTTTTCTACTAGGGTTTCCTAATGTGTCTTCTTTGACACTTTAAGTTCTAAGGGTTTTCCTAATACAAACAAGGTGCACTCTTAAGAGCATGATCTGAGTTAAATTATCCTCACCATGTTATGAGACAGGCTGCTCAAAAAATTTCAAACCCATTCCAATTAGCAATAGCCAACTATTGTTAAAAAACCAAAACATTGTAGTGATTTATCATGGTTGTTTTGGAAATTGTGCGAAAAAGGGTGCAAAGTTTATATTTCATTTAATCTTTTCCAAATGGTAGAAATGATGATTTGCAACCTCATTGAGAGTATCATTTGCTTAATTTATGAATTCATGTCTTATCCCACTCAACTAACACAGTAATATGTCATCTAGTCAATTTATGTCGTATCAAATTCATTTTTTGACAAAAACTCCTTCAAAACCTTTACATCTGAAACAAGTGTCCTTGTAAGTGTTAACGATGTTATATAAGAAATTTTTTGAATCATAGTTATAGAATAAGTATATGCTAATGATGTCATGTAAGTGTTAATGATGTTATGTAAGTGTTAACAATGTTATGTAAGTTTTAATGATGTTATGTAAGTGTTAACGATGTTATGGAATCAACATAAGATGATGGCCTTATACTATTTTACAAGTTTAAAAATATAATAACAATATTAAATGAGAAAACATTTGAATCATAGTTATAGAATCATTATATGTTGATCGCTTTACAGATGAGTAGAAAATTCACCTTCACTTCAAGTTTAAATATAGAGACTTGTTTCCATATCAATTATCATTTCCTTACCTTTGATTTGACAATAGGTTGAATCCAACACCCCTTTATTATTCTTTTAGAACTTAATGTCACTCCTCACCATGTTTTTCATCCTATTTTAATTAAGTTTGAATTTAAATTGTATTGAATTAACTTAGTTCAAAAGTAAATCAAATACCAAAGAGTGCATACCCATTTCTTTCAATTTTAATTAACATAGCTCAAGATTTTCAAGATGGACAAGTCACTAATGAAAAAGAAAGTTGTCATTCTCACAAAAAATATTGAGTTTGATAAGAATCCTCAACAAATAATTGATTTAATTAATACTTTGAATGAATGAAACTCCCATCCATTGTTGATACCCTATTGTAGTTGTCCCTCTTGTGTGCCCTCGGTGCCTATTCTTTGTTTCCTATGTAGGTTTCTAGTGTGGGTGCATCTAGTGACAGACTCCTACTTCAGGCATGGCTTGTCTTATGTGGCCACAGGTCCTTCAGTGATTGGAGGCCGCATAAATAAATAAAAATTAATGTTGCTTCTTCTCATTTCTTTTCTCCATTGGTTGTTGGTTTGAATGAGAATCTTTCCTTTGTGTCCATGGCTTGGTAGGGGGTTCTCAATTGATTATGGTTGTCTTCCTTAGTGCGGGTTTTTTTTGTCCCTACCTTTCTCATAGTCCCCCCTGTCATGGTCTATGGGCAGGATGTATTGAACAATGAAGCTTAGAATGCCCGTCATAACCCAATCTGTAGGTTTAACCATTTTTTGCCCTCTCCTAGACCTACATAAATGAGTTTTGGAATTTTGGAGGTCTCTCACTGATGTTGCAATAGATTTTTTCCTTTGTGCCAAGGGTTTCTTTGTTGTAGGTTTTAAAACATCGACAATATGGAGTTGGTGTCTAATGGTCATGTGCGACTTTGGGTAAAGCATTCCCTCTCTCTAAAACCATGGTTCCCTTC
>CM021104.1:405607204-405847704 GCA_007115665.2 Sequoiadendron giganteum
AACAATACAAGCTACTCTTGTATGACCCGTAGTATTAAAACATGTAGCCAAAATTTTAAAATAGTAACCCACATTCCCTTTACATATCACCTATTGCATTACATCACCATCAATATTTTGAAGGACATTATGCCACATGAACATCTAAAAACCAAGACTATCCTATCACTAAATCTAATCGAACCCACTCTCTTATCCCATTTTCCTTACAACACAATACTCAAGGAAAATCAATCATTCATATGTGTCCCATCAGTCAAATTCTACCACCCAACTATTGGTGACTTCTCCTCACTTCCCGCCTACAACCACCAAAAAAATTGTGTAAGGCCACCAAAATCACCTAGGAAGCAAACAAGGATTGCATGCCATAAATACATACAAACTCTACAATTTAAGGAACTGAAACCATTTTCAATTTTGAAATAGCAGGACAAAAATTAAAGACTCCACACCAAACCAGCATTGAACATATAAAGAGATTTACACATTCAAAAATGCATTACTCAATCTTTGTCAATTTCCATTTAGCTCGTCTCACTTTGATATCCATAACTATATTTTCTTGGAGGTAGTGGAAAAAAAGCAGAAGCATCAACATCTATTCTGTAAAAATCTAGAGTGTGCTTACTCATTTAAGTTCTTCATTTATCGGATTTGAAATCAATTGCTTAACTTCCTCAATTCCAAATCCATGCCAAGATCTTTAATTAATGGTTTGAATCCAATATGCAAACTCAATCCATCAATTTACTGAGCTCATTGATTAATCTATTTGTGGAATTAAAACATAAGTCATCATCAAGAATAAACCTAGAGATCAAAGACACATTTGATTACAGAGTTCACCTCTCAAGGCTACGTCTTTGGATCCACTCAATAAGCATGATCAATTTTCCATTAATGTTGTCACCTGCAAATTGCTTACAACATCTAGTCTTCTAACTGCATATACAAATCTATCACTGTCACGAAGTTTCAAGCCCCACAAGAACTTCCTGAATCCACACTGTACTCATGCTTCTAGCAATAACAACAAATGCAGTCCTAGTTCCTAAAGCATAACTAAATATAAACTAGATACAAAGGTATCTCGCCTCATTTACAAAATCATACTGAACATGATTAAGATAATACTAAATTCATCATTCCAGGATAAATTCAAGTATTAAAAACACTCTGGTTATACTTGACGCTAGATATCCAACCTTGCAAGAGAGAAGTCTTCAATCCGAACTTCGTACAATACTCCTTCAAGTGCAAATTCCACAATCTTCCGATGCATCTGCATAGAGTCTCAAAATCACAATTCTTCTCTCAGGTTGTCCTATAAAATATCCTATCTTGGATTCTGAATGATCAACTCAAAAACATACTCTGAATTCTTGGATCTAAAAGAATGGATGCTTGATCTGAATAGCATAAACTGAATTGGGATGATTGATTCTTGGATGTCATGCCTTTGCATTCTCATCCGCTTTTATACAAAAATTTGCCCATTATGGTTAAAACCATAAAATTTGGAAATTTCCCCTTTAAGGTTAGGGTTTAACCAATCCCCCTTATTTTACAAATAAAACGATAACAATCCCCACTAAATACCATTTTAATTTGTTTTTTAAGCCCTTATCATTTTTCATTCACGGGCTATATTAGTTTGGGTGTTTTTTTTATTCACTAGATTATTTTGTCTTTTATTTAATAATCATTAAAGGTTATTTTAGTTATAAATTTGGGCTTATTCATTATTGTTTTAAAGGGGTTATTTTTTTTTTAATTATTAGGAGATTTGGTTTTAATCCATTGCCTTTTAAATCCACCCAAATCTACTTGGGATCCCACAAAATCCGATCCCACAAAATCCACTTCGAATCCCACAAAATGGATTTTGTGAAATAAAATAAACCTCCACCACTTTATTTCTCAAAAATAAAGCATGATGTGGTGGTGGTACATGAATTTAGTAAGGGAGATCCATATTTTTTCCACATCACCTACACTTGCCATGTCAACATCCAGTTAACCTTCAACTGGACTAGCCATATCTTCATTGTGCAAGATTCATTTTGTATGAAATGAGCAACATTGGGATCATGGCAATGAGATCTTCATTTTGATGTTGATTTTGATGAATTTGAGATGATCAAATTTTCACCTAAAAATACCTGCCTGGTTGCAAGGTTTGACCAAACTTTGACTAGCCATAACTTTGGCGTACAAGCTCCTTTTTCACCCGCTCAAGTTGCATTGAGTCCAATTTTTTGAGCACTTCGACATGGTGCTGATCCCAAGGGAATTAAAAATAGTTGAATTTTAGGGTTCTGAGATCCACCCGGATCAAGTCTCCCCTCTAAAAATATTTTGGTCTCTAAAAGTGTATTGGTCCTTTAAAACATACCCCATTCTATACATCATGTAACTCTACAATTCCAAGGAAGATTTTGGCATAACACTGATGCTCTTCATTGCTCAAAAATTGCTCGAGCAATGGCAACTGTGCCTCAGCTTGATATATTCCTTCACCTTTGTACTTCAGAATGGTTGATTCAAGGCTTTTGTTCATGCTAGTCATAGCAACAAGGCCATTGAAAAGGAACCACCCCTTGTAGGCCTTTTCAATCACCATCTAATTGAGTTCAAACTAAGCTTCAAGCATGATCTGGATTGAGTCTTGAAGCTAAGAACATATAGGTCACTCTTGACCAATCCCAATAACTTTAAGTCCTAATGTGTAGATGGCCTATCCATCTTTTACAAAATGATCTTCTTCCTCAATAGAAGCTTAGTGACATATTCTCGCCTCGAGAATTAGTGTCAACCACTTGAGTCCTCTTAATTTCTTGATTACTCAAGAAATTTACAAGCAACAAGTATTTAACCTGCATAAAGAAGTCTTCAAGTATTCTCCTTCGGATTACAAGAGATATGGCTTCAAAAGCCTTACAAAATCTCAAACTTAGAATAATACAACTTCATACAAATACCTGCAAAACTATTTCATTTAGATTCTTTCACTCAAAACTACACTAGTTTTATATCAACTAACTAATCACCACAATAAAAAATGTAACATGAAACAAAGTTGACGCAACTATTTAGTCAACATGTTTTCCCAACTCTTACAGAGCTAAACAAAGGAACTTTCCATTTTCAACTGCTCCTGTTTCTATTAAGGTTCTTCATGGACTGCCTTAGGGATGGTAACCATAGGTGTTGCCTTTGCAACCTCCTATTGAATGGGCTCCTTCATAGACCTCAGTGAGTGTTGAAGCTTTGGGTGTAGCTTCCAACATTTTTCAAACCAATGCCCATTAAGTTTGTAGTGAGTACAATAATTTCATGCTTTGTCCTACACTATAGTTCCATTCTTTGGAGTGAAAAATTGAAGGTGTGTTGCATGCCTTGCTATCTCCTTAGCTTGCATGACTAACTTTATACAAAGCCTCTGCTTCTTGCTACACCTTGTTGCATAGTGGTTAGGGGCATGGAAAAATGTGCATGTTTGTATATTCCATAAGGCTAGAACAAAAAAATTACTACTTTCAAAATCAACTATAGATTTAAAGTATTCATCATCTTTGGATTTCTCTTGACCAACTTAAGCATTGCTCTGCTTAGGAGAACTAGCTTTGCCTTTGTCAGGTTATCTGCCCAACTATTGAAGGTGATCTTCCTTAGAATTTCCTTCATCAGGTTCATATTTTCCAGAAGATGGTTTGTAGTCACTATAGTTACCATAGTGTGGTTCACCTTTATCTTAGCTTGACCTCTCACAAACATGGTTTTGGAGCATTCTCCAATTTCTTCACTATCGTAACCCAATTCTGTATAACGAGGTTGTTCTACCACCTTTATGGGACTAGCTATTCCTTGGCCATGAATTCCGAGGCCTTTCCCATTATAGCCCATCTTCATCAACAAATTCTTACTGATACCCTTGGTATGTTTTTAAAATGATGCAAAAGAATGATCATTAAAGGAAGGAATTGGAATTACTTCATTTATTACCTTCTTTTTCACTTGATCAACTTCCCGATTGTTTGCCAATGGCTCCATCTAAACTGTTGCAGATGAAGCCTCCAAACTATTAGGATGTGTGAGGGGGACATACGAGGAATCCTCTAAGTGTGGAAAAAAAGTACAAATGTCAAGATATTCAATCCCGGGAAAACTCTTTACAGTAGAAATTTCTCCTATCTGCTCCTCCACAACACTCTGCAACATCATGTGTAACTTCCTCTTCTCATTTTCAAAGTCTTCAAGGTGACTCCTTAACTCAACATTTTCCATCTGGAGATGTTGATTATCTTCCTCGAGCTCTTGAAGCCTCTCATACTTCTCCTGGTTGAGTGCTTTGATGATCCTTTTCATGGAAAAGAAGTCATCCATCATGGATGAAACAATTGTCACTTTGGAAGATTCCCCTTGTTCAGATGCCATCTTCCTCTTGGATGTACACCTGTGACACTTGTAGACCAACAAACTATCAAACTGATCAAACTGAAAAACTTGCACAAACTGGTAATCTACTTAACCAAGCGAACTTGAGCTCAAAAACCACTCTGATACCACTTGATCTGTAAAACTCTAGAGTGTGCTTACTCATTTAAGTTCTTCATTTATTATATTTGAAATCAGTTGCTTAACTTACTCAATTCCAAATCCATGCCAAGATCTTTAATTAGTGGTTTGAATCCAATATGCAAACTCAATCCATCAATTTACTAAGCCCATTGATTAATCTATTTGCAGAATTAAAACACAATCCATCATCAAGAACAAATCGAAAGATCAAAGACATTTGATTACGGAGTTCACCTCTCAGGACTACGTCTTCGGATCCACTCAATAAGCATGATCAATTTTCCATTAATGTTGTCACCTGCAAATTGCTTACAACATCTAGTCTTCTGACTGCATATACAAAGTTATCACTGATGCAGTCCTAGTTCCTATAGTATAAAAAAATACGAACTAGATACAAAGGTATCTTGCCTCGTTTACAAAATCATATTGAACATGATTTAGATTATACTAAATTCACCATTCTAGGATAAATTCAAGTATTAAAAACACTCTGGCTATACCTGATGCTAGATATCCAACCTTGCAAGAGAGAAGTCTTCAATCTGAACTTCATACAATACTCCTTCAAGTGCAAATTCCACAGTCTTCCGATGCATCTGCACAGAGTCTCGAAATCACAATTCTTCTCTCAGGTTGTCTTGCAAATTCTCCTCACTTGGATTCTGAATGATCAACTCAAAAGCATACTCTGAATGCTTTGATGTAAAAGAATGGATGCTTGATCTGAATAATATAAACTGAATTAGGATTCTTGATTCTTGGATTCCATGCCTTTGCATTCTCATCCCCTTTTATACAAAAATCTGCCCATTATGGTTAAAACCATAAAATTTGGACATTTCCCCTTTAAGGTTAGGATTTAACCAATCCCACTTATTTTACAAATAAAATGATAACAATCCCCATTAAAAAACATTTTGATTTATATTTTAAGCCCTTATCATTTTTCATTCATGGACTATATTAGTTTGGGTGTTTGTTTTTATTCACTAGATTATTTTGTCTTTTATTTAATAAGCATTGAAGATTATTTTAGTTATAAATTATGTCTTATTCATTATTGTTTTAAAGGGGTTAATTTTTTTTAATTTTTAGGAGATTTAGTTTTAATTTGTTTTCTTTTAAATCCAACCAAATTTGCTTGGGATCCCACAAAATCTGCTTGGGATCCCACAAAATCCGCTTGGAATCCCACAAAATGGATTTTGTGAAATAAAATAAACCTCCACCACTTTATTTCTCAAAAATAAAGCATGGTGTAGTGGTGGTACATGAATTTAGTGAGGGGGATCCACATTTTTTCCACATCACTTGTGCTTGCCATGTCAGCATCCAGTAAACTGCCACGTCAACATCTAGTTAACCTTCAACTTGACTGGCCATATCTTCGTCGTACGAGCTCCATTTTCTATGAAATGAGCAGTGTTGGGATCATGGCAATGAGTTCTTCATTTTGATGCCAATTTTGATGATTTTTGAGATGATCAAATTTTCACCTAAAAATACTTGCCTGGTTGCAAGGTTTGACCAAACTTTGACTAGCCATAACTTTGGCATATGAGCTCCTTTTTCTCATGTTCAAGTTTCATTGAGTCTAATTTTCTGAGCACTTCAACATGGTGTTTATCCCAAGGGTATTCTGAATAGTTGAATTTTTAGGGTTCTGAGATCCACTTGGATCAACATTAGACTACAAAGTTTCAAGTATTCTACTTTTATTCATTCTTTATGCCTACAAATGTCAATTTGTTGTATGCTATGTAAATATTTTTCATAGACCTATAACTCAATATATAGGGTTTCAACTTATACTTTTTATGAATGTCAATGCATATGTATTGTATACAATGTAATTTTCACACCCAATCTACTATAAGTGCATAAGATGAAGTTAGTTTAGTTAAATTCATAATTCCTATATGTTTTATACGATTTGATTATGTCACCCAATCCATTGTAAGTGCATAACCTATTAGGTTTTTAGTTATATTATTTATGCTTGGGAATTCCAATTGTAAGATAGGTCAAATCGAGCAACCTAGATTCTATTGAAAACCACATCACTATCTAAGCAAATAACCCAATCTAAAACAAGAGAAAACAAACAAGCATGAGGAAAATAAAAACATTCAAGTAAATGCACTCCCCATATTTGAAATTGATTCATTCTCTTGCCTCTCCTCAAGCTGTTTTTGCAAATATGCCCTTAGATTATGGTAGACATGTGCAAATACCTACAAATCATAAGCATGAAAAATAGAGATAAGTGGTTTGTTAAATAAAAAAATGGAGGACGAAGGCTTCTTTTATAGAAAACCATTTGAACGTACAATCAATATCGATCTTCTAGAAAGATTCCAAGATTGACAGACAAGAAGAAATACAACACAGGAGAGTGGAGGTTACAAAATAGACGTCAAGATTAGAAAGATCCCATAGACGATCAATGACTGAAATTCGACAATGGGATAGTGGAGGAAGAAAATGGAGAAATAAATAATAAAATTATTTATTCCATGAGAAAGGAATCTCTGGAGAAGTGGAGG
The DNA here is from genome assembly GCA_007115665.2 of Sequoiadendron giganteum. NCBI lineage: Eukaryota > Viridiplantae > Streptophyta > Pinopsida > Cupressales > Cupressaceae > Sequoiadendron > Sequoiadendron giganteum. Next base: position 405,614,338 of record CM021104.1, read on the forward strand.
ATAAATAATTCATTTGAATTATTTATTTGGAAGAGGGAGAATATGGATTTAATTAAATTAATTTATGAAATGAATTTAATTAAATGGGAAGAAATAGTAATGACATTAAAAAATTAATTTGAATTAATTATTTAATGGGGGAGAAGAATGATGTTGGATAATTAAATAATTTTGACAATTATTTAATTATACAAGAATGGGAAAGGTCAATTAAATAGACAAATTATTATTATTATTATCATTTGATTATAGGCGAATGATAAAAGGAAAATAATTAAATAAATTATTATTTATTTAATCATTGAAGAAAGGGGGTGTTAGCGAGGCAATTAATTTTATTTAATTGATCCTAGTAGAGTAAAGGTTAAGAAGTGAATTAATTAAATAGTTAAACATTATTTAATTAATAAAGGAATGTGATCAAGGATAATTAAATAATTAAAATTATTTAATTATGCAGAGACGAAGACCAAGAAAAATGATGCTCATAGACTAAGAAATTTTTTAGCGTCTACATTTTTTCCCTCTTTGACATAATGCAGTTCATCGCGTTGTGTCAAGGAAATTTTTTCGAAAGATACCCTGGTGAAAGCAGGGTAGAGGTATGCCCCCTTGGAAAACTTTTACAAATTTTCAAATTTTAAATTTTTTTGGAAAATTGCCTCGATAAGATAATTTGATATCCAAGAGATCAAAGGTGCAGATGGAAATGATTTTGGAGGTCATTAAGGGGGTCAAATTTAGGTTCAAATTTGTCCAAGAGTGCACCCAATACACAAGTCAAGTGCAAACCCTAATTTTCAAGCTATAAATAGGAGCTTGGTTTAGAAAATAGCTCATTTGTGCATTCCAAATTTAGAAAACTTGGGAGATCTGAGTGAAGAAAGATGACGAGATGTCACCGGCTCGAGATTTTGCACATAGAGACTACCACATCTACATGTTCCATCATCTTGAGGGAGTGCCCGCTTTGGTAAGTACTACAAACCCACTTTGTGAGTATTTTGTTTTGCATGTATTTTTCAAGAAATTGTGTCGCACAATATGCGGTGCAATTACGTGCATGAACAATGCTGACGATGTAGTTTTCCATAATCATCGTGTCATGAAATAATTGCATAGGTTTAGGGTAGGGACGGTTTTTCACAATGCATTTAGAAAAGTGTGTCACAACTAATATTTAGAGATGCAAGCATGAAAAATAGTGACACATGTTCAAATAAGCAACACAATTATAGAGGGGTTGACCACAATTGACCCTGGTGACACATTACCTTAGGCATGTGACATAATTAAAATTTTGGGCCACTAGAAAATTGTGTGACACATTTAACAAAACAACAATGCAAATGCTTGATGGAATTTTTCCCTAGTTTAGGTTAAAATGACTTGTTCAACTTAGGTCCAATAGGTCAAATGAAGACTTTAGATTGATGTGATGGATTTTGTGGTGAATTCAAGTTATACTACCCCCCATTTACATGTGGGAGTTGCAACCAGATACATTTCAACTATGGGACCAGCTAGATGATGTTGAGAAACAGGCACAATTAGATCTCAGCTTGTTCTACGTGACCTATATGCCCACTATAGGGGCAAAAAGGGGCATGCTGATGACGTTGGAAAAGTGGTGGCACTCAGAGACTTGCAATTTCCATCTTTCAATTGAGGAGGCTATAGTTACATTAGAGGATGTGTACAGTATTTTATGGTTGTCGATTCATGGAGAGTAGGTATGTATGGCCCCATTTGAGGATTGCAGGCCCTTTATAACTATTATGACTATGATGATGCTTCAAAGCTTGGCATCTGAGGCTACGAGATCATATGGGAGACATTGGTGGAGAGACATGATAGATATTACTATGTATTATGTACACTGATTACAAGGGTTATGATTGCAGATAACAAGGATCATGGCTCCCCAGTAGGCTAGGGAGATATGCTAGTAGGTATGGTCTAGGAGGAGACAATATATGCATGGGGACCATGTCTATTGGGCATGTTATACTTCCAAATCCATGATATTACATAGAAAGGGGGACAAAGCCTGAGATATGGCATTACTTTACTGACGATATGGGCATGGGAGCACATAGTAGTGTTTCGACCACTAGTGGCACAATAGTTTGGGGCTGATGCTCCATACATATATCTATAATGAGGAGTGATCACTCAAACACTTGTGGGTGACACAGGTTACTAGAGACATGACCTGGATACATTGGTTAGCTTTATCTAGAGACCCTACAGGGATTATGATTTCTAGGTAGGTGAGGATGATCATTTTCCATAGTGTCATCAATTGAGGTACTTGATTAGGTGGACTGCATAGTCCCAACATATTATTGAGATGTATCTTCTAAAGAAGGTTCAAAGATAGTTCAAGGAGAGATAGGGTGTTTCCATGGGCACAACAAAGTTTTCATGGTCATCTTGAGAGGTACACACATGGGGACAAAAGATACCAGTGACCATGATCGAGAAGGAGATTGATGCACTGTAGTCAATTTAGTGGGGGTGGAGGGGAGGTGATGTAGATGCAAGGATGCCTCCCGAGTATGATGCATGGTGGCAGAAAAATAGGCTATCACCTTACACATATCTAGAGCAGCCGACGCATGCAAAGCACAAATGTAGGGGCTCGAGTGTTCAGAGAGGAGATATGGGACGAAGGGGTGGAGGGTGAGGAGATAGAGGATGGGGAGTTGGAGGAGGGGGAGATGGAGGGGATGGTCAAGGAGGAAGAAGAAGAGATCATCATAGGAGGAGGAGGGATGGAGGATGATGAGTAGTGAGATACTATCATTGATCCAAGAGGAGGATGAGGATGAGTAGCCAGAGATCAAGGCACCAAAGGAGATGCTAGCTCTAGAGGTGACACACCAAGAGATAGAGGAGATGGAGGTTGAGGAGCATGCAAAGTAGAGGGAGGAGAATGCATAGGATCCAGTGATGGGAGAGGCAAAGAGATTCATTTGAGAGGATCATTATGGGGATGGATGAGGGCACTACAGAGCAGAGGATAGCCACCCTATAGGCTTGAGTATAGGACCTAGAGATAGAGCTAAGGACAGTAACAATAGAACAAGACAACCTTAAGGATGGGAGAGATACTCTCCAAACAAAGAGAGATCTAGCAATCATCAACCGCTAGTAAGAAAATTAGAGGATGCTAGATTTCACAATGAAATGTAGTGGATCAGAGGTTGATGTTGCTCAGGAGTTGTCCAGGGTGAGTAGAGGGATGAAATATTATCGGGATATGTATGAGAGGGCGGTGCCACCTAAGAGGATGGATTTGAGCTTCACACATATTAAGAGTGGATCATAGTGTAGGATGCATAGCAAGTCTCAAAGGAGATGCTCTCATGGAAGATCAAAGAGTGGAGAGACATCAGCCCCTAGATAGTCCACCCCTTTGACAAGCTATCAACAGTAGATCATAGGTCTCTAGAGGTACCTCGACGAGAGGAAAGGGATGCTCCAGGGTTAGGAGAGAAAGGAAAATCAAGCTAGAGAATCCTTTGACATTATGCATACTAACACTATATTTTGATCATCGAGCTTGCAAGCTAAATTTTGATAAACAGAACCCATCTTGACATTGTATCTATGACACTTTTTTAGCGATATATGATATGAGTTTTGGCAGAGGTTTATGATATGCAATTTTATGTGATTGTGGTATATGCCTATGATGATGATTATGTTATGGATTTTCATTATTTTTATGCATTCCATATGTTTATATGATGATTTTATATGCTGGATGATTATGTATTTATGATTATGTTATGGATGTTTTATGAATGTTCATGTCATTATGATATGTATGGATTATGAATGTAGTATGGATGACCTAATTTTATAGAAAAAAATGATATATGAAATGCAATGTGATGTCTATAAAATATGTATGGAATGTGTAATGTGAATGAAAAACATGATATGTAATAATGTGGTTAATGTGATGCAATGTATATGAAATGTGGTGCAATGTAAATGGAATTTAATATAGTGTATATGAAATGTAATGTAATGTATATGAAATGTAATACAATGTATATGTGATCATAATGCAATGTCAGGAGTGGTTATAATATGATGCGATAAAATGTTAATGTTATGTGAATGCACTCTATCTTTTTGTATTTTCTCATGCAAATATGCGTGATCTATTATGATGATGGCACCTATAATGATAATTCTTTTTGTAATGCTTCCTAACATGATCATGTATGTAGAATATTTGGTGTGTCACAGGACTCTATTGATGAGGTTGTTGATGGTGAAAATGACACAAACAACGTTAAACAAAATATCTCTACTCTATTTCTCCTTAAAAAGAAAGATAACATATAGTAGCCTAACTCCCAAGGTCCTGGTAGTTGGTTCTCAACTATCTAGTGTCACTCAATCGGTCCATGCAAGTGTAATATTCAAGGGGCCTTTGCTGGTAATAAGGAATGCAAGCAATGACTGATTCATCAAATTGTTCTTAACGAAAAGGGGGTTTCAAATAAAAGAAAAAGATGGATCAGGGCATACATCAGTGAAACATGAATAAAACTTATCTAATATCCGGACATATATTTTCAACAATGAATGTTCTTCCAACAGATCAAAAAAACCATAGCATGATGCAATTTACAGAACAACCCATTCTATTGCATGCATCTAAGGTGCTTAATTTAACATCACAATCACACATCATAAATATTTTAAAGATTGAAAAAGAATGCACTCTCATTTGTTTCCAAAATCATAGATCAACAGAATTTCAATAATTCAATCCAAAGACAATCTAACAAAACAATCCTTAAATCTGGTTCCTTCTAAGGATTTTCATCACAAAAGAAACACTTATGCTTCAGCACAATCACTGGTATACAGATAGACTATAATTCATCAACCTTATCTAATAAACTCAATTCCAACACCATATTGTGTAAAAACCTATATTTATATTCAACTATAACTAATCATAACAAAGTATCTTTGTAAAAACTATAAAAAATCCTATCTACTACTATTAGGTGGCTAATCTTATTCTCATCAGCCGACCTTTACAACATGGTACCCCACCGGTATATATAGATGTACAAAAATATGAAGTCCTCCCTATCTAAAGTCGAGATCCACCTTTTTAGGAACTTAAATTTTCTTGGAAACTCGGATCAATTTGATCTCTAGTTCCCACATTGATCATCTAGTAAACTAGAGAGAAGAAAAGAAAAGCAAATAAAGCCATACCCCTCTAAGACTTCTAGTCATGCATGTGGAGGAGAAAAGAAAGGAAAGCATGCATAAGACTATCAATCATGCATGCGGAGTTTTCTCTAAAGTGTACTCATCATAACTAGAGAAGACTTGTTGAAGCATATCCAAATCTGGCCCATCAACCCAACTGTCTTTGAACTTGATCCTTTTTAATTCCACAGCAGCAAATTCTCTTATTTCTTTAAACTTTGTCAACTCCCTTTTAGCATCCCTTACCTCTTCTTTAATATCCATCAACCGATCCAACAATAGATCCTCTCCATCATCTCCCTTTTGCATGACCTCCTTAAGTCTATCATCCCATTTCTCTTTTAATTGACTCAAAGGTAGGCCTTCCTTCACCGGTATATCAACATTCACTATAATAGCAACAACAACTTCTAGCTCATCAAGTTTTTTATTTAGATCCTTTCTAGAATATTGAACTTCATTCTTATGTTTGTACAAAAAGTCATATCTGAACCAGACTGTGTAGATAGGGAGAAATCTAAAATCTAAAATCTTATTAGATTAAGATTCATATTTTCACCATCCTCAATGTAGTTACCTATAAAACATATACATGCAAGATAAAGAATCTAGTCTAAACAAACATGCATGTCACCAGGGATTCACTCCATTGTTCTTCTCAGGCTCGCATAAGAATGCAAGCTTCAAAGGATTTGACTATTGAAGGAATGTTGATTGCTCAATATTGCAGCATAACGATAGGATAGGGATGACGAATGAAGGATGTATGATGCTGATAAGTTGCAGAATAAATTTGACAGAGTGAGGGTGCTAGAAGAAGTCGATCCTAAATGGCTTGTAAAAGGCCATATTTATAGAGTTTCGACATGGACAAAGAAGAAGATTTGATTTGATTTGATTTTTGAAAAAAGAGGAAATACAACCTCGGATGAGATAAGATTCTAATAAAATTGAAAGATATTGATTTTTCGTTTTAAAGGAAATAAATCCTGAAAAAGATGAGAAAGATAAGTGATGAATTATCTAATTAGATACACATGAGTTCTGATTTGGAAAGAAAGCGAGAATATCCTTTTAAGATTTTATTAATTAAATAAATATTTGATTTATTTAATTAATGTTGGATTTATGATTTCATTAATTAAATAATATAAATTATTTAATTAATATTAGAAGAATGGAGGGATTATGAAAGGAAATGATTTAATTAATTAAATGATATAAATTATTTAATTAACATTAGAAGAATGGATGGATTTTGAATGAAAATAATTTAATTAATTAATTAAATAATATAAATTATTTAATTGACATTGGAAGAATGAAGGGATTATGAATGAAATTAGTCAAATAAATAATATTTATTTAACTAATTAGATGATGACATGGGTACCTAAGGTAAAACATGTTACAAGATGTCTAAATGACCTAATGTCGTGACAAAGTATCATAAGAGGACACTTTTGGGTGTCTACACTATGCTGGAGGTCTTTTCCAAGAAACTTGTGTTGTCCTCTTCAAGTATTGATTGCTCCAGAAGAGTGGATTTCAGCAATTTATTAATCTCTTTCAACTTCTAGATATATCCTCTATACACATCCTCTTTCTCTCCCAATGCTTTGGCATGATGATTCATCTCTTCTATTAACTCCATTGTCATCTTGTGAGTCTCAAAATTGCTGCCCAACACCTCACCTATCTCCTGATTAAGCCTATCAGTCCATCTATCCATCATCTCAACCTTACTCCTTATCTGCACCAAATCATCCACCTCTCTCTTGCTAAGCAAAATTGGTGTCTCAATGGTGGTACTTTCCTGTGACCTTGGAGTAGAAATATTCTTCAAGAAAGTGTGTAGTTGATCCAATTGAGCTTTAAGCTCATCCTTTTTCTGTTTATCCTTCATCATTCTTGATTTGGTGGATGATTCTACCACATCAATGAAGTTAATTTGCTGATTTCTTGTGGGTCTTCCCAAATTGACCATGTCCAACTAGTAATCAGTTAGTTGCATATCCCCCACATCCTTGTCCACCACTGGTATTGCACATTCAACAACAATTTCTCTCCCTTCGGTGAGTCTAGTGGAATGCAAGATTTTATCCTTCTTCTTGGGCCTTTCTTTTTCAATCTCCTTCATGTCATGCCAATTCAGAGGCCGTGAGGGTGTTACTGATCTCTTTTGAAGATAAATTTTTAACCAAGTGGGAGCACTTGGAGTAGAGGTCATTACAGTTGAAGAAGAAGCAACGGTAGTAGAGGGGTGTAGCACATTAACCTTAGGTTGAGAATCAACCTCTTGTACATTCTATTGTTCTTGCTCTACATTTTCTTATGCAAGCTTTTTAGCTTCTTCTTTATCATTTTGCTCTTGCACCCTCTTGTCTTCTTTTTCCTTCTTTAGTTTTTCTTCTTCTAATCTTTTCTCCTCAAGTACCCGGTTTCTCTCTTCTTCCAATGCTTTAAGTCTATCTGAGTCTTCCTTTTCCTTTTGTAGCTTCTTGGCCAACTCCTCAACATCTTTCTCTTTTTGTAAATGTTTTGCTTCCTCCTTCTTCTTATAGGCTTCTTCAACAAGCTTCAATTTGGCCACAAGAGCTTCTCTCTATTCACTGCCTTTTCCTCCTAGATCATAATTTTTTCCACCAACTCTACTTTATCATTCTCTTCCTTGGTCTTCAGCTCTTGCTCCTTTTTCCTTTGTTGTTTTTGCACTTCATCAGCTCTTTGCTTGGCTTCCATTTGTTGTTGTTGAAGTAAGTCATCTACTTTTGCCTTAGCATCTATTTCCTTCTACTTATCCATTGCTTCTACATGTGCTTGAGCATCCGAAGCTTTCTTCGCTTCCTCAAACAGTGCCCATTGATCTTCCTTTGTTAGCACATGCTTAGTTTCCTCTTCTAGAGGCATCTTTTCTTGTGCATCCTTCTCTGATAAGGTCTCATGAGAGTCCATTTCAACATCATGGATCTCTAGTTCTACTCCTTTTCCTTTTAATGTTTTAGCTCCATCATGAAGAGTCCCCTTAGGCATCTCTCCACCATGTTGTTCTATAAGAGGGACTTGAGCAAATGACTCACCTATTGCTGGTGTTGAAACCATAGGTCTTGTTTTGGCATCCTCCTCTTGTACTCTAGGTAAATATTGAGTAGGGGCTTCAAGCTTGATTTCTTCAATATCAAGAGGGAAGAAATCCAAGGGCTCCTTGGGAGGAAATTTCCTCTTGATTCTCTTATATCCCTTCCCTTTCTTAGGAGCTAGACCCCCAGGAGTTTTGGCTCTTAGAACAGCGTAGTGGATACCCCTATCCAAGACTGGTCTCCCTATTTGCTTGATTTTGATGGTCTCCTCACCATCCCAATCTACCAGATCCAAACTTTTGGTACCAATGTTCAATGCTTCATATGATGGATCCAACACAACTCCATCATCTACTAATGTATTAGGAATATCATCTTTGACCCCAAATTCTACCATGAGTGAAATAGGCAACCTCTCATAATCCCTCTTCTGAGGTCATATTCATCCTGAAGATCACTCTAGAAGTCCTCTAATAGATTGAAATATTTGTCAAAGACCAAAGCCAACAAAGCATTCATCTTCTTCTTTGGATCAAAGTTCTTTCGAGCAGTATACAAACTCAACTTTAAATGTATCAATTCACTACAAACCACCTTAGCTCCCACAAGGTGTGGGAAGCTGTATTCACCCAATTGCATGGGGAACTTGTGACAACCTAGTTTGTGTTTTAACCCAAATCGGGCATTGACCCCCAAAGCTTGATAGACAAACTCCATCAAAATCATCATGTTACTACAACATCTTGGAAGTAAATGGGGATGACCCTCAAATCTTGCCAACCTGAAATAAGCGAACTTGGGGTATTGGATATACTAGCATCCCCATTCTGTGATAAAGGCCATGGCTTCCTGGCTCAATCTATATCCTACATCTCCATTAAGCTGGTTAATGACTACATATAAAAATGCATCATTAACTCTTCTAAATTATGTTTCAGAAACCTGTAGGGATAGCTGATCATAATGATCCCATACTCTTTTTTGTCCATCAGCTTCTCCCAATATTCCTACTCTGTTCAAACCTGGAAAGATGCCTCCTCTAGATGCTGCATAGACAACATAAGAAGTCATGAAAAAGCTCTTGGTTTCCCTTATTCTGGTTAACTGATCATGAATGGTATCCAAGACAATCATAGGCCAATCAAACTATTGCTTTCCATTAAAGATTGTCTAAATGAAAGGAAACATCCATTCCTTGAAATGAAATGCATCCCTCTTCCCAAATGCTCTAGACAACATCATTATCAGGTCTGATACCTCTTTGTAAAATTCTGCCCTCTTTGGTTGATCTGAGAGTTTTTCCAGGGACTTCTTCTCTGCTCTCAACCACTTCTTGTTCAAATGAGCCTTGTTGGACTCCTTGTGTTTGTTATATATCCCTAAAGCATCTGCCTCATTTAATTATACTAGATTCTTTGGATCAGGGACACTGAACATGTGCTGAAACATTTGAGGGGTTAGTTCTATGATCACATTGTCCTATGAATCCATACATTGTCTAGTGGTCAGATTGTAAGATCCTACTACTATCATAATCAATTTCGGGCATTGGATGGATAGAGGAAATATAGTGATGTGATCCAAGCCAGACTCAACTATTCTTCCAGTTCTGCCTATTACATCCTCAGTGAATGTTTCTGAGTATAACTCCTCAAAATTGAATGGGTCTAGATTGGTGTCAGTTATATTAGCCCAATCAGGTTCCACTTTGCTGATAGTGACGGCAAGACCCCTATGGTTATACCTCAAGGTATAAGGCAACTGCTCCAGCTTAATCTTCTTAGGCTTAGTTGATGCCTTTGAAGTTTCTGCAGGCTGACTCCTCTGAGAAACTTCTCCTAATATTTCTGACATTCTTTAGTTTCCTGCAATAAAAACTTAAATTAGATGCTTGAGCAAACATAACAACATATGCTTTAAAATCTTACACTTCATATATATATCGGAGACGGAACTAGGCAGAAAACACTCTAAATAGCCTCTTTTTTGAAACACTGCCAGGATTGGAGTCAAACTAGTTATTGAGATTATAGTAATAACAAGCAGGATCGGAGTCAGAATTGGAATCAGAACATAAACTGATTTGGTTCCATGGAGATTTTCTAATTTTATATTCAGTTCCACTTTCGCTTCCACTTTCACCTCGGTTACCATTATTTTGAAAGCCTACTTCTTATTGTAAGCGAAGTCAGAGACAGGATGGAAATGGAATCGTTACTTATTACAAAACATGGTTCAAAGTCTAAATCGATTCCAATCTTGCTTCCGCCTAAAATAACCATGATGTCATAAGAGATTTTAACTGATTGATAAATGACATCATCATCTAAGGACTAGGTCATATCAAAATGAAAGGGGCTTAAAAATAACCTATACAAGACCATCCCCATATGATTGAGATGTAATCGTACTAATTAGGGCATCATATTTAAAACAAGAACACGTCAAAGCCCTAAATCATAAACCCTTGATTTCAAATAATTAAGGCACGAATTTAACCCCCCATTCAAACTAATTAGATTCGATGCATGACAGGATTCCTATGGAAAATCATAATTTATGAAACCCTACTCACTGTAAAATGGTAACTTAAACTATGCATTTAAAAACTAGGGCACCACGATGCAGTCACGATTAAAACGTGAAAAGGATCATGTCAAAAATAGACAAATGAGAAACAAAACCAAAAAAGAAAAAATGAAAACAAGAAAACTAAACAAAAAGAGAAAGAAAATGAATCACATGAACTCACAATAGAACCAAGAATCACGAATTCGCACGAAACCAATGATCGAACAAAAATAGAAAACACAAAACAAAACGAAAGAGAAGAACAAAAAACCCTACCTCAAACGCAAATAAATAGGTTATCCCTTTGAAGCAAGCCATGCGTAATTGTCTCCCTTTCAATCGATTCACATGCACAAATGCTCCACTACAACTTTGGTTCACTCTTTGATCTTTTAACAGTGAAGATAACTACCAACTAATCCCTAATTAAGGTAAACAATCACAGTATCATACGCGCAAAGGTCCTATAATTAATGCCATAAATGTGGCAGAGCGAAGTCAGAACTACAGAGGGAACTATCACATTATTGTTGTGCGACTTCAGTAAATTCAACGACCCAAAAATGGAGGGAGCGGAATCAGAATGAAAAATGATTTAGAAACTTGGGTAATTTCCCAACTTGGTTCCCATTCCGGGTTCGGCTCTATTGACAAAGAAAAAAGTGAAACCAACAACAAAATAAAAACATAAAAAATGAAACAAGAAAAACTTAACACAAAACCTAAGTCTAAACAAAAGTCCAAAAAAATCGAAGGCAGAGGCGGAATGAGATTTGACGTTGAAACTTTGCATAAATCCAAGCTTAACTTCCACTCTGGCTCCGGCTCTGGCTCTGATAAAGATAAAACAAAAAGGAAACAAGAAAAGACCGTCGGGACGAGGATCAGAATCAATCTTTGAAACAAGTTTCAAAACCCGATTCGGTTCCAGCTCCGGTTCCGACAGAATAAACCAAAGAAAAACAAAGTGTTGGAAAATAAAGACTCCAAACATTGTTTAAAAAACAACCAAGGACAAAAACATAAAGGGGGACCCATTTTGACCAAGGAAAAAGATGGGGTGGTTATGCAAGGCATAACAAATGGTGTCTCAGCTGGGAAAATGGTTTACCCATTTTCAAGACACCCAAGAAAAAATTCAGTCACCCTATAACTACTTGGCTTATGAAGCAAGTTAACTTGAATAAGATCAGATATATATAAAATAAGGTTGAGCTGGAATCTCAGATGTATGTGCTCATGAGTTATTTTTGAATCTGAGTGTGTGCGTATATTGTGCATCATTCTTGATACATACTTTCTCTACTTCCGAACAACTATACCTAAGATTCAAACTACATAGGTTGAGTCCTTTAACTATAGTGCAATAAAATCCTGGGTATTGTTCCACTGCCAGATAGGCGTCCATAGCCCCGACGGAGATACCTCTAGTTCTCTCAAAGCATTTCTCTACTTCCAACCAATCATCTATAGCCCCGATAGAGATACTTGATTACCCATTTGATATTGAGCTTTCCTTTTCTTTCTTTCTTTTCAATTTTTTTACTTAAGCTTCACTTGTGGAAATTTTTTATGCACATTCCTCAATACTTAGATACAATGGATCTGAAATGTGGGTTGAGAACTACAATGGATTTCATGATAGTCTTGGAATCAGATTTTTCACTTGAATCAAAGATAGAGCCATTCTAAAACAGATAGGTATTTACTTAGGCAGATGTTTTCTAATTTGGTGAATTTTTTTTTATCATAATTCATGAGATATTCACAATGTATCTTCTATCCTTAATAACTTTTCAAACCCAAATTAGAATGGTCATAAAAACATGAGTTTCAGAATGAAATCCTTTTCAAATGATGATGATGAAAATACCTAAACCAATTTCTCTCCTAGTACCAGTAGCATACTTTGAATAACAACCCCTTGTCTTGAGATGAACAAAAATGAAGATCCCCAATGAAACAAGACAAAACAAAACAAATAAAACAAAACAAACAAAATAAACAAAAATAAAACAAACAAACAAACAAAAATAAAACTTAATTACATATGATACAGTAAAATACATTCTCTTTAAAACATCATACCTTTCATGAACCAAAATAGTGCTTGAGAAACTGACCATTAAATGGTAATGGAATAGGCTCTCCTGTTAAGGTACTTAAACGAAAAGCATTCTCTCCTAGTATCTAAGCCACTTGATATGGACGTAACTAGAGTCTATCAAACTTCTGGTGATCTCCCTTCTTTTCTCTAGCTTTATCCCATAGTAATACAAGATCTGATATCCTAAAGGCTTTTATCTTGGCTCTTTTGTCAAACCAATGCTTGACGACAGCCTGAAGCTTAGAGAACTGCTGCAAAGCAGCATCTCTTTGCTCTTCCATGTTAAGCAAATTAATTAATCTAACCTCAATCCTATCATCCTTCGTATAAAATTTCTGCATAAAATTAAGAACAGGTATTTGTAAATGGATCAAGAAGACTGGGTCTTGGCCATAGACTAACTTAAAAGGTGAATTTCCTAGAGTTGCTTTGATTCGAGTTTGATTTGCCCATAAGGAAAATATCAACTGGGTGTGCTAGTCTCTAGGATTGTTTTCTAGCAATTTTCTTATCACTTCCAACAGTTTTTTATTAGTGGACTCAACCACTCCATTTCCCTTAGGGTAGTAATTAGATGAATAATTTAAAATAATTTTATATTCATATGCCCATTAAATGAATTCAGCAGAAGAAAAAGTAGGGCCATTATCACATACCAGAGAAAATGGAAATCTAAACTTGGTTCTGATGTTCTCAGTCAAAAATTTGATGACCACCTTTGTGGTGCTATTTTTGTAGGGCTGGGGCCTCAGTCTAGCGTGTATAGTAGTCCGTTCCATTCAAGATGAATTTATGTACTGCAAAAGAATTAGGATTAATAACACCTACAAAATCCAGAGCCCATTGAGAAAACGACCTTACCTCATACACTTGTTGCAAAGGCATTGTAGGATTTCTTTCCCTGGGTGCAAAATTTTGGCATTCATGACACGTTCTGACATGTTGGTGTGCATCTTGAAATACATAAGGCCAATAATAGCCTAATCTAAGAATCTGATGAGCCAAAGAATCCGCAGATCTATGTCATGTTCCATGCCTTCAATGGAACTCAGAAATAGCATGCTTGGCCTCTTGCTGATCTAAACAACACAAGTAAATCCCTTGAAAATTATTTATGTAGATGGATCCCCCTTTAAGCATGTAGTGAGCACTCTTCATCCTCAATGATCTCCTCTAAGTAGCATTCATTCCTTCTAGACATCTGTTATTGAGGAGGAAAAAAATCAATTCTGTGTACCAGGGATCCTTTGTAAATGACTGGACAGTATACTGTTGACAAGTGATGTTTTTTTCCACGTCTTCCATTGCTTTTGATAAAACCTACCCTCAGACAAGTTTCATCAGATGAATCTCTAAGTCAAATTCTTGTAGAATTTCCATCCACTTTCCTCTTCGCTCTCCTAATTAACTTTGCATTAGAAGAGACTTCACAATTGGATCTGGAACTATGGCCATTACTTGACTTTAAAGAATGTAATGCCTGAACTTCTTTACCACTCGAACCAACGCAAAGGCTTGTTTCTCCAATGGCGGGTATCTCACTTCTGCATTCTTAAATGGAGAGCTCATGAAGGCAATAGGTCTTTCCTCTCCCTCTCCTCTTCGTTGTGTTAACACAACTACACATGAATGGTCAGATGCGAAGGAATATATATAAAAAGGTTTTAAATAATTTGGGCTTGTCAAAACAGGGGCCTCAGATATTGACTGTTTGATCTGTGAGAAAGCAGACTTAGCCTCATTACTCCACTCAATCTTTGCCTCTTTCTTCATCATTTCATTTAGAGGTTTGACAATCTCCGCAAATCTATTATAAATTTTCTTACAAAATTGATCCTCCTAAAGAATGATCTCATTTCTTTCTTGCTTCTTGGCCTTGTCAATTTCAAGATAGCCTCGACTCGATCAGGGTCTATGGATATCCCTTCTTCTGATATAATGTGACCTAGGAGTTTCCCTTCAGATACTCCAAACACACACTTCTTTGGATTGAGAGAGACACCATAGCTTTTACATTTCTTGAGAACTTTTTCCAGATCAACATCATGGTCTTCTCTATTTTTAGAGAATATGGTTAAATCATCCACATAAATAATTATACACTTCCCTATCAAATCTTTGAAGGTTACATCCATTTCCCGTTGAAAGGTTGCTCCAGCATTGATAAGACCAAACGACATCCTCCGATAGGAAAATGTGCCCCATTTGGTGGTGAAAGTTGTCTTCATTCTATCCTCATGACTGAAAAGAACCTGATTGTACCCAGAATAGCCATCTAAAAATGACATGATCCAAGACCCATTAACCTTTTGTAGCACTTCATCAAGAGAGGGCAATGAATAATTATCTTTCTCAGAGGCTTTGTTTAGATTCTTGAAATCAACACATAATCTGATTTCACCATTCTTTTTGCATACAAGAACTAAATTTTCCACCCACGTAGAATGTCTAACATGAAAGATTATCCTTGTAGATAGGAGCTTTTGCACCTCTTTCTGGATCAGGGGCTCAATTAAAGCATTGACTAGACATTGTTTCTGATGGAAGGGATTGGATTCAGGCTTGAGAGGTATGGTATGTGTGATCACTGAAGTATCAAAGGTTTTTAGGTCATCATAACTCCAAGCAATGGCTGCAATGTTTTGCTCCAAAACTTTAACTATCTTGTCCTTAATTTCTTGAGGACAAGTCTTTCCTATAAGAACATTCCTTTCAAGACCTGAATGAGTCAGATTGACAGATTCATATTTCCCTCCTTCACTCTCAGTGGGCACCCTTTGACAAGCCCATGGGTCAGAATCAAATATTCTCTCCAAAGCTACCATCCCTTTTGGAATGTTGTTACTTTTCAATCCAAAATCCCTCCTGCAATACTACTCTCTGGATCCCAATCTCCCTGATCTCTTACAGATTCATCTATTATACGCCCTTCAAAAACATCATAACTTTCCAAAAAGGCCAATATATGTTGATCATCATCAAATACCTAAATATTTTGGACATTATTAGGGACTACTGGATCTAAAATTAGTTCAACTGAAAATCTCTTTAGATTAGAATCTTGCATGGGTTCCAATGTGCTAGCAGCAACAACAAGTGCATCTATAATTTGATTAGCTTGTCTAGGGATCAGAGTAATCCCAAAAGCATCAAAGTCTTCAATTAAGTTCCAAACTCTGTTTCTGTATGCAACCAATCTTTTGTGATGACATGTATATTGGCTACATACCTATTTTACAATCACTTCAGAATCCCCCATAACCATGAGAGTAGTAACGTTATTTTTATGAGAAAATATGAGTTTACAAGAAAGTGCTTCATACTCAACCACATTATTTGTGCAGCCAAACTGTAACCTGTAAGATGCAAAATAAGTTTTACCTTTCAGGTTGGTTAGTTCAATTCATGCTCCACTTCCTGCTTTGGATTTGGAACCATCAAATTTAAGAATCCACAATTGGTCTTTGGCTGGAAGTTCTTTCCTTTTAGGGACAATAGGGGATGACTTAATTGGGATATGTGGCAGCTCGAAATTTTGCTGGTCATTAGAAATTGACTTGGGGCAAGGCTGACTTGAATATTTTTCTATGTTTTCAGCTTGCTCAGAAATCACTTCCTGAACAACTTCTTGGGTTAAATTGCAATTCAATTCATCTTTTATCAATGCCTTGAGCATTGGTAGAGTATCTGGGGAAGGTGTATAGAACAAGAACTAAGACACCTCAATTTCTTCTTGAATTTTAGAGCATAGAATGCGAGTCTGCTCTATTGGTGAGGAACCTTCCTCCTGAGAAAAACTAGTCCTAGTGAGAATGGTAGCATCCTTAACTTGAAAAGAAAACTCATTGATAGGGATTTGGGGTTTCTCTTGACATATTTGATGAGGCTGGTATACATGACATAAGATATCTAGGTATGATTGACATGTTAACTCCGAATGATTGTGATAATGAATCATAAACCAATTAGGAAGCAACAAACTGCTCAAATAAGTTTCTCCTCCTAATACTAGCCTATCTTTTTGCAATTTCCTTATTAGAACTTGTTGGTTGATGTAGATCATTGGGTTACTATGTTCTAGGGGAAATGTATCCCCAGGATTGAGTACAGAGAAAGTAAGGACTTCCTCTTGTTTGTAAACTCCTATCTCAGTCTCAAAATATGCTACTTCATTTGAATTATCATATTCTATAATCATATGTTTGAGTCTCGGTTCACTTTCAATCCTTATCTGCATTGCTACCCCTTTCCAGGATAGCCAAATGTGAGAGAAATCCAAGGAAAAATCCCCCAATACTTTTCATTAGCTCCTGACTTAGGAGCATACCATATGTCTCTGGGATGTCAGCCACTTGGATATCTATGTAGGTCTCGATCCTTGGATCTGATCCAACCTATACATGCATGTTCTTTAGTTCTCCTACAACATTGACCTCAATTTTTTCTAACTGGATCACTTTATTATTAGTCAGGATAGGACTTAATCCTAACTTCTTACATATTGAAAAAGGCATAACATTACCTAATGCTCCAGAGTCCAATAAACAGTTATGCAAATTCTTTCCAAAAATCCTCAAACTTAAAAGAAAAGGTGGGGTACTCATCTTACCTTTATAGATGGATTCATTTGTCTCTTTTACTAGAGTCACTATACCTTTTCCTTTTAAGCGGCCTACCTCCTCCAAGGCCTTCAATACTACTTCACGTTGAGCTGGGAACCACTTCATGATGTCAAAGAATGATAATGATGTCTTCTATCTCTGCAGTTCTATAATAAAATCAGATTCTGAATCATTCCTCACTTGATACTTAGGAAAAGGAGGTGGATTACCTCCATTCTTAGAGTTAGAAGGTCCCTTTGGTGGCGGTGGGTTATTATCTGCATTTTGGTTAGGTTGGACCATGTTGTTTTGGGGTGCAGATGTAGTAAATGGGCCCTTATTCTGATTTCTCAGAAAGTGACCACCTTTAGACTGAAAGGCTTGGGCATCATACACATCCTCCTTTGGCTCATTATCTCCCTGAATGGGAAATTGGTACTTCTCTTCAATAGTCTCATAAATCATAGTAGTACTTACTGGCCCATTATCCTGATTGGAATTTCCTACTGGAGGATGGGCATCAACTTGTGCAATCTTTATCATTTTCTCCATTTTTGGGCAATTAACCTGAGAATGTGTTGCAGTATCATGTAGCCTGCACCAATTAGTCATGAAATTAAGGTCATCCACATTAGAAGTATGTGATCTATCCTCAACTAACTGATAATTATGGGGAACTGATAATTGTTAGGTCCAGTATTCCACTACCTATTGTTGTTGTTAGACATTTGGTTATATCCTCTATTCTGATTTTGGTAATTTTGATTAGAGGAGTTCTGATTCTGGAAATTTCAGTTGGTGTTCTGATTCCCATTTTGATTGGATTAATTCCCCTAGTTGTTGTAACCTCCCTAGTTCTGATAGTTCTGGTTTTGGTTGTGGGGAGGGTTTTTTCTAAGTTGTGCCATGTCATTAGACATTTGAGATAGAGTCTTTTTAAGAGTTTCTAGTTCACCGGTTAGTTGAACAGTTTGTTCATTTTGCACATTCTACACTATGGATGGGGAATGAACATGCGTTGATCCTCCCACTTGTTGTTGTTGATTTTGAGATTGTTGGGAAGAATCTTGCATTCCATTTCCAAAAAAGGGTATGGTAGGTGGGGCCTGTAATTTAGACACAAGTCTATGTTGGGAGTAAGACATCTTTGGGATAGTGTTGTACAATGGTGGGTTAGGCATCTGATAACTCATGGGAGGAAGAGCTTCTCCTAAACCTCCTGATTGCAGACTTATCCATTGTTGCAATTTGATATCTAGATGATAAACCTTAGACAAAGAGTCAATTGCAATGGCCTGATAAGTTCTCTGCAAGAATAGGCCAATCAAGGGATCAACAACTCTTAAATATGCCTAAATGGCAATATTCTTAGCTACTAAGTAAGGATCTTGCAGCCTATGAAACATCCTTTGGAATCTAGTGTTGAATAGAGGAAGTGGCTCATGATGTTCCTTTCTTATGGTGGAAAACTGGTGATACAAGATGGCAGGGTCTACGTAGACCCTGAATTGATTAATGAATGCATTTTTTAAATTTTTCCAGCCCAGAATAGATCCCCGAGGCAGATTTAAGTACCAATTATACACGTCCCCTAAACAATAAGGAAACAATCTACATACCACATCTTGATGAGAAACTTGAGCACAGGTACAAGCATCCTTGAATGCTTGTATATGCTCCTCAACACTTCTTGATTGGCCATGCATGTACTTGGGACAAAACTTTTCTGGATTCTTGGGTAAATCATGGATTCCCCTTGGAATAGTCCCTAGCAGAGAGGGAATATTCACAAAGTAAGCCATGGGTATGATTGGTTGAGTAGGTGGTGGTGATGTAGGCCGAATTGGTGGTGACACTAACCTAACCAGTGGGGGCAATACTAGTCGAGCTAGTGGTGGTGACGTAGGTTGAATTGGTGGTGGTGTACATGGGTTTGGTTGAAATCTAGGTGGAGTAAGCGGTGGTGGCAATGTAGGTATCAAAGTTCTACGAGAATGGGGTCTAGGTCTAACCAAGGTTTGGAGTTCTTCTAATGGTTCAGGATTATTAGAGGATCTAAGAATCCTCTAATATTTCTCTGGTGAAAATGACCCAATGCGAGCCATCTTGTTCTTTCATCCCTCCTTCTAGCGCCAAATTTGTTGATGGTGAAAATGACACAAACAATGTTAAACAGAATATCTCTACTCTATTTCTCCTGAAAAAGAAAGACAAAATATAGTAGCCTAAATCCCAAGGTCCTGATAGTTGGTTCTCAACTGTCTAGTGTCACTCAATTGGTCCATGCAACTGTAATATTCAAGGGGCCTTTGCTGGTAATAAGGAATGCAAGCAATGACTTATTCATCAAATTTTTCTTAATGAAAAGGGGGTTTCAAATAAAAGAAAAAGATGGATCAAGGTGTACATCAGTGAAACATTAATAAAAATTATCTAATATCCGGACATATATTTTAAACAACGAATTTTCTTCCAATAGATCAAAAAAACCATAGCATGATGCAATTTACATAACAGATCATACTATTGCATGCATCTAAGGTGCTTAATTTAACATCACAATCACACATCATAAATATTTTAAAGATTCCAAAAGAATACACTCTCATTCATTGCCAAAATCATAGATCAACAAACTTTCAATAATTCAATCCACGAATAATCTAACGAAATAATCCTTAAATCTAGTTCCTTCTAAGGATTTTCATCACAAAAGAAACACTTATGCTTCAACACAATCACTAGCATATAGATAGGCTATAATTCATCAACCTTATCTAATAAACTCAATTCCAACACCATAATGCGTAAAAACCTATATTTATATTCAACTGTAACTAATCAGAACAAAGTATCTCTGTAAAAACTATGAAAAATCCTATCCGCTACTATCAGGTGGCTAATCTTATTCCAATTAGCTGACCTTTACAACATGGTACCCTGCCAGTATATATAGATGTACAAAAATATGAAGTCCTCCCTATCTAAATTCGAGATCCACCTTTTTAGGAACTTAAATTTTCTTGGAAACTCGGATCAATTTGATCTCTAGTTTCCACATTGATCATCTAGTAAACTGGAGAGAAGAAGAGAAAAAAGAAAATAAAGCCATGCCCCTCTAAGATTGCCAGTCATGCATGCGGAGGAGAAAAGAAAGGAAAGCATGCATAAGACTATCAGTCATGCATGGAGAGTTTTCTCTGAAGTGTACTCATCATAACTAGAGAAGACTTGTTGAAGCATATCCAAATTTGGCCCATCAACCCAACTATCTTCGAACTTGATCCTTTTTAATTCCACAGAAGCAAATTCACTCATGTCTTTTAAATTTGTCAACTCCTTTTTAGCAACCCTTACCTCTTCTTTAATATCCATCAACCGATCCAACAACAAATCCTCTCCATCATCTCCCTTTTACATGACCTCCTTAAGTCTATCATCCCATTTCTCTTTTAACTGACTCAAAGGTAGGTCTTCCTTCACCGGTATATCAACATTCACTATAATAGCAACAACAGCTTCTAGCTCATCAAGCTATTCATTTAGATCCTTGCTAGAATCTTGAACTTCATTCTTATGATTGTACAAAAAGTCAGATCTAAATTGGACTATGCTGGAGGTCTTTTCCAAGGAACCTGTGTTGTCCTCTTCAAGTATTGACTACTCTAGAAGAGTGGATTTTGGAAATTTATTAATCTCTTTCAACTTCTAGATATATCCTCTATACTCCTCCTCTTGCTCTCCTAATGCTTTGGCATGTTGATTCATCTCTTCTATTAACTCCACTATCATCTTATGAATCTCAAAACTGCTACCCAGCAGCTCACCTATCTCCTGATTAAGCCTATCATTCCATCTATCCATCATCTTAGCCTTACTCCTTATCTGCACCAAATCATCCACCTCTCTCTTGCTAAGAAAAATTGGTGTCTCAATGGTGGTACTTTGCTGTGACCTTGGAGCAGAAACATTCTTCAAGAAAGTGTGTAGTTGATCCATTGAGCTTTAAGCTCATCCTTTTTTTGTTTATCCTTCATCATTCTTGATTTGGTGGATGATACTACCACATCAATCAAGTTCATTTGCTGATTTAATATGGGTCTTCCCAAATTGACCATGCCTAACTGGTAATCAGTTAGCTGCATATCCCCCACATCCTTGTCGACCACTGGTATTGCACATTCAACAACAATGTCTCCTTCTTCGGTGAGTGTAGTGGAATGCAAGATTTTAGCCTTCTTCTTGGGCCTTTCTTTTTCAATCTCCTTCATCATATCATCCCAAATGAGAGGCTATGAGGGTGTTACTGATCTCTTTTGAAGATAAATTTTTAACCAAGTGGGAGCACTTGGAGTAGAGGTCATTACAGTTGAAGAAGAAGGAATAGTAGTAGAGGGGTGCAGCACATTAACCTTAGGTTGAGAATCAACCTCTTGTATATTCTGTTGTTCTTGCTCCATATTTTCTTCTGCAACATTTTCAGCTTCTTCTTTATCATTCTGCTCTTTCACCCTGTCTTCTTGTTCCTTCATTTGTTTTTCTTCTTCTAATCTTTTCTCCTCAAGTACCTAGTTTCTCTCTTCTTCCAATGCTTTAAGTCTATCTGAGTCTTCCTTTTCCTTTTGTAGCTGCTTGGCCAACTCCTCAGCATCTTTCTATTTTTGGATACGTTTTGGTTCCTCCTTCTTCTTATAGGCTTCTTCAACAAGCTTCAATTCTTCCACAAGAGCTTCTCTCTCTTCGCTGCTTTGCCTTTTCCTCCTCTAGATCATGATTTTTTTGCACCAACTCTAGTTTATCATTCTCTTCCTTTGTCTTGAGCTCCTGCTCCTTTTTCCTCTGTTGTTTTTGCACTTCATCAGCTCTTCACTTGGCTTCCATTTGTTGTTGTTGAAGTAAGTCATCTACTTGTACCTTAGCATCTATTTCCATCTTCTTCTCCATTGCTTCTGCATGTGCTTGAGCATCCGAAGCTTTCTTTGCTTCCTCAAACAGTGCCCATTGATCTTCCTATGTTAGCACATGCTTAGTTTCCTCTTCTAGAGGCATCTTTTCTTGTGCATCCTTCTCTGATAAGGTCTCATGAGAGTCCATTTCAACATCATGGATCTCCAGTTCTACTCCTTTTCCTTTCAATATTTCAGCTATATCATGAAGAGTCCCCTTAGGCATCTCTCCACCTTGTTGTTATGTAAGAGGGACTTGAGTAGATGACTCACCTATTGCTGGTATTGAAACCACAGGTCCTATTTGGGAATTCTCCTCTTGTACTCTAGGTAAATATTGAGTAGGGGTTTCAAGCTCGATTTCTTCAATATCAAGAGGGAAGAACTCCAAAGGCTCCTTGGGAGGCAATTTCCTCTTGATTCTCTTATATTCCTTCCCTTTCTTAGGAGCTAGACCCCTAGGAGTTTTGGCTCTTAGAACAGGCCAGTGGATACTCCTATCCAAGATTGGTCTCTCTATTTGCTTGATGTCGATGGTCTCCTCACCATCCCAATCTACCAGATCCAAAATTTTAGTACCAATGTTCAATGCTTCATATGATGGATCCAACACAACTCCATCATCTACTAATGTATCAGGAATATCATCTTTGACCCTGAATTCTACCATGAGTGAAACAGGAAACCTCTCATAATTCCTCTTCCTGAGGACATATTCATCCGAAAGATCACTCCAAAAGTCCTCTAATAGATTAAAATGTTTGTCAAAGACCGAAGCCAGCAAAGCATTCATCTTCTTCTTTGAATCAAAGTGCTTTCGATCAGTATACAAACCCAACTTTAAATGTATCAATTCACTACAAACCACCTTAGCTCCCACAAGGTGTGGGCAGCTATATTCACCCAATTGCATGGGGAACTTGTGACAACCTAGTTTATGTTTTAACGCAAATTGGGCATTGACCCCCAGAGCTTGATAGACAAACTCCATCAAAATTATCCTATTACTACAACATCTTTGAAGTAAATGGGGATAACCCTCAAATCTTGCCAACCTAAAATAAGTGAACTTGGGGTATTGGATATACCAACATCCCTATTCAGTGATAAAGGCCATGGCTTCCTGGGTCAATCTGTATCCTACATCTCCATTAAGCTAGTTAATGACTACATATAAAAATGCATCATTAACTCTTCTAAATTGTGTTTCAGAAACCTATATGGATAGCTGATCATAATGATCCCATACTCTCTTTTGTCCATCAACTTCTCCCAATATTCCTAATTTTTTCAAACCTAGAAAGATGCCTCCTCTAGCTGTTGCATAGACAACATAAGAATTCATGAAAAAGCTCTTGGTTTCCCTTATTCTGGTTAATCGATCATGAATGGTATCTAAGATAATCATAGGCCAATCAGACTATTGATTGCCATTAAAGATTGTCTGAATGAAAGGAAACATCCATTCCTTGAAATGAAATACATCCCTCTTCCCAAATTCTCTAGACAACATCATTATCAGGTTCGATACCTCTTTGTAAAATTCTGCCCTCTTTGGTTGATCTGAGAGCTCTTCTAGGGACTTCTTCTCCATTCTCAACCACTTCTTTTTCAAATGAGCCTTGTTGGCCTCCTTGTGTTTGCTATATATCCCTAAAGCATCTGCCTCATTTAACTATTCTAGGTTCTTTGGATCAGGGACACTAAACATGTGCTGAAACATTTGAGGAGTTAGGTCTATGATCACATTGTCTTGTGATCCATACATTGTCTAGTGGCTGGATTGTAAGCTCCTGCTGCTGTCATAATCAATTCCGGGCTCTGGATGGATAGAGGAAATACAGTGATCGTGTGAGCCAAGCCAGACTCAACTATTCTTCCAGTTTTTCCTGTTACATCCTTAGTGAATGTTTCTGAGTATAACTCCTCAAAATTGAATGGGCCTAGATTGGTGTCAGTTACATCAGCCCAATCAAATTCTAATTTGCTGATAGTGACGACAGGACCCCTATGGTTATACCTCAAGGTATAAGGCAATTTCTCTGGCTTAATCTTCTTAGGCTTAATTGATGCCTTTAAAGTTTCTGTATGCTAACTCCTCTGAGCAACTTCTCCTGATACTCTTGGAATTCTTTAACTTCCTACAACAAAACCTTAAATTTGATCCTTGAGAAAACATAACAACATATGCTTTAAAATCTTACCCTTCATATATATACCGGAGGTGAACTAGGAAAAAAACACTCTAAATAGCCTCTTTTTTAAAACATTGTTGGGATGGGAATCAAAACAGTTATTGAGATTATAGTAATAAAAAGCAGGATCAGAGTCAGAATTGGAATGGTAACCGGAAATGAAATCGGAACAAAAACTAATTTGGTTCCATGAATATTTTCTAATTTTATATTCAGTTCTACTTCCACTTCCGCTTCTGCCTGGGTTACCATTATTTTGAAAGCCTGCTTCTTATTGTAGGCAGAGTCAGAGATGGAATGGAAATGGAATCGATATTACAAAACATGGTTCAAAGTCTAAATCATTTCTGATCCCGCTTCTGCCTAAAATAACCATGACGTCATAAGAGATTTTAATCGACTGATAAATGACATCATCATCTAAGGACTAGGTCATATCAAAATGAAAGGGGCTTAAAAATAACCTATAGAAGACCATCCCCATATGACCGAGAGGCAACCGAACTAATTAGGGCATCATATTTAAAACAAGAACACGTCAAAACCCTAACTCACAAACCCTCAATTTCAAATAATTAGGGCACGAATTTAACCCCCCATTCAAACTAATCAGATTCGATGCACGACAGGATTCCTAAGTAAATTCATAATTTATGAAATCCTACTCACTGTAAAATAGTAACTTAAACTATGCATTTAAAAACTAGGGCACCACGATGCAGTCACGATTAAAACGTGAAAACAACCGTGTCAAAAACAAACAAACGAGAAACAAAACCAGAAAAGCAAAAAATGAAAACAAGAAAACTAAACAAAAAGAGAAAGAAAACGAATCACATGAACTCACCATAGAACCGAGAATCACAAATTCGCACGAAACCAACAACCGAACAAAAATGGAAAATGTGAAACAAAATGAAATAGAAGAATAGAAAACCCTACCTCAAACACAAATAAATAGGTTAGCCCTCTGAAGCAAGCCACGCGTAATTGTCTCCCTTTCAATTGATTCACATGCACAAATGTTCCACTACAACTTCGGTTCACTCTTTGATCTTTTAACAATGAAGATAACTACCAACTAATCCCTAATTAAGGTAAACAATCACAGTATCATACGTGCAAAGGTCCTATAATTAATGCCATAAATGTGGCAGAGTGAAGTCAGAACTACAGAGGGAACTGGCACATTATTGTTTTGCGACTTCACTAAAGTCAACGGCCCAAAAATGGAGGGAGCGGAGTCGGAATGAAAAATGATTTAGAAACTTGGGTAATTTCCCAACTCAATTCCCATTCCTGGTCTGGTTCTGCCGACAAAGGAAAAAGTGAAACCAACAACAAAATAAAAACATAAAAAATGAAACAAGAAAAACTTAACACAAAACCTAATTCTAAACAAAATTGCAAAAAAAGTGGAGGTAGAGGTGGAATGGGATTTGACGTTGAAACTTTGCATAAATCCAAGCTTAACTTCCACTTCGGCTCCAGCTCCGATAAAGATTAAAAAAAAATGGCAACAAGAAAAGACTGTCGGGACGAGGATCAAAATCAATCTTTGAAACAATTTTCAAAATCCAATTCGGTTCGGGCTCCGGTTCCGACAGAATAAACCAAAGAAAAACAAAGTGTTGGAAAAGAAAGACTCCAAACTTTATTTGAAAAACAACCAAGGACAAAAACATAAAGGGGGACCCATTTTGACCAAGGCAAAAGATGGGGTGGTTATGCAAGGCATAACAGAGGTATAAACAACCTCATTTTTATGATAAGCTGAATACCCTTCTTTATTCTTGCCAACCAGCTCAGCCTCGCCAATTTTTTTATTATTAGAAGCAATAATTGTCTAATTTTTATAAAATGGTGTATAAATCTTTATTTCTCAAATTGATTGAAATTAGCTAGCTATGGTTGATATAATGGTATAGACTTTGATTAATAATGCAGGACTTATGCATGACCTATGAATGGAGTGGACTTTAAGCAATTGAAGTTAGAGCGTCGAAAGTTTGGGCACCATAAATTTAGGCATGCATAGTGGAATGACTTCTTTTAAAGCACTATGTTAATTCTGTTAAAGACTTTATGGCTCCACTCAGAGCCTTTATTATGTTTTATGTCATGAACATCAGTTAGTTGTAATTCTATTTAAGACTTCTTCAATGGTATTCTCCCACCATCTAAAAATTAGGATTTTGTAGTAGTATAGTATATCTATGTGTAACTACCAAAAACAAGGGTATGTTGTTATGATATATTTTGAACATTGTTCAACTTTGTTCTATGTTGTTACACTTTTATGGTATGAATAAATGAATATCACCAATCTTATTCTGAGTAATTTGTTCTGAGTAATGGAAGTGCTATGAATGGATTTACTTTGAAGTTGTGTAAGTACCATATGTGATTTGACTAGCTAATTGTAAGAACGCCTAAAAGTTGGCCACTGGAGGGATCTCATAGAGTATATAAGTATTTTTATTGTTAATATTGCTATTTCTATTTTGTACATGTTATATTTAGATAAACGCTACTTTGTGTTGAGCTCTATCATGTGTTCCTACAGGTCATGGTTTTAAGTTTATGATCTTTAAGTTCTATTTACTTAAAAATTGCGGAGCACCCACTCCTGTTGTTAATTTCAAGTTTTTAGGTGTACTTTTAGTTAGTAGTTAGTCGTTAGTAGTTAGCCGCCTTTGTTTAAACTTCATAGTTTAACTGCAAGTGTTGATTCTTAGATAATTTACATGCTTTCTAGAATAGGAATTTGAATGCTTTATAGCTTAAACAATTTCATTCTTTCTAGTTTAATTTTTGTTTTTAACCCTTTCAAAAGTTTAGAAAATCTTAGTGAGAGAGATGGCCAAAATATCCCCTATTGCATACAGTCTTTGGACACTACTCGATCAACATATTTGACATATTTCTAACTTAAGTGTTAGGACCTTATGATAGCCTATCACTTTTTGGTACCATTGTCGGGGATACTTCTTTTCTAGTGTTAATAGGAGATTGCTTGGATACCTCTTTTAGAAAAAATATAGTTTCCATGCTTCTTTTTTGCATGCTTAGGAAATGAGGTCCACGTGGAATATTTATACCAAAACACCCCCCCAATATTAGTTCCAACCACAAACAGGGAGGTAGAATTCTTAACTGAAGAACTTACTGATGAATTGATTGAGCAAGATCAACCTGAGACCTCCCAACATACCCCAAAAAATCAGCCATTAGATCAAACCTTTGAAGGAGAAAGCATTCCTTTCAATATTATGGCTAATAGCAATAATGATAACCCTTTAAACATAAGGAGAAACCATGGAGATGCTGATAACCCAAGAATGGTAGAACATAAATTTACTTATCCTATTGCCCTCAATGAAGATGATGATGCACCCATGAAAAATATTTCACCATCCATCTTACCAACCTTCAAAGGCTTATCCTTCCAAGATCTTGACCAGTTCTTTTCTAAGTTTAAAGTTTTGTGTCAGACGTATGACTACAAAAATGATAACCAAAAACTTAAACTATTTCCCTCCACTCTAAGGGACGTTGTGATGCATTGGTTCATGGTATTAGCTTCAAGGTCAATAACCACCTGGGATGATATGGAAACTACCTTTTTCAATAAATAGCAAAGTTACTATAGAGTCGGTGATATGAAAGAAGAGTTGTTCAAACTAATGCAAAAAGAAGATGAAAGCCTAGAATATTACCTGGATATGTTCATCTTCTTATCTAAATGATGTGGTGAAGAATCCATAAGCTTGGAAATTATGAAGACCATATTTCTCAAATGACTTCATGAAGATGCTAGAGAAGTCTAGATTTGATGGGAAAAGGAGATGTGTCCCAACTTGAACTCAATGATATCGTTGAGTTATGTTAGAATTTCTCCAGAACTTAGGGAGCTATTCATAAATCTAGTCTTTCCAAAGGTTCTACTGAAATAGGAAAACTGCATGAAGAAATAGAAAATCTCAAAATTGACATTCTTGTTTAGCTAAATACCATGTTGGATGGAATATATTCCAAAACACGTAATCTTAACACCTTATCCATCTACTATCCTAGGTGTCAAAACAAACATCTATTAAGAGAATGTCCTTTGGACAAAACTAACAATTGCCAAATTTGTGAAAATATTCATGCCACTAATCAATGTGAGCTCCTAAATGTAGTCAAAAATTCCAAAAAAATGACATCTCACACTAAGGAGGAGGTTAATTTTGTGAATCAAAGACCTAGAGGGAATTTCTCGTAAAACTAGAATTTAGATCCCTCCTACAACCCCCAAACAATTGGAATAACAATCAATGGGCAATACCTTGGCCTCAAGAACCACCTAATTGGGGACCTTACCCTTGGGGACCACCTAAATGGGAGAAATATTGTTGGGGAAATCCCCAATGTCTAAACCAGACTCAACAACAATGGTATCCTCAAAATCCTACGCCTTAATGGAATCAAACTCCAAATCAGATTTATAATTGGCTGAGGATGCCTAATCTATAGTAGAACCTTTTACCAGCTCCTCAAAACCCTAAAAAAAATGATTAGGTCAACCAACCAAAACTCCCAACACAACCTATCCCTAATCCAAAAAATAATCATCAAAACAACCCAGTATATTTGATAGAATAGGAAAACGTGACTAGAGTTAATGCTATCCATTTGTGAAACCTATAGTTGAGGTTAGGAAAAACACAACAACCTACCATAGTTGAGATCATGGATGAACTGAATGAAGAATCTACTAAAAGGACTAAGACACCTTCCATACCTTCATAGCAAAACCCAATGAGTAATCAAGACAAGCCTCTTCCACAATCCTCGTCTAGAACTATCGAGTTACCTCAACAAGAGGATGGCCAGTGTTCAACAAATATTTTGAATAAGGATCCCACTTAGAAAAATAAAAATCAAGCACCTTTTCACAAGAACCTCAAATCCCTACCTTGAATAGCCCTCCAAAAATGACCTTATCCACTGAAACCACATTAATATAATAAATTAAGCAACTCCAAATTGATCTTCCTTTGTTACAAGTGATTAAAAAATTCCTAAACTAAACCAGCTAATTAAACAATCGTGCATAAAATCACCAAGAGGGAAACCGAAAAAATATTAACACTATGCACATAAACAAATGTCTAGCTAACCTTCTAGATGGAAAAACCTCAACCCCAAAATATGATGACCTAGGTAGTTCACTCATAACAATGACAATTAATGAGGTAGCAATACCTAATGCACTTGTGGACTTAGGAGTAGCCATTAATGTCATGATGGTGGATGTTATGGAAAAATTGGGACTCATTGATTTGCATCCCACAACTACCGTATTACAAATGGAAAATCAATCCATAGCTATTCCCAAAGGTGTCTTTGAAAATGTTCTTGTTAAGGTCGACGATTGGGAATATCTAGTAGAATTCCAAATAATCCAGTCACTCAGACCCAAGGACAATTATCTAATAATATTAAGTAGACCGTGGTTAGCTACAGTTGAAGCCAAGATTGACTACAGAGTAGTATGAATAACCATTTCACATGGTCCCAATAGCAAACACTTATTCATGTATCC
The DNA here is from genome assembly GCA_007115665.2 of Sequoiadendron giganteum. Lineage (NCBI taxonomy): Eukaryota > Viridiplantae > Streptophyta > Pinopsida > Cupressales > Cupressaceae > Sequoiadendron > Sequoiadendron giganteum. The sequence continues at coordinate 405,644,681 of CM021104.1, forward strand.
CCTTGCTCAACCTAATAAAAATGACCAAGTTTGGGTTGATGAACCAATTGGTGCCAACAAATAAGAGAATCTAGCTTCAGTTTCTATGGTAGTCATTAAACAACATGGTGAAGAGTTGGAAGATGAATTGTAAAGCAATATGAAAGATCTTACTATAGACTCAAGTGATGAAGAAACATTAGAAGTGGAAGAGATTTTAGGGCACCCGATCAACATTGATCACACCGAATTTGATTACACCAACTTCACACTATTACCTTGTCCCTTGACTAATATCATTTTGAAAATAGATCACTTCTTCGAAGATATTTCTAGACTCCATAGAACTATACCGCATAGTTTTCCTCTCAACACCTTAACCAAGGAAGTTCATATTGTCACCTCTAGAGTCAAAACCATCATGTTACTACCAAGAAAAACTAAATATTAATAGTTGGTTGATAGAGTTAGATGAGCTCAAATTGTTTGATGTTTTGGTAAATAGATCTAGAACTTTTCCTTGGGATTACACAGACATGAGAGGAATACACCTGATATTTTGTACCCATCACATCAATACTGAAGATGTTAGACCTATACGTGAACTCTAGCAAAGACTCAATCCTACTCGCAAAGACATTGTTAAAACAAAAATTGAGAAAATCCTATAAGTAGGATTCATCTATCCCATCTCTGACAACAAATGGGTCTCACCTTCGATAGTTGTCCCAAATAAAAATGGGAAGTGGAGAGTGTACATTGATTATAGGGAGCTCAACAAAGCTACCCATAGAGATTACTTATCTTTACCTTTCATAGACCAAGTCTTAGATAATTTAGCTAGAAGGAAGTACTTATAAATCCTGGATGGATTTAGTGGATATAACCAAATACAAATAGTAGAAGAAGACCAGATAAAACAAATTTTACTTGCACCAAGGGAACATTCACATATCGTGTCCTTCCCATTGGGCTATGCAACGCTCCTGCAACATTTTAGAGAGATATTATGGCCATATTCATTGAGCTAGTGAATGACTATGTGGAAGTCTACATGAATGACTTCACCATGTATGGTTCCACTTTTGATTAAGGACTTAAAAATTTGGATAAGGTATTGAAGCGATGTGAGGACCATCGGCTATCTCAGAATCACAAAAAATGCCTAATAATGGTGGAACAAGGGATAGTTTTGGGACACCACATTTCAAATGAAGGGATAAAAGTGGATCCTAAGAAAATTGAGGTAATACAACAAGTAGAGACCCTGAAGAACCAAACTGATGTCAGAACTTTATTAGGACATGTTGGATACTACTAGATATTCATAGAAATTTTTAGCAAGATTGTAGCCCCCATGTTTTCCCTCCTTCAAAAGAATATAGATTTTGCCTAGATAGCAGAATGTCAAACATCATTTGAGATCATTAAGGAGAAACTCATCTCTGCTCTTATCCTACATGGACCTAATTGAAACTTTATAGTCCATATTTATGCAGATGCTTCTAATTATGATATTGGAGTAGTTTTAGGTCAGGAAGATGAGAATGGAGGAAAATATGCCATTTATTTCATTAGTAAGTATTTGACTCCCACTGAATAAAAATACACCACTGCGAAGAAAGAATTCTCATTTGTGGTGCATGCAATCAACAAATTTAAACATTACATCACAAGGTACAAAGTGTTACAAGAATAGAAAGAGGAATGAAGTGTTTTAATTGATGTTACCTAGTCAACTAGTTATCTACTAGTTGTTGTTGACTGTGTATTTAAGGATATTGAGAAAATTGTATTAAAAGAAGATTACAAGTATTTAGCTATTGAGGATGTTGATCTGGTACTTGTGAACTATGTTTTCTAAGTTTTGGATGAGGTTTAGAAGAATTGTTGTTGGTCTGGATTTCTCTTTGTGGTTCTAGAGTTGTGTTTCCCTGGTTCTATTGAAGATGGTTTCGACATTTGGAAGTATCGAGCTTAATTGGTCTATGTGTTTTACATTGGTTTGGCCAACCGTGTGTCAAGCACTATCTTCAAAGTTGATGAAGTGTGTTGGGTCTATTATGGGTCTTGGTGAAGTATTTTTTGAGTCACCCTCATTCTAATTCCACCCTAGGATGTTTGGCATTGACCTTATTTGAATTTTAAGTTGGATGGCTAACTTTGTATCTTTTCAAAGTTGGAGATGGTATAAATACAAAATGTGCTAGCAATGAAAATTGTACATAAAAATTGTACGTAAGAAAAGAAGGAAGATAAGTGAAAGAGTAGACGTGACTTTGATGCTATTCTGAAAGTGTGTGAGTTTGTGTGTGGTTGATCAATGTGAAACTTAATGTTGAGTTTCCGAATGCAATGAGCAGAAGGTAAACTTTGTCATTCATGCAAGTTGATCAGTGATTTTGGTGGAATCCTTTTCCGCATTGGGATTATTGTCTCTTTGTAACAAGTCTTTTTTGTCTTCTTTGTATCTTTGTGGTAGTGAGCCCTTCAGGTTGTATCCCTATGGATAGTGAGTGTGGATAGTGAGTTCTTATTTTAGGCAGTGAGCCTTATCTCAGACAATGAGCATTATTTCAAGCAGCAAACCTTTTTGTAATCAGATTTGTTATTCTCTATAGTGTGAGTTAATCCTCACCGTGGTTTTCCCTCATTGGGTTTTCCATGTAAATCTGGTGTTTTTGTGTTTGTGCATTGGCATTTGATGGTTAATCACTTAATTAGTTTATGTGTTAGTTCTGGTAATTAAATTTAAGGTTACAATCTATGACAATTGATTCACCCCCCTCTCAATTGTCCTATCTTACAATTATATCAAAGCTTGGTTCCTTGGTGAAGAGCTTAACCACTTGAGGAAGGTCGGGTATGGCTAGAAAAATGGTCTATGATTATCTAAGGTTTAATGGAACTAATTATGGTATCTAGAAAGTATTAATGGAAGGAGATCTAGAGTATTGTGGATATGATGTAGAGAAATCTTATAAGAAACCCTACACTCTTCCTTCTAATGGTCTAAGTACATTCTAAGTTGATTAAGGTTCAGAATTTGAAGACAACTAAGGAAGTTTGGGATTCTTTAGAAAGAGAACATGATGGTGATGAGAGGGTAAAAGAGGGAAAATTACAGAATTTGGAAACATAGCTTGATATTATACATATGTCTGAAGATGAGAATGTTAAATCCTACATATATATATATTGGATGAGGTAGTGGCTGGAATGCGATCTCTTAGCGCTACTATAGATGAAACCAAAATTATAAAGAAGATTATCAAAACTTTTTCTGATGCTTATAGTGAAAAGGTGAGTGCTATTGAGTAGACTATAGAATATAAGACTTGTACTAAGGATCTGTTGCTATTATCTTTGAATTCTTATGAGATGAGGAAGTTGAATCTAAGAAGTGGAGGTAAAACATAGATTGATTTTAAAGCTGCAAAAACCGAAGATTTGGATGAAGAAATTTTTTATGAAATCAAAGCTAACTTTGTAAGAAGAATGAGAAAAGGCTCTGATAAGTATGTAGGTAAATTTCTCTTTAATTTTTTTAGTTGTGGATAAATTGGTCACTATGCTGCAAAGTTTCTAAAAAGAGATAGAAAGATTAATTAAAGATATGAGAAAGAAAAGAAAGGAAAAAAGATTAAGAGAGCTTACTACGTTAATGAGAATGCTAGTATTTTAGATGAAGATTCAAAATATGAAGATCCAAATGACAATGAATGCTTGTTCTTAGTGATTAAGAATGAACCTACTTCTACTAATTCATAAAAACAGTCAAAGGAAATTCCTCTAGAGAAGGAGAAGGAGAAGGAGAAGGAAAAGGAGAAAAATTAAGGTATAGTTATATCTACCCTACATGCTAAACAGGAAAATAATTTTTGGGTAGTTGATAGTGGTTTCTCACATCACATGAGTGGTGACAAGAGTAAGTTTGTGAAACTTGAGAAATATTATGGAGGTCTAGTTATGATTGGAGATAATACTGGTGCTAAAATATATGGGATAGGTTTAGTAAGTTTTGATGGAAAGCATCATATTGGCGATGTTTACTATGTTAAGGCTTTAAGGCATAATTTGTTGAGTATAGGTCAGATGTGAAAAATAGGATATGATCTTGTGTTTAAGGATGAGAAATGTGAGATTCAAAAAGGATCTAAAAATTTGATTACTATAGGAAAGAAATCTGAAGGGAATATTTATCAACTTAAAGGTGCTAATGGATGATGTTTTATGACTCAGATAAATGACAGTTGGTTATGGCACAGGAGAATGTATCACATGAAAATTAATGACTTGGAAATGATTAGTTCTATTCATGTTGTAAGAGATCTATCGAGAATTACAAAGCCTATAAATGCTATCTACAGGAATTGCTAGTTCAGGAAGAAAATAAGAAATCATTATAGATGAAGAGAAAAATCTACTATTGGATTACTGGATTTGGTTCATATATATCTTTGTGGTTCCATGAGAGTGTGAAGTCTACTTGGTGAAAGGTACTTTATGATTTTAATTGATGATTATTCTAGATATACATGGGTTAAATTTCTTAGAGAGAAATTAGATGCATTAGATAGATTCAAGGCATTCAAGGCTATGGTTGAAAATGAAGTGAATTTGAAGAAAAATGCTTGAGAACTGATAGAAGTGGAAAATTCACCTCCTATGAGTTCAATATGTTTTGTGAAGTGCATGGTATAAAGAGACATCTATCTGCTCCAGGAACCCCTCAACAAAATGGAGTTGTTGAAAGGAAAAATAGAACAATTCAAGAAGTTGCTAGGTCAATGATCACTAAAGTTGGATTACTAGAAGTTTATTGGAAAGAAGCTATTCCCACTACTATATATGTATTCAATTGAGTTCAAGAAATATTAAATAGTACAAATACTCCCTATGAGCTATGGCATGGAAGAATTCCTATAGCTAGATATTTCAAGGTATTCAAAAGAAAATGCTATATCAAAAGAGATGAGGAAACTTTGGGTAAGTTTGATACAAGAAGTGATGAAGGAATATTTCCTGGATACTCTACTAAAATCAAGGCATGCAGATGTTTCAACAAAATATTGAAGAAAATTGTAGAAATCTAGAATGTGAAGGTTGATGAAATAGTAAAGAATTCTATTGGTATTGATGGGTATGTGTTTGATGAACATGATTGTGCAAGAATAGAAGAAATTATGGAAGAACAGGATAAAGATGAGCAAGAAAAGTATAATAAACAGAATGAAAGTGAAGAAGATACTCTGATGATGTCCCCTAGGACATAAAAATATGTAAAGAGGAATCATTCAGAAAGTCGGGTTATTGGAAACAAAAAAGTTGTGTTAAGTAGAAGCAAAGCTACTGCTGAAGTAAATTTGTGCTTATTCTCTAAGATTGAACCAAAGTCAGTAAAGGAATCCTATGAGGATGAACATTGGAAGGAAGCAATGAAAGAAGAGCTTTTATAGATTGAGAAGAATCAAACTTGGGAATTGGTCCCAAGATCGACAGACAAAAATATCATTGGATCAAAATGGGTATTTAGGAATAAGCTGAATAAGAATGGGAAAGTTTTGAGAAACAAAGCAAGGCTTGTGTGTAAAGGGTAATCACAAGTGAAAGGTTTATATTTTCAAGATAATTTTTCCCTAGTAGCAAGAATAGAAGCTATAAGGATGTTCTTGGCATTAACTACTTATAAATATTTAAAAGTTTATCATATGGATGTCAAGTCAACATTTTTGAATGGTGGACTAGAAGAAGAGGTCTACATGGAACAACCAGAAGGATTTCAATTAATAAATCAACTGGATATGGTGTGCAAGTTGAAGAAATATTTATATAAATTGAAGCAAGCTCCTAGATCCTAGTATGCAAGGCTAGATAAATATTTGACTCAGCAAGGATTTAGCAAAGGTATGACAGACAATAAATTATATTTCAAGACTAAAAATGAATTTTTTTTTATTATAGTTGTATATGTTGATGACATTATCTTTGGAGGAAATAAAAATATGTGCAAGATGTTTATGGAAGAGATGTAGAAAGAATTTGAAATGTCTATGTTTGGTGAGATGAATTTCTTTCTTGAGCTATAGATTAATCAATCAGAGAAAGGAATTTTCATTTCACAATCTAAGTATGTGAAGGAGATGTTGAAAATATTTGGGATGGATGGTTCCAAATCGGTAAGTACTCCTATGGTGACTAGTTAAAATTTGGGTAAAGATGATCATTCACCTAAGGCTGATCAGAACAAGTATAGATCTATGATGGGTGAACTACTTCATTTGACTGCTACTAGACCGAATATTATGCATGTGGTTTGTCTTGTAGCTATATTTCAAGAATATCCAAAGGAAACACATGTTACTACAATTAAAAGAATATTTAGATATTTGAATGACACTCCGGATTATGGATTATGGTATCCTATAGACACTGACTTTACACTTAGTGCCTATATAGATGCAAATTGGGCTGAAAGTATAGATGACATAAAGAGTACAAGTGGTGGTGCACTCTTTCTTAGATGTAGATTGGTGGCATGGTTGAGTAAGAAGCAAGATTCAGTCTCTATGTCTACTATTGAAGATGAGTATATTAGGTTGCATCTTGTTGTACACAAGTTTTATGGATGAAACATACATTGAAGGATATCACAATGTTGTATGATGGTCCTATTTCTATATTATGTGATAATACAAGTGCAATTAAATTTTTTAAGAATCTTGTAACGCACTTGAGAACAAAGCATATATCTATCAGGTATCATTTCTTGAGAGAGAAGGTCATGGAGGATGAATTCAAGCTTGAGTATGTTTTGACAAAGGATTGTATTGTGGATATATTTACAAAGGCTCTTCCCAAAGATACTTCTGAGTATCTTCAGGATAAGTTAGGGGTTATTGCCCCTCCTTTTACAAAATAAGATACATTTGGAGATGCATCAGTTTGATGGATTCATGATTCTATCTTTTTGGTGGCTACCTCTTAGAGGGAGCAAATAGTTTTAAGTGTTGTCAATATGAGTATTCCGTTTTCATCTCAAATGAAGTTTCAATGAACATATCTTATGCATTTTCCATTGATTTCAAAGGGGGAGAGAGAGAGCATGTGAAAAAGAGATAGAGAGAGCATGTGAAAAGGAAAGAAAGCTAATAAGATAAAGCAGGTAATGAGGAAGATGATAGATAATAAGAGAAAGAAGGTAATGAGGAAGATTATCTTCTAAGGGGGAGAAGAAAAAGAAAAATATTGAGAAGTATTGTGTGTCTTTGATGTATTTTCACATCATGTGTTGCCATCAATGACAAAGGGGGAGATTGTTGCAAGAATGGAAAGAGGAATGAAAGTGTTGTCATTGATGTCAACCAATTAGCTGGTTATCTACTAGTTGTTGTTGACTATATATGTTGAGGATATTGATAAAATTGTATTAAAAGAAGATACAGGTATTCAATTGTTGAGGATGTTGATTCGGTACTTGTGAACTATGTTTTTTCTAAGTTTTGGCTGCTGTCTAGAAGAATTGTTTCTAGTCTGAATTTGTCTTTGTGCTTCTAGATTTGTGTTTCCCTAGTTCTATTGAAGATGTTTTTGGCATTTGGAAGTATCAAGCTTAATTGATCTATGTGTTCTACAATAGGGTTTTGTCAACCGTGTGTCAAGCACTCTCTTCAAAGTTGATGAAGCATGTTGGATCTATTATGGGTCTCAGTGAATCATGTGTTTGGGTCACCCTCATTCTAATTCCACCCTAGGATGTTTGGCACTAGCCTAATTTGAATTTGAAGTTGTATGACCGACTTTGTATCTTTTTAAAGTTGGAGATGGTATAGATAAAGAATGTGCTAGCAATGAAAATTGCACATATGAAAAGAAGGAAGATAAGTGAAAGAGAAGACGCAAATTTGATGCTATTCTAAAAGTGTGTGAGTTATGTGTGTGGTTGATCAGTGTGAAGCTTAACACTGAGTTTCTAGATGCAGTGAGTAGAAGGAAAACTCTGTCATTCATGTAATTTGATCAGTGATTATGGTGGAATCCTTTGTTGTCTTGGGATTGTTGTCTCTTTGTAACAAGTCTTCTTTTTCTTCTTTGTATCTCTATGGAGGTGAGGCCTTCAGGTTGTAGCCCTATGGAAAGTGAGTCAGGATAGTGAGTACTTATTTCAGGCAGTGAGCCTTATCTCAAGCAGCGAGCCTTATTTCAAGCAGTGATCCTTTTTGTAATCGGCTTTGATATTCTCTATAGTGTGAGTTAATCCTCACCGTGGTTTTTCCCTCATTAGGTTTTCCACGTAAATCTAGTTTTATTGTGTTTGTGCATTGGAATTTGATGGTTAATTACTTAATTAGTTTATGTGTTAGTTTCGGTAATTGAATTTAAGGTTATAATCTGTGATAACTAATTCACCCCCCCTCTCAGTTTTCCTATCCAACACAAAGTAATTGTGTTCACAGACCATTTAGCTATCAAGTACCTAATGAAAAAACCTGCAATAAATGGAAGAATAATCATGTAGTTATTGATTCTACAAGAATTCAATGTGACCATCATTGATAAACCTAGGAAGCTCAACGTAGTCATAGACTTCTTATCTCAGATCAAACAAGACAATGGAGATTGTGCTCCTGTGCAAGATGAATTCCCAGATGAAAATTTATTTTCCATCTCCATTAAAACCCCTTGGTTTCCTGACATCGCCAACTATCTGGCCACTTTGGAGTTCCCACCAGACTTTACATCAAAATAAAAGAAATACCTCATTAGAGAAAGTGCTTCATTCACTTGGATTAATGTAATTCTATTTTGATGTGGCCCTAATATGGTTTTACGATGGTGTGTCAAATCATATGAAACATACAAAATCCTTATAGCTTACCATGATGACCCCTCCGAAGGCCATTACTTCACCAAGAGGAAGTCCCATAAAATCTTGGGTATAGGATATTACTAGCCCTCCATGCATAAAGATGTGAAAAACTATGTTCGTCGATGTGATGAATGCCAACAAGTAGGAGGATCCATTGCATCCAATGAAATGCCTCTATAACCACAAGTAGTTTTTGAACCATTTGAAAAGTGGGGATTGGATTTTATTGGTCCTATAGACCCTCCTTCACAAGGAAAAGAATATATTTTGGTTTGTACTGACTATCTGAATAAGTGGGCAAGAATGTCCAAGCCCTAAGAGTTGTTGGGGAAGAACAAGTTGTTGACTTCCTATATAACAAGATTTTTCTCAAATTTGGAGCCCCTAGAACAATTGTCACAAATCAAGGACCCTAGTTTATGTCTAAAGTTCTACTAGCCTTTACTGATTATTTCTAGGTAAGCTATAAAAAGTCATCACCTTATCACCCATAAGAAAATGGTCAAGTATAAGTCACTAATAAGGAACTTGAGAATATATTAACAAAAATAGTTTCATTGGGAAGAAGAGATTGGGCTAGAAAATTACTCGAAGCCATTTGGGCCTATGATACAACTTGGAAATCAACCATTGGTTTTACTCCTTATGGGTTAGTTTTTGGGAAGAAACCTCTTCTACCCATTGAATGTGAACTTCAAACTCTTATAAAAAAAATGGAGTTAGTCTTAGACATCAAACGATCCCAGGTTGAAAGAGTCCTACAACTTAGTGAATTGGATGAACTTCATTTAGAAGCTATCCACCAAACTGAGCTAGATCAACAATAATGAAAGGCCTGGCATGATAAACACATAAAAGAAAGAGAGTTCCACAATGGATACTAAGCATTGTTATTTGATTCTCAATATAAAAATCACAAAGGGAAACTAAGGACTCATTGGTTGGGTCCATATGAAATTTTTGAATAATTTTCAAATGGAGTAGTGCAACTCAAACCTTTTGATGGTGACACTCGAACTCTCTTAGTCAATGGTCATCAATTAGAAATCTACTAAAAACCTATCAAAAAAGAAGAATTTATGAGAATGGTATAAATGCAAGGAGAAACATAATGCATTGACTCTACTACGGTAGACCCAATGTAATTTTATGCTTAAAATAATAAAAATTTATAAAAACAAACAAATGAAAAAAATATTTGCATGTGTATGTATTTAGAATCACTTCAGGGCATTTCTTTTGTATTTTTATTCTTTTGGACTTGGGTAATTTTTATTTCTATCTTGTAGGACTTTGTTTTTAATCGAATACAAATTATGGTGCATCTTGGAACGATACTCCAGAACTTGTTCGTTTGATTGGTTCCATTCCTTGGATTGTTCCTACATTCCAGCACATATTTCAGCGATGCTCCAAAATGTGTCAAGTCCATGGTGCTTCATTTTTTTCCCTCCTTCCTTCCAGCTACATCTTTCGGCAATGCTCCAAAACTTTGTTCTTGCATTTTGGTTGCATCATTTAGTGATGCTCTAGAACTTCATTTCTTGAATTCCGATTGCATCTTTTAGTGATGCTCCAGAACTTTGTTCCAGAACTTTTTTTCAAAATTCCAGATGCATATTCCAGTGATGCTCTAGAACCTTGTTCCTTCCTTCTGGCTAGAACTTCCAACGATGCTCCAGAACTTTATTCCTCCACTCCGACTGCATCTCTCAGTGATGTTCTAGAATCTTGTTCTTTTGTCCCAATCGCATCTTCCAGTGATGCTCTAAAAATTCATAAATTCCATTCCTGTACAAATGTTGTGATAGTCGCAACACCATACCCATGATCATCATTAAATTTTTCCATCACTTCCAAAATTCACACCCTACACTACCATCTCTTACCATAATAAATAAAAATTATTGTGACAACTTTTCGTCATAATAATTGGAACACTTATTATCCATTCCATCTTCATCCATAATAAATTTATTACAACCCTTTTCCATCATATCTGATGATGCTATTACTTCAACATAGGAAAAATGACTTTCAAATTGATAACTAGGCATGAGGTATGCACATCTTTTATTTTAAGTAGATAAATTATTGTGAGTAGAAATTAATAAATTGACACGTTCCACCTTCCTTTCCAAATTTATTAAAATATGTGGGCTATACCTTCTATGGAGATATGGAAATTCATGCACTCTATCCCATGAAAAATAATTACTAAAATATAGTGAAGCCAAATGCAAGAATTAATCCATGTCCCATCAGTTGTGTCCAAGTACAAGTGGTTAAAAGATTTCATTTTCTTTAATCTACATAATAGATCTTGTTCAAATAGTTTTTCACCATTAGAGTGCCACAAAATTTAGTAGATACTTAGGAAACTTGCAAGTAAGAGATAGAATGGATGGGGTTAAGCGTAAATCAGAACCAACTTCCCCTGATAAATTGTTGGCATTGGTTAATATTTCCAAGTTGTTTTAGAAGATAGGTTGGCTTGAGTTCATGAAGAAATTTGAGAGGCATAACACGTAGCTAGTCAAGGAATTTTTAGAGAATTTATCGAAATTTTAAGGTAATCCCTCAAATCATTTCTCATTTGTCTAGCATTAAAAATGAATGTGTGAATTTAATAGAAACTACAAACATTTATTATCAAATAATGATAGAACTCTTCAAAAGGGAGGGAGAACCTCATCCTTTGCTAGTTGTGAATACCCATGGCTAAAATAAGGGGTTTCAAAGAATATCTATTCTAGAGTCATGGATAATGGAGGTTGCTTGGATCATCAAATACTTTACATGTGAGGGGCAATGTGCCATCATAGTTGATCCCCTCTTTTGGTTACTCACTCACCTGTGCCATGGAACTGAAAACCATGAATTAATGGTTAACCTTCCCACCTTCCTTAGTGATTCAATTTTCAGCCTGATAGAGAGGTTTAAAATTGGTTCAGGCCCATTGAAACATCATGGTCTCATTCATCTAATCTACAAACATCATTTTGTGAAGAAAAGAAAAATTGCAGAAATCTCTTCAAAAATTTGAAAACCTTGAACCCCCAAGATATTTGGAGTCTAAAGGTGAGTCATCTGGATTAGTAGATCAAAATTTTAAAGAACCTACCATTGAGTCTCAAAATGCCAGAAGATCTCCTAACGACAAAGTGCCAGAAAATCCATCAAACCTTTTAGACCTTGAGGAGAGACCTAAACCACAAAATGTACTAGAGACCCCAGAGAATCAAGAAAATGTGGACTTAGTGGATTCTAAAGATGAGAATACTCATCCCCACAAAAAGGAAAAGAGACCTAAAATGAAATTTCCAAGACCTCCCCCTTTAAGGAAAAGCAAATAATCAGATACTAAAATAAATTGTGTTGAAGCTTGTGATCAACTGCATATTCCTTAAAAGAAAAGACAATATAGGCAACCTCATGAAACTATAGCCCACTCATATGAGAATGTGATCTAGCCATGTGAAAAGATAACCCAGTTAGGCAAAAATAAAACGTTGGTTAGCAGTAAACCCCCTGAATCTAAAAAGGAGGATGTTCCACTTGAGACAAGACAACGAGAGATATGGGTATAGTCATCAAACTATAAACTTGTCGAGGATGAGTTTGTAAAACCAATTTATCCTTCACAACAACCATTGGAAACACAAAAAATTGATAGTCTACCTAAGTGAACAATTTTCTCCTTGGTTGCCAATGACACTGAACAAGGTTCACTAGAAGTAAATAATGAAGAAAATATGACTGGTAATAATGCAAAGATTTTTGTTTTTCCTCTTTCCACTAATGTAGAAGTTGAAAGATTTGATCACATAGAAACAAAATTAGGAGAATTGAAAGAAAAAATTGTTCAATTAAAATTTAGATTGCAACAAAATGAAGAGTAGATAAATAAGCAACAACAGGAAATAAGCACTTTTGAGGGAAAACTTGATCAAGAAATCACAACTTTAAGGGCTCAATTAGAACAAAAGGATAAAACTATTGGAAAGTTGCAGTATCGAGTGCAACAAATTGATGAGAAGGATAAGGAGTATTTGGCTATTTTATCTGAAAAACATAAACATATTAAGAGTTTAACTGATAATCTAGTGCAATCACTCAAAGTCTTTGCTGAAGAACAAAAAAAACAAAAATTTGAACTCAATGTGGCATTGAGCAAAACTATGGAGCTAGAGCATCATTTGTAGGAAATTAATGTGAAACCAATAATGGAATCAAAAGAAGTGCAGACTGAGCTGACTAAAATGGAATGGTTTCAAATTCACATTCCCCAATTGTTGACTAAGTGGATGGAAAGATGATATTTCTTGAGGCAAGTCGGGGCAAAAAATGTCAAACTTAAGTGTGAAATAGTGTTATTGAAATAATCTTATGATAGACTCTACCAAGATAAAGCTAATACATATCAAATTGTAGAATTGTTACTAGCATGTAGAAAGCCATCTCGATTATATTCGATGTTTCTAAATGAATAATTGTTAAGATGGAATATTTTGAGGATCTCTTTCAATTTACCCCATGACCCAAATGATAAATAGTTCCTAGAAGCATTCAAAGAGGTGGCCCCTATTTAGCATAAAAAATTGTGTGAATTTTTCATACATAATCTGTTTTGGAAAAATACAGTGATTTCTTTATCAACCTTTTTGTTAGGGAGGTATAGCTTAGAGCCTTCATATCTAATATGCAGAATAAAATCCATTGGAAGGAGAGAACCGAGGAATATTTTTAAGTAGAGAGAACTGTAGGACTCCAAATGAGATATCCCAACTGGAAGCCCTTTGACTTCAAAGCCATATTCTTAAGGATTATAAGTTATGAAGCTATAAGAGATAAATATAGTGACAATCTTTGAATTTTCTTTGAAAATTTCAATGTTCATGGGCCAATATTAATTTAGAGGGCATGGAGTACCTCTAAGGAGTGGTACACTCCCCTACCTATGTATCTCAAAAGGAGGGAGATGATCTCCCCCACGAATCTAAGGTGGTCCTACAAAAGGGATGAGGCATTAATAGAAATATTACAATAGCTCAAAACTAAGTGGATAGGGATATGCTACAAACCTCTATTGCTTTTTCAGCCACCCCCTATAGTTTTTTCCACTATAGAGCAAAGTCTTGAAGAATATACATGGAAAATGAGGGTTAAATTCAGCAAAGGATTTATTAAAAATCTTGATCATTTGGATGAAGAGGTAGGGGAAATATATGATCTTAGTTCCAAATATGATGAACTGAATAGGAGAAGGGATGTAGAGAGGAATATGACTCATCAAAGAGTAGGAAGACCTACTCAGGCTTAGGAAGGGGAGGGTGATGAGGTATAAACAACCTCAATTTAATGATAAGCTAAATACCCTTCTTTGTTCTTTCCAACCACCTCAGCCATGACAATGTGTTTATTTTTAGAAGCAATAATTGTTGACTTTTTATAAAATGGTGTATAAATCTTTATTTCTCAAATTGATTGAAATTAGCTAACTAGTGTTGATATAATGGTATAGACTTTGAGTGACCTACGAATGGAGTGGAGTTCAAGCAGTTGAAGCTAGAACGCTGAAATTTTGGGCGCCAAAAATTTAGGCATGCATAGTGGAACAACTTCTTTTAAAGCATTATGTTAATTTTGTTAAAGACTTTATGGCTCCAATTAGAGCCTTTATTATGTTTTATGTCATGAACATCAGTTAGTTGTAATTTTGTTTGACTTTTTCAATGGTATTCTCTCACCGTCTGAAAATTAGGATTTTGTAGCAGTATAGTATATATATGTGTAACTACCAAAAACAAGGGTATGCTATTATGATATATTATGAACACTATTCAGTTATGTTTATGTTGTTACACTTTTATGATATGAATAAATTAATATCGCAAGTCTTATTTTGAGTAATGGAAGTGCTATGAATGAATTTACTTTGAAGTTGTGAAAGCACCATATGTGATTTGAGCTAATCGTAGGAATGACCAAGAGTTGGCCACTCGAGGGATATCTAGAGTAGATAAGTATTTTTATTGTTAATATTAGATGAACATTACTTTGTGTTGAGCTCTATCATGTGTTCCTATGGGTTGTGGTTTTAATTTTATGATATTTGTGTTCTGTATACTTGAAATTTGCAGAGCACCCACTCCTGTTGTTAATTTCAAGTTGTTAGGTGTACTTTTATTTAGTAATTAGTCATTAATTTTTAGTTTCCTTTGTTTAAACTTCATAGTTTAACTGCAAGTGTGTATTCTTAGATAATTTACATGCTTTCTAGAATAGGAATTTGAATGATTTCTAGCTTAAACAATTTTGTGCTTTCTAGTTTAATTTCTATTTTCAATCATTTCAAAAATTTAGAAAATATTATTGAGAGAGATGGCCAAAATATCCCCTATTGTATATAGCCTTTGAACACGACCCGTTCGACATATTTGACATATTTCTAACTAAAGTGTTAGGAACTTATGATAGCCTATCATTTTTCAAGATGTAGATGGAAGAAATGAGTGCAAAAAAGATGAATGTTAGTATGGAAGATGACAAAGAAGGTGGAGAGATGGACAGGAAATGACAAAGGTCATACTTTCATGCTTTTATATTTGTCATCATCGGGCATCAAAATTTTCACAAATGGAGCACAAAAACCATGGTATGATATAGACCAAGGTGTGCAAGCTGACCATTTGTGAGAGACAAGTAGTCAAAAGACAAATCCAAAAGATAAGAAATTCCCCAGCTCATACTAAAGACCCAATTATCCCAATATTTTTGCCAAGATAAACCACAAACAACAAGCAAAGAAAAGGGGTCATGATCCATCATCACTCCTCTAAATCCATGACAGGACATCCTTGAGGTAGCTAGTAACATGATCCAAAAACCAATCAAAAGATAAGACAAACTCGAACCAACAAAGTGTTTGCTAGAGAGATAATGTTTGTCGATAGTGTCAATAAGATTGATTGATTAGGTTGATTAAATTGACCAAGATGATCGAAATGATTGATTGATTGATTGATTTACTGAAGTTGGTTGATGGGTTGAAAAATGTTGATTAATTGATGTGATTGATTATGCATGGTTTTAGGAAAGATACATCATGTATAAGGCAAGATTAATTGACCAAGATGACGAGATTGATTGACCAAGTGACAAACTTGAATTGACTTGATTGATCAATGTGATGATGCCTGGTTTCAGGAAAAACACATCCTGTTTAAGTAAAATAACACATTTGATAAAGTTGACCAAATGACCATTTTGATAAACACCTAGCTGCAGGAAAGACATATCTTGCTTAAGGTGGAGGACAAGATTGACCAAAGACAATGTCTAATCTTAGGAAGGACACATCCTGATAAAGGACAAGAGATATGACTGAGTGAGATAAAAGAAATAATGCCCCATTCTTATATAAGATTAATGACATGATAATGACTAATGATAAGGTAATTGATTGATTGAAGTTGATTGAAGATTGAAGATTTGTTAGAAATGTTTGTCTTGTAATTCGTTATTTGGTTTGAATGATGATCTCTTGCAGACAAAGAATAGAACCAAGCTCAACAAACCCTAAAGGACTAACCTAGGGCCTCGGGGGTTCATTGATTGATGGTCTTGCCTACGTTATACACGTAGAGACCTCTTAGTTTGACACTATTTTGTTTTATTTGAAAAAATACTAAGTTATGATTTTATTTGAGCAAACCTAAATAGGACTGACCTAATGTCTCGGGGCCCCATTAAGGATGAGCCTTGCCTACGTATAAAATGCTTAGACACAACGTAGTTCAACCCTACTAACACAAATTGACTTTGACTCTATTTTTGGAAGTATTTTGAAGTTTTATGATGTTTTTGGATTTTGAAGGTTTTCTAATTTTTTTCTTTTTAATTTTGATGTTTTATGATTTTTTTGGATTTTGAAGGTTTTTTTATTTTTTTGGATTTTGATGTTTTATGAAATTTGATACCATGCTTCGAATACCATGAATACATAAGTCAAGGAATTTCCCCCAATCAGGTGTAGGACCAGCTTCTTATGTGTGAGGAGAATCAACAAACAACTACAAAGGATGATCATGAAGGTGAAGGATACTAAATGTTAGTGATTCTTAGGCCATGAGAAGAATGATGAAGCTTTATTATGGATGATATGGGTGAATGGATGAACGAAGGGTGGAAGACCAAGTGGAGTGATAGTAGATGAAGTAGCATAGAATTCCTACACATTGTGTCTATTTTCTAGGTTTTCACCATGGTACTTATCCAAAGCACCACTAAAGCGATTTTCACTTTTGGACGAGTTATTTCTCTTTACTATTTTTTTTATTTGTATTGTTTTTTTTACTTTTTGAAGGGATACTCTAAGAATTAAGTGTAGTATTTGTGAAGGTGCATGTTGCTAATGGGATCATTCAATGGTTCACCTTCAGGAGTAGAGAGATGATAAGCACTTGATCCATATGTTGTTGTGATGATATAAGGGCCCAACCAATTAGGTTCAAACTTTATGGGATTTTCTCGATCTACCTGATTCTTTGGATTTTCTTTCAGGATTAAGTCACCAATGTCAAAGCTTCTAGGTTAGACCTTCTTATTGTAGTTGAGTCGAAGGTGATTTTGATATGCTTACAAATGTGTCAAGGCATTTTGTCTCTTTTTATCCAATAACTCTAACTCATGTAGATGAGATACTTGGTATTCTTCTTGATCAATCAATCCTTGCATAGATACTCTTAGAGATGGTAACTCGACCTTAATAGGAAGTATTGCTTTAGATCCAAAGACAAGGGAATATGGAGTGACTCCTATAGGGGTGCAAATACTAGTATGGTAGGCCCATAGAGCAAGATTGAGTTGGAGTTCCAGTCACGACCAACATCATTGGCAGTCTTCTTTAAGATTTTAAGGATAGTCTTATTAGATGCCTCGACTTGGCCATTACCATGGGGGTAATAGAGGGTAGAAAAATGGTGTTGGGTATGGAATTTTTCATAAAGTTCATAGACATCTTGATTCTTAAAAGGGTGGCCATTATCTATAATGATGGACTACCAGATACCATATCGGCATATAATATAAGCCAGGATGAATTTGGATATCTGCTTTCTAGTAATGTAGTTCATCGAGATTGCTTCGATCCACTTGGTAAATTATTCAGTAGAAACAAGGATAAACTTATGTCCATTAGTAGAAGTTGGATAAATCTTTCCTATTAGGTCAAGTCCCCATTGAGAAAATGGCCATGGTGATATAAGCGGCTGCAAGTCTTGAGCTAGCACATGTATAATATCTCCACGAATCTAACACTGGTGACATTTCTTCACAAAGTGATAGGCATCACGTTCCATCGTAGGCCAATAATATGCCATCCTCATGAGATTTTTAGCTAAGGTTGGACTAGTAGAGTGAGCTTCGTATATACCATGATGAACCTCTTGTAAGGTTGCTTGTGATTAATTTGAGTCAATACATCGGAGAAGGGTGCTATCGAGACTACGGTGGTAAAGGGCATCTCTAATGATGGCATATTTAGAGGCTTCCCAGATTAAGGTTTTACATTGGTTGGAATACAAGTCGGGAGGGATAATCTCGTCATACAAATAATTATAAATATCTTTGTACCAAGGAGATTCAATACCAACAATTTCACACACAAGTTCAATTTTGGGGACTTCAAACACAAGGACCAACAATTGCTCTACCAAGAACCCATATTGTGATGTATTGTTAGGAATGTCCAAGAGAGTTACAATTGTTTCCATTGCATCAACTTCTTTGTTCTAGATTCTTAGTATCTACTCAAAGGAAATAGCATCAAAATACAGTCTAAAACTATTAACCATGTGCTTGTAGGGAATCAACTTCTCATCCTTGGAATCATAATCATCATTGACTTGCTTGATCACTAACTAGGAATCACCATAAACTTGGAGATCCTTGATTTTCCATTTTATTTCCATTCAGAGTCCTGTAAATAATGCTTCATACTCAACTATGTTATTAGTGCACATAAATTCTATTTGAAATGATTTAGGAATGGAATCCCCTTGAGGTGTGATGAATAGAATACCAACTCCTTGAACCATGAGTTGTGTAGGATCCATCCAAGTACAGTTTCCATTTTGTTGGTGTTTCTATGACAAAGATTGATTCATCTGGAAAGTCAGATATTAAAGGATGATTGGCTTTCACTAGTGCATCTGTGAGTTGATTGGCTATCACTTGTCCTTTTGCCTTTCGTTCAACATACTTGTAGACACTGAAAAATGTCCTAGGTCTGTGAGCAACATTTTTCCTTGGTTGTCATCGTCTAATAATTAAATATTTTTAATTATTTAATTATGCTCGATCATATTCTTCTATTAATTAAATAATTTTGATTATTTAATTAATTCATTTTCTAATCTATATTCTATTCTAATCAATTAAAATAAATTAATTGCATCACTAACAACCTCTTTCTTCAATAATTAAATAAATCATTATTTATTTAATTATTTATCCTTCGTCATTTGTCTATAGTCAGAGAATAATTATTATTATTTGACCTTGTCATTCTTCCATAATTAAATAATTATCAAGATTTTTTAATTACGTGTCATTCCTCTCCCCTTTAAATAATTAATTCAAATTAATTATTTAATGCCTGATTTCCACCCCTCCTATTTAATTAAATTGATTAATTTAATTAAATTCTCCTTTTTTATTTTCCACTTATCCACTTTCTCCATTTTTTAATAAATAATTTAAAATAAATTATTTATCCTCACCCTTTTTGTCAAAGATGCCCTGTTCATGGCCTTTATTTCTATCATATTCATCTCTGTCATAAGCCTTCATTTCTGTCATGGCCATCGAGCATCATAGTTGTCAACATCATAGCCTTCATTTCCCACCTCTTTTTGGTGCATCAATTCTCAACCGTTGATTGTGGCATCTTTCCAAAAGATCAATCTTGAACCTTCATTTCGTAACTTCCTCATTCATTCTCATCCATTGATCTTGAAATCCTTCTAGAGGATCAATATCGACCATCCATTCGAATGGTTGTCTATAAAAGAGACCATTCTTCTCCCTTTTCAAGTTAACAACTAATATTCTCCAACCTTCTACTTACCATTTGTAGGTTTTGCGCAAGTATCACAACAAATCTGAGGGAAAAGTTGCATAAGGAGAAATAGGATAGAAAGAGAAGTGATTCAAGATCAAGCATGGGGAGTTTTGTTATTTGATATTATTGTTTTTTTTATGCTTTCATTGTATTCTCTTGTTTAGGTATGGTTTCGTAGCTTAGAAGTTTTGGTTGTCACTCATTCTAGGCTAGGATTCATCTAACCCCATCTTACATTGGTGAACCCGACATGAACATTGTTTTTGAAAAAAAATCATCTAGATTTTGTTTGTTTTTGCAGATACTAGGTACAAAATGATGTAACTGTTAAGCACAATGACAAATTTGCCAAGGCATGACATATTTGATGAATGTAGTGACACATTTGATGAGAAGTGATGCATCTGTTAGAGACATGATGGGTGAAAAACTTTGAATTTGAAATTGTGATGCAACTACCCTCATGTGACGCAATCATTGTGGGGAGTGATGCATTTTCCTGCTCCATATTGAGTTCTGATTTTGTGCTCTTTCTATCTTTCTTTTTCATTTTTCTTCATTAGATTAGTGTTTTTGAGGTTATTCATCTTCTATTTATAGCCTGTGGCTTTAGAGTGGAGCTCTCAAAAATAGCTTGTTTTGAAGCAACAAAAAAAATTGAGCTCTTGGTTTTTTAGTTTTCTTTAAGCTTTTCTTAGTTTAGTTTAGTTTCTTCATTTTCTAGTTTAGTTTAGTTGTTAATTTTTGAGTTTTAGTTTAGTTTTTAAATCTTTCAAGCTAACTTAGTCTTTGTAGCTTCTCATTGGTCCAACACATCCTTTAGAAACTTCTAATACATGCTTTTGTAGGTTCGAATGTCAAAGATTTTATTTTGAAACCACAATCTTGTTTGCTTTAGATTAGATAACACTTTGTTTGGTGCTTTAGAAAGAATTATTGTCTTCTCTCACCTAGATTTAAATAGGGGATAATGAACCACATATTTTAGTGTTTGAAGGATGGTAGGTATTATTCTCTCACCTTGTGCAAAATTGGTGATTAGAAAGCCATACCCATCTATTTTTTTGTTTACCCATTGGAGGGCCTACCACCTTGCTTTAAGAGGTGGGAATGACCCAAGTGGTAATGAGCTAAAGACAAGTCCTTCTGAATTTCTATATAAACTTGTTATTGCAAGGAAATTTTGCAATCAATAGGGTGATATGTGATAGCTCTCCCCCATTATATTTATGATACGTAAAACCCTTGTTCTAAGGGTTGGGAGACCTCTCGAGGGAGTTTATCAGTGTATCCCCTGAATTGGATTCCCTTACTAGACACCTCTTGTTTTTAGAAGCCTAGCCCTTTCGGTCATTCCTTGGTATGGTGCAGGGTACAATAACATGCCTGAAGTTACTCACTACTGAATCCCTTGAGTAGAGATAGAAAATTCATGAGAAGTGACTACTCGATAATTCAAAGTTGGTGTGCTCGTAGAAGTGAGTGTCGTGGAGGGAAGCTAGTGCCACCAAAATTCTAAGTTATCCACTCTCAAGGAGAGGTGTTCAACACTAATTCGGGGTATTTCAATGGGTCTATACCAAGTATACCAACCCTTTTCAACTATGATTCATGCTTGGTTTCTTGTTAAAATTTCAAATCAAACCAAACAAAAATAGAGTGCTTGATACTGTCTTTTGTGTTTTCCAATCATATTTCTATAGAAACACTCAAAATATGGATCAAAAACCATTCAAAAACATTAAAAATGTCAAAAATATATTATGGAAAAACACAACTAACAGAAACAGAGCTGCAACGGTTACTGTGAACAGCAACTAAGACCTAGAGAACCGCAACTAGCTTTCTGAAACACAATTTCTAAAAATAGAGCCGCAACTGTGAAACACATCTATTGAAAACAAAGTTTCAATTGTCTGCTACACAAAAACTTCTAAAATTTGTGTCTAGAACTCGACCAAAATAATTTCATAGTGACCTTTGATTGATAAACCAGAGACCTGCAAGCTTCACTTGCTCATTATAGCATTCCTTTTAGAATTACTTTGCATTACAAAAATCAGAATTTCACCCTTAGGTTGCATTCATCCATCCTTTGCATTACACAAATCAGAATTTCACCCTTAGGTTGCATTTAGACCTTCTAATTTTGAACATAAGGAGACCTTTGAGCTTTTGGAAATTTTGGGTTATACATTCTATTTTTCATTGACCATTGTCATTGTCATTGTCTTGTCATTGTCACTTTGTCAAGTTTGATCTTGGTCTTGTGTCCTAGGCTTGGTTGTTCTCTTATGGTCAATGGAATTTGGAATTTGTTGCCTTGGGTTCACATTAGCTTGATTGTCACCCTTATTTTAAAATTCCTTCATATTACTCTCATTTAGACCCATATTTCCTAGATTAAACTTTGCATCCTTATATCCCAAAAATAAAAAAACATAGCATAGTTTCAATTGCATCATTACCTTGATCTTCAATTAGCATCATCTAGTCACCTTGTCACTCACTTTGATCACCAATCATATTTTAGCATCCCTTAGCATTCATTACCCCCATCCTTTGGTCATTATTGTCCTTGCATTATCATCCCTACTTTAGCATCTTTGCATTTTCATATCCAAAAATCCAAAAACATAGTTTAGTCTCATTTACATATTGCATCATCCCTCAACTTGCAAAAGTCTCACATGGTTGAAAAAAGGTTAAAATCCAAAAGAAAGCACATAGAATGTTCAAGTGACCCTTTTCATGACACTACCCTTGGAATAAATTCAAATCATTCTACACCTACAAGAGACATATCATAAGGAAACCAAACCAACACATGGGAAGACATGAGCCTAGAAGAATTTAACAAACAATTGACCCCTCAAGAGATTGAAAGAGCTTATCAAGATCCAAAAAATTTAAGCATGATTGATCAACTTGTTAGTGCTGACCCTAATAGATAATTCTATGCACTAGCTAGAAAGGGTGCCAAATTACCTCAAGGTTTTGATGTATCAACCATTGTAGAAGAAGAAACCGAAAATCTATTTTCACTTGGCATGCCTTCATCATCTCAAACATCAAACATACCCCTTGGGACAACTTCACACATGAGTACCACTACCACACATATCCCAAGAATCCCATCATTTTGAAACAAGGCAACCCATACCTCTACACAATGAAAAAATATCACATTTGGAAGCTCCTTTAATTCCATGGGTAAGACCTTTAAAAACCCCATTTTTCAAAACACACATCAAGGTTCCACTTCACAAGGTCCCACACCTTTGACTCAAAAGGAAAACCAAGGTCCTACTCCTACACTTCAAAACACAAATCAATGATCCTTATTCCAATTTCTATTAGGGATATGGATTCGGTTCTGTCACCAAGATATGCATCTAAGACAACAGTGCCTTAGTGATTTCAATTCAAAATCACAACAAAGACACAAACAACTATACCATAAAGCAGAAGCAGGCACATTTGATCCCCCATTGATCCTCTCCAAAACATTCAACTCAGATTATATTATTTAATAAAATGATTACAATACAAACATACAGAGCTTTGTTATTCCAGGAGTGTTACATCTTGTCCATCAGGAGAAAATAGGTAGGCAACAAAACCAAAACCTTCATGTAGTTACAATGACATACATCTGTCATACTACATAGATTCCCTTCAGCTCCTCTCAAACCACTGTCATAGCCAGCCTCATGGCCAGCCCAACCACTAGGCCTCATAGGTTCACATCATACCAGATTCGAGAGTCAAAGTGTTCATTGTAGAACAACTCGAACACTCTCAACCTCTCTCTATTATCGCTCATCACTTTGTCTCGAACTGCACACCAGATTATATATAATCTTGCACCGTGTGCATACCTATTTAGCCCATACCTTCCAGCAATGGTCATCCAGGATAATAACAATCATCCCTATAGAGCACGACCATTCCCTGATAATGTGCATCGCTTATACAGTTGCATCGAGCCACACAATCATTAACACTGGTCGCAGGCAAGTCCGTCAACCTTCCATCAATAATACAACTCTATCACAATTAGGAAATATGGCCAATCAGATCATAAAGATCTTCCACGTGTCACCAATCCATTCGCAATCGCACCTCTGACAATCGAACCAGCCTAGTCAAGCTCGGTCCAACTCGGTCATACGAGCTCTGAGCTCACCTAAGCACATACCACGTTACCGCAGCCCTAGATGGTCCGCCTCGTGGTATGGCAGTAAGCCATCTGAGCTCCCTCGAGCTCTAGCCCAAGTCTTCACTGAGCTCAGCCTTTAATTTCCTTCGACCAAGCAGAAGCAACCAACCTGCCACATGTCGCGCTACCATTTTCCTGTCGTACTACCACCGAGTCCAACTCGGTCAAAGTCTGCCCTGAGCTCATCCAAGCTCCTACTGCGCTACCACAGTCCTATTGGCCTTGCCTCTTGGTATGGTGGTAAACCTGTTTGAGCTCACCTTCGGACTCCACCGCGCTACCACTTGGCTTGGCTTTTCCCATCATGGTATGGTGGTAACCGCCAGCCAGGCCGCTGGCAGTCTTACCGCGGCCACCGCAGTCAGCCAGAACATTGGCCATGGTATGGCGATAACTACCAGCCAAGCCACCGGCGGTCTTACAATGGCCACCGCGGTCAACCAGAACACTGGCCATGGTATGGTGGTAACCGCCAGCCAGGCCACTGGCAGTCTTACCACGGCCACCGCGGTCAGCCAGAACACTAGCCACGGTATGGTGGTAACCGCTAGCTAGGCCACTGGCGGTCTTACCACGGCCACCACACTCAGCCAGAACACTGGCTGCAGTATGGCGGTAACCGCCGGACCCGACCACAAGCGGTCTCACCACACTACCGCGATGAGTGGAACCACTGGCTGCGGTATGGCGGTAACCTCCAAGCCAATAGTAAGCGGCCTTACCACATTACCGTGATGAGTGAACTCACTGCACATGGTAAGGCGGTAACTACCAGAATAGTTAGACTTAGTCGCTGCGATAAAGGCCAGAATATGAAGGAAAAGCCAAGGCCAAAGGCGAAACAAGCCAGAACGTTGTGGCATAAATTCTCAACAATATCTCACTTGCTGAAGACATTCAGGCTTCTTCCAAACATCAGAACAAGGACCAAAACCAAGCATCCATGCTCCAACCAAGACCTCTGCAATGACATCAAAACATTTCCACCATCTTAGGCACCAGCTCCAAACACAGGAACATGCCAAGGTGAAAAAAGCACCAGTCTCATAAATGAAATAAAATCATCCTCCAGGCGACAAAGGCAACAAAAAACAACAACAACAAACACAATGCCAACACCATCTCCAGAACAAGAAACCAACCAGTTAGAATGGCAACCATAAACTAACTGCCCTCCATCCAACTGATCAAACCACGTGATTGAAAACAAGCACCCACAACTCATGCTGAACATCCAACCACCCATACCTCAAAGGTATGAAAACCAATAGCAGACTCATGCCATCATAAAACCACCCATCTCAACAACAACCAAGCACCCTGTGTCAACCAGTCAAAAGACCAAACACATCGAGGTACTCCCACTACAAGGGTACTGTCCAGATGAATGCAAGCAAAGCACCATCACACATGATCCAGGCATACTAAGTCCACCAACCCCTGCACAAAGAAATGTAACCATGCAGTTCCAAGGAACAACCACACCGATCTACAACATCTGCAACCACCTGTTGCAAGGAATGTTTCTCTCAACTGTCTTCCACAGTTCTTCCAAACTCCTCCAAACCTGACTAAAGAAATAAGTACAGGCACCTTTGTGTCATCACCTAAGTGACAACACATGACCACAAACTGTGACCAACCTGGCACCACAAAGGCAAACCACATCTAAAGTCAAAGGAACAAACAAGAAGACCAAGACCAGATTAGAGAGAAAATGCAAATCATCCATGTAGCCACCTTCTACACACATTTGTAAATGCCAGCTGTGACAAGAATGATCTTCTTCACATCCCAAAGGGAAAAGCCTTGACAACATCCAACAAAGCCATGGATGTAAGCACCTCAAAGAAGATCAGACTTACCCATGAAACCACCTCCTGTTAGCTCTCAAAAGCGCAAGGAGATAAACAATGCTATCCATCTTCCATTATGAATCCTCCAGAATCTCAAAACAACTCAAGATTCATATCATGAAAGATAAAGCATAACTCACAACTGAAAGATATAAGGGAGAATACCTTTCAAAGTGACACCACTGTCGAGTAGACCAAGAGGAAAAGAGAAACATTCTCATCCAAGATATACAAGCCAAAAAGACTTACCAAAGAGCATTATCCTTCAAGGTCTCTATTGAAATCACATTCAACCAGGGTGCAAGCTTCTCAGACTTTCAGCTATAACAACAACATTTCAAAAAGAATTCCAGCCTCACCTTATTCTCCATGCATCCATGAGTATCAACAACCTGTCATCTCATGCTGACCTTAATCTGCAATACTGCAGCAACCATGAAGTTCACCAGCATATGACCAATGCACTCAAAACATAGAGAAACCCACCAGACCATTGTCAAAGCTCCAAACCTAGAATAGGAAATTATCATGACACCATGATCTACACATCTCCATAGGAGATACCATGCTTCAAGAGAAATGTCCATGGTCTTCAAGAGCAAATCAACATGCCAAAACTCTAATGTAAAAGAAAAAGTATACCATGACATAAATAAACCAAACTCTAAACCAACATCACCTATCAAGCACCACCAACATCTCAGCCAAAGACTACCAAAGTCCTTCATGGCTCCAAGAGGTTGCACACCTTCAAATGGTAAACATGCAGATGCTAAAAATCTGCAACACCAAAGAAGACCATTCACCACCAAATGATGAATCCACAGTCACTGCTAAAGCTCCCACTAAACTGTGACACTAAGCTCTCCAAGACCGTGACTAACCACACCATCACTTGTCAAAAACTTACACTAACCAGTGCAAGAAGCTTTCCATGACAATGTGATACACATGCTTCAAGTTCCCATAACTCACTATTCAAGTACTCCAACACCATCCATCCTTCCATCTCAATGCAGCCACCCCAATGCACAAGTGACCATAGATAAGGTCAGCTAATAGATCTACACAACATAGTTACAACCATGTGGATATAGACAGTCCACTTCCGAGTTGTCTCATAGCAAACATGTAGGTAAGGACAGCCCACAACATTGCACAACTTGTGGATGCAACCAAAAGTAAACCTAAAAATCTATCATCACACTAGAAACTACAAAACTGAGATAATCAAAGAGAACAACCAAAAAAGACAAGCATGACTCAAACACCAAATCTGATTTTCCAATCATGTCCATAACTCAAGCACCATAGTCTAGGACACCAACAAAGCATACCAAAAGAATGCTGAAAGAGAAACTCCTACCAACACTCCCATGTAGAGAAGACATCACACCTCCTCAAACCATGTTGAACTACAGCTATATCATCTAGTCACACCCTAGAGACTAGGATCTAGAAGATAGCAGACATCAGCTCCATACAATGCAAGTTTTCCTTGACCGTGTAAAACCTGCAAAACCACAGTGTTTATAAAACACCCACGCACCTCCATATTCATTGCTCATCTGGACGACTCAGGAGTCTACACACAACCATCATAGTTAACCAGAACAATGAAAGAACATGAAAAAGCAATGGAGACTTTTTAGGAAAATCTACACAAAACCTTCTGAGCCAAAGACATGAATCTGAACCATGCGAGTGCAAGACATAGGCACACAAGAACAACAGGTCCATTTCAAACCAGTTCCACTACCACAGTCATGCATAAGCAAAAGAGAACCAAGCTATCCAAAAGTTGCAGACCACCAAGGTCACTTCATAGCCTCCATGCAATCAGAGCACCAGAGAAACTACCTTCAATGCTAAGTCAAAACACCTAGCACAAGCACAACACTCCATAGCTGATCAGCAACACAAGCAAGTCCATACCGCCAGGGAGCCTCTCACACAGACACCCAGTATGAGCACCATGCTTTGCTACAACACAACTACAAGCACATCTCACGCCCTTTGCATCAGGAACTTTGTTACTAGTCAGGAGCTACAGATCACATTGCCACAACATGATTAACTCTAGTCATCTCCAATGTCTTTAAAACTATGTGTTGAATCAATGAAGAAAAAGCTTCCACTCATCGAAGGATCAATCACCAACCATTTTCTCCAGACTTCCTCAAGCTTGCCAGGCTAAGAAATCTTCACAGGAGAAAACCCAGAATTTCAGCAAAACATGCTCTGATACCACTTGTTGGTATCATGAGCAATAAGATACAAGCTTTGATACCACTTATTGGGGATATGGATTTGGTTATGTCATCAAGATATGCATCTAAGACAATAGTGTCTTAGTGATTTCAATTCAAAATCACAACAAAGACACAAACAACTCTACCATAAAGCGAAAGCAGGCACAGTTGATCCCCCATTGATCCTCAGAGAGAAGTGAATGCAAACAAATAATAAATTCAACATAAATAGATAACCATGAAAAGAAAAAACTATGAACAACAAGATATACGTGGGGAAAAACCTTTCGGGTAAAAAAAACCCCACCTCCAAAACATTCAGCTCAGATTGTATTATTCAGTAAAATGATTACAATACAAACATACAAAGCTATGCTCTTCTAGGAGTGTTATATCTTGTCCATCAGGAGAAAATAGGTAGGCAACAAAACCAGAACCTTCATGTAGTTACAATGACATACATTTGTCATACTACATATATTCCCTTCAGCTCCTCTCAAACCACTGTCATAGCCAGCCTCATGGCCAGCCCAGCCACTAGGCCTCACAGGTTCACATCATACCAGATCTAAGAGTCAAAGTGTTCACTGTAGAACAACTCGAACACTCTCAACCTCTCTCTGTTATCACTCATCACTTTGTCTCGAATTGCACACCAAATTATATATAATCTTGCACCGTGTGCATACCTATTCATCCTATACCTTCCAGCAACGATCATCCAGGATAATAACAATCATCCCTACAGAGCATGACCATTCCCTGATAATGTGCATCGCTTATACAACTGCATCGAGCCACACAATCATTAACACTGGTCGTAAACAAGTCTGTCAACCTTCCACCAATAATACAGCTCTATCACAATCAGGAAATACAGCCAATCAAATCATAAAGATATTCCATGTATCACCAATCCATTCGTAGTCGCACCTCTGACAGTCAAACCAGCTTGGTCAAGCTCGGTCCAGCTTGATCAATCGAGCTTTGAGCTCACCTGAGCACATACTGCATTACCACAACCCTAGATGATCTGCCTCGT
Organism: Sequoiadendron giganteum; assembly: GCA_007115665.2. Classification (NCBI taxonomy): domain Eukaryota; kingdom Viridiplantae; phylum Streptophyta; class Pinopsida; order Cupressales; family Cupressaceae; genus Sequoiadendron; species Sequoiadendron giganteum. The sequence continues at coordinate 405,674,026 of CM021104.1, forward strand.
GGTATGTCAGTAAGCCATCCAAGCTCCCTCAAGCTTTGGCCCAAGTCTTCACCAAGCTCAGCCTTTAATTTCCTTCGGCCAACCAGAAGCAGCCAACCTACCATGTGTCACCCTGCCATTTTCCTGTCATGATGCCACTAAGTCCAACTCGGTCAAAGTCTACCCTGAGCTCATCCAAGCTCCTACAACGCTATCGTAGCCCTGTTGCCCTTGCCTCGTAGTATGGTGATAAACCTATTCGAGCTCACCTTCAGACTCCACCACGCTACCATTGGGCTTGGCTTTTCCCATTGCAGTATGGTGGTAACCGCCATCCAGGCTATTGGCGGTCTTACCACGACCACCGCGGTCAGCCAGAACACTGGCCACGATATGGCGGTAACCGCCAGCCAGGCCATTGGCGATCTTACCGTGACCACCACGGTCAGCCAGAACACTAGCCGCAGTATGGCAGTAACTGCTAGCTAGGCCACTAGTGGTCTTACCACGGCCACTGCGGTCAACCAGAACACTGGCCACGGTATGGCGGTAACTACCATCTAGGCCACTGGCGGTCTTACCACAGCCACCGCGGTCAGCTAGAACACTGGCGGCGGTATGGTGGTAATTGTCAGACCCGACCATAGGCGGTCTCACTACACTATCGTGGTGAGTGGAACCACCACCTATGGTATGGCGGTAACCACCAAGCCAACAGTAAGCAGCCTTATCGCATTACTGCGGTGAGTGAACTCACCGCGCGTGGTAAGGCAGTAACCACCAGAATAGTTAGACTTAGCTGCCACGGTAAAGGCCAAAATATGAAGGAAAATCCAAGGCCGAAGGGGAAACAAGCCAGAACGTTGAGGCATAAATTCCCAACAATTTCAAAGTACACCTTCATCAAGTCAACCTAGAAAGGTTCACATTGTCTCATGAAAAATACCAGAGAAAAATAGTAATCAAGGATCTCTCCCATCACTCCAAAATGTGAATCAAGGCTCCCTCTCATAATTCCAAAATTCTAACAAAGGAAACATTCCTTCATCACAAAATATCAATCAAGGGCCTACATAATCATTTCAAAATACCAATCAAGGGACCATTCCTTCATTGCAAAACATCAATCAAGGACCTACACCTTCAAATGCAAATCAAGGACCTAATTTTCAAAAACACCATACCACACGCAAAAATGACCTTTGGAATATACCTATATGCCAATGTTATTCCAAATCAAACCAACACAAATCAATATGGCAACCAAGGTCTCATGTCTCAAGGCATAAATCCTAATTCAAATCCAACATATGACCTTAATAACAACATCATGACACCAAATCAAAATAATGCAACACCATCTCTTGCAGATTTATTGATACAACAAGTGCAGACCCTTCAACAACACATGACAAACATGCAATTGGGGACCAACAAAAATATTGATTCCATGGAGGAATTGTGCCACTTTCCGTTTGATCAAAATTTCTATATGCCACCTTTTCCCCCTCATTTTACAACACCACCTTTACCTAAGTACAAGGGGAGAAGAGATTTAATAGAGAATATTCAAGAATTCAAAACATCATGTATGGAAGTCTCATATGATCCTACCTATTTGATGAGATTATTTCCATGAAGCCTTATGAGGCCAGCTCTAGATTGGTTTGCACATCTTCCTCTAGGAATAAGAACATGGGGTGAACTAGCTGACAAATTCATGAATCATTTTTCCTTAAAAATTAAAAATGATGTCACCCTTGCAACATTAAGCACAACCAAACAAGAAGGGGAACCCCTCACCTCATTCTACAAAAGATGGCAAGGTTTGGTTAGCAAACTCCCTTTTCATATTCCTGAAAAATAGTTGGTCACCATGTTTGTGGAAAATCTAAATGGAGAACTCATGAGATGAATTCAAATCCAATGTTGCACAACCTTTGAAGAGATCCTTGAGAAAGGTGTCCTTTATTGAAAAATGTCTTATCACCAAAGGACTAGTCAAGATAAACAAAGAAAATCCAAAATCCAACAATGACAAAATCAAATACTGGTCTCAAAACAAAAATGTCACAAATGATGGAGTTTTTGATGCCACACTAATAACCAAAGGTCCAACAATTCAACTTAAAGGCCCCTCCTCATCAAATACACCAACCATACCAAATACACAGATCCAAATTCAAAACCAAATGTTGAATGTTGATCAAAACAACCAACAATGAAGAGGATCTCCTCATGCTAAAATAACATACACTTAGTTGGGTGAACCCATTGAATCAATCCTCAAACATATTTTGCAATCTAATATCATCTCATTTCTAGACACCAAGAACTATGAACCTACCTTGACTAAACCTGATTGGTGGAAAGAATATGAATACTATGAATACCATCATGGAAAAGGACATAAAACAACTAGACATTGGACACTCAAGAAAATTATTCAAGACCTCATTGAAAATGGAACCATATCAGGGGGAGATTCACAAGGAAAGAACAACGTTGATCATACCATATTCAAGAATCCCTTGCAAGACCATGATAAAGGGAAATCCTCTTGTTTAGGAAACAACAATAGTTCCAACTATGCCACAGTCAAACATGACTATAGCACTATTATTTATAAAATAACACCCTTTGATGATCATGTTTCTACAATCACCATAAACAAGCCAAAATCATACTATGTTGTTGCTACTCATAGAACCAAGATAAATATTCCAGGACCTCCACCTAATCCACAGCCAAAGAGTCAATATAACCTCCTGGAGCAATTGGGAAAAAATCCCACACAAATCTCTATCTTGGAGCTCCTTCGCACATCCCCATAGCATAGAGCTATCCTTGAAAAAGAATTTCAAGAAGCATCCATCCCTACCAACCTAGATGTTAATGCATTTCAAGACATGGTTGGATACCTAGCTATGCAACACCATGCCACCTTCTCCAAGCAAGACTTTTTTGCACCAAAATATGATCATAATGACCCCTTACATCTTGAATTTTGTGTCAATAAATGAAATCTCAGACGAGTCCTAGTAGATGGTGGAGCGATCTGAATATTTGCTCACTAAAATTGGTAAAAGCATTGGGATACTCTGAGAATTGTATAGACCGAACAAAGAAAATCACTATCAAAGCTTATGATGATCTTGAGCATTCGTCTGAAGGTGTAATTTCACTTCCTATAAGAGTTGGCCTAGCAATGCAAGAGATATAGTATTTCATGTCTTGGATCTAGATTTTCATTAAAATCTTCTCCTTGGCCATCCTTGGATTCATGCTATGAGGGCCATTCCATCCACCTACCATCAATGCCTCAAATTCCCACACAATGTCATTGAAATCACTATTCCAGGTGACCCTAATCCTTTTTAGTGTTGTTCAAACCTAAGAGGAACTATTGAACATCAAGTACCCATCAATCAAGAGGCCTCACCTTCCACTTCCTCCACCACTCCATCTCACTACAATGACCCACTTAATTTGGTCAAATCATCCACTCCATTCACCATGCCTTCCACGCCTAAGATCCAGATCCAAGACAAAGGATGTGGAGAATATAACATGAAGAGTCTCTTTTTCATCGGAAAATTATCTAAATCCTTGAAGTCATATGGAAAACTGCATCCCCTATAGCCTAAGGTTATCATCCATAATCCCCCTACCACTTTCACTAGATGGGGGGAACTTGCTAAAGGATATCTAGATAATCATATCCTCACATGGCTATACAAAGAAGAGGAGAACATTGAATCTAAGAGGTTGTCAATTGAACAATATCCAAAAGGGTTCTGAATAATGAAGTGACAAGGATATGATGGACACAGTGGTATTGTCTTAAATAAGAAAGGAATGATGGAACCCTTGAAACCTCCTAAGTTGATTAAACACCAATGGTTAGGGTTTGTACCTATAAAATTGACTGTCCAAGGTATCATATTACCTTTGAGTGAGGTTACTAATGCTTCATATGAGATTGAGACATATGAGGACCCTTGGGATTTTGATGCCAATTCCAATGAATATGAATGGGATTCCCTATCCTCCACTACCTTTATGGACTTAAATAAAATATTTAGAAAACTTGATGAGCCTCCCCTTGAAAAGAAATTTAGTCAAATGATTCAATTGGTTCCACACTAAGCCTACCGATCCCTCATCCAAAAGCCCCTTTGAGTAGAGAAGAATGGATCAAACACTTTTAGGAAACCATTGATGTTGCCTCTTGGGAAGATAATGACTCTACCTCCATATTTACCCTATCTGCCTACACTATGACTCTTGATAACACTAATGATGGCTTACCCCTTGTCTACCCCCAACTCATAGATTGGGATCAAAAAGATCCACCAAGTTTAGACACTTTCAAGAATGACAAAGTAATATCTAAGTTTATGGGACTTTGTGAAGGAATACGTAGTGGGGATCATAAGGCTGGATTTTCCATAGAACTCGATTATTTAGCATACTTTGATGAGGTTGTCCTATCCTCTAGTCACAAAAGTGAAAATGAAAAAAATTAAAGATAAATAGGTCTTCAGTTGAAAACCGAAAGGCACCTACTAACCATGAAAAAGTAAAATAAAGGCCATATCCAAAGGTGAAAACATCCCTGAGGTGCTTGAGGATGGAGGATTGGACTATCTCCCAATAGACAAAGAGAGATTGTTGTTGCTAATAGAAGAAACAAATGAGGTGAATGTTGGAACACAAGGTAATTCTAGAATCATACAGTTAGCAACATATTTAACCAACAAGAAAAATCCTGAGTTCACAACATTCTTTGTAGGAAGACAAGTCAATTTTGCCTAGTCATATGATGATATGCCTAGATGGATCCCGAATTGGTTCTATATCACTTACCACTGCTACCTAATGTTGAACCACACAAACATAAGCTCAAAAAAATGCACCCATAGATTGCACTCCTTGTCAAGGTAGAATTGAAGAAACTTTTAGATGTTAGATTCGTTAGATCTATTCATTACGTAGATTGGATATCAAACCTTGTTCCTATCACTAAACCAAATGGTCAAATTAGAATCTACATAGATTTTAGCGATCCCAACAAATCTTGTCCCAAAAATGATTTTCCTCTACCAAACATCAACATCATAGTAGACCTCACAGCTGGTTATGAAATGCTCACTCATGGATGGATTCTCAAGTTATAATAAGATAAGGATTGCTACTAAAGATCAACCAAAAATATCTTTTACATGTGCTTGGGGAACTTTTTATTGGAATGTGATGTCGTTTGGACTAAAAAATTATGTATTTATGTATCAGAGAGCAATGAATACAATTTTTCATGACTATATACATGTGCTTATGGAAGACTATGTTGATGACCTTCTCTCTAAACCTTTAGAATGAAGCAAACACTTAGGAGTATTGGATAAGATTCTCACACGATTGGAAAAATAACAACTCAAATTAAATCCAAAGAAATATGTTTTGGGGTCCAATCGGGAAAACTACTTGGATACATAGCCTCATGTAGAGGAATAGAAGTTGATCTTGCAAAATTCAAAGCTATCTTAGAGATGCAACCACCAACCAATATCAATTAGTTGAGAACATTAAAAGGAAGACTATAGTCAATCTATAGATTCATTTCTCAATTATCAAACAAGATCCACCCATTCCAACATTTATTAAGAAAAGGCATCCCCTTCAACTAGATAGAAAAGTGTCAAGAATCATTGAATTAGATTAAGAACTATCTATTGACCCCACCAGTTCTTATGCCTCCAATTGACAAAAAATATTTGATATTATATGTGACCGCAACAACATCAACATTGGGGGCATTATTACCACAAAATGATAATGATGGCAAAGAACATACTATATATTACATCAGTCACACCCTAGTTGGATATGAGTTGAACTATATTCCTATTGAGCGAGCATGTCTAGTAGTGGTATTTGCAGCACAAAAAATTGAGACATTACATGTTTTATCATAAGACAAAACTAATTTCCAAAATCGATCCTCTGAAATATCTCCTCAGCAAAGCAACACTGATAGGAAGGCTAGCTAAGTGGGTTATGATGATGAGTGAATATGCCATTGAGTATGCAGATCAAAAAGCAATAAAAGGACAAGTGATAGCAGACCAACTTGTAGATGAACCCATAAAAGAAGATCATCCTTTGATATAAAATTTCCCAGATGAATCAATATTTTGCATAGACACACCAACTAAATAGAAGTTATATTTTGATGGATCTTACACAAGTCATGGTTCAGGAGCTAGAATTTTGTTCATCACACCTCAAGGATATTCCATTCCTAAGTCATTTTGAATAGCGTTCCCCTGCACTAATAACATAGCAGAATATGAAGCATTGTTGACAAGACTCCAAATAGAAATAAAATAGAAAATCAAGGATTTTCAAGCCTACAATGATTCTCAATTAGTGATAAAGCAAGTTAATTATGATTATGATACCAAGGATGAGAAATTGATGTACAAATACATGGTGGATAGTTTCAAATTATAATCTGATAATTTTTCTTTTGAAAAAATCTTGAGACTCTAGAACAAAGCAGTTGATACAATGGCTACCATCGGATCTCTCTTGGACATTCCTAATAATGCATTGCAAAATATGATTTCTTGGTAGAGCAGTTGTTGATCCCTGTGTTTGATGTCCCTAAAACTGAACTTGTGTGTGAATTGTTGGTCTTGATTCACCCTGGTACAAAGACATTTATGCCTATTTGCATGACTAGATTATACCTCTAGACTTTTCCCTTAACCAACACAAAACTTTAATCTGACAATCATCTAAATATGCCATCATCGGAGACACCCTTTATCATCGTAGCTTAGATAGTACCCTCCCTCGATGTCTCAACTCAAGTGAAGCACAAACTACCTTATAATAGGTACATCATGGTATATGTGGAGATCACTTTGCTAGTCCTATGTTAGCCAAAAATCTCATGAGAATGGGATATTACTGGCCTATAATGGAACGTGATGCCTATCACTTTGTGAAGAAATTTCACCAATGTCAGATTCATGGTGATCTTATACATGCACCAGCTCAACAATTGCAACCACTTACTTTTCCATGGCCATTTTCTCAATGGGGACTCAACCTCGTAGGAAAAATCCATCCCACCTCTTCCAATGGACATAATTTTATTCTTGTCACTACTAAGTAATTTACAAAATGGATTGAATCCATCCCACTAACTTATATTATTGGTAAGAAGATAGCAAAATTTATCCTGAATTACTTATTTGTCGTTATGGTATCCCATAGTCCGTCATTACAGATAATGTTCGCCCTTTCAAAAATCGAGATGTTCGTGAGCTCTATGACAAATTCCATATTCAACATCATTTTTCTACTCCATATTATCCCCAAGGTAATGGTCAAGTTGAGGCATCTAACAAGACTATCCTAAAAATCTTAAAGAAGACCGTCAATGACATTGGATGTGACTGGCACTTACAACTTAATCTTGCTTTATTGGCTTATCACACCATTATTCGTACCCCTACATGAGCCACACCCTATTCCCTTGTCTAAGGATCTAAAGAAATACTTCCTATAGAGGTCAAGCTACCATCCCTATGATTCTCTATGCAAGGCCTGATTGATCAAGAAGAATACCGTGTATCCCATCTACAAGAGCTAGAGTTACTGTATGAAAAGAGACAAAATGCTTTGACACATTTGCAAGCATATCAGAATCACCTTTGACACAGTTACAATAAGAAGGTTCATCCTAGAAGTTTTGACATTGGTGATTTAGTCCTAAAGGAAAATCCAAAGAATCAAGTAGAACGAGAAAAACTTGGGAAGTTTGAGCCTAATTGGTTGGTCTCGTACATTGTCAAAGTAGCATATGGATCTAGTTCTTATCAAATTTTTACTCCCAAAGGAGAACTGTTGTTCAAACCCATCAACAACATGCACCTTCACAAGTATGACACTTGATTCTCAAAGTATCCCTTAAAAAGACAAAAAAAAAAAAAAAATCAAAAAAATCAAAAAAAATAATAAAGAGAAATAAGTCATCCAAAAGTGAAAACCACTTTGGTGGCGCTTTGGATAAGTACCATGGTGAAAAAATGGAAAACAGGTGCCATGTGTAGTCAGTCTATGCTCCTCTATCTACTCTCACTCCATCTGGTCTTTCATCCATTCACACTTATCCCTCATTCATAATAAAGCGTTTTCAGTCTACCGTGGCCTGAGAACTACTGACATTTAGTATCCTTTGCTTTCATAATCATCTATCGCATTCATCGCTTCCCCTCGCACATAATAAAATAGTTCTATACCTGACTAGGGGAAATTCCTTGACTTACATCTTCATGGGAAATAACACATGGTATCAGCCCTTTAAAACCTTCAAAATCCATAAAAATCATAAAATGTCCTAAAAAATCCAAAAAATCATAAAATGTCCTAAAAAAATCCAAAAGATCATAAAATGTCCTAAAAAAATCCAAAAAATCAGAACATTTCAAAATCCAAAAAATCTGAAATCATCCAAATCCAAAAAATAATCAAAACATTTCAAAAATCCAAAAAAATCCAAAATCGTCAAAATCCAAAAAAATCAAAACATCATCAAAATTTTAAAAAATTAGAAAATCCTCAAAATCCAAAAACATCGGACAACTTCAAAACTTCCAAAAACAAATTCCAAGTCTGAGTTCGAGTCTATGTCAATTTGTGTTAGAGTGGTTGAACTACATTGTCTCTATGCCTTCGCTACATAGGCAAGGATCATCTTAAATGAGCCCCCAAGACATTAGGTCATTCCTTTTAGGTTGTCCAAATACAATCATGACTCGGTCTTTTATCAAATAAGGAAAAGTCAAGTCATGTCAAACTACGAGGTCTCTACGTGTATAACGTAGGCAAGGCCATCAATCAATGAGCCCCAAGGCCACCTAGATCAGTCTTTTAGATTTTGTCGAGTTTGGTCATATTCTTGGTCCACAAGCAGTCATCATTTGAACCAAATCATGAATCAATAGGTAATACTTAACCAACAAATATGACAATCTTTCAATCAATCAATCCTCTTACCATCAATCAATCAATTAGCTCATTGGTCTTATATTGGAGTGAGGTATTAGGTCATTTTTCTCATTTGATCATCTCTTGTCTTTTATTAGGATGCGTCCTTCCTGAGATTAGAATTTGTCAATTTGGTCATTCACCTTAAGAAGGATGTGTCTTTCTTGCAGTTAGGTGTCTTGTCAACACTTGTCACTTGTTCAACTTTATCAAATGTATCCCTCACCTTAAATAGGATATATCTTTCCTAAAATTGGGTATCATCACATCGCTTGGTCATATCAATCAATCTTTGTCAAATAATCAATCAACTTTGTCAACTTTATCAATCAATTTTTATCTAATCAATCAATCTTGCCTTAATCAGGACGTGTCTTTCCTAAAATCAAGCATAATCAATCAACCTTGTCACCTTTTTCAATCAACCTTTGTCAACTTATCAATTAACCCTTGTCAAACTTATCAAATCAAATCTCGGTCATCTTGGTTAACCTAATCAATCATATCACACACTCTTATCAATATTATTGGTAAACATTGTCTCTTTGGCAAACACTTTGTTGGTCTAGGTTTGTCTTATCTTTTTTTCATTCTAGGTCATGTTACTAGTCTCCTCGAGGATGTCCTATTAATGGATTTAGAGGGACAATGATGGATCATGGCCTCTTTTTGTTGTTTGTTGTTTGTGGTTTGTCTTGGAAAAAAGACTAGGATAATTGGATCCTTAGTATGAGCTGGAGCATTCCTTATTTGTTGGCTCTATCTTTTGACTGCTTGTCTCTCACAAATGGTCACCTTGCACACCTTGGTCTATGTCATACCATAGTGTTTTTGTTCCATTTGTGATACCTTTTGCACCCAATGATGATAAATATAAAAATGGAGTACGAAGGTTGATCCCTTATCATCTCTCATCTAATTGTCCATCTTCATCTTCCTTTTCCTTTTTCACGCTAACATCCAATAATCTTCCACACTCACATTTCTTCCATCTGCATCTTGACTGAGTCCTGTGACACACAAAAAAAATATCTTGCACACATAATCATGCTAGCATCATAGAAGGCACCATCAGCATAGACATCATTTTTTATATTAGGTCACATATATTTGCATACGAAAATACAAAAACACAAAATGCATTCATCACCATTAGCGTCTTATCATATTAGTATTGCATTTTATATCACAAACCATTATATCATATGGCATGGAATTTCCTATAATATTGCATCCCATACATACAATATCACATCAATGGAAAAATAACATACCACAACCACTATTAGATGTTATCCATCATGACATTTAGCATTATCACATAAGTAGTTTCTCATAACATTGCATCGCATTTCACACATATTGCTTCACATTAATTATAATATAACATGTAACATTAACCATCATATTTTGCATTATCATATAACCATTCCATAGCATTCACATTCCATTCTATCAATACATTTCCATATCATGTCACACCAGGTCATTTTTATTACATCCATTATCCACATAATAAAATTACTTATAAGCCATCAATGCATTACATTATCTATATTTCATATCATAATAGAATTAAAAAAATTATAAAAATAACCATAAAACACGATCATACAACATCGTAGAGCATCATCATATAAAATGAATCAACAAACACCATAATCATAGCATGAGTATCCATCACATAACATATCATCATAACTTCATAAACATATCACAATGCATATCATCAACTACTGCCAAAATCATATCATATATATATCGCTAAAAATAATAATGTTTCATAGGAATAATGTCAAGGTGTGTCCAATAAAAGTGGAGCTCAGGGGCTCGATAATAGAACATCAATGTCTAAGATATGTGAAGCATAAACAGGACAAGATGAGCTATCCTAAACTGCCCTAATCTCTTGTCACTTGGGAATCCTCCCTGTGTGGTGTATCTCTTGGTCTGTGCTCTATGGTGGGAGGCCTTTCATATGTAGTGGCCCACCTAGCATCTAAAGTCTCACCCTCAGACCTGCTCTATGTCCATTTGCTATGGGTCTTTCCCCATGAACCATCATCAATCTCTAAGAATGATGGCTCTCTCCTCTCAGGTGGTACCAGTCTCTCATATAGGTCCCTATAATATTGGTTGGCCCTACTCACCCTGGTATACTCCTATGCAACCTTAACAACTAACCCACTGCATGTGGCTATGAAATCAATCATCCTCTAGTCAGCCTACTACCAACTAATAACTATCAAATCCCTCTCGACTTGAAATGCATCTCTCTCAGCCTTAAGGCCATCTCTCTCAACTCTCACAATCCTCAACTCCACCTCCAATGCATGTATATGAGCCAATATAATAGATATCCCCTACTCAACAGTCCCATCATCCACTTGAACCTCCTCTCCCACATCTCCCACGATGATCCTCTCATGAAGGATCCACTTAGCCTCATTCATCTTGGCCTCATCCTCTCCTCCTCCTGATATCTCATGTCCACCCTCTCCCCTGGCTTCAACCCCAATCACCTTTGGTTTTACCACCTCTACATGCTACTCTACTACATGAGCTACAACCTCTACATGTTGCTCCCTTGCATGTACCAACACATCTACGGCTTCCCTAACCTCCAATGGATCCTCCTCCATCTCCTCCTCCTCCCAAATAGGTGGAATTTGTCTAGCCTCCCCGTGCCCTCCATCCCTCCTCCATTTCTGATGGTCTCCTCCTCCTCCTCCTCCTCGTCCATCACCCCCATCATCTCCTCGCCCTCCTCCATCTCCCCATCCTCCTATATGTCCCCCATCTCCTCCATCCCTACCACCTCTACCTCCCTGCCAACCTCTCACACCCCTTACTCTATGCTTTACTGGCCCTGGCTACTATGGATTTGTGAGTGGAATAGGTCTATGCACTGACCACTAGGAATCATACTCTAGTTTGGTCCCCCTGTCTACCTCCCCACCTTGCAACTCCCAATCTAGTGCATGCATATCATCTATCTCCTTATTCATTATGGTGATCACCATCTATGGACCCTAGGGATGCGCCTCCCATGATGATCGGCCATACTATGTTGTGTCAACTGGGACCCCTTGTTTCTCACCAAACTACCATATGAATCTCTCTGGCATGTACATCTCAATAATGTTTTGGGAGTGTAGTATCCACCTAATCAGATACCTGGGTTGTCAACACCATGGAAAATGTTCATCCTCATCTATCCATAACTGGTAGGTCTTGTATGGTCCCCAAATGAATCTCACTAGTGTGTCTAGACCATGTCACCAGTAACCCACATCTCCGACATGTGTCTGACTCAATGCCCCCTGATATAAATAAGCATATGGTGCAATTCCCACTGTCTATCAAACCATTGGTGGCCGAAACACTGCTATGTGCTCCCATGCCCAAACTATCAATAATGTCACTCTGTAGCTTAGACTTTGTCTCCCTCTATAAGCAATATCATGCAACTGAAAATACAACATGCCCAACAAACATGGTCCCCACACATAAATGTTTCTTGAAGCAACCATCGATCCAAGCACCTCCCCTCATCCCACTAGGAATCTGTGCCCCCTACAATCTGGAATTAAAACCCCTGCTATCAATGCACATAACACACAATCAAATCGATCATATTTCTACTCCAAGGTATACCATCTGATCTCGTATGCCTGGATCCTGAGCTCTGCATCATCATCAATCTCATAATAGTCATACAGTGCCTGAAACCCCCACATTGGATCATATCGCACTCTCTCGCCTCGAATGGGTAGCCTCAAAATTTGATACACATCCTCTAGAGTGACTATCGCCTCCCCTATTGATAAATGAAAGTTGCTTATCTCTGAGTGCCACCACTCCACTAATGTTTCCAGCATCCCTTTGTTCACCTTGATCATGGGCATATAGGTCACATAGAATAGGCCTAGATCTAATAGTGCCTATCACTCCTCCTCACCTAACTGGTCTCATAGTCAAAACACATCTAGCCTCAACTCACGAGTGTAAATTAGTGGTAGCCGCTCCTGAAATCACCATGTAGCCACAATTTCAATCCTAGACCTTCAATTGATCAATGAAACCTAGTTTGACCAAGTCAAAATTTCTTATTATCGGAAAAAATTTCACCAGTCAATTGCATCATAGTTTTAGCAAATGTGTCACACTAATTATGACCAGCCAACAATTTCAATTGCATCGCTTTCCTAATGCAAGTGTCACTTCATACAACACATGCATCACACCCAATCATTTGTGTGCTTCCTTACAGCATATGCAGCTCGAAAAGTCAATTGTGTCACACTAATTCATGTGTTGCACTGCAAACGTGTGTCCCTCCTAGCCTAATGCACTTGCATCATGCCAAGACAATTGTGATGAACCACTTATCGAATGTGTCGAACGTGAATTGAAATTCATCACAAAATTTTGTGATGCAATTGGTTGTTAAATTATTTCCTAAGCTAAATGCATGCAAAATAAAAAAATTAAAAGTTGGGCTAGTAGTACATACCTAGGGGGTGCTCCCTCAAGATGACGATAGTTGTGGACCCTATATGCATGGTGGGTGGCCTCTGAAATAGGTGAAATTCTTGATAACTAACCACTCTGAGCTCTCAAAATTTTTATATTTGGAATGTGAAAATGACCCTTTTTCAAACTCCAATTGTCATTTATAGGTTCAAAATTAGGGTTTTTGACCTACCTTGCCTAGTGGTTGCACCTTTTGAAGCCTTTGACCTTGAATTTGACCCCTCCATCACCTTTGACTCTCGATTTTTTCCTCACCATCGCATTTCTGGCCATCTCTTTGTTTATCGGGATAATTTTCCAAAAAAATTAGAAATTTTTTAAAATTTGTCAAATTTTCCCAAGGGGGCATACCTGCACCTTATCGCCACCCAAGCACGTTGGGGCACGATTTCAACCTAGTTTTTTTTTTCACTCTTTGACACAACACTCAAATCACATTATGTCAAAGAGGGGAAAAATGTCCTAGGTCTGTGAGCAATATTTTTCCTTGGTTGTCATCCTCTAATAATCAAATAATTTTAATTATTTAATTAATTCATTTTCTAATCTCTATTCTATCCTGATCAATTAAAATAAGTTAATTGTGTCACTAACACCCTCTTTCTTCAATAATTAAATAAATCATTATTTATTTAATTATTTATCCTTCGTCATTTGTCTATAGTCAGATAATTATTATTATTATTTGACCTTGTCATTCTTCCATAATTAAATAATTATCAGGATTATTTAATTACGTGTCATTCCTCTCCCCTTTAAATAATTAATTCAAATTAATTATTTAATGCCTAATTTCCACCCCTCCTATTTAATTAAATTGATTAATTTAATTAAATGCTCCTTTTTCATTTTCTCCAAATAAATAATTCGAATGAATTATTTATTTTCCACTTATCCACTTTCTCCATTTTTTAATAAATAATTTAAAATAAATTATTTATCCTCTCCCTTTTGGTCAAAGATGCCCTGTTCATGGCCTTTATTTCTATCATATTCATCTCTATCATAAGCCTTCATTTCCGTCATGGCCATCGAGCATCATAGTTGTCAGCATCATAGCCTTCATTGCCCACCTCTTTTTGGTGCATCAATTCTCAACCATTGATCTTGGAATCTTTCCAGAAGATCGATCTTGACCCTTCATTTCATAACCTCCTCATTCATTCTCATCCGTCGATCTTGGAATCCTTCTAGAGGATCGATCTTGGTCATCCGTTTGAATGGTTGTCTAGAAAAGAAACCATTTTGCTCCCTTTTCAATTTAACAGCTAATATTCTCCAACCTTCTACTTACCATTTGCAAGTTTTGTACAAGTATCACAACAAATTTGAGGGAAATTTTCATAAGGATAAATAGGAGAGAAAGAGAATTGATTCAAGATCAAGCATGGGGAGTGTTTTTATTTGATATTATTGTTTTCTCTATGCTTTCATTGTATTCTCTTGTTTAGTTGTGGTTTCATAGCTTAGAAGTGTTGGTTGTCACTCATTCTAGGCTAGGATTCATCTAACCCCATCTTACAATACTCAATGTCATACTCACTTAATATCATAACCCACTTAGCTAACTGTCTTGTCAAATCTGCTTTACTGAGAAGATACTTCAGAGTATCAATTTTGGCTATCAATTTTGTCTAGTGGATGAGCATGTAATGTCTCAATTTTTGGGCTGAAAATACAATTTATAAGGATTCTCATTCAATAGGGTTGTAGTTTAACTCATATCCAAAAATAGTGTGACTAATGTAGTATATTAATCATTCTTTACCATCATTTTCATTTTTTGCTAGCAATGCCCCCAGTGCTGATGTAGTTGTTGTCACATACAATATCAAATGTCTTCCATTAGTAAGAGGCATAAGAACTAGTGGAGTTAATAGATAATTCTTGATTTGATCAAACACTTCTTAATATTTCTTTGTCCAATTGAAGGGAATTCTTTTTCATAACAAATATTGAAATGAGTGGATCTTGTCTGCCAACTGGGTGATGAACCTATGGATTAATTTTAGTCTTCCTTGTAAAGTACCTAACTGATTGATGTTGGTTGGTGGTAACATGTCCAAGATAGCTTCTACATTTTTAGGATCAACCTCTATTCCTCTACGGGAGATAATATATCCTAGATTTTTTCCTGATTGGACAATGAAAACACATTTCTTTGGATTTAACCTGAGGTTATACTTTTCAAGTTGAGTAAAAATATTATCCAAGACTGTTAGGTGACCACTTCCTTATAGATATTTTGAGATAAGGTCATCAACATGCATATTATCATCAAAAATGGTAGTCATGGCTCTCTGATATGTAGCTCCAGCATTCTTAAGTACAAATGGCATAATGTTCCAATAGAAAGTTCCTCAAGTGCATGTAAAGATTGTCTTTGGTTGATCTTCAAGAGAAATTCTTCTCTGGTTATAGCTCCAGAATTCATCGATAAGTGATAGCATTTCACATCCAGAAATGAGGTCAACTATGATGTCAATACTTAGTAGGGGAAATCATCTTTAGGACAAGCCTTGTTAAGATCTATGAAATCAGTGCATACTCTGATTTTCCCATTTGGTTTTGTGACAAGAACAAGATTTGATATCCAAACTGCATAATGAATAGAGTGTATGAATCCAACATCCAAGAGTTTCTTTAATTTTACCTTGAGCAGGAGTGCAATCTACAAATTCATTTTCCTTAGCTTATTTTTATATGGTTTTGTATTTGGTAATAGTGGTAGGTGATGTAAAACAAGCTCGAGATCCATTCCAAGCATATCAATATATGATCATGCAAAATTAACTTGTCCTTCTAAAAATAATATTGTAAACTAAGTCTTTTCCTCAGTGGTCAAAGATGCTACAAGCTATATGATTATAGAGTTGTCTTATGTCCCAATGTTCACTTCTTCTATTTCTTCTATAAGCAATGGTGATATCTCCTAGTCTATAGGGAGACTATCTATTCCTCCATCCTCAGGAACCTCAAAGAGGTTTTCAACTTCAGATACATCCCTTATTTTTACTTTTTCACGGTCAGTACACCCCCTTTGGTTTTCCCTCGAAGACTTATTATTTTTATTTTTATTTTTTTCATTTTCACTTTTGTGACTAGAGGAAAGGATAGCATCACCAGATTATGTTGCACAACTGAGTTCTATGACAAAGCCAACCTTATGATCCCCACTCAATATTCCTTCATAAAGTCCCATGAACTCATCAATTGCTTCATCATTATTAAATTTATCTAAACTCGAAAGTTCTTGTTGATCCCAATCTATTAATTGCGTGTAAACAAGGGGCATGCCATCATCGGTATTGTCAAGGGCCATGGTATAGGTAGATAAGGTAAAGATGGAAATAGAGTCATCAAATTCTTAGAATGTTTCAATCCAAGCTTCCATTTGCAAAGAGATCTTTTGGTTGGGTTTTGATGGGTTTTACGAGGAACCAATCGTAAGCATTTGACTGAATCTTTGTTCAAGGGTAGGCTCACCAGGTTCTCTAAACATTTCATCAAGGTAAATTTTAGTAGTGGAGGATAAAGAATCCCATTCATACTCCATTGGAATCATAGTTAAATTTGTAAGATTCTTCGGATGTCTCGATCTTATCTAAAGCATCAACAACCTCAATCAAGGTCAACTTAGAACTTGGAGAACTCAGTTCCAATGGAACACACCCTAACCCAACATATTTTGGTAATTTAGGAGGCATTAAGGGTTCCAACATCCCATGTTTGTTTATACAAATGCTATTGTGTCCATCATATCCTTGTTGCTTCATTAAAAGGAAACCTTTTGGATATCGTTAAATTGGTAGTTGTTTAGGTTCTACCTCCTCCTCTTCTTTATATAGCCATGTGTAAATATGGTCATCTAGAGATTATTTAGCTAATTCCCCCCATTTAGTGAAAATGGTAGGAGGATTGTGGATGATAACCTTAGTATGCACAAGATGTGGCTTGCCATAAGACTTTTGTGTTTTGGGTAACTTTCCAATGTAGAATAAGCTCTCCATATTGTACTCTCTGCATCCTTTGTCTTGAATCTAGATTCTAGGTGTGGATGGTGGGGTAAATGAAATGGAGGGAAGATGGATCAATGTAGTGTGGTGAAGTGGAAGATGAGGCCTCTCGATTTATGGGAACTTGATGTCCACTAGTTCCTTTTAGGTTTGTGCAATATAGAAAGGTATTAGGGTCGCCAGGAATAGTAATTTCAATGTCGTTATGTGGGAACTTGAGGAATTGGTGGTATGTGGATGGGATAGCCTTCATGGCATGAATCCATGGGTGGAAAAGGATAAGGTTTTAGTGTAAATCTAGATCCAAGACATGAAACATCATGTTCTATATTGCTAGACCATCTCTTATGGGAAGCATAATTACTCCTTTGGATGAGCGCTCAACATCATCATAAGCTTTGATCGTGATTTTCTTAGTTTGGTCTATGAAATTCTCAAAGTATCCCAATTCTTTCTCTAATTTTAGTGAGAAAATATTTAGACCTAATCCACTGTCTACTAGGACTCATCTAATCTTATGTTTATTAATGCAGACTTCAAGGTGTAGGGCATCGTTATGATCAGAATTTTGTGTGGAAAATGATTGTTCAGAGAAGGTGACATGATGTGGTATAGCTAGGTATCCAACCATGGCCTAAAATTCATTAACATCTAGATTGGTAGGTATAAATACTTCTTACAAGGATTTATCTAAGATATCTTTGTGTTGAGGAGATATGCGAAGGAGTTCCAAGATGGAAATTTGTGTGGGTGTTTTCCCTAGTTGGTCTAGGAGATTGTACTATCCTTTTAGTTGTGGATTAGAAGGAGGTTCTAGAAGAGTTATCTTAGCTCGGCGAGTGGTGACAACGCAGTCAAAACTTGGCTTATTTATGGTAATAGTGGCAATGCGATCATCAAAGGGTCTTATGTTAAGGATAATAGAGCTATAATCATGTTTGATGGTGGCATAATTAGCATTCTTGTTATTCCCTGAACTAGAGGATTTTCCTTTTGCAAGAGAGGGGGACCAACCACATCCAAGCTCCAAGTCACAAAGAGTTGAGAGTGGAGGGTTGCCCTAGCTTACCTCACTCTAAAGGAATGTCTTGAAATAGGGGTCAAGAATGATGAGGACTATAATGTACTTTGATCACTCTTCAGACCCAAAATCTAGGTTTAGGCTAGGTGAGCTAGTTTTCGGAGTCAATACTGTACATCAGATAGCTCTTTTTCTAAGGACATAAGCATGGTTCTAGGATGACAACATGGTGCACTAGTGTCTCACAGGTGTGTTGGCATCTCTACGGCCAAAAGATAGAAAGTACAATACAAACCGCCAGAAAAAAAGTTGACATCATAGCTAAGTACTCCTAAATGAGAAAAATATAACTATAAAGTAGGAAAGGTACAAAAGGAGATGGAAAAATAAATAGATGGGAGGTAAAGTTACAAAGATGATCTCACCAAGGTGCCAATTTTCCAGCTAGCTCCAAATGCACGTTCACCCACACAGAAGAAAGAGGGGGAAATAATTGGGGCTATATAGGGGTCTACCTCAGTCAGACCCCCATTTTGGTGTTTCCACCTCCACGGATAGCCAAATAGTAATGATAAAGAAATATGCAATAAACACTACAAAATAGTAAATAGCTACTCAAGCAAATCACAAAGGAGAGGAGTGAAACATTACCACCTCCACCCAAAAGCTCACTACCCAATGGAGGAGAAATTAGACATGGAAGGGTCACCATGTTGGAAAAACAAGGATAGACAACTGAGAGGGGGGTGAATCAACTATCATAGAATTTAAAACTTATTTAACCTTATCAACCTTTAATTTCAGATCTGATAAATAATAGTGAAAGAATGAATCAACAACACATCATAAACACACATAACACCAAGATTTTTTTGTGTGGAAACTGTGTTAGGGGAAAACCATGGTGGAGGTTAATCCACAAGTTATACCCTGTTAAAAGTATAAGAAAAATGAATAAGGAATGAAGATGCATTTAGGCACACTACCTAGAGCTCACTGCTCAAAGAAGACACATTGTCTTACAAAAAAATTTCAGATTAAATCCATCTGAAGAGATTGAGCTAAGAAAATAGCTTCTTCAAAAGTCTGATGACAGTTTCAGTTAGGCACAAAAACACTTCTTCACACTTCGCTCAAACTTATTCATACTTTGCTCTACAATCAAATAATCTGATCTTTATTCACACATAGCACTTGCATACTTCGCATACCACACACATATACTTCTCAAATGAAGAAAATAATCACTCTTATATATTTGCTACATGGAATTAAATCAACAACTTTGTCGGCCAAAAAATAAAAGAATAGATGAATACAAACTGTCAGCCCAAGTCATGAACAAATCTCAATGCACACCAATCGAGGTTGGTCACAACATAATGAAGACCTAAAAAAACATCCTCAAATGCGCCAAACATTCAAAAATTAGTCCACAAGGATTCGTAACACGCTACAACCACCATGTCAGCCAAGAACATGAAAAGCCCGAACACACAAGGGAAAAATCTCCAATCACGAGCACACCGATCAACGTAGACATGCAATAAGGATAGAGCATGATATAAAAACATCAACAAACATCGTAGGAGCATATACAACAACTCAAATTACCAGAATTACATTCTCTTCTTCCAGAAACACCAGCAATAGTAACAAAATAACTGTAGGAACACATAAACTCACAACTTGCTCCAATCTTGATGTGCACCTCTGAAACTTTGGGAGGATATACTAGATAGGCTCAGACACAAACCCTTTAATGCACAACTATTGAATACCAACATGTTGAAATTTCCACCACACTGAACTTCATAACTTCACAGACAACCTCCAACATATTTATTATAATTTTCTCAATATCCTCGATATATACAACCTTCAAGACATCAATTATAATAGTGTTGAAATCAATGACAACCACATATCAACAACACAACCAAAACATCCAACAATCTCCCCCTTTGGCATTGATGGAAATACATGATGTGAAAAATACCATCAACACAACTAGCTCTTCTCCAATAGTCTCCCCCTTAGATATTGCACTCTTCTCCCCTTTTTCTTTTTAGCACTTCCAGTATTACTCTTCTCCCCAAATTTTTTCACATTACTCTTCTCCCCCTTTGACATCAATGGAAAAGGTAAACAAACTCTGAACCACATATCTGAATTATTTGACTACTCCCTCTGAGTAGCAGCCACCACAACATCAATCTGAAACAAGATATGACTATGAATCCATAGACTGATGCAAAGACAATGCATCTTATTTCTAATTAGGAGGGGAAATTACCCCTAACTTGCCTCTGAGATACTCAAAAGTATCCTTAGGAAATAGCTTAGTAAATATTATTTGCAATTTGTTCCTTACTAGGCACATACTCTAGTCTGACTTCTTTATTACTCACTTTGTCTCTCAAAAAGTGATATTTGATAGATATATGTTTTTTCTTTGAATGCAACACCATATTCTTAGAAATTTTTATAGCACTTGAATTATCACAAAATATAGCAATAGGCTCATCATACACAATTCTAATATCTCTCAGCATCTTCTTCATCCATATTACTTGAGTAAAATTGTTTGTAGCAAAAATATATTCTACCTCAACAGTAGATAAGCAAATGAAATTTTGCTTTTTACTTAACCAAGACACCAACTTCTTCCCCAAGAATAAGGCACCACCACTAGTACTTTTATTTTCATCCACATCTCCAACCCAATCTACATTAGTAAAGGCACTCAAAGTAAGATCATCATCTTTAGGATACCATAGGCCAAAATCAACTGTCTGTTTCAAGTATCTAACAATTCTCTTTACAACAATCACATGAGATTCCTTTGGATCAGCTTGATATCTAGCAACCATACATACATCATTCATGATTTTTGGTCTAGTATGAGTCAAATAAAGCAATCCACCGATCATTGACTTGCATCTTGGCTGATTTTCCTTAGGAGAGTCATCATTCTATGTTAACTTGCATCTAGTTACCATGGGTGTTCCAAAAGGCTTTGAGTCTTCCATGCCAAAAAAAATCAGTAACTCTCTTACATATTTGGACTGGGATATAAAGATTCTATTATCTAACTGAGTAATTTTCAATCCCAAAAATAATTTCAGCTCTTCAATTATTGACATCTCAAACTCACTTTTTATTTCATTAGCAAAATTCATACATAAGTCATCATCACCTTCAAATTATTTCATCAACAAAGACTTCAATAATCAACTCTTTATCCTGATCCATCTTAAAATATAGATTACTATCAGTAGTACCTTTATTGAATCCAAGCTTCAACAAGTATTTATCCAATCTAGCATACTAGGCTCTAGGGGCTTGCTTGAGTACATATAGTGCTTTCTTCAATCGGTAAACCATATATCCCTTATCAGTCAATTGAAATCCATTTGGCTGCTCAACATATACTTCTTCTTCTAGCTCACCATTTATAAATTTTGACTTTACATCTATTTGATAGACTTTGTAGTTCTTAAAAGCAACATAAGCAAGAAACAATCTTACAGCTTCAATTCTAGCAACAGGGGAAAAGGTTCCTTCAAAATCAATACCTTCCATCTGTGAGTACCCTTTACATACCAGTCTTGCTTTATTCCTAACCACTTCACCTTGTTCATTTAGCTTATTCCGAAACACCCATTTGGTTCCAATCACATTTTTATCTCGAGGTCTGGGAACAAGAATCCATGTATCATTTTTCTCTATCTGCATCAGTTCTTCCTTCATTGCTTCCATCCAATATTCATCTTTACATGCTTCATTGACATTGTTGAGCTCATTCTTGGAAATCAAACAATACTCTTCTGCAAATCTTCTTCTAGTCTACACACCTTTTTTCTTATCTCTTATAATCTGATCTTCAGAATTATTTATCTTTACATATCTTGGAACTTTTGGATTCTCTCGTACTTATGGTTCTTCTGTTCTTTCTTCTGTGCTTCCACTAGCTTCTTCTCATTATAGACTCTCTTGATTCACTAGAACAATTTGAACTTGATTCTATGTCTGAGCATTCTTTCCTTCATCAGTATTATCATGTTTTCATCTAAATCATGTTCTTCAATCTTCTATTATAGCACCGATAGGCCTTGCTCTTATTAGAGTAACCTAGAAATATTCCTTCATCACTCCTAGTATCAAACTTTCCTATACCTTCATCTACTTCCAAATATTTTGAAATATTTAATAGTAGCCTTATAACCAATCCACAACTCAAAATGAGTCTTACTAGAATTACCATTGACATTTACTCGGTT
The DNA here is from genome assembly GCA_007115665.2 of Sequoiadendron giganteum. NCBI lineage: Eukaryota > Viridiplantae > Streptophyta > Pinopsida > Cupressales > Cupressaceae > Sequoiadendron > Sequoiadendron giganteum. The sequence goes on from CM021104.1 coordinate 405,696,924, forward strand.
AATAGTATATACAGCAGTGCTTACAACTTCTCTCCAATAGATATGAGGTACATTACCTTCCAACATCATAGTTCTAGCAGCATCTAGAATTGTTTTTTTCTTTCTCTCAACAACTTCGTTCTATTGAGGAGTCCGGGGAGTAGATAATTGTCTTTTGATTCAATGCTTTCCACATAAATAATTGAACTCTCGGGAAGTGAATTCACCACCTATGTCTAACCTTAAGCATTTAATCTTCAAACCTATCTCATTCTTGGCCATAGCTTTGAAACTTTTAAAATTTTCTAATGCTTCATGTTTTTCTCTCAAGAAAGTAACCCATATCATCCTAGAGTAATCATCAATAATCAACATAAATTATCTTTCTCCTTGTAGACTTTTGATTCTGGAGGGACCACATAGATCAGTATGCACTCGCTCTAGTACTCCATTATAATAATGTTGTTTTCTCTGAAAAGAATCTCTAGTCTGCTTTCCCATTTGACATTCCTTACATATGGTGTTAGTAGGCTTCACTAGCTTAGGAAGATCTCTAACTGCTTGAGTGGAGCTTACTTTGACAATGTTATCAAAATTCACATGATACAGCCTCCTATGCCATAACTAGCTTACATCAACTTGAGAAATTAAACAACTTTCACTAGCAGCACTCAAGTGAAAAAATTTACCTCTTTTCTTTGTACCTAAAGCAATTACATTTCCAAAACTTCCTAGTATCCTAAATTTTCCATCTTTGAACTGAAGATTGTATCCCTTGTCGACTATTTTTCCAACACTCAATAGATTATGCTTCAATCCTTCTACATAAAGAACATCATCAATATTATATTTACCATCAAGATAAATAGTGCCTCTACCACAAATCACAGCAGAATTGTTGTCTCCAAATATTACAACACCACCATCATATTTCTCCAAGCTTACAACTCGCTTTTGTCACCAGTCATATGATGTGAGCATTCGCTGTCAATCACCCACTCATCCTTTTCTTCAATTATTGCTACAAGATATTTTTCAATATTCCTATTACTAGCAGATTCAGTGGACACCAGACCATTTTCCTTGATAGCAATGAATACCCATCCATATTCATTTCCATTTTCTTTATCAGATTCATCATCAGTAACACCTTCTTTAGCATAATAACATTTCTTTTGAAATCTAGGCTTGTCAGGTTTGAACCTAGGAACTCTTTTAGGACACCTTGATGCAAAATGACCTATATTATTATAAGAGAAAAATTTAATGGGAAAATTTCCTTTATACTTACCTTGTCCTCTGGCTTCTCTTTTCACAATCAATGTCTCCAGCTCTTCTAACTCTCTTTCTTCATCTTCAATTTTTTCCATCTCATCTTCATACTTGAATGTCTTTCTAGAACTTTCTCCCAAATCATATCTCTACTGGTTTCTTCCAGATATAGTAGCTTTAAATGTAGATTCTATCTTAGGGGTAGAATCACCAAATTCACTGGATTCAAAGGCAACAAGCTTACCAATCAGCATATCTCTTGCCACATTTGTTACTGTCTTGAGCTCTTCAACAACATAAGTTTTCATTTTGTAAGAAGTAGGCAATGATCTGAGCATGTTAGCTACAATCTCTTCTTCATCCAAGGTTCCACCGGCACATCTAATACCCATCACTAGTTCATTTACCTTTTGCATGAAAGAAATAATGTTTTCATCTTCGCTCATTTTCAAGTTTTCCCACTTACCTTTCAGAATTTTTAGCTTAGAAACTTTCACTTGTGCATCTCCTTCATACAATGTTTCAAGCTTCTTCCAAATCTCATGTTTTGTTCTCAGACCCATCACATTTGTCATCTCTGAATCTGTCAGATCACTCAATAATGCTTCTATAGCCCTGATATTAGTTTTAGCTTCTTTAATCTCATCAGGAGTAGAGGGACCATTCTAAGGAATAACATATAAGTTCCTTGTAATCTTCCAGAAGGGTTCACCAATGCACTTCAAATGACACTCTATTCTAGCCTTCCATAGAGAGTAGTTTGTTCCATCGAATATAGGACTATCCTTCTTGTATGATGCCATCTTTGATCACCTCAAGCTATTAAACTTCTTCAAAGGAACCTTTTCCGATACCAAGTGTTGGCAAGACAAGGATAGACAACTGAGAGGGGGGGTGAATCAATTGTCACATAATTTTAAAAAAAATTAACCTTATCAATCTTTAATCTCAGATCTGATAAATAATAGTGAAATCATGAATCAACAACACATCAGAAACACACATAACACCAAGATTTTTTTGCATGGCAACCCTATTAAGGGAAAAACCATGGTGGAGGTTAATCCACAAGTTATACCCTATTAAAAATATAAGGAAAATGAATAAGGAATGCACATGCATCCAGGCACACTGCCTAGAGCTTACTGCTCAAAGAAGACATGCTGTCTTACATAAATCTTTCAGATTAAATCCATCTGAAGAGATTGAACTGAGAAAGTAGCTTCTTCAAAATTTTGATGACAGTTCCAATTAGGCATAGAAACACTTCTTCACACTTCATTCAAACTTTGTCATATTCTGCTCTGCAATTGAATGATCTGATCTTTATTCACATATAGCACTTACATACTTCACATACCACAAACATATACTTCTCAAATGAAGAAAGCAATCGCTCTTATATATCCGCTACATGGAATTACATCAACAACTTTGTTGGCCAAAAATAAAAGAATAGATGAATACAAACTGTCGGCCTAATTCATGAACAAATCTCAATGTGCACCAACCAAAGTCAGTCACAAAATAATGAAGACCTAAAACAACATCCTCGAAAATCACCAAACATTCAAAAATTAATCCACGAGGATCTGCAACACGCTACAACCACCATGTTAGCCAAGAATATGAAAAACCCGTACACACAAAGGAAAAATCTCCAATCACGAGCACACCAATCAACGTAGATGTGCAACAAGGATAGAGCACAATCTAGAAACATCAACAAACATCACAAGAGGTTACACAACAACTCAAATTTCCAAAATTACATTCTCTTCTTCTAGAAACACCAGCTAGAGTGACAAAATAACTATAGGACCACAAAAACTCACAACTTTCTTCAATCCTTATGTGCACCTCTGAAACTGCCAGAGGATAAAATAGATAGGCTCAGAAAAAAACCCTTTAATGTGCAACTTTTGAATACCAACATGTTGAAATTTCCACCACACTTAACTTCACAACTTCATAGACAACTTCCAACATATTTATTATAATTTTCTCAATATCCTCGACATATACAACCTTCAAGACATCAATGTTAATAGTGTTGACATCAATGAAAACCACATATCAGCAACACAACCACAGCATCCAACACACCACAAAATTGACTATGATGAAGGGAGGTCTCTTAAGACTCCAAGCCCATGTTGCTCTAGCTTGATTCACACTTGCTTTGCAGAGTTGACAAAGTGTTATTGCTGCAATGGAGTGTTGAAGTGTTGTTTGCTAGTGGAGAGAATTCTAGAAATTCTTGAGAATGTGAAAGAAAGATGCAAGAAGTTGTGAAGAGCTGCTAAAAGGATGAAATGAAATGAGAATAAATGAATTTAAAGTAGAATGAGGAAGAATCTTCCATTTTTGGGGTTGGTTGGTCAAAGAGGGATGTTACAAATTGACCCCAATCGAAAGTGTAATGCCTCTACCAACTTCAGACACAGGAGTCGGTCAGGGATGGTAGTGTTTCGTACGAACGTCTTCATGTCATGTGCAAGTCCCCAAAAAATATTCTCCCATTGACACAGTAGATAAATGCCAAGTGGAAGGAAGGAAGTTGGGTGATGTGGAATTTTGACTTCAGATTTGGTTTTATAAGGTGAGGATGTGTAGAAGGGGAACTTGTGTAAGGGGTGCAAATTCACTCCTATACACTTTTCCCCCACTTAAGTGAGCACGAATACTAATGAGTGATTTTGTAAAGGTAGATCGAAGAGTTAGTAGGGTTAGAAATGTATACTTGAACCATCGAGGAATTAAACCACAATCTAGCGAGCTTGAAAGTGCAGGAAGGAACAAAAGACTCCATAGCCTCGTAGAACTATGAAGTTGCACAAAGTAGACCGAAGGCCCTCAGAATGATGATGGAAAAATCCTATAGGATGAAAGTGTATTACAAGCATGTAGACCTATAAGGAGGTATCCCCCAAGATCTCTCACTTGAAGGAAGCCCCATGAAGTATGTGCCTTACAGACCCGCAGACCTGTAAGAAGGCATCCCCCAAGATCTCTCACATGAAGGAAACCCACATGAAAGTGCCTTATAGGCCCATAGACCTACAAGGAGATGTCCCCCAAGATCTCTTTCAAGGAGGAAACCCAAAGGAGGAGAATCCATAGAGTTGAATTGGAAAGTGGCTTTACAGGTACACCTACAAAGCAACATGTTTACCAACAGAAAAAGCATGCCAAAAACAAAGCATCCATGCAAGCAATCAAGCAGACAGTCACACAAACCATCGAAAAATTTGGAAAGTTTTCAAAGGGAACCCTCGAGAACCCGATGTGAAGAGAGGTCCACTCAATGGACGCGCTTTTTGAAAGTGCAAAAGAGATTGATTCATCATCAAGGAATCCTTTCAAAAGATGTTCACTTCATCAAGAAATTCAAAAGGAAGAAAATTCCCCCTCATAAGGGGAAGGTCAAAGCTGCTCCCACCTCAGAGGAAAGTTCTCAATCCCTTTCTTTGTGAACCCATGATGAAGGAAACACGTTTTGTTAGGGGTCCAAGTCAAGAATGCGATTCTTCAAATTTTTTTCAAAGATTCTCAAGAAAAGATTCATTGACAATGAATGTCCTTTCTTAAAGTCAGAGTATTGTATAAATGATGTTGGCACACATGAGAGGGATAACTCAAGAAAGGAAGAGAAAAATATAAGAGAAGAGTGAGAGAGAAGTAATCACAAATAGAGGACACAGGGGGATCTAGTTTCACGGGGTCAAATCTACTCATGTATTTATAAATAATAGGTAACCATGGTGCAAGGTGAAATATCATCAATCCCCAACTAGACTAGGAAGAATGCATGGAAGACAAAGTAAAAATAAAAAATTGGGTCAACATGGAAGGGAAGCCTAAATGCCCCCAACACTTTGCATCATCCCCAATTTGTCAAAAATTGAACACAAACATGGAAGAAAGATGATATAGATAGAAGAAGGTTTACAACACAAAAAACACTCCTATTTCTAAGCACCAACAAGGGTGACAAGGTTCATCCAAGAACACAGCACAAGTATAGGGGAACACATTACATTACACACACGTCTAATCTAAATATAAAGAAGAGGCCTCCCCCTAACACTGATCAACCAAGAGGTCATCCACTTCCCATTCTTGATCATCATAAGGGGAAGGAGGACAATCCTATAGTGGTGAAATATTAAGGGGAGGAGCTTCCAACCCTCTTGTGACAAGGGCCAAGGAAGAAGGCCCCTCAAGGTCTTCTCCATTCGGCTCTTGTGGAGCTATGGTCAACAACTTCACAAATATCACTCACAAGGCTAGAACTTCATCTAGAGAGTTAAACATGCACTTTACTAGAGTTCCATGTCATACCTCAACAAATAGAGAGGATTGCACCCAAGATTCACTGCTTGGATCACCGAGTGATTTGAGTGTGGTGACAAAAGTCAGGGGAAGCTAGAGTTGGTTTCATCACTAGAATGAAACAAGCTAGAGTAGGACCACCTTTCGGAGAAGGTGAGCTCAGCTTATACCCTCCATTATTAGAAGGGCCAACCTCTACTCTCGGCTTCTTTAGGGGCTGGGAAATCCCCACAAATGAGGTGAGATGTGTAGAAGAAGAGGAGGAGAAAATTGCAGTAGACACTACCAAATTATTCAGCATGTCCAAAGGTTTTAGGAAAGGCCAGATTTTCGAAAGAGACATCAACAAGGGTGGCTCAATCGAAGGAGTGATGAACACCTATACCTTTTTTGGGTCACGTGCACTCGTTCTCATAGCGGAAGTTGGAAGTTATACAGAGCTTGATTGAATGGGAGCATAGGGGAGTAGAGAGAAGGATGTAGCAAGAGGCCTTGAAGCAGGGGTGATCATCTCCCCTTCTTCTGCAAAGCGGCCTACTCAGCCATAAGAGCCTTTAGCTGGCACATGCACTCGTGCACAAGGCATTTTTTGTGACTCTTCAAGCTAGAGGCTATAGGTTGGGAAGGAGTGAAAGACTCCTAATCATCCATGGACATGTCCACCATAGCTACTTCTAGTGGAGGGATAGGCTCTTGAACAAGAGCAGGATGAGTAGGTTTGGAAACAATAGGGGGAGTCAGCTCTAGTGCCTTGGTATTGGAACTCTTCCCCTTTATTGCTTTTAGAGCAAGAGCGGTAGGAGGCCGCAGATGCTGATACATAGAATATTCCCCATGGGGACCTTTCTTTCTACCATATTGAACGAGCCTAGGCTCCATGGGCAGAATAGTAAGCTCGAATGTAGGATTCTTAGGCTTTCGCCAAGCGGGCACCATAGGATTCTCTCGCGTACATGGAACATAATCTATTGGTTCCACAATAGGGTGAGAGGGAGCGTCAGGCTGAACAATGGAAGAGGAAGAAGAAGGATCTCAAGGGCATTTCTCTTCTTCCCTTCTACATGCCTTGGTGGCATCATTGTCAGCTCTTAAGCAAGCCTTATGGGAAACAACATAAGGTGATGGAGGGTATCTCACTTTCAGCATTAAGTACGATTTCTTGCACTTTTAATATGTTTGGTAGAAGAGGTCCTTCCTAGGTGGAAGAGGACCAATAGGTGCGAGCCAAAAGTGATCTAAGGAGTAGCTATCATGTGCAATTGGTGGATTATAACCAGTGTTGTGAATCACATGCACTAACCCCCCATGAATGAATTTAAGGTATTTATGCACAACAGAGGGAACCGTGTTCATAGCTACTAGCTAGGGGAGACCCAACTTCACTCTAAAGAGTTCAGACCTTAGGGTTATATCCAACAAAACATTCACAGATTTAGGTCCAACGAGAAATAACAAAACAATACTACCAAGATGAGGTATAGAAATTTTTTTGTGCATGTAGATGGTGCTCACAAGTACATCGTACCCATCTTTATGTAAAAATTTAATTAGTATGATCTCCTTAGTTATGATATTCATATGTTGGATCAACAAGAACACCCATTATAGTGTTTCTATTGATTCATGTAAGGATAGAGAGAGGATATGGTTCTCTATTAAAGCCCATCGACGGATCCAACGAGGTGAAGGTTATACCTATAGCACTGCTAACAGGCTGCACATAGGGGATAGGTTGATGCATAAAAGAGGCCATTGTGTGCATTGAATGATACTCTCACAAAGCCCCCCAAAGGTTGTAAAATAGGATAGGGACCCAATCAAGGTTTCATTGTGCAACACTTATGGAACCCTCTAACTACGCCTACTAGGGGTCGTAGGTTGGGTTGTAAGGTGAAGGCCTCACAACACTCACATCTACAACACTCTTAGAATACAAGGAAAGGAACTTTTAGCATCACAAAACATAACCAAAATGGTTCACGTCGAGTTCACCAAAAATGTAAGAGAGGGGGACCAACCACATCCAAGATCTAGGTCACAGAGAGCCAAGAGAGAAGGGTTGTGCTAACTTACCTCACTCTAAAGGAATGTCTTGAAACAAGGGTTGAGAATGATGAGCACTATAATGTACTTTGATCACTCTTCAGACCCAAAATCTAGGTTTAGGCTAAGCGAGCTAGTTTTTGGAGTTGATATTGTACATCAGACAGCTCTTTGTCTGAGGCTGTAAGCATGGTTCTGGGATGATAGTGCAATGTGCTAGCATCTCACAAGTGTGCTAGTGTTTGTATAGAGAGAGGACAAAAAGTACAATATGGACCACCAGAAATCAAGCTGACAGCCTAGGTAAGTACTCCTAAATGAGAAAAACATAACTATAAAGTAGGAAAGGTACAAACAAAGATGGTAAAATAGATAGATGAGAGGTAAAGTGACAAAGATGATCTCACCAAGGTGTCAATTCACTAGCTAGCTCAAAATGCACGTTCATGTACACACAAGAAAGAGGGGAAAATTGTTGGGGTTGTATAGGGGTCTACCTCAGTTAGACCCCCATTTTGGTGTTTCCACCTCCATGGAAAACCAACTAGCAATGATAGAGAAATATGTGATAAAGAAGTAGATAAATTAGAGATGCAATAAACACTACAAAATAGTAAATAGCTACTCAACCAAATCACAAAGGAGAGGAGAGAAACATTAGCACCTCCACCCAAAATCTCACTAGCCAATGGAGGAGAAAGAAGACTTGGCAAGGTTACCACAGTCTCAACTATGATGAAGGGAGGTCTCGCAATACTCCAATCCCACACTGCTATGGCTTGCTTCACACTTGCTTTGTAGAGTTGATGGAGTGTTTTTTCTGCAATGGAGTGTTGAAGTGTTGTTTGCTAGTGAAGAGAATGTTGGAAATGCTTGAGAATGTGAAAGAAAGATGCAAGAAGTTGTGAAGAGATACTAAGAGGATGAAATGGAATGAATTTGAAGGAGAATGAGGAAGAATCTGCCATTTTTGGGGTCGGTTGGTCGAAGAGGGATGTTACAAATTGACCCCAATTGAAAGTGTAACACCGCTGCCAACTTTAGATGCAGGAATCCATCAAGGACGGAAACATGCCACGTGGATGTCTGTACGCTACACATACATCCCCAACAAATATTCTCCCATAGAAATAATAGACAGATGCCAAGTGGAAGGGAGGTAGTTGGGTGATGTGGAATTTCAACTTCGGATTTGGTTTTCTAAGGTGAGGATGTGTAAAAGGGGAAATTTTGTAAGGGGTGCAAATTCACTCCTATACACATTTTTCATGAACTTGCAAGGGATTTTTAAATATGGTATGATCATCATTTCTCTTTCCTTGTGAATTGTCTAGTAAAATTATTCCCTGATCAATGAGGTCTTGAATGACATTTTTGAGTGTCTAGCATCTAGCTATTTTGTGTCCTTTTCCACGGTGATATTCACAATATTCATCTTCTTTCCACCAATCACATTTGATCAATGAGGGTTCATAGTTTTTTATGTCTGGTAGTTGGATGTGGTTGGATTTCAAGAGTATTTTTAGGACTTATTCAATGGGTTCACCTAATTGGGTGTATGTTCTCTTGGCATGGGGAGGACCTCTGCATTGTTGATTGTTTTGGACTACATTCAATGTTTAACTTTGACCTTGTGTTTGGGTATTTGATGTGTTTTATGTGTTTTATGTGGAAGGACCTTTGAGGTGAATGGTAGGATCTTTATTTATCACCTTAGCATCGACAACTCCATCATTAGTGGCATTCTTGTTTTGAGACCAATATTTGCTTTTGTCATTATTAGGCTTTGGGGTTTGTTTGTATACATTGACTAGTCCTTTTGCGACAAGACCTTTTTCAATAAGTACACCTTTCTCGAGGATTTCATTAAAATTTGTACAACATTGGATTTGAATACCACTCATCATTTCATCATTAAGGTTCTCTACAAACATGGTGACTAGTTGTTTCTCAGGAATGTGACAAGGGAACTTGCTAGCTAGACTTCACCATCTTTGGTAAAATGAGATAAGTGACTCCCCTTATTCTTGTTTGGCTGTACATAATTTTGCAAGTGTCACATCAATTTCAATGTTAAAGGCAAATTGATTAATGAATTTATCAACTAGTTCACCCCATGTTCTAATCCCTGAAGGAAGGTTTGCAAATCACTCAAGGACTAGCCCTATGAGACTTTGTGGGAATAGTCTCACCAAGTAGGTGGGATCGTATGTGATTTCCATACATGATGTATTAAATTCCCGTATATGTTCTATTGGATCTCATTTACCTTTGTATTTAGGTAAAGGTGGTGTCATGAAGTGGGGGAAAGGGTGGCATGTTTAGATTTCTATCAATTGGACAAGGGCACAATTCTTCCATGGAATAGTTTTTATTGTTGGTTCCTAATTGTATGTTTGTCATTTTTTGTTGGATGACTTGTATTTTTTGCATCAAGGTATTGGAAAGTGATGGTGTTGTATTGGTTTGATTTGGTATTATGACGTTGGTGTTGAGGTCAAATATTAGATTTGGATTTGAATTGGTGTTTTGTGGCATAGGACCTTGGTTACCTTGTTGATATTGATGTGTAAATGTGGCATTTTTGTTGGTGTTATTTGGAGGGAAATTTTCATTTAAATTGGTTCCAAAGGTCATTTTTTTATTTGGTATGGAATTTTGTAATTATGGTGTAGGTCCTTGATTTGTTCCTTGGTTTTGAAATGTTGATCGTTGATTCATGTTTTGGAAAGATGGTGTGGGTCCTTGGTTGGTATTTAAAAATTTAGGTCCTTGATTGGTGTTTGAGAATGTAGGTCCTTATAATGTAGGAGTGGGCCCTTGGTTGGTGTTTTGATTTGGGATTTTTCATGGGACAATGTGAATTCTCCTAGATTTATTTGGTGGATTTTGATTTGATGGTTAATTGCTTTGTAATTGGAATGGACCTTGATTCATGTTTTGAAGTGTAGGCATGGGACCTTGATTTGTATTTTGAAAAAGAGGATTTTTGAAGGTCTTGCCCATGGAATTGGATGTGCTATCAAATGTAAAACTTTGTCCTTGTGTTGTTGCATGGGTCACCTTGTTTCCAAATGTGGAGATGTTAGGGATATGTGTGGTAGTGGTTTCCATGTGTGTTGTTGTACCAAGTGGTATAGTTGACATTTTTTTTGAATATGGTATCCCTAATGTAAATAGATTTTGAGTATCTTCTTCCACAATGGTTGAGACATCAAAGCCTTGGGGGAGTTTAGCACCCTTCTTGGCTAGTGCATAGAAGAATATATTAGGATTGGAACCAACAAGCTGATAAACCATGCTGTAAAATCCTTGGGTCTTGGTAAGCTCTTTCAATCTCTTCAAGAGTCATTTTCTTGTTGAATTGGTCTAGACTTCGATTGTCAAATGTGTCAGTTTGGTCTCTCTGGGTTGTTTCTCTTCATGGTGTAGATTGATTTGGATTTGATCCAAGGGTGGTATCATGAAAGGGGTCACTTGAGAAATCCATTTCCTTTCTTTTATTTTGTGACCTTGTTTCAACCATGTGAGACTTGCAAGTCGGAAGGTAGTGCAAGGTGATATGAATTTAAACTATGTTTTTGGGATTTTTTGGTTATAAGGATGCAAGGTGATCATGCAAGGATAATTCTTAAAGGATGAAGCTAAATAAAACTAATGGATTCAAAGGATACCAAAGGTATACTAAATAATGATCAAGGATAATTATATGGATACTAAATGATGCAAAGGCTAAGATGAAAGTAAACTATGTTTTTGTGTTTTTGGGATATAAGGATGCAAAGTGAAAGTGAAATTTTAAGTCCAATACTAAGGATTGATATGATGATAATGAAGCTATGGTCAAAGGGGAAGATATGAATCTAAATAATACTATAACGGTGACTCTAAGGATATGAATCTAAAATTTAAGACAAATGATGGTAACCAAGCTAATGTAGGTCCAAGATAATAAAACCAAATATCATTGACCTTTGTGATAATCAAGATGATAGTTTTGACAAGGTGAGTCTAAACTAGGACACAAGCTTGAGACTCAAGTATTGACCAGAGATGAAAATGAAAAAGGTTGATAAAGTGAAATATGAAGGTCAATGAAAAATTGGATAAGCAACCATGGACTATCCAAAGGCTTAGTAGTCTTCCCATGTTTGAAATTTGAAAGGACAAGTGCAACCTAAGGTCTAGGCTTAATTTATGCAAAGTAAGGATGCAACCTAAAATTCTATACAAACCTAAATAAGGATGATGGAATGGATTGGTAAAGGCATGTAAGTCTCTAGTTTAGAAGTCAAGGTTACTATTAAAATTGAATTGATTTAGTTTAAACAAGGATTTTGTGAATTTCATATTATCAGGCAATTGCGGCATCGTTTTCTCAGATGTGTTGTTTCTAGTTGTGGTTTAGAATATCAATTGCAATTTTGTTTCTATAGATGCAGTTCAAGGTATCAATTGTGGCCCTGTTTCTATAGATACGGTGCAAGGTATCAGTTACAGTTTTCTAGTGAGAAGTTGTGGTATAAATGCGCAATTGTGGGCCTATTTTTGGTAGTTGTGGTTCACAGAGAGTTGATTTTGCAATTTTGTTGTTTTGACCTAGTTTTTCAGTGGGTTTTTGACTGATTTTGAGAGATGAAGTTAGGAAAACACTGAATACAGTCACAAAAGCTTGTTTTGATCTGGTTTTGGGTGTGAAAAAGTTTGATTTCAAGAGGAAAACACTCAAAGATAAAATGCACAAACTAGGATCAAAAAATATACCACTCGCTAGATCCCGACTTGGATTTCTCCAACCAACCAAACAAGGTGGAAAACTAGAGACTTGGTGGCACTGGCTCCCCCTTACATTGAACTCACTTCTTGGGTGCACCAAGTCTCAATTCCCCAAAGAGGAATTTCTACCTCTACAGATGAATGGTGAAAACATGGGGCAGCTTCAAAACGACCATTCATGTGTTAGTTGTGAAAGGTATTGTGGCCACTAAATAATTGGTTCTTAATAAGGGCATTCATTCAAGGTGTTGCAAGTATGGATGTGTTTTATGGTGTTGTTATTAATTTTTTCATTGATGTCAACACAGATTTTTGTATTTGCCAATTGCTTTAGAGAAAATTTGAGAAATAATGAAAGCAAAATTAAAAGTGTGTTATGAGTGTACTCTAGTATAGTACTCTGCATTTCTCCTGTGTTGATCCTATGCCTATGCATATATATATGTATGTTCATAAGATTTAATGGATCATATATACTGAGTTTTAGCTTTTGGTTTGATGGAGAGTAGAAGATATGTTCACCGGTGTGTGAACTGGTTTGCCAGAACTATTTGGTTGAGGATTGGGAGAGACGTTTTGGCTCCAAAGTCTTCTGATATTTGGTTTCAGATCTAGGAGATGAATCTTTCTGATGGTTTATGTGTTTTGAAAAATTTTCTTGTGGTTTGGTGCTCTGGAAGACCTGCTCCAGAGCTCCTGTGTTTTTACTGGTTGGTCCAGTTGGACTGGTGAAGAGTTTTCTGAAAATGAAGTTGGTTGTAATTGTTTTGGATGTATCTAAGATGTTCTTAGAGATGGTTAAATGAATGGTGAAGCATGTTGAGTGATCCATGTGTGATTATCTTGCTATAGATGCACGTACTTCAAAGATCATTAGTTTTTTTATTAGGTTTGGTCGACCTAGTCTTTACACATTACATTTGGATTTTCCATCGATTTGAGAAAGCGTGTGTGAGCTTCAACATGTTATTTGGATCCTAGATTAATTAAGTAATTGGTCCTCTCTCATTCTTATCCACCATGGGAATGTTGAGCAGCCAACCTAGTTGTAATTTGTAAATGAAATTGCATAGCCGACCTTGTAGAATGCTCCTGAGGTTAAAGATGATATACAAGCAAGTCAAGTTGTAGCAAATTTGATATCCATCAATCCACAAATCAAACAAGTGAGTGTATTGTGCAAACAAGTGTGAAAAGTAGAGAGTGGAAGAGCGAATTAAGGCAACATTAATTTAAGGTGTTGGATTCATGAAAGCAATGAGTTGATGGAATCTACAATCTTCTAATCTGGTTGTGAATGTGTGGAACCCTAGTGGTGGATCTTCATTTATAATTATTTGTTTTTTTGTAGGAAGTGAGCCTCCTTTTTGGATAGTGAGTCCTTCTCAAGGTAGTAAGCCCTTAATCTAGGTAGTGAGCCTTTGTATTTGGGCAGTGAGCCCTCTGGCAGTGAACCTATCTATCCGGTATTGCATTACTACTATATTATGAGTTAATCCTCACCATTTTTTTCCCTCATTGGGTTTTCCACATAAATTTGGTGTCTTTGGTGTTTTTTTTATGTTATTTTCATTTCATTTCTACAGTTAATAATATATTAAAGTTAAGGTGAAAAGATTAAGTTTAAAAGTAAAGAGATTTGATTCAAATGATTCACCCCCCTCTCAGCTGTCTTGTGCATTTCAACAATTGGTATCAAAGCTTTGGTTACTCGGTGAAAAGCTTAACCGTTTGAGATAGATCAGATGGTGGACAAGTTGCAAATTCCTTTTTTTGATGGATCTAATTACAGTGACTAGAAAGAGCATATGATAAGTTATCTAATTTCACTAAATTTCGACACTTGGAAAGTTGTGGAGACAAAGTATGTGATACTAGCAGCTGGTCCTTCCTCTGTTGATGAGGTTACAACCTTTGAAGAGAATGAAAGAGCAAGGTATGCTATCTTTAGTGCTTTATCTAAAACTAAAAGAACAAAAGTTATTTCTCTACCTACTGCTCATGAAGTATGGACAAAGTTGAAAGACATTTATGAAGGGAATGACAGAGTAAATTTTTCAAGGAAACTTACTGCGAAGGAAAAATTTAAGAACTTGAGAATGGAAGATGGAGAAGACATTGCAAGCTATTATCGGAGAATTGAACTTATAGCAACAAAAATCAAGAATCGAGGTGGTACCATGTCAGATGAAGATATAATTGAAAAGATCTTGATGAACTTACCAAACAATTATAGTGACAAAGTATTTGTACTTGAAGAACAATATGATATGAATACATTTACTAAGGATCATCTATTTGGTGTCCTGCCTACATTTGAAATGAGAAAATTTGCAAGAGATAAGGAGAATACTGAAACAACCTTTAAAGCAATGAAAATAGAAGATGATCTGGATGATGAATATTCAAAAGGCTTAGAAGCAAATTTCACAAGGAGATTGAAGAAAGGTACTTGTAAATACAAAGGTAAGTTGCCCTTTAAGTGTTATAGCTGTGAAAATATTGGTCATTATGCATCAAGATGTCCTAATAGAGCTACAAAAAAGAATAATAAGGATAATAACAATAATTACAAGGATAAAAAGGATAAGAAGTTCAAAAAATTATATTATGTCAAAGAAGATGCAATAATTTATGATGATGAATCTGACCTTGAGGAAGATAAAGATGAATGTTTGTTTCTATCCTTGGAAAAGAAAGTTGTCCCTACTAACCATGGAAGATGTGCGAAAGAATCTTGTTCGGAGAATAAGAAGGATGAATCAAAAGGTACTCTGGTAACTTCTTTTTGTAGACATCTAAAAATGACTTAGGCCGGCCTACGACCACTATTTTACCACCTTTCGGCATAACATGATTATAACATTTTAATTATGTTTCTAACCCACATTCAACTATTAATTAAATAATTCATAATTATTTAAATAATTCATAATTATTTAATTAATTCATAATCTCTCATTCTTCATGATTATGAAATAAATAAATCTTATTTATTTATTTAATATGTCACTAATTATCAAAGTCATCTCATAATTAAATAAAGCCTCATTTATTTAATTAATCCCTATCATTAATGTCTTCCTGATTATTAAATAAATATATTTAAAATATATTGATTTAATATGTCACTAATTCCTAAATCCTCTTAATTAAATAGATTTGCTAATTTATTTAATTAATTTACTACTTCTTCTAAATTAAATAATTATTTGTAATAATTTAATTGTTGTATGTGACACTTCTATATTTTTAAATAAAAACAAAATCATTTAAAAATATCTCACATACTTAACTGATTCTTCATTTAGTAATTAATTTCAAAAATCAATTACTTATTATCTCAAAAAATTCATATTTTGAATTAATTTTAATTCAAAATGGAATTATTCTTCTACAAATTAAGTAATTACTAAAATTACTGGTTTTCTAAATCTCATCCCCTTATCTTCTGATTTTTACTAATTTCATCTCAACTGTCACATTTAGTCTTGATTTAATTTATTTAATTAAATCTTATTCACATATGTGGGAATTTTTCCCTAACTCTAATTGAGAGTTTCCATTTTGAATCTTAACCATTGATTCTAGGGCATTTTCTCAATCTCTCATCTCATCCGTCCGTGCGAAATTGCATTTTCTATAAAATGACAATTTTTCTCTCATTTCTGGATCTAGATCTTAATCTGAATTTTCTACAAATCATTTTAGACTTCTTGCATTCTAGGAAAATAGAGTTGAATACTTCCATTTAGGGTTTTATTCTATTTTGCATAATTCATTTAAGATAAATCTTTCAAATCTTGTTTAGGTCTAGACATTTATAGTTTGCTCACACATACAATCTGAGGGCATCCATTTATCACAAACAAGTTAGAAGGTACAATTGAAATGAGCCATGGAGGAGAGAAAAGGGTGAGATTGTTCTCGTCTCATTCCTTTTCTCACTATTTCTCCTTTGCATTCCATTGGTTGTTGGATAATATTTTATATATGCATTTATTAAGACTAACAATCTTGTTTTGTAGGAAATTATCTATCATTACATTGGTGAACCCGACACACTAACAAATTTTTTTGTAGGTTCTCGTACGGCCTCGAATTTTTTTTGCAAGAATAGGTACGAAACACCGCATTTTCCTTCTCATGTGATGCAACCACTCTGTGGCGCTGCATTTTCCTTCACATGTGATGCAACTGATATGTTGCACCGCATTCGCAACTCGTAGAGCCACAAATGACATTCTGCAACGCATTTGATAGAATCTGAATCGTATATGCCGAGCTGCAACTGTCGAGCCACATCTGACGAGACGCATCTGCCGAGATGCATCTTCCATTTCGTGCCACAAGTGACTGGTAATTTGCATTATTGAATTGTAATCTAGATCTAACGCATCCCAGGCCAGTTTTTCCTTTTGATGAGATTAAAATAAACCAACCCTAGGATAGACACTTAATTTAGAATTTACCAATCCTAGGATAGAAAATTTAATTTGGAATTTATCAATCTAGGATAGTCACCACATTTTTACTTTTGTTTGTTTAAAATGAACCCCATGTTTTTGTGAAGCAATATCTTCACTTAGCATAGAAAATTTTTTATTTGGGTTTAAAACTGAACATTTGTCTACTGTGTTTGATTGGATAATAGGTATATGCTCTCCCCTTTACTGGGTGACCAAAAAGCCAGACTTATCCATTTTTATATTTATGCATTTCATGTTTTATTACAACCTTTAGAAGGCCTTCCGTAGTGGGAAAAGTACTCACCCTATGGGAATGACCTAAGTGGGAACAACCAAAGCTAGGTTTTCCAACCCACTATAATCAAAAGTGAATTTTGGGGAAACCCATATTCAACGACAGTAGGCAAGATAAACATCCCCAAAATATTTGTTCTAAATATTGGGAGGTCTCCTGAGGGAGTTTATCTATTGCCACACCGAATGGAAACCTTGACTAAGAATCATAGTGTAGAAGCCAGCCATGTCAGTATCCAGACATTGTTTCAATCATAGTGCAAGGGGAGGGAAGAATCTCCCCCCAAGACACTCACCATATAATCTCCATGGATTGTTTTCTCAAGGGATTCAGTATCCACTTCCGTCACCTTGAGTACACACATGGAAAAGACAAAAGCATGGGCGCCCTCTACGGGGTGACATGGCTGTGTGAGTCGACGCAATTTTAAGTTGTGGGTTGTGATTGCTATGATGATCATTTGACCATTAAGAGTGAGTCTACTTGAAGTGTCTTTTTTGTTCAAATACTAGTGCAAACAAAAAGGGTCATGCTTGACCCTTGAACATACACTCAATTTTTTAATTTCTATGTGTTTGCCTATTGTTTTCAAACAAACTTCAACAAATTAAACATCAAAAATCTAGGTCAAAAACTTGTCAAGTCTGCAAAACAGTTTTCTATTTTCCAAAAAATTGTCTCTTGTGACACAATCGCTCTAATAAACTACATTCACCATATTTTGAGCAGCAATCACTCTTCTGGGTCATATTTGCAACATCCTGAGCTGCATTCGCTATACTGAGCTACATTTTCCAGTATTAAACCACAATCGTCATCTGTAACACTGCAGTCGACTGTCATTCAATGCATTTCCCTAATAAAATGCTGCATTTGCAATTTTGAACCGCAATTGCTTACGATTGAGCCGCATTTTCTCTCTCAAACCACAATAGACCTGTCAAACTGTATTTGAAATCCCATGCCGCATTTGCCATTTTTAGAACATCTGCTAAATCCTGCAATGCATTTGCTATTGTGCAACACATTTTCCATGTTGAAACGCATCTGTTGCTTATAGAGACGCATTTGAACCTGCACCACATTTAAAAAATTAAGTGATGCATTTGCCTGGCTTTTGGAAAAACTTTATTCCTGTCATAAACCCAAGGCCAAACATTTGCAACCAAATTTTCCTAGCATCTTTTTCCAACAACTTCTATCCAAAACTAGGAAAGCAACTTGTCCAAGTCATCCATCCTTGCATCTTTAGTTTGCATTTAGCTTGTAGTCCATCATCATCAACATAGGAAAAGTCTTAAGTCCTCATTTGTACACCTTTGGGATAGGCAAACTACCCTTAATTTTTCAAACCTTTGTCTCAAAAGTAAGTTGTCATTGGACCAAGTCAAAATAAATCAATCCTTAGTCATTGTCCTTTGGTGAGCTGCTTCCAACTCATAAGTCTAGTGTGGAAATCTCACCTTGTCATTTTGTCATCTTGTCCTTCAAACCAGTCCTTTGACAATCCAAATCGAGACATTGGCCAAACTTTGAATGGTCAGAAAACCTTTCCTAAAAGTCTTTTGACATAAGACACTCATTTTAGGCACTTATTACCACTTTGCATTTGACATTCCTTTTTGTCCTCATTATCACTTTGCATAGTCTTAGTCTCATTCCATCCACCATCATGTCTTCAAGTCACTATGACATGCTTGCTAGTCGAATTGAATGCCAATTCATTAGTAATGGTCAAGCACAACTGGCTAGGGACTTCAAAACACTATACCTCCAATCCAAGTCCAAATTCACCTCAACCTCTAGTCCTCCATCCATCTATCCATCTTACCAACAATCCATGAGTCCTGGTCCTCTATCCATCTACTATCAAGGGTCCCTTAACACCCTCCATGACACTAAATCACAACAAAATTTCACTACCCACCCTAACCTTGACAAGGGAAACCAACCATCCATCATTCCTATTCCATCATACACTCATCCCTTCCAATTATCCACGTCATATCCTAGTCTTCCATTCATGTCATATCCTAGTCCTTCATCATATCCTAGTCCACCACCCACATGATATCCTAATCCTCCATCTGCGTCATATCCTAGTCTTCCATTCATGTCATATCCTAGTCCTTCATCATATCATAGTCCACCACCCACGTCATATCCTAATCCTCCATCCATGACAAATCCTTGTCATGCATTCATGTCCTATTCTATCCCATCATCCCTCAACCAAGTCCAAAACTCCATGTCCTACCCTAGTCCAGTATACACCAATCCATTTGGTCATGAAAACATATCTAGTCATGCTCTCCAAAATCCCACCTTCTTACCTACACTTGAGGATACATATTAAGAGGCAAGTCCAAAGCACAACATTATAAAATCACCATCATGTCAAGATCAAAGTAGTCCATTCCATGACTCCATCTTTACGTCCATTCAAAAAGTCCTTGTAGACAATCGTGGCATACCAAATACACCTATGTTTGGTCAAGAGTCCATCCAAAACCATGTCATTCAAGAGGAACCTATCCTCGGTCAAGATCCTATTTCCAATCATGACATTCCAAATTAACCCATCTTTGATCAAGAGGCTATCTTTGATCAAGATGTCCAAAATGATGCACTCCTTGACCTCTATGCCATTTATGATGAAACACTTGAAGACGATTCCATCCAAACTTCAAGTATTAATACTCCCAAAAATAAGAGACTTTCCTCCATTGGACACATAGATGATCTAACACTAGAACAAGACTCTTCTAGCATGGACATATTTGGAAATGATCAAGCTATAGCTAAATTCAGTGGCCTCTATGACAATGACCATGAAGATGGTTTTGACATAGACTTGGAAGCACCAATAGAATCATAGGAGTTTGACATGTCACCAAAACATACCGAAGATAATAATCAAAAATCTATCCAACATGTTAGTGAAACTACAACATCCTATCAATTAGGATCATCTCTCTTTTTCAGAGTAGGCTTTCTTACAGATGAGAATATTTCAAGCATTAATTTCCACAATAAGGATGGGTTAGCATCTTGCTTCCAAAGTAACAGTATCCCATCGCAAACAAAATTTGTCAAAAAATGCATTATCAGGGAAAAGGATTAGGCCTACACGAGCAAGGAATCTTGGAACTCATACGAACTCAAGCACATTATAGACATCAAGGTCTTGGCTATTCATCAGTCAGAAAATCAAATGATGTTAGTGGTCCCTCCTCAATATTAGGGGCAAATTTATCTAATACAAACATCAAAATGGGTGTCATGAGTAGTCCTTGTCATAAGATTGTTACCAATACCCCTTCCCTCCACACCCCAAACCATCATTCCATCATAAATAAATCTTTGATTTGGAACCAACAAAATTCTTACAAATCCAAAATCCAAAATCAAATGCCAAAGGCCATGGAATCAGATAAAAATTCAAGTGGACAAATAAAGCTAAAATGGATCAAGTCAAGAAAAGAATGGATCAGGCAAAGAAAATATGCCAAAGCCAAAAGTCAATCAAAATGTGGAGCCACATCACAAGAGGACTCCCACCATTAATACATGTCCACCTCCTTCAAAATGGCCATCAAGCAAGACATATACAAGTGTTGGTTCCAAACACTATCAAAAATCCAACCTCCATCATCCATTACCCCAAGTTTGGAGAATAAAAACAGCTACATCCAAACATCCCACCAACACGTCCATGTCCACCATCATCCGTCATAATCCTACATCCTCCTTAAAGACCAAACATCCCATGTCACAAATCCATCGCATCTTGGCAACAACTCTCTATCATAAGGACTCTCATGGCACTCTATCATGATGTGTGTATTCAGGTAAGGCCAACTCTAGTATCAGCAAGGATCATAATGACATCAATCAGTTGTATGCAAGCGCTATCATCCTGACAAGGAAACTACTTCAGAAAGGTCAATATTGGCATGTCATGGCACCAGTATCTACATCGGCACCGTCAAAGGCTTCAACACAATCAGTGGTCATATAAAGCATCAAGGCTATTTGGCAAAAATGCAAACATAAAAATCATCCCTTGATGAAAACCTGGCAAATAGGTGTCTTGGTGACACCAAAAAAAATCAGAAAATATCAAAAATAGCAAAGAGAAAAAATTTGTCCAACGGTGAAAACCTGGCAAATAGGCACTTTGGATAAGTACCATGATGAAAACCTAGCAAATAGGCGTCATGTGTAAATAAATTATCTATGTGGACCATTACACTTGGGGGCAAGTCGTCTCATCTCATGAAATTTCTATCTATCAATCTAAACCTTATCACTTTCTATCGATTTTCCCACCGACTTTAATCTTGATATGGACTAAAATACAAACATAAGTCATCTTTGGGAAAACTCTTGACATGTCTAGCTTTTGGTCATACCTTATTCATTGAGTATCATGTCATTACATTCATAGCCTCCTTTTCACTATGTTACATCATCCTTGGAGACCATATGATAATTCTCCTAGTCCAAGCCATCCATGTCTCCTATCTTTTACCAAGGCCATCCATTGTCATTTTATACCTATCACCCATCTTGGTTTCCCTTGTCAATGGTCTAAAGATCGCTGGTCATCCCATCCAGTCCTCACCAAATCATTTCAAATGCAAAAATATGGCAAACCTAGCACATTATCCAAAACATTCCTTGACTTTGTCCCTGGCCCTACTGTGGACTTTTATCCTCTTATCATATCATTGTCATCTTCACGTTGTTTCGGTATGTGTCCTTCCCACGTCAAACAACGTTGTCATTGTCATCGTCACCCGTCAATTAGTATCTAGCTTGACTAGCAGAAAAATCATGGTTGTCTTTGGATTCATGTGTGTTGGCATCATTCACATGCATTTGTCACAATTCTCATAAAATAGCAAAAAATCATAAAAATTGTAAAAAGTCCTAAAAAAGTCATAAACATTTGAAAAAGTCTTGAAAAAAGACCTAAAAATTGAAAAATGTCTTGAAGAAAACACAAAAACATCCAAATCAATGTCAAAATCTCAAAACAGAGTCAAAGTCAATCATATCTGGTCAGTCCAGTTAGTCACATCAATCAATCTTCGTCCTAGTCCGAACTATGTTGTCTCTACACATTTGCTACGTAGGCAAGATTCATCTTTGAATCCCTGAGACATTAGGTCAGTCCTTCTAGGTTTTTCGCAAAATAAAATCATGATTCAAGCTTTTGTCCTTCGGACAATGTCAATGGTTGTGTCAAACTACGAGGTCTCTGAGTGCACGATGTAGGCAAGGCCATCAATCGATGGACCCCCAAGGCCGCACTAGGTCGGTCCATTAGGGTTCATGGCACTACACATTCACACACGTCAAACTATCTTCAAGTCAAGCAAATCTTATCTCAATCTTGAGCTATCAGTCTATCAGAAATCTCCTTCGTCAAACACTTTTAGTCAATTCAGCATGCTAGCAATGACATGTAGTCAAAATCATATCAAGATAATTTATCATGGAAAAACTTTGGATTCTTCTTCAGATGTGTCCTTCTGAAAGGCAACTCTCGTCACTTCTATATGCTTTTGGATGTGTCCTTCCTAAGCATCATCATCATCATCTGGCATTTTGATAGATTCTCCAACTCTGAGAATCGATCTCCTAGATATCAATGTCATTCAGGATATGTCCTTCCTAAATTTGATATCGCTGGACATTTGACAACACCTGACATTAAAACACTTGGAAAACACTTGGCAAACTTTTTTCTGTCTTTTGATGATTATCATGATATTAGTTTCTTATGTCTTAGAAACCATGACATATCATGATGATTATCCTTGTCTTCTTATCACTCTACTATTAGTTTCTCCAGGATGTCCTGACTACAGGATTTAGAGAAGCAATGACGTAGTATGATGATTTTACTATCTGTTTTCTTTACTACCATGTGGCTAGTTTCTCAAGGATGTCCTATCATCAGGATTTAGAGATACAACAACGTTGCATTATTGGTTTGTTTTTTTCTGGCGGTTGGTCATGACAAAATAACTAGGGGCAATTGGGTTCCTGGCATGAGTCATGTTCTTCCTTATCTGTGATTGTTGATCTACATGATGGTTCGACCTTGCACACTATTGATCTACATCATATCATAGTGTTTGTTGGCCATCATGACATTTTCGCCCAATGATGATTAAAGAGCAACAACTAGGATAGCACTATAGCAAAACGTTGAAGGATTCTAACATGCATTTTGTATTTCGCATTAACTTGTATCTCCTTCCCCATATCGGCATCCATTTCTTCTATCTTAACATTCATCTTTTTCTCTCTAACATTTATTCTAGTCTCCATCATTATCATCCTTATCTATCTTTCCTATATAGTTTTGTCTTTCATCTTCTAGTCTTCTCATCCATTTGGAGAGCACACTCGTGTCCTCTAAACTCAATTGTCCTCTCGAGGGGGCATATTGCTACCTCCTCATCATTCTTCCTCATCCTATTTTGCACTAGGGCATATTCTGGACTTGTTTTCTTTGCCACAATGTGACAAGCTGCATTATAACAAAGAGGGGAAAATGTAGACACTTAAAAATGACTTAGGCCTGTGACCACTATTTTACCACCTTTCGGCATAACATGATTATAACATTTTAATTATGTTTCTAACCCACATTCAACTATTAATTAAATAATTCATAATTATTTAATTAATTCATAATCTCTCATTCTTCATGATTATGAAATAAATAAATCTTATTTATTTATGTAATATGTCACTAATTATCAAAGTCATCTCATAATTAAATAAAGCCTCATTTATTTAATTAATCCCTATCATTAATGTCTTCCTGATTATTAAATAAATATATTTAAAATATATTGATTTAATATGTCACTAATTCCTAAATCCTCTTAATTAAATAGATTTGCTAATTTATTTAATTAGTTAACTACTTCTTCTAAATTAAATAATTATTTGTAATTATTTAATTGTTGTATGTGACACTTCTATATTTTTAAATAAAAACAAAATCATTTAAAAATATCTCACATACTTAACCGATTCTTCATTTACTAATTAATTTCAAAAATCAATTACTTATTATCTCACAAAATCCATATTTTGAATTAATTTAATTCAAAATGGAATTATTCTTCTACAAATCAAGTAATTACTAAAATTACTGATTTTCTAAATCTCATCCCCTTATCTTCTGATTTTTACTAATTTCATCTCAACTGTCACATTTAGTCTTGATTTAATTTATTTAATTAAATCTTATTCATATATGTGGGCATTTTTTCCTAACCCTAATTGAGAGTTGCCATTTTGAATCTTAACCATTGATTCTAGGGCATTTTCTCAATCTCTCATCTCATCCATCTGTGCAAAATTGCATTTTCTATAAAATGATAATTTTTCTCTCATTTCTGGATCTAGATCTTAATCTGAATTTTCTTAAAATCATTTTAGACTTCTTGCATTCTAGGCAAATAGAGTTGAATACTTGCATTTAGGGTTTTATTCTATTTTGCATAATTCATTTAAGATAAATCCTTCAAATCTTGTTTAGGTCTAGACATTTATAGTTTGCTCAAACATACAATCTGAGGGCATCCATTTATCACAAACAAGTTAGAAGGTACAATGGAAATGAGCCATGGAGGAGAGAAAGGGGTGAGACTATTCTAGTCTCATTCCTTTTCTCACTATTTCTCCTTTGCATTCCATTGGTTGTTGGATAATATTTTATATATGCATTTATTAAGACTAACAATCTTGTTTTGCGGGAAATTATCTATCATTACACTTTTCATTCCAGATAGGATGAAGAATTTTGGGTAATTGATAGTGGATGTTCAAATAATATGACTGGAGATAAGAGTAGGTTTACTAAAATTTAAAAGTATAATGGAGGATTAGTTATGTTTGGGGATGATTCTGGTGCTAAGATTGTTGGAAAATGAATAATTAGCTTTGATGGAAAATATAATACTGATGATGTTTATTATGTAAAGGTTTTAAAGTATAATCTCTTAAGTGTTGGACAAATGTGTAGTAAAGGTTTTAAGCTTGTGTTTCAGGATAACATGTGTGAGATCAAGAAACGATCTGGAACTGTGGTTGTAGTTGGAAGAACTCATTGTAACATCTATCAAATTAAAGGTGGAGATGGTCAATGTTTTGTTTTTTAGATTAATGAGAGTTGGCTCTGGGACCAGAGGATGGGACATGTGAATTTTTACAATTTGGTTAGGATCAGTTCTAGGGAAGTTGTCAAAGATCTGCCTAGAATCATAAAGCCTTCAAATTCAATCTACAGAAGTTGTCAGATGGGAAAACAGACAAGAAACAATTTTAAATGAAAGGATCAATCATCTACCAAAATGCTAGAATTAATCCATACAAACCTCTGTGTTCCTACAAGAACAGGAAGCCTAAGTGGTGATAGGTACTTTATGCTCTTGATTGATAATTACTCTAGAATGACATGGGTTACATTTCTTAGAGAAAAGGCTCAAGCTCTTGATAGATTCAAAGTGTTTAAGGAAAGAGTAGAAAATGAGGCAAACCTGAAAATCAAATGCTTAAGGTTCGATAGAGGTGGAGAATTTACATCTGATGAGTTCAATGCATTATGTGAAGAACATGGTATAAAAAGACATTACTCTGCTCCTTGAACCCCTCAACAGAATGGATTTGTGGAAAGAAAGAACTAGACTATCAAAGAGGCTACCAAAACTATGATGAAAGAAGCCAATGTTCCTGATGTGTATTGGAGAGAAGCAATCCACACTATTGTTTACATCCTTAACAGAGTTCAAATCATAGGTAACAGTAATAAGACCCCTTATGAGTTATGGGTTGGTAAGACTCCTACTATAAAATACTTCAAGGTATTTGGAAGTAGATGTTATATTAGAAGAGATGAAGAAAATCTTGGAAAGTTTGATGCTATATGTGATGAAGGAATTTTCCTTGGATATTCAAACAACAACAAGGCTTGTATATTTTTTAATAAGAGACTAAGGAAAATAAGTGAAATTACTAATGAAAAGGTTGATGAAGCTATGTATAGACCAGTGGAAATAACTAAATTTGAACTTGATGATCCAATCTATGTGTAAATACAAGAAGAAGAAAAGGAAGAGAAAGAACAATGTGATGATCAGGAAGAAAATTCAGAACCTGCACCTAAGACTCCTAAATATGTTCAGAAAAATCATCCATAGGAACAGATAATTGGAGACAAAAGTGAAGGAGTGAAGACAAGAATCAAAGTGGTTGAGGTAAATCTGTGTTTACTTTCTAAGATAGAACCTAAGACTGTAAATGAAGCATGTAATGATGAAATTTGGATTAAAGCAATGAAAGAGGAACTACAATAGATAGAGAACAATGAGACATGGGAACTAGTCCCTATACCTACAAAAAAGAATGTAATTGGTTCTAAATGGGTATTCAAAACCAAGTTGAATGAAGATGATGAAGTGGTAAGAAATAAAACAAGACTTGTATGTAAAGGATATTCATAGGTTGAAGGAATAGATTTTGAAGAAATGTTTGCACCTGTAGCAAGAATGGAAGCCATTTGAATGTTTTGGGTATTCTCATCTCATAAAGACTTCAAATTATATCAGATGGATGTCAATTCTACATTTCTGAATGGAGAATTGGAAGAAGTATATATGGAAGAATTAGAAAGATTGCAGTTGTCAAACAAACCAGACATGGTTTGTAAATTAAAGAAGGAACTATATGGACTGAAGCAAGCTCCCAAAGCTTGGTATGCAAGACTAGATAAATACTTGACAAAGTAAGGATTCAACAAAGGGTCTGTAGACAACAATCTTTACTTCAAGGTTGAGAAAGATAATATTTTGATAGTTGTGGTGTATGTTGATGACATCATCTTTGGTAGAAATGAAGGTATGTGTAAGATGTTTGTTGAAGATATGCAAAAAGAATTTGGAATATCTATGATTGGTGAATTGAATTTCTTCCTTGCACTTTAAGTAAATCAAACTGACAAAGGGATATTCATTTTACAATCTAAGTATGTTAAGGAATTGTTAAAGAATTTTCGAATGGATGACTCCAAACCGGTTTGTACCCCTATGGTAACTGGATGTAAGCTGAGTAAGGATGATGAATCTGCTAAAGTTGATCAGAGCATGTATAGATCCATGATTGGTGGATTGTTGTATCTTACTGCTACTAGACCTGATATCATGCATGTAGTATGTTTAGTTACAGGATTTCAAGCATAACCTAAGGAAACACATGTTACAACTGTAAAGAGGATATTTAGATATCTTAGAGGAACTCCAAACTATGGATTATGGTATCCAAAGGATAATGATTTTACTCTAAATGCCTACACTGATGCAAAATGGGTAGGTTGTGTATATGACCGGAAGAGTACAAGTGGTGGTGCATTCTTCCTTGGAGAAAGATTAGTTTCATGGTTGAGCAAGAAATAGGATTCAGTTTCTTTATCCACTATAGAAGTAGAGTATATTGCAGCAACATCTTATTGTACACAAGTACTTTGGATGAAGAAAACCTTGATGGACATAAGTATGGTAAGTGATGAACCTATCTCTATATTTTGTGACAATACAAGTGCTATAAAAATTTCAAAGAATCCAGTGATGCATTCCAAAACAAAGAATATATCTATCAAGTATCATTTCTTGAGGGAGAAGTTATTGAGGAATGAAGTTAGACTTGAATATGTACCTACCAAAGAACAAGTTGTAGACATATTCACTAAGGCCCTTATGAACGATGCTTTTGAGTATCTCAGAAGGAAGTTAGGAGTTATTTCCCATCCTTTGAACTAAGTGCACATGGAGGTGCATCATTCCATTGGATTCAATAACTCATTATTTGGACTGATGATTGTGGTCTACTCCTCAAGGGGATTAGTGAAGTGCATTGCTACAGTATGGAAATAATTTCCTTTGCCATTGATGTCAAAGGGGGAGAGAGAATTATATGAAAATTTTACGCTTGGCAGGTTGTCGCTTCTGCAAATCATGTATGTTATCTTTGATTGTTTTTCACATTATGTGTTACCATCAATGACAAAGGAGGATATTGTTGCAAGTATGGATGTGTTTGGTGGTTTTTTCATTAATGTTGTCATTGATGTCAACACAGATTTGTGTATTTTCCAACTACTTTTGAGAAATTTTGAGAACTAATGAAAGTAGAATTAAAAGTGTGTTCTGAGTGTGCTCTAGTATAGTACTCTACATTTCTCCTGTATTGATCTTATTCCTATGTGGATCTATAGGTATGTTCATAAGCTTTAATGGATCATATATACTGATTTTCAGCTTCTGGTTTGATGAAGAGTAGAAGATATGTTCACCGGTGTGTGAACTAGTTTTCCAAAACTATTTGGTTGAGGAATAGGAGAAAAGTTTTGGCTCTACAGTCTTCTAATATTTGGTTTTAGATATTTTGGATCTAGGAGATGACTATTTCTGATGGTTTCTATGTTTTGACAAATTTTCTTGTGGTTTGGTGCTTCGAAAGATCTGTTTCAGAGCTCCTGTGTTTTTACTGGCTGGTCTGGTTGGGCTGGTGAAGAGTTCTCTAAAAATGAAGTTAGTTGTAATTATTGTGGATATATCTAAGATGTTCTCAGAGATGGTTAAATTATTGGTGAAGCATGTTGAGTGATCCACGTGTGATTATGTTGCTGGATATGCACGTACTTCAAAGATCATTGGTGTTTTCATTAGGTTTTCCCGACCTAGTGTTTACACATTACATTTGACTTTTGCATCGATTTGAGAAAGTGTGTGTGAGTTTCAAGATGTTATTTGGGTCATAGATTAAATATGTAATTGGTCCTCTCTCATTCTTATCCACCACGGGAATGTTGAGTAGCCGACCTAGTTTGAATTTGTAAATGAAATTGCATAGCCGACCTTGGAGAATGCTCCGGAGGTTGAAGATGATATAAAAGAAAGTCAAGTTATAGCGAATTTGATATCCATCCATACACGAATCAAACAAGTGAGTGAAGTGTACAAACAAGTGTGAAAAGTAGAGAGTGGAAGAGTGAATTAAGGTAATATTATTTTAAGGTGCTAGATTCTTGAAAGCAGTGAGTTGATGGCATCTACAATCTTTTAATCTGGTTTTGAATGTGTGGAACCCTAGTGGTGGATCTTCATTTATATTTTTTTTGTTTTTTTTGTAGGCAGTGAGCCTCCTTTCTGGACAGTGAGTCCTTCTCAAGGTAGTGAGCCCTTAATCTGGGTAGTGAGCCCTTGTATTTGGGAAGTGAGCCCTCTGGAAGTGAGCCTTTGTATCTTGTATTGCATTACTACTATATTGTGAGTTAATCCTCACTATGGTTTTTCCCTCATTGGTTTTTCCACATAAATTTGGTGTCTCTGTTGTTTTCTTTCTATTATTTTCATTTCATGTCTACACTTAATAACAGATTAATGTTAAGGTGAAAAGATTAAGTTTAAAAGTAAAGAGATTTGATACAACTGATTCACCCCCCTCTTAGTTGTCTTGTGCATTCCAACACAAGGTGTTCATACATGTGGCAATATTATCCCAATATTATTTCAATCAAGATGCCTCCCAGCCCCTTCCTAGGAAAGGATTTTGATGTGTCACATGGACACTAGGGGTAGCACTTGTTGGTATAACACATCTGCACATGTTTCTTATGAATTTTATCACAAACACATTTTATATAGTGGTTTGAAAGAGCTTGGATTTAGCTTGTTACCACTTGGGTCATTCCCACCTTTCGAAGCAAGGTGGCAATCCCTCTAAAAGGTACATGAAAGAAAGGAAGTACATTATTTTTTATCTCCTAGATTGCATGAAGCGCAAGGAGAGAGCATACACAACACCTTTGCCTCACACTCGCATGGGATTCATTTTAATTCCAAATCCAAATGTGGGGGTGGTTGTACAAGTGCCAAAGAAATTTTTTTGATCCTCAAGATTTCCAAGTGGTGCAAGAGGAGAGCATACGCATCCAATGATGAATTGCAAACCACAAAACACAGAAAACACTTGTTGATTTTAACCCTTTGCTTATGACTTCAAAACACTTGTGTATTTTAATCCAATGATGTGTGATGCATGTATATTTTAAAACTCATGAGTGATAAAATGCATTTTGTTGTTCATTTTAAAGCCTTATGAATGAGAGATGCATGTTCATTTTACCCTTATTAATTTGATGCAAGTTGTAGTTGTTGTAAACAAAGAAAACAAAAATTGATTATCCTTAAAGTGAAAATGAAAAGCTTGATTTTTTTGTTGTTTCTAAAGAAATTTTTTTTGAACTCCTTAGATCTAAAGCCACACACAGGAAAGAGACTGTTAGCACACAAAAAACTCTATTCTACTAAAAACCCACAAGGAAAATTTAAAGAAAACTAAAAACATTTTTTTTATACCTATTAGGAGATTGCATCATTTTGCTTCAGTTGTGTCGCTATAATATGTCATTGTATATCAGTTGTTTTAGGATTTCAAATCCAATTCTCTTCCCCACAGATACATCGCTGCATATCATGAATGCATCATTATTTTGAATTCAGATTCTCGCCTGACAGTTGAGTCATAGTTTTTATCAGTTGTGTCATTTATCAACAATTGTGTTGATGTGCATCTTAGTTGTGTCATTCTGTACGAAAACCTGCAAAAACAAAAGAGAAATCCATAGAAAACCTATAAAAATTTTCCTTCATGTCGGGTTCACCAATGTAAGAAGGGTCAAATCAAGCAGCTTCGATTCTAGTGACAACCACAACACTATGTAAGCAAATAACCCAATCTAAAACAAAATAAAACAAATAAGCATGAGGAAAATAAAAAAATTCAAGTAAATGCACTCGCCATATTTGAAATTGATTCACTTCTCTTGCCTCTCCTCAAGTTGTTTTTGCAAATATACCCTCAAATCGTGGTAGATATGTGCAAACACCTATAAATCGTAAGCATGAAAGTTGAAGATAAGTGGTTGTTAAATTGAAAATGGAGGAGGAAGGATTATTTTATAGACAACCTTCCAAACGGATGATCAAGATTGATCTTCTAGAAAGATTCCAAGATTGACGAACAAGAAGACATGCAACACAAGAGAGTGGAGGTTACAAAATGGATGGTCAAGATTAGAAAGATCCCAGAGATGATCGACAGTTGAGATTTGAAAATGGGATAGTGAAGGAAGAAAATGGAGAAATAAATGATAAACTTATTTATTCCATGAGAAATGAATCTTTGGACAAGTGGAGGATAATTAATTCATTTGAATTATTTATTTGGAAGAGGGAGAATATGGGTATTTAATTAAATTGGTTTATCAAATCAATTTAATTAAATGGGGAGAAATAGAAATTAGACATTAAAGAATTAATTTGAATTAATTATTTAATGGGGGAGAAGAATGATATTGGATAATTAAATAATTTTGATAATTATTTAATTATAGAAGAATGGGAAAGGTCAATTAAATAGACAAATAATAACTATTATCATTTGACTATAAGCAAATGATAAAAGGAAAATAATTAAATAAATAATAATTTATTTAATCATTGAAGAAAGGGGGTGTTAGCGACGCAATTAATTTTATTTAATTGATCCTAGTAGGATAAAGGTTAAGAAGTGAATTAATTAAATAATTAAAATTATTTAATTATGTGGAGATGAAGACCAAGAAAAACGACGCTCATAGGCTAAGACATTTTTTAGTGTCTACACCAATCTTTTGTTTGTGATGTAAATGTCATCACACTAACCTATAACTCAATATATGGGGTTTCAACTTATGATTTTTATGAATGTCAATGCATATTTTTGTATACAATGTAATTGTTACACCCAGTCTGCTCTAAGTTCATAAGGTAAAGTTCTTTTAGTTCAATTCGTAATTCCTATCATTGCCTATTTGTTGTATGCATTGTGATTATGTCACCCACTCTGTTGTAAGTGCATAACCTATTAGATTTTTAGTTATATTCTTTATGCTTGGGAGTTCCATTATGTCATATACCATCAAAAATTGTTCATCACACTAACTTGTAAATCAATATATGAGGTTTCAACTTATATTGTTTATGAATGTCATTGCATATTTGTTGTATGCAATGTGATTGTTACACCCAATCTACTCCAAGTACATAAGATCAAGTGTGCTTATCTATTGTATATGATGTTATTGTGTCACCCACTCCATTGTAAGTGCTCAACCTATTGGGTTTTTATCTATATTATTTATCCCTAGGAATGCCAATTTTTTTTATGTGCAATGTAGCTGTTCATCACACTTACTTGCAACTCAATATCTAGGCCCATTTCAACTAAAACTAGCTATGAATTTCAATGCATTTATGTTCTATACAATGTGATTGTTACACCCAATTTGTTCTATGTGTTTAAGTTTAAGTGTTTTTAGTTCAACTCTTAATGCCTATATGTTGTATGTAAGTGCTCAACCTATTGTGTTTTCATTTATATTCTTTATGCTAGGGAATACCAATCTATTATCTGCAATGTAAATGTTCATCACACTGACCTGCAACTCAATATCTAGGGTTTCAACTAAAACTATTTATAAATGTTGATGTATTTTTGTTATATGCAATGTGATTGTTACACCCAATTTTCTCTAAGTGCATAAGGTCGAGTGTTTTTAATTTAATTCTTAATGCCTACCAATTCTTATCTATTCTATAGGATTTATTATGTCACCCACTCTATTGTAAGTGTATGACCTATTGGGGTTTTTAGTTATATTCTTTATGCTTGGGAATGTCAATCTAGAGTATGTGATGTAAATTTTTGTCACACTAACCTGTAACTCAATATTTGGGGTTTCAACTAAAACTATTTATGAATGCCACTGCATATCTATTGTATACAATGTGATTTTTACACCCAATCTACTCTAAGTGTATATGATCAAGTGCTTTTATTTCAATTCTGCCTACCAATGTCTATCTATTGTATATGATGTTATTTTGTCTTCCACTCTATTGTAAGCACTCAACCTATTGGGTTTTCAATATCTCGGCTTTAATTCTATATTTTTTATGAATGTAAATGCATATCCATATTTAAAGAACCAAATAAATAAAGTAAAAAGACCAATAAAAATCAAATTGTTATCACCTTTTTCATTATAAATTATCAACATGGACAATAAAGAAAAATAATGTGTTTTTGATAAAAGGGTAAAACGGGTTTTACAGGGACCTGAAACCAAAAAGTTTACAAAGCAGAAAAAAGGACACAAAAGTCCCATAAAAAAAATAGTTGCTCGAGGAAAGACCAGCAACAACTAAACAAAAAGGGCCAAAAAGGTCAAGAAGATAGGAACAACAATGAAAGCACAAAGTAAGCCCCAGCCATTAACTCAGATTCTTGAGGATAGCCTCCATCTCTGCCTCTAGATTTTGCATATCTTTAACCCCCTTTTTGAAAGTTTGAATCATATTCGGAGTAAGGGGGGCCTTGCGCTTCAGGTTGGCTTTGGTTCTTCTGGAAATGTTAGCTTCTGTATCCTGGCTTTTATCCTCAATTTCCTCCAAATCCACCACCAGAGACCCCTGCTGAGCTTTATCAAGCTTCTCAGTCATCGCATTAATGATTAAGAAAAATAATGTGTTCATGCATCATTGCAATCTTAATGGTGTTCATTGATGGTCATTATCATTATTTCAAACATGTTTCCTAATGTTTGTAGGTGAAATATAAAGTTGAAATGAGAACTAGGCCAATGAAGAAGAGAGACACAACAAGGTTTCTTGCATGTAAAAGAGGGGTTACATTTCCCTCTAAAGAATAACCTCATGTACAAGAAGACATCAGTCCTCAACCTGTTAAGGAAGCTATGGAGATTAGTGCACCTAAAAGAAATCCAAGAACAACAACACAAGAATGAGAATGGTCTATAGAGGACATGAATGAGGATCTTTAGGATGTGGACAATGGGATATCAACAAGCCCTGCTGCCAAAAAATGGAGAATCTCAGCTACAACACTCACTAA
This sequence comes from Sequoiadendron giganteum, assembly GCA_007115665.2. Classification (NCBI taxonomy): domain Eukaryota; kingdom Viridiplantae; phylum Streptophyta; class Pinopsida; order Cupressales; family Cupressaceae; genus Sequoiadendron; species Sequoiadendron giganteum. The sequence continues at coordinate 405,731,136 of CM021104.1, forward strand.
CTAGTTAGGTGGGATTACAACAACTTCAAATAAAGTTCCTCTAACTATCCTCGCAAAAGAGGAGGATCTTATCATCAATTGGTGCAAAGAAGTGGCAACTATAATCCATATCCTTGATATTATCAATCCCAAGGCATAGGTTTCCCATATTTTTCAAACTAGATCTAACTCTTTCAAGGATGGGCTACCTATTAAGTCATCCTGGTAGGCTAGATTTAAGAGGCGCCATCTAGAACTTACATTGCACACAACAGAAGGCCTTGACAAGTATGAGGCACTAAACATGTGACTTGCAATAGTATCTGCATTTTACAATATATTTTCAATAACCTATGATGCTAATCCATATGGTCCTCACATAATATGGAGCTATGAAGAAATAGGTATTCAAGCAAGAAAAAATGGTGTGATGAGGGTATTGGCAATAAGAGGTAGCAAGAGTATCTCCTACATAATTCCCAAGAGTTAGGAATTGATTTAAATTATTTGTTATGTTAATACAGTTGGTCAAAGCATACCAGGGTTCTACTTGTTCAAGGGAAAGAAGTAGCTAAAAAATTACATTGTAGGATGTGAACCAGGTGCTTGTATGGTATCCCAACCAAACACTTGGATGAAATAACAGATTTTCATGAACTGGTTGCACCATTTTTCACAATTAGTTATATGAGGTGTGTCAACCTTCTCATTTTTTATGACCATGATAGCCATGTTATAGTGATAACCATCTAGGAGGAAATGATGTTAGGAATTGATCTTCTTAAACTTCCTAAACACATGTCACACAAGCTACAAACACTATATGTGAGTGTGTTCTCACATTTAAAAAATGTACTTCAAATCTAAACAAGTTGTATGGCTAGCTAGGTGCCCAAAAATTAAAATTAGAAGGGCGGAATTGGAAGAACTAGGCAGCAAAGTGTTTGCAAAAAGCATTAGTCTCCAACATCACAATGGGTTTTAAAAGGATGGGGATATTTCCCCTCAATCCTAATGCCCTAGTGGATGGAATACATCCAAGAAACACATATTAATTCAACGTAGCTGAGGATGCTTCTATAGTGCAGAACATCCTTAGTCTTTTAGGTGGTGTGGTTTCAACTAATGAAGTTACACACATTGCAGTGTGCAACAAAATGTCAATTGCAACAAGGTGTAGAAGATACAAGACACAATAGTCCTACTCATTCAATTACAAATCAAAAAACTCATGACATGATAGATAGTTAGCCTAAGTAATTTAACGAAGATCTAATTCTTCCCTCAATCCCTAGCCAACCGTCTTGGTTGGTAGAGGGAGATACGAATCTAGGTATTGACTTACAATGCTAAGAAGAGAAAGGAATTTTTTCATTCCCATCTCCACCTACCAAAATTTTCATACCTAAAATGGTACATTACTATGAAGATTTTAGCCAAGAAACACAAGGTATTGGTGAGGAATCCGAGGAGAACATTGAATCCCAAGTGACTGAAATAATCAAATACCAATCAATTTTGACAATCAGTAAATTCATGAAGTTGCACGTTCACTATCAATGAAAGAACAAAGAATTATGTTGATAATGGTTTTCAACTAAGTCTACAGTCTCAACTATTAACAACTAATGGTTACATGACTCTCCTAATGCAACATGAGAAAAGGGAAAAAGAATTAGAAGATATCAAATGAAGAAAAAAGAAATAGATTGAGGAGATAAAGGTAGCATGGATTGTAGCATTTGAGTTGCAGGAGCAAAGGAAAGCTGACAAGGAAATTCAGTGTAAGGAAAGAGAGAAGCTCAAACAATTACAAAAGAAGGAAAGATAGTAGAAGAGGGATCAAGAGAGGGTTCAAAAAGAACAAGATAGAAAGGAAAGAGAGATTGAGGTGGCCCATAGGGAATTACAATGAGAAATATAGTTAAGCAATCCTATGAACCAGTTACTAGAAAATCATGCTTTAATTTGAGAATTATTGAACATAAACATCCCTTAGTTTTTTTTTGGTACTATCTGTTTGACTCTCAACCCATCACATGTAGGCTACAGTCAAACTTCAAGTCAAACATCCAGTTGGGAAGAACATCGTATCCCTTAGTTTTCTATTGAAATGAATTTTTCAGCACTCACCTCGTCGCATGTTAGTTGCAGTCAATTTCCAAATACAAATCCAAACCATGTAACCACAACTTAAAATGCAACAGTATGAGATGAGAACATGCCTCCCGATGATTTTCTTGGCATGTTTGATTGAGGTTGGGAGGGACCAACCCTACAAGTCCATCATTTTTTGGCTAATTTTATTGTGTACGTTAGGGACTGCAAGATTATGTTTTAGGTTTGGAAGGATGAAATATACAACTCCATCCTTTCTTGGCTAGTTTTTTTGTGTATATTGGGGACTGCAATATCTTCTCATATAATTTTACATTGTATTTCTACTTTTTGGTTGCAAGTATGTTCACTTGGTAGCTATTTTTTATTTAATTCTATCCTTATGGCTTAAATTTGTCATGTGTTATGCTCCAATTGATCCAACCTGTTCATGACATGCCCATTTAGAGGATTGTATGATCATTGATAGAATCAACCTTTAGAGGTTGTGTGAAGGGGAGCTAGAATTGGGTCACATGGATGTGTGGCATCCAAACACCTCACCATCTCGAACTTCCAATTCAGAGCATTAATCACGTGCTACCCCCCAAGTTAGCTTCATCTAGCAACATGGCATACGTGTCCCTTCCCATTTACTCTTCCTAATTGGTGCATTATTTGGAGGAAAATTTCACTCAGATCTCCATATCCTTGCATATTCTTCTCAAGTTCAATCCTTTCATTTGCATTTTTTTTGAAGTCTTCATTTGGTTAGGCATCGATACATGTTAGACTTTGCATTGGGGAGGCTTTATTTCACCAAAAGAATTTGTAGTGTTAAACCATGTTGCATATACCATCAATTAAATTTGTAAAGTATAATGAAACATAGTTGAACACCAAAATGCCTCTACAAAAAAAAAGTGTCTTCAATACTACAACCTCAAATGATACTATAGTTTTTGTCCTATATTATGTAAATGTTGTTGCCAGTGTTATGCATATTCCTATATGATGTTTATGTTGTTAAATGGATATGTTCATTGGTTTCATCAAATGATTTTTTGGGTGGACTGAGCTATATGATGTACATGTTGTTGGTAGTGAAGTGCAATTGCATATATAATGTAAGTGTACTTAATTATAGTGGAAATTTCTTTATGATGATTGCTTGTTTGGGTTGAAATCTCCAATTATACTTTCATTGTTAAATGGATATGTGGCATGAATGTTTGATTTGAAAGCGTGAGACCTTCAAGTTTGTTGGTATAAACTAAGCATGTGCTAAGATGAATAAATGGGAATGGACACAAACTGTATCTATATGACAAAGATTTAAAGACTACATATATAAAAATATAGTACACTTTCAATAGCAATCACATTGCAACAAGACAACTTCATTTGTGTAAGTATATAATTGGAAACCCTATAGGTCATGCACTTACAACACACTAGCTATAACAATTACATCATATACAAAAAATATGCATTGACAAGCACAAATAATATCACTTAAATCCCCAACTAGGCATGTACATAGCACTAGCAACATCATTTACATGATGCAGAATGTATTAACAACAACATCCACTTATGCATTTTCTTTCATCCCTTTTATTCAATTTTTTATTCATTTCAGTTACGCATGTAGATATGTCATAATGGATTCAATAATCTAAGTACAATTTGGGAAAACAATAATCAATTTGGAAAAGTGATATACGTCTATCTATATATGTATGAGTTAATAAATGAAACATGTGAGGATTTCCCTAACTATCAAACTGAATTTAAATATGATTGAAATGAAGAGAAAAATGTAACAAGATATATCTATCTTTATATAAAGATTTATCTATATATCTATATATTTATCTCTATATATATCAATTTGTATATCTATTTGTCTTTCCATATAGAAATTTAACTATCTATCTATATCTATTTATATATATCTATTTTTCTTTCCATATAGACATTTATCTATATGTATATCTATCTATCTATCTATCTATCTATCTATATATATATATATATATATATATATATATATATATATATATATATATATATATATATATATATATTTGTATGTATTTATAGGGTCCACCCTAACTTAGTTGAACTTAATTATTCTTTTTTATAAGATTGATTGATTATATATTATTGATTTTCTTATCACATGGATTGATAATGAAATGAAATTTTCATATATATGATGTCATGGTGTGATGTTATATGTTAGTGATAAATATTTTATTAAAGTTTACCAAAAATCTAATATTTATAAATTCATGTGTGTGTGAATTATGAATATAGGAGTTAGTAATTCCTTTACTCATAAACTCCAATAATTGTATGCCTTATGATGTAATGCTTTTTGCTAAGGTTTGAAGTGGACATTGAAAGAACTTTCTCTTAATGATAAGCCTAAATCTAGTGCAATTTTGGTCTTTGCATGCTATTTAATTAGCTCATCCTAGTGTTACATAGTCACATTAAATTCCTATTGTTGCATGTTTGAGTTCACAAATAAGATAAACAATAGAATTAAATGTATACCAATATCTAATAAAACCAATATTATAAACATTAATTTATATTTATTGATAATCATGCATATAAATTATGTTCATAATAAGATAAAACTATAGAACCTTCATTTTTATTATGTTGGATTGAAACCCATTACATGTGGCTACAAAAAAACTAAAAAAATAAAATAAAATTGTACACCCCATTAATATTAAAAATATTGGTTGCACAACCACAATACAAAATATAAATATGACTTGCTTCCAAGGCAACATAAATATCTAACTAGTTTGGTATTACTATATGTTTATTGCCAAAGAACCTTGAAAATGACCTTTGCATGATATCCCTCATTCTATTTGAAGGGTTTCATCCTTTGAAAAAATATATATGTGCTTGAAAACATATGCTTAGGGTAAGTTGAAGTTGGGGTTTTTGTGTATATTTATTTATTATCCTTTTTCTCTTCAATTTTAGCTTAATGTACGCTTGAAAATATGTCAAAAAATACAAAAATAGCTACCATCGTGAGAATGTGGAACCATTACATCATTTCCAAAACTAGGTGTATATGTAGAACCATGTCATCATTATTAAATGATACTTTTTATTACAATAAAATTATTATAGAATACATGTCATCAACCTATACATTAATGGTTCTCTAATTGCATTAGGAGGTAGGTGAATATGAATAGTAAAAAGTGGTGGGATTGTTAGACTGTTGGTATTGTGAATACCTCTTAACATGTGTCATAAGTCAAGGTTTAGAGTTTAGAAGGGAGGTATACCAATGTGGGGAAGTCTAAATCTTAAATGAAGGTTTGTGAAGGTATGGGAAGCTCTAAATTCATAGAATTGAAGGAGTGAAGGCTACATATGAATGTGAGGTATGCTTGGATGGATGAGTCTAACCATTTAATAGGAATAAAGGAAAAGTAGAGTTAAAAGGTAATGCATGCCAAGATGAAGGTCTAAAATTTTGGTGGAGACTAAGGAAATATCACACTTAGATAGGAAAATAATCGTACATGAGGAACTATAAAACTTAGACAACTTATACAAATATAGTAGATTGGCCATACTTTGATACTTACAAATTTTGGGCACTATCTAAGGAATATTTATGTAAATGTCTATATATCTATTGGCATATCTATATAACAATATATCATTCTATATATATGTTGTTGGGTTTATCTATGTATATGCACATTTATATCTATCCATATTCCTAAACACACAAACATACTAACATATACCTAAGCATAGAAATGGATGAAAAAAAAATAGTGAACTATATCAACCATATTTAAAGAATGTTCTTATGGACTAAGTAAAGAAAATGGAATTTTATGTCATTTTGGAGTTAATAAACTAAGTTAAATTTGGAAAATCTATATTCAATATGTATCTATATACCTATCTATATATCTAGTTTGGTCTATCTATCCAAATATGTATGTATTTTTTATTTATATATCTATCTATCTATATATATGTCTTAAAAAATAAAAGATGACATAATTCTTTGAATGGAAGATGGTCAGCCATTGAAATGGGTATGTCATGAACATGTTGGACCAATTAGATTGTACCACATGGCATAGATAGTCCAACTAAGGAGAAATAAAATTGGTGGGTCCACAAAGGGTTGTGTGATGTGGCAATCATTTTTTTTGGTCCATGTGGACCTTCCAAGGTAGGGTGATCCACTATGGGGTGCTCTCCCCTATTATTATGTTCTTCATTGCACAAAAATTCAGTTTGTAATTTGGTTTATTTATTTATTTGTTATTACAAAATATGTAAAGGATTTCATTAGTTTTTATTTTGACGATATTTTGGCATGCACTTCTAATATTTTGTTATTCATTGTGCAGTTTTCTATTTCACAAATTTTTAGAGCATGTATGTATATATGTACATATGTACATATATGTATGCACATATGTATGTACATATATATGTATATATATGTATATATACACATATATTTATTCATATATAAATGTACCCACATATTTATATATGTATATATATGCCATGTACATATATGTATATATATATAGATATAGATAGATAAATATATAGAAACATAGATTGATAGATAAATTGATATTTAGATAGATATAGGTATAGATAGAAATATAGATAGGTAGATTGATAGATAGATTGACAGATAGATAGATAGGTACATAGGTAGATAGATAAATATGTATATAAATATGTGACCTAAAAATTGAATGAAGATAGATTTTGGCTAATCATCAAACTAAAGAAATAAAGACATTAAACCTATTAAATTCACAATGATGCTTTAAAAGAACCATATTTTTCCTTGCAAAATTAGTTGTGTTTCTAAACACAAAATTTGGAAGTGTTCATAAAAACCCTAGAGGTCATATACGTCATTGAAGACAATGTCAATGCACCAAGAAAGCAAGAGAACCTTCAAACTACAAAAACCACATAAACGCTTTAAATATTTAGTTCAAAACACCAACAAAATAACATAACCTTCAACTTATGGAACATAATAAACTCATTACAAATCAAATAAATAATATGAAGAAATAAGCAACAACAAATAGGAGATAATGGTACAGCCTTAGTGAGGTTAAAAACCTCACCTCTATTAAATAGAGATGGTTGATGATGTGGCTTGTTACAGTCACCTATATGTTGAATTTCTCCAAGTCAAACATGCAAGAACAAATTAAAGGAGGTATCAATAGAAGACAAAGGTAGGTAGAAATGTTTACCTTGAGAGAGAAAGCATAGTAAATAGTGTATAAATTTAAAGTGCAAGTCACCATCGGTGAGTCATTGAAGGAAGAATGGGTTGAACCAAACATGTATTAAAATTGTGCATTAATAAAGTAGAGTGAACAAGACATAATTTGGCCAAGTGTCAATAAAATATACCAACATCTATATAAGACTGAAACAAAGAACACATTTAAAGAAACAAATATTCAAAGAAAATATAATAATATATATATATATATAAATATATCTATCTATAGATGTAAAGATATACATAGATATAGTTATATATATATATATATATATATCAATATTTATATAAACATATATATATATATATTTATATAAATATATATATATATATTTATATAAATATATATATATATATATTTATATAAATATATATATATATATATTTATATAAATATATATATATATATATATATATTTATATATATATAGACATTTATATATATATATAGATACATACATACATACATACATACATACATATATATATCTATATATTATATAACTACAAATGTATATGTCTAAAATGAAGAACAAATTAAAAGAAACAAAATAATGTATCTGAAATATAATTATATATATAGCTATAGACATATATATGACTAAAATGAAGAACAAATTAAGATCGGATTACAAAATAACATCATACACAACAAATAGGCATTGGTAGGCATTAAGAATTGAATTCAAAGTACTTTATCTTATGCACTCAGAGTAGATTGGGTGTGTTATCATAGTTTTTTCCACCTCCTAAAACCATGTCCACCCACATAAATTTTTCCCTTGGTTTAAGTGTCATTCCTCCCTTTGCTTTTCGAAACCTCGTTGGGTCTCTCTTAGGTTGTCCCAACCATGTTTTTACCCAATATCTTTAAAATCTAAGTCAAAAGTCTACCTTTGTATTCAATCCTTTTGTAAGTTATGAGAACTATGTCGGAACCTGAAATAATTCCCGCAGCCTTTCCAAACACCGATAAGGAGAAGATGGAGTCAAATCACAAGAAAACTAATGTTGTTTTGGAATTTTATGAAGGGTTCAAAACCATCATCATTCCCTGATGGGGTTTTGATAACCCATCCTATTTCCAAAAGCGAATGACATTATTTAAGTGACAGTGTTTGGACTAGTCTTGAGCATCCTTTCAAAAACCATTAGGGTTTCTAATGAAGGGTAATCCCCTTACAATGTGAAACTCACAACAACAATAGAGAATTTCATAGATAGTATGCAAGAAGGAAGCAAATATTTTCTATTATCACTTAAATGAAAATGAAATTACAACATTATAATTTCCATCACATGACTTTCTAATTACATAAATTTGCAAATATATAAATCAGAGCTACCATCTATGCTACTCTACCCTCTCCTTTGTAACCCCATCCACATCCTTTATTTGGAAGGTGTAACCACCCTAGAATCTTCTGGAAAGTGTAACTTCCTCAAGAAGATATTTTGAAATTTTATTAATTTTGGTAGTACAACTTTGCAGGGTCATAACTTTTAATTCGACTATTGGATTTTCAATTATAATATATTTTTGTAAAGCTCTCAAGAAGGTGCATCCCTAAAAACTAGTACCAAAAGGTACAATACTTTTGTGTTCTACCAATTTTTCAGGCCCATCTAGAGCCTCTAAGTGCTTCAAATTTGACTTTGAATATTAAATAGGATTTTTGGAAATTGAAATGTTAATGTCTCTCAAATGAAAAATGATATTGAAGTGATTTCTTTGCCATTGGCTTCAATTACCATTTCATATGTTTGTGTAATATTTTGTGCCCATACATACATAAATATAGACTTACTAAAAATAGTAAGTTTCCAAATTTAGCCCTTCTTGAAAACAAACAACATTTTTTTTGGTTGATGCAAGATTCTGCTTACACCCTAGATGCTCCTCCATTAGACACTCGAGGTAATTTAAAAATTGACCCTGTCACTTCTTAGAAGTTAGAGGGAAACAAAGATGGTTAACCTTAGTCTCAAATAATCATGATGAATGTTCAACCGGCCTTTCTCTCCATTTCACCAGGTACTTGACATACTATATGTTTCTTGTGTTTCTACCCACACTGATATAAAAAATTTCTTCTATCTTTTCCTTTTTTTTGAAGTAGGTGCTTGAATGTTCCACTATGACTCATTCAATTCATTATCCTTATCTCCTTCATGATATTCTATCAAATCAATAATGTTAAACATAGGTGAAACATGAATCTCACTCAGCAACTCTACCTCATAAGCATTTCCTAAATCAGCTTCTTCAAGATCTTGCATGGTCGAAACTTATTCATCTTTAACTTTTTGTATGTGCCAACTGGAAACCTCTCCTTTCACAAATGAACCATGACTTCTTCTCCTACCTGAAACTTCTTATACCTCCTTTTCTTATCTGCCTTAGCCTTACACTGAGAATCCATCTTATTGATATGTTTCTTCACCTCATCATGTAAATTCTTTGGGCACTCAGCAAAATCTTCAACCTTGGCACTAATCCTCTCTCCTTTATCCATATTTCTTGGTTCAAAATTAGTTCTTGGAATACACCCATACACAATCTAGAATGATGATTTACCAGTGATCCTATTGACAAAATTATTGTACGAAAATTTTGCTTGTGGTAAAATCAAATCCCATCCCTTGGGTTTGTCTCCTACTAAGCATCTTAGAAAGTTACCAAAAATATTATTCATGATCTCCATTTTTCCATAAATCTATGGATGGTGTGTAGAACTAAACTTCAAATCAGTCTTCAACTTCTTCCACAATGTCCTCCAAAAATACCCAACAAACTTGGTATCTCGATTTTGAAACTATGCTCTTGGGTAAACCATGTAGTCTCACCACCTCACTGAAAAATAACTCCGCAACATTAACAACATCACTGATCTTATGACACAAAATAAAGTGTTCCATCTTTGAAAATATATCCACCACCATAAATATGGAATCATGCCCTCTTTATGTCCTTGGAAGACCAAGAACAAAGTCTATACTAATGTCCTCCCACGGCCTCTCAGGTATAGATAATGGTTGATACAATCAAGAATTATGACGTGTTCCTTTCACCATCTAACAAAATCCACAACTCTACAAAAAATTCTTCACATCCTACTAAAACTATAGCCTATAGTATCAATCACTAACAATAGCAATGGTCTTATCATGACCAAATTTTATAGCTAATCCTCCACTGTCTTTCTCCTTGATCAAGTTCTCTCTCATGGAGCTCCTTGGAATGCACAACCGATTCCCTCAAAATAAAATACCATCTTGGATTGTAAAATCCAACCATCTCATCCTATCCAAAGTGATAGGCTCCATATAAGCTCTCCAAGCTTTCGCAAAATCAAGATCCTCAGGATACAAGCTCTTGAGTTCATTGAACCCAACAAATTCAATCTAAATTTCCATTAATAATTTTTGCCTCCTACTTAAGTCATCTACAACTCTGTTAGATATCCCATTCCTATGCTTCAAAATAAATGTATAACTACAAAAATTCAACCCATTTCAAATGTATTTGATTCAACTTCCCTTGACTATTCAAATATTGTAAAGCTTGATGATTATTAAATGATAAAAATCTCTTTTCATAATAAATAATGTCTCCATTTCCTCAAAGCCTAAACTATAGCATAAAAATCCTCATCATAAATAGAATAGGTCTTCTTTGCGTTATTCAACTTTTCACTAAAATAAGCAATGGGTTTACCTTCTTGACTCAAAATATCTCCAGTGGTATTACCACTAGCATCATAATCTACCTTAAATACCTTTTTTAAATCTGGAAGTGTCAACACAGGTTGCTCTATAAATTTCTTATTCAACATATCAAAAAAAAAATTCTCATGTAGTCCACTTAAAATCTTTTCTATCCCCTCACAATGTTTCAATTACAGGTGCACAACTACTATTGAAACCTTTGATAAACTTTCTATAAGAACTTGTCAAACCATGAAAATATCTCACCTCTATAGAACTCATTGGTGAATTCCATTCAACAATAGATTTCACCTTCTATGGATCCACCTTAAGACCCTATATTGAGATAAAAAAAAACAAAGGTACACCAAATATCTCTTCACAAAATTGCACTTCTTCAAATTGATCAATAAACTCTCCTCCCTTAGCTTCTCAAAAAAAATTCTGCTATGCATCAAATTCTCCTCCAATTTCTTGCTAAAAATTAAAATTTCATCCAAATAAACAATGACAAGATTTACCCAAAAATACTTACAATACCTCATTCATGATCTGCATGAATGTGCATGGTGCATTGGTTAGCCCAAAAGGCATAACTAACCACTTGTACAAGGCCACTTTGGTCTTCAAGGTTGTCTTCCATTCATCTCCTTCCCTAATCCAGATCTGGTGATAACCACTCTTCATATCTATCTTTGTGGATTATTCAGCTCTACTCAAGAAATTTGTAATGTCATCCATCCTCGACAAGGGAAATCTATATTTTATGGTGATCTTGTTGATGGCTCTAGAATCTGTACACATCCACCATTACCCATCCTTCTTTGTTGCTAATACTTCAGGTACTACACATGCACTCAAACTCTCTCTAATCAATCCTTTTTGCAACAACTCTTGCACTTGATTATTCAACTCTTCACTCTCTATTGGAGTCATATGATTAGTTTCCTTATTTGGAACACTAGCTCCAAGAATCAAGTCCATATCATGTCTAATCTTCCTTATTAGAGGTAAACCTTCAGGTAAATTATCAAAAATAATATCTTGAAAGTCATTCAACAAATCTGAAACTTCTACAGGTACCTCTTTAGTATCTTCTTTATCAACTCTAGGGATTAATGTGAATCACGTATGCTCGTGTCTCATACCTTCTAAGAAATTTCTTCTATTGACCAAGAAAAGCCTTGCATTATTGCATACCTTTTATTTTGCCTCTTTTAGGGGTTTCAACTTATGATGAACACCATTCTTTATCAAGGAATAGGTGTCGGCATGTCCATCATGACTACTTGTCGATCAAACTGTCGTGGTTTTCCTAACAACATATGACAAACATCCATAGGTATAATATCACACAAAACCTCATCCTGATACTTACCAATCTTAACTTTACCAAACATTTCTCATTGACCAATGCTCTATGGTCCTTCTGCAACCATGTGATTCGATATGGATTTGGATGACTTCTCCTCTCCAACTGCAACTTAGTAACCATATCCTTTGAAATAATATTATCAGTGCTACCTCCATGATTAATTATAACATTACAACCTTTACTTTCACACTTGCACCAAGTGTGAAATAGGTTCTTTCTTTGATTTGGTTCCTTCGCCTCATTCTACAAGGCTCTTCTAACAAAAAGGACCTCTCCTCTTTCAACATCTTTGAAATGTAAATATTGAGAATCTTTATCTACATGGTCAACTCAGGCATTACCTTCAGGTCTTTTATTTGTCCTCCCTTGATGTTGAGGACACTCATAGGCTTTATGTCCTTCTTCACCACATTGCAAATAGGTTCCATGAAAGCCTCTGCTTCCCAGTCCTCATCCTCTTCCTCTTTGATCTCCATTGTTTAGATCTCACGAATGATAGGTGTTATATCCTTTCTATATTTCATTGCTCCTAAATCCTTAATTCTTCTTTTGATCTTCACTTCGTCCACCATAAGTCTTTCCACCATTCTTTCCACCTTGACCTCTCTACTCACTTTCAAACCTTCTATTTAGCTTCTATTCCACCTTTAGGGAAAACTAATATGCATCTTCAATCATGGTAATCCTCACCAAACTCACCTCCTCTTGGATGCTTGGTTTCAACCCATTAATGTAATAGGAAACCTTCTCCTTGTCAGCCTCAAAATGGCCTATTTTGATCAAGACCTTGTAGAAGTATTTTGTGTATTTTTTGATAGATCTCCCCACTTGCCTTATTCCTTGCATCTTCTTTAGAAAATCCAATTCATAATCTACAAGAATGAATTGCCTCTTTAGTTTCTCCACCATCTATTCCCACTTGGTTATATTCTCTTTACCTCTTCAGTTTCTCTCCAACTAGACTTCTTTCCACCATATGCTAGCATGGCCTTTTAGTTTAGCCTTTACAAATTTGACCCTCTTCGTATCTTTCATTTCCTCATACTCAAAATACTCTTCCATGTCATTGACATAATTGATCAACTCCTAAAGATTCAGATTTCTAGAAAAATTAGAAACTTCTATCTTCGGCCTCTTTCCAATCTTGGAAATGGCCCTAATCAATCTGACTCTAGGATCCATTACATCATGTGCTTCTTCTTCGAATGGATCTTCATTTTCAGCCTCATCTTCACTTTCATCTCTTCTGACATTGGCTCCTCTACGTAGCTCCTCTTCTAGTTCTTGAACTTGTGTCTGGAGAGCTCTAAAACTCTCTTTGGTTACCCCATCATTTCTCCCACCATGGTTTCTTCATGGAGGCATCTTTTCACACAAACCCACAACCACAAGTCTTGTTGCAAACTACCTCACATTCAGCAATCTGTCTACACACTCAATAAATCCTACTCTAATACCACTTGATCAAGGGTACTTCCGTTACAATTTGAAATTCATAACAACAACACAGAATTTCACAAACAAAATGCAAGAATGAAGCAAATATTTTCTATTATCATTCAAATGAAAATGAAATTACAACATTACAATTGCCATCACATGGGCTTCCTGAATACATAAATCTGCAAATTTGTACACTAGATCCACCATCTATGTTGCTTTTCCCTCTCCTCTATAACCCCATCCACATCCTTTATTTGGAAGTTGTAACCACCCGAGAATTTGCTGGAAAGTGCAACTTCCTCAAGAAGATATTTTGAAATTTTATCAATTTTGGTAGTACAACTTTGCAAGGTCACATATTTTAATCCAACTATTGGATTTTTAATTATAATATATTTTTGGAAAGCTCTCGAGAAGGTGCATCCCCAAAAAGTGGAACTAAAACATAGGCTACTTTCATTTTCTTCCAATTTTCAGGCCCATTCAGAGCATCTAAATGCTTCAAAAGAATATTTTAATAGGATTTTTGGAAATTAAAATTTTAATGTCTCTCAAATCAATGATATTAAAGTGATTTATTCACCATTTTCTTCAATTTACCATTTTGGAGGTTTGTGTAAGATTTTGTGCCCATATATATAAATACAAGCTTACTAAAAGTAGTAAGTTGCTAAATTTGGCCCTTATTGAAAAGAAACAGTATTTTTTTTTGTTGATGCAAGATTTCTCTTACACCATGGATGCTCCTACATCAAACATGCGGGGTAATTTAAAAGTGACACTATCACTTCTCAAAAGTAAGAGGGAAACCAAGATGGTTAACCTCGGCCTTAGATAACCATGATGAATCTTCAACTAGCCTTCCTATCCATTTCACCAGGTACTTGACATACTGTCGATTTCTCATTCTTATACCCACACTGCTACCCATAATTTCTTCTATCTCTTCCTTTTCTAAAGTAGGTGCTAGATTTTTCCACTATGCCTCATTCAATTCATTATCCTTATCTCCTTCATGATATTCTATCAAATCAACAATGTTAAACACAGGTGAAACATGAATCTCACTCAGCAACTCTACCTCGTAAGAATTTCCTGAATCAATTTCTTCAAGATCTTGCATGGTCCAAACTTCTTCATCTTTAACTTGTTGTATGTGCCAACTAGAAACCTCTCCTTTCACAAGTGAACCATGACTTCTTCTCCTACCTAAAACTCCTTATACCTCCTTTTTTGATATGCCTTAGCCTTATACTAAAGTTCATATTATTTATATTATTTTTTACCTCATCATGTAAATTCTTCAAGCGCTCAACAAAATCTTCATCCTCAACACTACTCTCTCCTTTATCCATCTTTCTTAGTTCAAAAGCAATTCTTGTACTAAACCCATACATAATCTATAATGGTGATTTACCAATGCTCCTATTGACAAAATTATTGTAATCAAATTTTTCCTATGGTAAAATCATGCTTCTTCAAGATTTTGCATGGTCCAAACTTCTTCATCTTTAACTTGTTGTATGTACCAGCTGGAAACCTCTCCTTTCATAAATGAACCATGACTTATTCTCCTACTTAGAACTACTTATACCTTCTTTTTTGATCTTCCTTATCCTTATACTAAGAGTTCATCTCATTGATATGTTTCTTCACCTCCTCATACAAATTCTTCAGGTGCTCAGCAAAATCTTTAGCCTCAAAACTACTCTTCTCTCCTTTATCCATATTTATCAGTTTATAATTTTTTCTTGTACTAATCCCATACACAATATGGAAAGGTGATTTACCAGTGCTCCTATTGACACAATTGTTGTAAGAATTTTTTTCCTATGGTAAAATCAGATCCCATCCCTTGGGTTTTTCTCCTACTAAGCATCTTAGCAGGTTACCCAAACTCCCATTCAACACCTTTATTTGAACATCAATCTATGGATGGTGTGTAGATATAAACTTTAAATCAGTCTTCAACTTCTTCCATAATGTCCTCCAAAAATACACAAAAATACTGGTATCCCGATCTAAAACTATGCTCTCGTGTAGACCATGTAGTCTCACCATATCTCTGAAAAATAATTCTACAACATGAACATCATCACTGGTCTTATGAAATAGAATGAGGTGTTCCATCTTCAAAAATATATCCATCCATAAAAATGGAATCATGTCCTCTCTATTTTCTTGGCAGACCATGAACAAATTCCATACTAATGTCCTCCCATGGCCTCTCATGTACATGTAATGGCTGATACAATCTAGAATTTTGGCTTGTTCCTTTCGACATCTAACATACTCTAAAACTCTACACAAACTTCTTCACATCTTTCTACAATTGTGGCCAATAGCATCACTCACCAACAAAATTAATAGTCTTATCATGACCAAAGTGTCCAGCTAATCCTCCACTATGTTTCTCCTTGATCAAGTTCTCTCCCATGGAAGTCCTTGGAATGCACAACTGATTCCATCGAAACAACATACCATCTTAGATTGTAAAATCCAACCATCTTTTCCTATCCAAAGTGACAGGGTACATGAAATCTCTCCAAGCTTCTGCAAAATTGGGATCCTTAGGATACAAGCTCTTGAGTTCATTGAACCCAACAACTTCAATCTGCACTTTCATTAACAAATTTTTCCTCCTACTTAAGGCATCTACAACTCAGTTAGATATTTCACTTCTATGCTTGAAAACAAATGTATAAATTTGTAAAATCTCAATCCATTTTCAATGTCTTTGATTCAACATCCCTTAAGTATTCAAATATTGTAAATCTTGGTGATCAATATATAAAAAAAGCCTCTTTTGGCAATAGATATTGTATCCAATTCTTTGAAGCCTGAACTATAGCATAAAACTCCTAATCATAAATAGAATACTTCTTCTTTGCATCATAAAAAATTTCACTAAAATAAGCAATGGGTTTACCTTCTTGACTCAAAACAACACCAATGACATTACCACTAGCAACACAATCTACCTTAAATACCTTGTTGAAATATGGAAGTTCCAAAATACATTACTCTGTAAGTTTCCTCTTCAACATATCAAAACATTTTGCTTCTCTTGTAGTCCACTTAAACTCTTTTCTATCCACTTGCATTGTTTCATTTAGAGGTGCACAAATACTATTGAAACCTTTTATAAACATTCTATATTAAAAAATTGTCAAGTCATAAAAATATCTCACCTGCATAGCACTCCTTGGTGTAGGTCATTCAATAATAGATTTCACCTTCTTTGGATCCATCTTAAGACCCTCTAGTGAGATAAAAAATCCCAAGTACACCATCTCTCTCTTCACAAAACTGCACTTCTTCAAATTGATCAACTTCTCCTCCCTTAGCTTCTCAAAAACTATTGAGATATGCATCAAATTCTCCTCAAATGTCTTGCTAAAAATTAAAATGTCATCCAAATAAACAATGACAAATTTACCCAAAAAATCTTTCAAATCCTCGTTATTTCTTTGATTTGGTTCCTACTCCTCATTCAGCAAGGCTCTTCTAACAACAAGGGTCTATCCTCTTTCAACATCTTCAAAATGTGAAGATTGAGCATCTTTATCTACATGGGCAACTTGGGCATTACCGTTAGGTCTTATATTTTTCCTCCCTTAATTTTGAGGACATGCATAGGCTCCATGTCCTTCTTCACCACATTGGAAACAAGTTCCATAAAAGCCTCCTCCTCTTGGTCCTCTTCCTCTTCCTCTTTAATCTCCATTTTTTGAATCTCACTAACAATAGTTGTTGTCTCCTTTCAAGTGTTGGTTTCTACTGGATCCTTCATTCTTCTTTTGATCTTCACTTTGGCCACCATAAGTCTTTCCATGAGTCTTTCCACCTCGACCTCTTTGCTTTCCCTTGAGCCTTTTATTCATCTTCTCTTCCACCTTTAGGGAAAATTGATATGCATATTCAATCATGGTCATCCTAACCAAACTCAACTCCTCTGAAATGCTCGGTTTCAACCCATTAATGTAACAGGAAACCTTCTCCTTCTTGACCTCAAAATGGCCTATTCTCATCAAGGCCTTGTAGAATTATTTTGTGTATTCTTTGATAGATCTCCTTGCTTTCTTCAATCCTTATGTCTTCTTCAACAAATCCAATTCATAATCTACAAGAATGAATTACCTCTTTAGTTTCTCCACCATTCGATCCCACCTAGTGATCTTCTCTTTACCTCTTTGGATTCTCCCCAACTAGACTTCTTTACACCATATACTAGCATGGCCTTTTCAAATTCAAGCCTCTCTAGATCTTATATTTCCTAATACTCAAAATACTTTTCCATGTCATTGACTCAATCAATCAACTCCTCTAGATTCAGATTTACAGAAAAATTAGAAACTTCTATCTTCAGCCTTTTTCTAATCTTGGAAATAACCCTAATTAGTCTGACTTCTCCAGGATCCATTAAATTTTGTTCTTCTTCTTCAAATGGCTCTTCATTTTTAGCTGCATCTTCACTTCAATATCGTCTTATATCAACTCCTCTAGGAAGATACTCTTGCAGTGCTTGAACTTATCTCTAGATGGTTCTAAAACCCTCTTCTATTACCCCAACATTTATCCCACCATGATTTCTTTGTGGGTGCATCTTTTCTCATAGACCCACAACCACAAGTACTGGTGCAAACTGCCTCACATTTAGTGATATGTCTACACACTCAAGAACTCCTTCTCTGATACCACTTGATGAAGGGTGTTCCCCTTACAATCTGTAACTCACAACAACAACAGAGAATTGCATAAACAAAATGTAAGAAGGAAGAAAATATTTTCTATTATCACTCAAATGAAAATAAAATTACAACATTACAATTGCCATCACATGGGCTTTCTAATTATATAAATCTGCAAATCTATAAATCAGGCCCATCCGGAGCCTCTAATGCTTCAAAATTGACTTCAAATATTTTAATAGGATTTTCAAAAATTGAAATTTTAATCTCTCAAATGGTAAATGATATTGAAGTGATTTCTTCACCATTAGATTCAATTTAACATTTTGGAGGTCTGTGTAATATTTTGTGCCCATACATGCATAAATAAAAACTTACTAAAAATAGAAATTTTCCAAATTTAGCCCTTATTAAAAAGAAACAACTTTTTTTTGGTTGATGGAGGATTGCTCTTACACCCTGGATGTTCTTGCATCAGACACCTGAGGTAATTTAAAAAGTGACCCTATCACTTCTCAGAAGCTAGAGGGAAACCAAGACTGTTAACCTTAGTCTCAGATAACCATGGTGAATCTTCAACTAGCCTTCCTCTCCTTTTCACTAGGTACTCGACATACTACCTATTTTATATGCTTCTACCAGCATGACTATCCAAAATTTCTTCTATCTATTCCTTTTTTGAAGTACGCGCTTGAATATTCCATTGTGCCTTAGTCAATTCATTATCCTTATCTCCTTCATGATATTTTTTCAAATCAGCAATGTTAAACACAGGTAAAACATGAATCTCACTCGGTAAATCTACCTCGTAAGCATTTCCTAAATCATGCTTCTTCAAGATCTTGCATGGTCCAAACTTCTTCATCTTTAACTTATTGTATGTGCCAACTAGAAACCTCTCCTTTCGCAAATGAACCATGACTTCTTCTCCTACCTAGAACTCCTTATAACTCCTTTTTTATATGCATTAGCCTTATACTGAGAGTTCATCTTATTTATATGTTTCTTCACCTCATCATGCAAATTCTTCAGGTGCTTAACAAAATCTTTAGCCTTGGCACTACTCTTCTCTCCTTTATCCATCTTTCCTAGTTCAGAAGAAGTTCTTGGACTACTCCCATACAAATTCTAGAATGGTGATTTACTAGTGCTCTTGTTGACAGAATTTTTGTAATCAAATTATGTCTTTGGTAAAATCAAATCCCATCCCTTAGGTTTGTCTCCTACTAAGCATCTTAGCAAGTTACCCAAACTCCTATTCACCACCTCCATTTTTCCATGAGTTTGTGGATGGTGTGTAGAACTAAACTTCAAATCATTCTTCAACTTCTTCAACAATATCCTCTAGAAATACCCAACAAACTTGGTATCTCAATATGAAACTATGCTCTTGGATAGACTATGTAGTCTCACCACCTCTCTAAAAAATAACTTTGCAACATGAACATCATTGGTCTTATGACATGGAATGAACTATGCCATCTTCAAAAATCTATCTTCCACTACAAATATAGAATCATGCCCTCTCTATGTCCTTGAAAGACCAAGAAAAAAATCCATACTAATGTCCTTCCATGGCCTCTTAGGTACACATAATGATTGATACAATCCAGAATTTTGACTTGTTTCTTTTTCCATCTGACATACTCTACAACTCTACACAAACTTGTTCAGATCCAGCTGCAACTATGGTCAATAGTACCACTCACCAACAATAGCAATAGTTTTATCTTGATCAAAGTGACCAACTAGTCCTCCATTGTGTTTCTCCTTGATCAAGTTCTCTCTCATGGAACTCCTTGGAATGCACAATTGATTCCCTCAAAAAAACATACCATCTTGGATTGTAAAATCCAACCATCTTGTCCTATCCAAAGTGACAAGTTCCATGCAAGCTCTAGAAAATTTTTCAAAATTAAGATCCTAGGGATACAAGATCTTCAGTTCATTGAACCCAACAACTTCACTCTACATTTCCATTAATCGATTTTGCCTCCTACTTAAGGCATTTGCAACTCTGTTAGATCTTCCACTCATATGCTTCAAAACAAATTTGTAATTTTGTAAAAATTCAACCCATTTCAAATGTTTTTGATTCAACTTCCCTTGACTATTCAAATATTGTAAATATTGATGATCAGTAAATAAAAAAGCTCTTTTGGCAATAAATAGTGTCTCCATTTCTTCAAATCCTAAACTATAGCATAAATCCCTTGATCATAAATATAATACTTCTTTGCATCATTCAACATTTCACTAAAATAGGCAATGGTCTAACCTTATTGACTCAAAATAGCTCCAATGGAATTACCACTAGCATCACATTCTACCTTAACTAAATTGTTGAAATTTGGAAGTGCCAAAACAAGTTTCTCTCTAACTTTATTCTTCAACATATCATAACTTTGTACTGCTCTTGTAGTCCACTTAAACTCTTTTATATTGCCTCACATTGTTTTAGTTAGAGGTGCACCTACTTAAACCTTTGATAAAATTTCTATAGAAACTTTTCAAACCATGAAAAGCTCTCACCTCCGTAGCACTCCTTCATGTAGGCCATTCAACAATAGCTTTCACCTTCTCTAGATCCATATTAAGACCCTCTATTGAGATAATAAATCCTAGGTAAACCAACTCTCACTTCACAAAATTGTACTTCTACAAATTGATCAATAACTTCTCCTACCTTAACTTCTCAAAAAAAAAAATTGATAAGCATAAAATTCAAGTCGAATGTCTTGCTAAAAATTAAAATGTCATCCAAATAAATAATGACAAAATTTACCCAAAAACTATTTCAATACATCATTCATGAGTTGTATGAATGTTCTTGGTGCATTGGTTAGCCCAAAAGGTATAACTAACCACTCATACAAGCCCTCTTTGGTCTTGAAGGCTACCTTCCATTCATCTCCTTCCCTAATTTGGATCTGGTGATAACCACTCTTCAGATCTATCTTCATGAAGTACTCAGCTACACTCAAACAACCCATGATGTTATCCATCCTTGGCAAGGGAAATATATATTTGATGATGATCTTGTTGATGGCTCTAGAATTTTTACACATCTATCATTCCCCATCCTTCTTTGGTGCTAATACTATAGGTACTGCATATGGACTCAAACTCTCTCTAATCAATATTTTTTGCAACAATTCTTGCACTTGTCTATTCAACTCTTTTCTCTTTGTTGGAGTCATACAATAAGTTTCCTTATTTGGAAACATGTCTCTAGAAATCATTTCCATATGGTGGCTAATCTTCCTTATTAGAGGCAAACCTTCAGGTGCATTATTAGAAACAATATCTTGAAACTCATTCAACAAATCTGAAACATCCACAAGTACCTCATTAGTATCTTCTTTCAACTCTAGGGATTAATGTGAATCACATATGCTCATGTCTGATACCTTTTAGGAAATTTCTTCCATCAACTAAATAAATCCTTGCATTACTGCATACCTTTTCTTCTTCCTCCTTTAGGGGTTTCAACTTATTACAAACACCATTCTTTGTCAAGGAATAGGTGTTGGCATGCCCATCATGCACCGCTGGCTGATCAAACTTCCCTGGTTTGCCCAACAACATGTGACAAACATCCATGGGTATAATATCACACAAAACCTCATCCTGATAGTTACCAATCTTAAAATTTACCAAAAATTGTTCATTCCCCAATACTTTATGGTCCTTCTGCAACCATGCAATCTGATATGGTTTTGGATGCCTTCTCCTCTCCAACTACATCTAAGTAACTATTTCCTCTGAAACAAGATTACCAATGCTACCTCCATCAATGATAACATTACAAACTTTACCTTCACACTTGTATCAAGTGTGGAATAGGTTCTTTCTTTAATCTAGTTCCTTCTCCTCATTCAACAAGGCTCTTCTAACAATAAGGGCCTCCCCTCTTTTAGCATCTTCATCTACATGGGAAACTTGGGAATTACTTGCAAGTCTTCTATTATTCATTTGTTGATGTTGAGAAAACTCATAGGCTATGTGCCCTTGTTCACCCTACTAGAAATAGGTTCCACAAAAGCCTACTCTTCCTGGTCCTCTTCCTCTTCATCTGCCTCTTTGATGTCCATTTTTTGAATCTCGTGGATGGTAGGTGTTATCTCCTTTCTAGTGCTCGATGTTATTGGATCCTTCATTCTTCTTTTTGTCTTCACTTTAGGCACCATAAGTCTTTCCACCTCAACCTATTTGCTTGCTCTTGAACCTTTTGTTTATTTTCTCTTCCACCTATAGGGAAAGCTAATACGCAACTGCAATCATGGTCATCCTCAAAAAAATTAACTCCTCTTGGATGCTTGGTTTCAACCCATTAATGTAACGGGAAACCTTCTCCTTGTCGACCTTAGAATGGCATGTTCTGATCAAGACCTTGTAGAATTATTTTGTGTATTTTTGATAGATCTCCCTACTTTCTTTAATCCTTGCATCTTCTTCAGCATTTCCAATTCATAATCTATAGGAATTAATTTCCTCTTTAGTTTCTCCACTATCTGATCCCACCTAATTATCTTCTCTTTACCTCTTGGGCTTCTCTCCAATTGGACTTCTTTCCACCATATGCTAGCATGGCCTTTTATTTTGGCATTTTCAAATTTGACCCTCTATGGATCTTCTATTCCCTCATACTCAAAATACTCTTCCATGTCATTGACCCAATCGATCAACTTCATATTTCTAGAAAAATTGGAAAACTTCTATCTTCAACCTCTTTCCAATCTTGGAAATGGTCCTAATCAGTCTGACTTCTCCATGATCCATTACATCCTATGCTTCTTCTTCAAATGGCTCTTCATTTTTAGCCTCATCTTCACTTTCACCTCCTCTAATATCAGCTCCTATACATGGCTCCTCTTGCAGCTCCTAAACTTGTATCTTGAGGGATCTAAAACCCTCTTTCGTTACCCCAACATTTCTACCACCATAATTTCTTTGTGGAGGCATCTTTTCTCATAGGTCCATTGAACCATCAGGGAATGGATACTCTATAATAGGTCATAGAACACCACTTTTCCCCAACAATGATGTATTCAAGGATGAAAGATGCCCTAGGATCCCAAATTGGATTAACTATCAACACAAAGGTGAGTCAATTATCAACAAGGAAGACCTATGGGGGTTATTTACACTTTGAAGGGCTCACCACCAAGTAAAATCTTGGAAAAGACAACTTAACATTCAACTCACAAAACCTAGTAATTCAGGCCAAATGATGAATGCAAATTAAAAAATTAAGTAACAAAAAGTTAGGATGTATGTACCTGGAAATGCAAAAATGTTGTCAAAATATGCTAGGGAGGACAAAGATGCCTTACTGTTTTCTTAATCATGTTCATGTTTTTTAGGGTAGGTGCAAAATCTTCAGATTTCCAAACAGAATACGAAAGAATATCTAAAAAATACCACCTAGAGAACTAAGATTCCCTTACTTCCAACTTAGTCCTGATCTGAATTTTTCTAGCTTCAAAATGTCATCCTGAGCTTTGGTGCAGGAGCACACATGAGATTTTGGTTTTGTCATTATTTTGGTTATGTGTCTCTCTTATGTAATAAGGTCCTTTTGGATCATCTCTAATTTTGTAAGGGTATATATGAGATCTTAGGAGGGTAGGTGTGGTTAAGTTGTCAAAAATGTAGAAGTTGTTATAGGTTTAAAAAGTTGTCAATATTGTCTAAAATGTTGTAAATTGTGGAATTTGAAGTGTCACATGGTGTAAATGAAGGAATTAAAATATTTTTAGTTTGAAAATTAGTTTTAAATGGTTGGTACATGTTTAAATATCCTTGGTTAGGTTGAACCCAAGGTTGGTGGTGACATTTTTGAAGTGAAATCAATAAAAGGCATCCTTGTTTCTGTATTTTTTAGCGTTAAATTATTGTTTCAGAGCTTGGTATGGCCTTGTACAGTTGGTTCATGATTTAAAACAATTGGATTCAATGTATAATTGATTCTAATTTCTTTTGCACTTTTTCTCATTGATTTTCATTAAGATTTGAGTGTTTTAGAGCCAATTTACCCCGGATTGGTTAAAAACCCTAGGTTTAGTGCCTTGAAGGAAGAAAAAATGAATATTTCACCATTCCACTAGTAAAATCTCATTAAACTTGGTGGAATGGCTTTAAATAGGTTTTTTTTGGTTTCTATAAAGTTTCAATATTAGGGGAGAAGTTTTGCACATGTTTTGGTGATGCACTAGGTCAAATTTATTTACGTTTTAGATCTAATTGGCAGAGAAAAGTCAATTTTTGAATGGTTCTGTACAAAGTAACCCACCTTGGTTCTAAAGTATGTTGTATAAAGCTCAAATAGGTATCTATAACTATGTTTACATTTTGGATATCATGTATGCACAGAAATTTATGGCCAAAACACTCAATTTGTTACCCCACGTTCAAGGCCTAAAGAAGTAGGATAGTCAAAATTTGACCCTAGTGTTCCAAAACAACCCCATCCAAATTTCGGATATGTTTAAAAATACCAAAAAGGGTATTCAAAAATATTTTTATAGTTTTGGTATGAGGTCTTCATGGGAATTTATGATGGAGAAACCAGTTAGGAAGTACTACTAGGGGATTGAGGCCTAATGAATGAAAACCCACCATTTGAATGGTTAGAGATTGAAAATTTGCTTGTTTGATGATTGTTTGGAGTTGTTCACCCCTATTCTACATAAAATTGGTATCAGAGCCCGAATATCTGGGCAAGATAATTTTTTGGAGTTTATGTGTTGTCTTTTTGCAAGTTGAAGCAAGAACTTGGATGCCAAGAGACTAGGCCAAGGGAAATGAAAGAGGCCTAAGGTGAGGTATCATGAAGACAAGAAAAAGAAAGGTGAAAGAGAATTTTTTGATAAATAAGAATGGAAATGTTGAGGAAAATAGTTCTTGGAGACTTGCAGAGTAAGGAGGTACCAAGTAAGAAACAAGAGAAAAGAAAAGAGAAAAGTGAGATGAAGAAAAATGAGAAAGAAGAACAGATAAAAGTGCAGCAAGAGATAATTGAGTTGAGGCATGCCTTGGACGAAATGGAAAAGAGGTTTGAGAGAATGGAACTTGAGATACAACAGTTTCTTGAGAAGGAAAAACAAACCTAGGACTATTTTGACATCAACACGCATTGAAGAGTTTCCTTGGGAAATTCAAGATGTCTTGAAGGATCATGTATACATAGTGGTTGATAATTTTTTTGACTTTTTTCTTCCAAGGAAAGGTCTTAGTCAATATTTATCTTTTCCTCTAGGGGCCTGTCTATCATATACAACAGCCTATGACAAGCAAAATGAAGAATGTGATGTGTCTAAAGAAGGCAATGGTGCCAATACAAATGATGCACTTGTTGGGAAGGTTGTAAAAGAAATAAATTTTGATGCTAAAGGCATGAGAATTACTAGGAAAGAGATTGAAAAGTTGAGAAAGAAATATTTGAAGGGAAAAGAAGGTATGGAACAGCATAATGGACAAACTGAGTTGCCGATGGAAGATGGACAGTTAGACAAGCAACCACTCCAAGTGGAGCAGCAAAAGGGAGTTGTAGATGTTAGAGGCAAAGAGAGAAGACAAAGGGATCTTGATGAGATTGCAGCCTTGGGAGACAAGAAACCTTAGGTGAAAATGAAACAAGCCATTGAAGGGGAACAAGGTACTATTGGAGTGCATGACATCCATCAAGAAAAAAGGGATCAGTTACAAGGTAGAGGTGCAAATAAAGGATAGGTTTATATTGACAAGCTCATATATCTTTATTAAGTGTTCAAGAAACCTACAGTGAAGATGGAGCAAGCATGGAATTGTTCTAAAGAATAAAATATGAAAGGATTTAAAGGAATCCAACGAGATTTTTCAAGCATGGTTCTCATGATTGCTACCTTCTATTCAAGTGGAACTTGAAACTTTTCCTTACCTCGGAGAATGGTGCAGGAGCACCCATGAGATTTTGGTTTTGTCATTGTTTTGGTTTTGTGTCTCTCTTATGTAATAAGGTCCTTTTGGATCATCTTTATATTTGTAAGGGTCTAGATGAAGTCTTAGGAGGATAGGTGTGGTCAAGTTGTCAAAAATTTAAAAGTTGTCAATATTGTCTAAAATGTTGCAAATTGGTAAGTTTATTTGATATGTGTGCGAGGGTTTGGTGTTGGGGATTTTTGTAACCTATGGAAGAGGCTCATCCCTCCTCCATGATGTCTCATCCTTTCTCAAGAGTACGGTGCTTTCATCATGTGTCACATATCTTTGCTCGGTTCTCTTCCATTCGTGGTGGGTTTGACCATGGCCTCGTGTCAATTGAGATGCTTGGGCTCGGTCGCGTGTGTGTTTCCTGCAATGTGATCTCTTGTTGATGGTCAAGGATACAGATCCTCCAGATGGATCCTCTAATATACCTTCCAAATCTAATGACAATATTGAGGTGTTGAAATCTTTTTGGGACATTGTTGATGGTGAGCGAAGCCATCTACCGCAAGGTGCCAAGTTCAAGATTGGGGAATTCGATGGAGGGCAAGGGAATGGGGGAAAGAAACAAGGTAAGAAAACTGCAGCTCCTCCATTGAATTTTGTTCTAATTCTGAATAAATCCCTAGATGAGGCTATTGAACAAGAATATTCTAGATTGGTTAAAACTATAAAAAAAATTGTGGCAGTCGGCCCTAATAGGGTTCCAACAAGGAAATACATGGAAGAATGGTTTAATAATGTATAGGAAAAGAAATTAGGGCTGCAATTTTATTATTGCTGAATGATTCAGAAATGGTTGTATGTTATGTTTTCTAATAATCAAAACTCTCAAGTGGAGGTGATCAATAAATAGTTATAGAATGTCGGCATGGTTGTTTTTCGTGCGTTGGCATGGAACCTAGAGGCTTTGGAGGAAGAGGTTTTGGCCCTCTCTAGTCCTTGATGGATAATCATTAAAAACATCTCGCCCCACCTCTATAATTTTTCCTACTTTTACTTGAACCATATAAAACTGTCTTGAGAATTGATGATACTAAAACTCCTATCCCACACTCAGATGCTCGGGTACTGGTTTCCTTGTCCCTAGGTATTGAATTGTCTGAGGCTTTGGAAATCAAATTGAAATCTAGGGATGTTTGTTGTGAAATTGAGATATTAAGAGGGTTGAATGCCTATCATTTATGTAGGTGTGAAGGTCATATCCAAATGAATTTCCCACTAATAATAAACAAATCTAATTCCAAAACCACTTTGGGTGGAGGCGATAAAAATAAAATATAGCCCTCTGATAAAGATGGGTGGGTGGATACAAATGTAAATACTAGAGTTGGTACTGAGGAATGTGGCCCTACCCTGCAACAACTTGATGAAATATATACTCTTGCTAACTCTAAAACCAACATTAATAAAAGAAATAATTCTCTACAAATGGAGAACGCAGAGATAATTAAAGGCAATAAAGAAACTTCACGAGTGGAAGATAGTTTATCTTCTCTCCTAAATGAAATAGACATCGGTATAACAAGAGAAACTGATGAAAACCATAAGATAGAAAAAAAAATACATTGATGTAGACCCAATAACAAGTTTAGAAAAATTAATAAGTACTGCCAAACTAAATGCTCAACAGTTGGCTCTACTAAAAATAAGGCAAGCTAGAGAAAATAAAGATATTAACCCGAATCCAAGCAAAGAATTTTACACCTTCAATTCTAAATACTTTAAAGAGAACCAAGTGGTGGAACCCCAAATTGAACTTGGTTCCCTAGAATCAAGAGGAGATTTGACACTCCAAACCTCGAGATATGGAAAAGAAACCCTAGACATTGAGGGTTGCCCTCCAAACCAATATTCCAACCGAGATGAAATGCCCATTGTAATTTTGGATATTGGCTTAGGGGATTCCCAGCCTAATGGTCTAGAGAGTATATTGGATAAGCCCACTTCTTTTAATACTATCTCTTTTGTAATTGGAAATGAAAAGGTGCATGAAATTGTGGTCCCTAACATAGTAGTGGATCCTTTCAATCCCCTAAGTGGAGTGGTTAGTTCTAATGGGTTCGCATCATAGTCAGGCATGGACTCTACAGATGAGCTTGGTTTTCTCTCTACTAAGGATACCTCTGATGGAGAAGATACCCCCATGGAAGTCATAAAAAAAACCTGAATATCTAGGAAGAAAAAGGATTGGAGGTTGGAAAACCCCCCCAGATAAAGACCCAACCCAACCTCAAAAAGATGAGGAAGAAATTGAGTGAAATCTTGCCTCCTAATGCTAAAAGGATGGAAGCTGAAAATAGATTGCCTAAATTCTTTCATAAATTCAAGTGTGAAAAGGGACCCCAACCCAACGATCAGACCTAATGGAGCTCAACTACATCTCTTGGAATGTAAGGGGGTTGGAAACCCCTAATAGAAAGCATGTAGCACAGAAAAAGGAACCTAAATTTGTCTTGCTACAAGAGGTTAAGGCTACCGATTTTACTCTAGAAACTCACCTGAGGGTTATTTGGAAAGAGGAAACCTAGTTTGTGACCAAACATGAGAAAGGGAAATGGGGAGTAGTGATTCTTATGGAAAACAAGTGGGCTCAATTTGTGGACAGCTATGGGACCTCCCCGTGTAACCGAGTTGTCTAGGTAATCATTAAGAAAAAAATAGTCTACTTTGGGATCTGTGCAATTTATGCCCCCAATGAATATAAAGAATGGATCCTCCTTTGGAACTAGATGTGCACCTTGCAGGATATTTCATGGGTCATTGGAGGAGACTTCAACTTTGTAGAGAGAGAGGAGGAAAAATGGGGGGATCTAGTTTTGAATGGAAAGGAAATGAAAGATTTTATTGGCGAAGAATGAAAGCCAAGCTGAAGGTTGAAGATCCCATTGAAGGGAAAAATAAAGACACCCAGGCCATTTGGTTTACCTGGTGTAACTCTCAACAAGGTGGTCAAATAATCTATTGCATGCTTGATAGATTCTACATTAGCAAAGCCTTCTTTTCAGCCTCCCTGGTGAAAGATGGCTGCAAGATTGAAGTCTCCCCCTACTCCCTCTCAGATCGCCACCCAATAAGGGCCAAGTGTTTCCTCAAGGAGGGAGCCCCTAAGCTAGAAAGTTGTAGCATTGGTTTTTGTCTCAATACCAGACTCCTTAAGGACAATGACTGTAAAAGTGCCATCTTGTGTCTCAGACAGATCAACAAATAGATGCACTGAAACCTTTCCCATATTGAAAGGTGGACATTAAACGAAAAGGGTTGGAAAGCTTTGTTTCAAACTATTGGAAAAGAGAGAGCCAAGGATCATTGAAGGAAAGAGACTCTCCTCCAAGACAAGCTTCTACAAGCATAGAAAAATCTGCAAATGAATCCTAGGGATGAATCACTCATAAATAGGGTGATTATGGTTAAAAACTCTCTATGGAAGCTTTAGAACACTAGGATACAGGGACTAAGAGTAAGAGCTAAAATGAATTGGCTTGAGAATGGGGATAAAGGCACCAATTTTTTCATTAGATACATTAAAGAGAAACATGCTAGAGAGCAGATTGACCTAATTATTGTAAATGATTCCAGTGTGATCAATCCTGATGAAATAAGAGATCAATTTTTTTGGTTCTATAAGAACCTCTTCTCCTCAGAAGGGGATATGGAAGCTAATCATGAGGAAATTCAATACATTGTAGAGATTATCCCCAAAAAGGTTAATGCTGAAATGGCAAGGGAACTTGGGAAGGAAGTTACTTTGGAGGAGATTAGAAAGGCCATCCTCTCACTCAAGAATGACAAATCCTTGGAGTTGATGGCCTCCCTGTAGAGTTTTATGAGACATTTTTGGACTAGGTGTGTGATGATCTCTTTCCTATCTACAAAGAAGCATTTGAAAAAGGCTCCCTAGGCAACAAGATAAACAAAGGAGTGATCAAATTAATTCCAATGGAGGGTGATAGAACTCTAGTTAAAAATTGGAGACCCATAACATTGTTCAATGTCTCTTATAAGATCTTGGCTAAGATTTTGGTGGATAGGATGACCCTCATCCTCCCCTCCATCATAAATTCCACTCAAACTATATTCATAAAAGGGAGATACATTCTTGAAAATCTAATCACCAGCTGGGAGGCTCTAAATCAGGCAAAGTTAATAGGGCAGAATGTAGTATTGTTGCTATTAGACTTTGAGAAGGCTTATGGTAGAATTGAATGGGATTTGTGCTCCTAATGCTTAAAGCCTTTGGATTCCTAACTCATTTTTTCATATGGTCAAAACCTTCTTCCAAGATGCAATTGCTCAAGTAGAGGTGAATGGAATCCTTTCTCAAGAAATTTCCCTTGAAAGATCTATAGGGCAAGGGTTTCCACTTGCTTTCGTACTATTTGTAATTTCCTCAGATGCCATGCATTATGTTCTAAGGCAGAATTCATCAATTCCAAGGATTAGGGGTATCAAGCTGACAAATGATAATGAGCTCCTTAATCTTCAGTTTGTCGATGATACCTCAATTTTGTTAACCCTAGAAGAATCCAATCTTTCAAACCTACTGGGAAAATTGGATATTTTTTGCCTTGCTCCAGGGGCCAAAATTTCCCCCTCTAAATCTTGTCTCTTGGGTTGGAAAGAGAATCCCCCAGACTAGATCAGTAGATATGGGCTCCAATGGGGTGGCCCACATAAATTGGTAAGGTACCTTATTATCCCCTTTGTTGTGCATCCTAACATCGAGGAAATGTGGCACAAGATTAGGGACAAGATTGAAAAGAAACTTACTAATTGGAATAGATAGTCTCTTTCCTTGGCCAAGTGAATTCAGATCTACCATAAGGTATTATCTTCCTATAATATATACTTTGCTTCGGTGTGGTTCTTTTAACTCTTATCAAATTAATGAGATACAGAAGAGGATAAGGTCCTTTTATGGTCTAATGGTAAAGGCAAGAGAAAGAAACACTCGATGAAATGGGAATAGTGCACAATTGAAAAATACAAGGGAGGCTTGGGGTTAAAGGATCTTAGGCTGCAAGGTATTGCTTTCATTTTAAAATGGGTGATTGGGGCCCTGGAAGGTGGAGAACCCTAGAAATTGTTGATCAGTTAGAATATACTCAATGTTGTCCCTAAGCATGCTAAATCTTGGAGATCTTTTCCACTCAGTGATATCCTTAGTAGTGAGGAGGCCATATTACCTGCAGGATCCCATGTATTCAAAACTATTTGGAAGGCTTGGGAAGTGATGAAGACTCGTCTTACCAACTTCCACTTCACCTCAGGGGATAATGGGACCATACAGGCTAACAGGTCTATTTGGTGGACTTTGAAACATAAAGGGAAGCCTTTGGCACTACTCCAAGGGTGCTTTGAAAAAGGATGGGCTCACAAAGGAATTTGTTGCTTCAAGGACATACTAAAAGATGGTAAACTCAAAGACTAGAATGACTTGAATTCTTAGTTTAATATTCCATTGACTAATTGGAGAACCTACTCAATCCTCAGAGATTCTTACAATCAATTAAAGTTCCTTGTGAAATATAAGGTTGATAATGCTCAATTCAAGGACTTCCAATGGAGAAATGGTAATAACATAATGAACTCAAAAGTCAAGAAAATGTACCCTATGCTCACAGATCATATTGACCTGACATACTACTTAAATCAAACCTAGAAGCTGAACTAGAAAAAGAATCAATGGAAAATGGTTTTTCAAACTAATTGGACCAAACAGATAGAGGCAAAAATAGCATGCTTTAGGTGGTTGCTTATAATACAAAAGCTACCATTCAAAACCAATTTTGATGACATTGATATATGCAGTATCTGTAGAAATCCAAAGAGTATTAATCATATATTTTTTGATTGTATCTTTGCTAAAGAGATATGGAAACTATTTTGTGATAAGAAAGATATCTGGGGGATTAATGACCAACCACTTCCTAAGAAGATTATTTGTAATCAAAACATAAAAATGGGGAAAACTGCCACCTTATTTTGGTTATGCTTTTCTTCTAACATTATGTGGTCGATCTGGAAAGCAAGGAATGAGGATAGTTTTCAAGGGAGGAGGAGGATGCTTACTGAGTCTTATAGAATACTCATGTTTCCATGTAGGTCTATATTACAATGGAGCTTTCAAAGGACAAATTTTGGAACTATCTCGAGAACAGATATGTCACAATAGATATCATGGAGAAAAAGTATGGTCATATGTGGCCATAGGGTCACCCAGGAGTAAAAGTTTTTCTGAGAGCTCTTCATGCTTTCAGACAAATCTTGTGGGGAGTTAAAGCAAGGAAGTGAACAAAGAGTGTCAGACTTTACAACCTTTTGCTGAGGAGGTGGAAGTTGATGAATCTCTGTTGGAAATGAGAGGTGGAAATGAACTAGATGGAAGCAAATAGTTGACTGCTCTTCAGACTCTTCATATCCTTTTTTATTTGAAATAGTTGTTTATTTAATCTAAAGTGATAAATATCTATATATTTTTCTTCTAAAACTTTGATGTAATTATTGATACTCTGTTACAGGCTTCTATTGGGCTTTGTT
Source organism: Sequoiadendron giganteum (assembly GCA_007115665.2). Classification (NCBI taxonomy): domain Eukaryota; kingdom Viridiplantae; phylum Streptophyta; class Pinopsida; order Cupressales; family Cupressaceae; genus Sequoiadendron; species Sequoiadendron giganteum. The sequence goes on from CM021104.1 coordinate 405,764,275, forward strand.
ATTTTGATAATTTGTAATGGGATAGATTAGGATGGGTTGTGATGTTGAGAAACTCTAATTTTGATCTCATATAAAGGTGGGATACCTGATATTATACTATAATGGGGAGCCTGATAGTTTTGGCACTTGACTAAACTTTTAAGCTCTTTGATTTATATTTTTTGTCCATATTATACTTAATATAATATAAAAAATGTTGCAAATTGTGGAATTTGAAGAGTCACATGGTGTAAATGAAGGAATTAGAATGTTTTTAAATTTAAAATCAGTTGTAAATGGTTGGTACATGTTTTAATAGCATTGTGGAGGTCAAACCCAAGGTTGGTGGTGACATTTTTGAAGTGAAATCGATAAAAGGCATCCTTGTTTCTACATTTGTGAACGTTAAATTATTGTTTCAGAGCTTGGTATGACCTTTTACGGTTGGTTCATGATTTAAAACAAATTGGATTTGATGGAGAATTGATTATAATTTTTGTTTCACTTTGTCTCATTGAATTTCATTAAGATTTGAGTGTTTTAGAGCCAATTTACCCTAGACTGGTTGAAAACCCTAGGTTTAGTGCCTTGAAGGAAGAAAAAATGAATATCTCACCATTCCACCAATGAAACCTAATGAAACTTGGTGGAATGGATTTAAATAGATTTTTTTTGGTTTCTATAAAGTTGCAGGATCAGGGGAGAAGGTTTACACATGTTTTGGTGATTCCCTAGGTTGGATTTCATTATGTTTTATATCTAATTGGTAGAGAAAAAACAATTTTCGAAGGGTTCTGTACAAAGTAACCCACCTTGGTTTTGAAGTATGTTGTATAAAGCCCAAATGGGTATCTATAAATCTATTTAAATTTTTTATATCATGTCTTCATAGAAAGTTACTCAATTTGTTGCCCTACATTCAAGACCTAAAGAAGTAGGACAGTAAAATTTGACCCTAGTGTTCCAAAATAACCCCATCCAAATTTTGGATATGTTGAAAAAGGAAAAGAATGTATTCAAAAATTCTTTTATAGTTTTGGTATGAGGTCTGCATGGAAAGTTATCATATAAAAACTAGTTAGGAAGCACTATTGGGAGATTGAGGCGTAATAAATGAAAACCCACCATTTGAATGGTTAGAGATTGAAATTTTGCTTGTTTCAGGATTTTTTGGATTTTTCCACCCCTACTTTAAATCAAGCTTCAATTTATACACTTCCTCCTTCTTAGATCTTAGGTCGTGAAACCTCCAGATCTGACTTGTAGGTGACTTTTTGTGATGATGACAACTTTGTAATCCAACTTTACATCTTTGCACTTCAAATGATCTTCAACATAAATCTGCAAACATAAACACACAAAAGAGGAAAAACTTGTTGATTGGTAGTAAATGGGGGTTTTTCTTGGTCAAACCCCTTGTTGGTAATTAAACCTTGGAATGAAATGAAATAATGAAGGGAAATGATGAATGAACAAAGTGTTATGTTGCAACTCACCAAACCCTTGTTATGAAATCTGCAAACTTGTGTGAAGTGGCTAGCTTGAATGTGGATCTTGACTTGAGTGAATACTTGATAGATCTTGACTTGAATTGCTTGCTTGAGTCAAAACCCTACATCACAAATGTTAGCTCAACAACACACATGATGCAAGAATATCTTTGACAATATGCTTGAATCTTGATAATGGCTCCAAACGCTTGATGAATTCCTCTTGAATTCTCTTGTGAACTCCAATTTTCTATTATGAATGCTCTCACAAAAGTCTTAGTTGAAAATGAGTGAAAGAACCTTGTATTTATACTTATCCATGCTTAATATAATGAAATTACACCACAACAAGCCGACATAAGAAATCATTAATTAAAGGAGGCTAAATCTCGCTAAGATTTGAAATTAAATCTTGAAAAATAACTTTAGGGGGACTAAGGTGCCCTGGGTGGCATCTTAGTCTCAAGGCTTGAAACTCGGGGCACAAACTCCAAAAAGGGGCCTTTTAAGGTGCCTCTAAAATTAGGGTCCCAAGATCCTTGGGGGACAAAGACGCCCTAGGTGGTATCTTAGTCTCAACCCAAAAATCAGGGGCATTGCCAGAATTATTAAATTATCATTTATCGTTTGATGTTTGCCAGGATTAGCCATAAAAAGATATAATTTATTTGGCTTGTGGATGCAAAATAGGACCAATTAAGACATAAAAAAGATAAATAAATCAAGGCAGCCCAAACAAGTGTGAAAATGAAAGGGTATGCATTTTCCTACACTACACCCACAACCACAAGTCTTGTTGCAAATTTTCTCGCGTTCGATGATCTATCTACACACTCAAGAACCCTCGCTCTCATACCACTTGATGAAGGGCACTCCCCTAACAATCTAAAACTCACAACAAAAACCAATAATTGCACAAACAAAATGCAAGGAAGCAAATATTTTCTATTATCACTCAAATAAAAATAAAATTACATTACAATTTCCATCACATGAGCTTTTTTATTACATAAATCTACAAATCTATATATCAGAGCCCCCATTTATTCTACTGTTATCACCAGGATTTTGCACCTTGTTGAATGTGAAATTTAACAATCCATTGTAACATGGGAAGACCTCTCAAAGTGTGGGCTTTGAAAGAAGAGGTCAACCACTAGAGAAGGTCAGCTTCCTATTGGTATCACCTAATCTGATGATTTACTCTATTGACTTGCTAAGAAAAGGGTAAAGAGATAACATAAAATAGCATGAAATGAAAACTACCTCCTAAGGTGATACACCAAAATGATTTCAGAACCTGTAAAGTTGTTTTTACACAAAGTTTTCAAACAACAACAAGCTTAGCATGCACAATCCAATACTCATATGCTTTGCATAAATATTTCATGAGAAGATTTCCAATGCATTCAATTCAGAAGGAACGGGAAATTTTCGCAGCTTGAATTACCTGCAACAAACTACAACTCACAACCTACAAACATATACCTTTGCACAAAGGTGATGCAAATGAGACACAAAGAATAAGTAATATGATAACTTCACTTGTAATGGCATCAATCATCAAGATTCACACAATATAATCAGAAAAAGAGAAGGAAAATGCTTATCATTATTATTCTCCAAAGTGTAAGTTGTTATACATGATTGAAAATGAGTTACGGAACTCTGTATTTTCCACCAAGGACTCCAAAATGAGTCACAAAATAGAAAAAGCATTATTCTAAACTGATTACAACAAAGTCACATAAGTGACTATATACATCATCTCTCCAAACAAACCCTCAAAAAGAGGTTCTAGAAACTCCATATTTCGGATTCCCTCTAAAAGCCTAAAAAATAGCAACTGAATCTCATCCCAAAAGGCTCCAAATAGGTGGAAAAGTCCAATTTGAATATGTCCAACATGATGACACATCAAAAAGACTCCAAAAAGCTCCAAACTGAGTCAACATGCCTAAAATCACTCCAAATTTTGGTGAACTGCATCAACCTCCCCATATTCTCTCCATGTCTTGGCCATATGAGCACATGCCCCCTATTTCTTCTCATGTAGCTCAAATCAAGCATATCTCCTTCGAGATTTAAGCAAACACTTTAAAGCTTCTTTATAGCTCCTTTTTACTATCTCCTTTGAAAATTACCATTACATCTCTATTTTTACATTTCAAATATCATTTATTGAAGAGTGATGTATAATCATCACTTTAAATAAATGATTTACAATATGAATTTTAAATGTAAAAATAAAGAATTTTGCATCTATAAATAACCTTTATTTAAAGTGACTATATTTTTTTTCACTTAAATAAAGTTATACATTTTGCCTCAAATGCAAAATAAATAAAAACCCAACACCAAAGCTTAAGGACTAAGTCTTTGGAAATGTTTAAATAAATATAAAGCATATGGAAATGTCATGCATGAAGTTTTAAAATAAAACTTTAAGGCACAAAAATACCTCCTCCCATCATGCCTTTTGGGTTTCTTCAACCCTAAACTAAATGTATACTTCATTTTTATCTCATTTCCTGCTTCAAAAGAGAGTGCCGCCAGTAATAAGGGTTTGGAATTCTGGGAAAGGATTTTCACTATGGATTTTGAGCTCCAGAAATATTTGACCAGCATCTTCAGTTGAGTTTTTCCTTAGATAAATATATTGGTAAGAATTTTTGTGAAATTAAATTTGAATGAAAACCTTCTATTTCATTCTAATATGGGGCTTCATGGCCATGGCTCCTTCCATAGATTACAGATATATTTTCATTTGTTTTGTCATCATAGATAGTTAGAAAATCTTGCTTTCCTGTAGTTGACCATATTCTTGCAATTAATTTTCCTTGTGGTTTTGCAATGAAAATCCCTCTCTTCTTTCTCTATTTTTTCTTCTTTAGAAAAAAATTGAAAGAAAACTTTCTTAATATGACAGGTTGTGGCTATATCTTTTCCTGTTTATTCTTTGCACAAAGAAAACTTCATTTTTTTGCTTGAGATGCCATGTATTTGTGGCCAATAGTGATATAATCTCTTTTGCTATGAAAAATATCATAATGATCAAACATAGGTGCGATGCAATAAGATTCATCATGTGATTGAAGTATGTGCAGCCCTCATTCAATAAACCTTCATGGCTGCATTCAAAAAAGAACACAAGAAAAACTTACAATGTCAGGATACGTTCCAAAGTGCCTCGTTAATTCAAAGATTTTGAGAGCATCCTTGCAAAACTCATTTTGTTTATTTCTAGAATCATTGTATTCCATGAGATAACATCTCTTTTAGGAATTTTGGAACCTTGAACCTGTGCTTCATAAACTTGAACCTGCAATAAAGGGCTTCCCACTTTTCCTTCCTGTAGCATGAATATTGATACTTCTTTTGTATACAAAAGGAAATCTTACTATTTTCATTTTTGTAGAAGCATTTTTCAGGTTATTTGATGACAAGTTTTGAAATATGAAAATCAATGCTTTAGATTCTCATTTCTCAGAATTGTGCATAGAACTCATAATAAATTGTAGGAGTTGAGAAAATACAACACCACAAACCCCGAAGATCACCTGCATGCAAATAACCTATCACAAAAGAAGAGATGGAGACAAACAAGCAAGGGTTCTCTGAAAACTGAAAATGTATATATCAGAGAGAATGAGAGAATGAATTGATATAAAATACAATGGGATCAATCCTTATAAAAAGGAGATCATGCAAACCCTAATAAAACCCTAATAGGAAAAACCCTAATAGAATCCCTAATAGGATAACATTTAATAATTAATATAATTATTAAATGTCACATTATGCAAACTAACGTGAAATCTTAAGAAGGGAATAAAGGTAACTTAATCAACATAATTAAGTTAAGACCTTTACTCTAACACCCCCCCTTAAGATGAGCAATAGTGCAGCTACAAACAAATGCAGAAAAGCAAAGGTAACTACAATGCAAGAAGGAAAACATGGGTCCCGACAACTAGGCCAAATCAGGTATCCAAATACAACCAAATCTCTGTAAAATGGAGAAATAGAGAATACCTCATGGGAAAAAGCTCTACTCCAAAAAGAGAAGAACTTAGCCAAAAAGAGACATCACTGAAGCAGAAGAAGCTACAAACAACTGTCGAAAGATGACTGCTATGGTGTTGAAGAACCTCCACTGAAGATAGGATGATCAAGAACAAGAAGACAACAATTTGCATAAGTGCCCATACGACACTACTCGAATCAGATGGAAAATAAAGGCAAACACCTAGAACGAAGATACATATGGCACAAGAACTAATAGTCTGAAACACTGATCAACTAAGAATGGAAGATCCCTTCCAAGGTGAAACCAAGGAAGCATTAGCATGAACAGTATAATAACCCCCCATAATGGTGAACTGGGAGCCTGACAGATCAACTGAAATGGTGTGCAACATCCTGTAGTGCATGAAGAAGATAGAACATCTGAAAGTGCACAAGAAAGCACCTGTAACTGAAAAAGTGGTGTGCAAAACAAAGCACACATGCATGAGGCTGGAATCATATGTATCCATGGTCGTCGTGGAGGGACACTCACCAAACAAAGGTGTGATGGCAAACAAAGGCAAACTACACAACCCCCCATGGTATGGATTCAATGTCATCGTGGAGGGATACTCACCGGACAAAGATGTGATGGCAAAACAAAGGAAAACTACACAACCCCTCATGGCACTTTATAATATCAGTGTGAGTATAAAATATGGCACAACCTTATGTGCAAAATCCCCAAAAGATGCATGTACAATAGCGTGGCACTTTATCTCAGTGCATTTAAAACTTTAAGGCACAAAAATACCTCCTCCCATCATGCCTTTTGGGTTTCTCAAACCCTAAAATGAATGTAAAGTTCATTTTTATTTCATTTGTTGCTTCAAAAGAGAGCGCCGCTAGTAATAAAGGTTTGGAATTCTGGGGAAGGATTTTCACTGTGGATTTTGAGCTCTAGAAACATTCGACCAGCATCTTCAGTTGATTTTTTCCTCAAATAAATATACTAGTAAGAATTTTTGTGAAAGTAAATTTGAATGAAAACCTTCTATTTCATTCTAATATGGGGGCTTCATGGCTTCAACTCCTTCCACAGATTACAGATGTATTTTCATTTGTTTTATCGTCATAGATAGTTGGAAAATCTTGCTTTCTTGTAGTCAACCATATTCTTGCAATTAATTTTCCTTGTGGGTTTGTGATGAAAATCCATCTGTTCTTTCTATATTTGTTCTTCTTTAGAAAAAAGTTGAAAGAAAACTTTCTTAATATGATAGTTGTGGCTATATCTTTTCCTGTTGATTCTTTACAAAAAGAAAACTTCGTTTGTTTGCTTGAGATGCCAGGTATTTGCGACCAGCATTGATATAATCTCTTTTGCTATGAAAATATCATAATGATCAAACGTAGGTGTGATGCAATAAGGTTCATCATGTGATTAAATTATGCACAACCCTCATTCAATAAACCTTCATGGCTGCATGCAAAAAAGAACACAAGAAAACTGACAATGTCAGGATACATTCCAAAGTGCCTTATTAATTCAAAGATTTTGAGAGCATCCTTGCAAAACTCATTTTTTTTATTTCTGAAATCATTGTATTCCATGAGATAACATCTCTTTTACGCATTCTGGAACCTTGAATCTATGCTTCGAAAACTCGAACCTGCAATAGAGGGCTTCCCACTTTTCCTTCCTGTAGCATGAATATTGATACTTCTTTTGTATACAAAAGAAAATATTACTATTTTCATTTCTGTAGAAACATTTTTCAGGTTATTTGATGACAAGTTTTGAATGATGAAAATTAATGTTTCAGATTCTCATTTCTCAGAACTGTGCATAGAACTCATAATAAATGTTGCCTCTAATCTTTAGAACATGATTGTTCTTGGTCAAATCTTCACATTTTTGTTGCATTCTTGAATAAATTTAGCAGCATTGTCTTTTAAAATTACATTTTCTCCATTGAACCGTTCACGTAGCTTGTATTGCATTGTCATCCTTATTGCCTCATAACATAACATCTTTGATAATTTTATGAAATAATTGTCCTCATAAGTTGATGAGACCACACTGAATTGTTCATGTACCTGCTCCTTGAAGAAATACTTTGTGAACTTCAATATGTATGTTTGTTCACTATCACTCCATGGTCACATTAATATGATGTCTTTCAAGATTGCATTTCCCTCTTAAATAAGCTCGAATGATCTCATTAACTGATAATTTAGCATGTTAGGCTCAACCCTTGTGGGAGCCTCGTTTTAACCCACATGTTGTAACTTGATGAAACAAATCAGCAACATTAGTTTTTTGAGTCTGCACATGAAGAAAAAAGTTAGAAAAAACATGTATATTTTAGGTGTGTTTGATTACTCCAATGGTTTTCTGAGACACCAGAAATGTGCACTTAGTTTACTTAATGCAGTTTCTGATCAGTGTATACATTGCTAGGGGTGAATTTTTATGTAATGTTTGTAATAAGTTATTGCTTAAAGTATACTCTAACACCATTTCTAATGTCATATGCAGGACTAGGAGCGGAAAGGAGCTAGAAGGGACAGATGAATCTTGGGACAGCAGCAGGAAAAGTTGACACCAAAAAACCAGTCATTCACAAGCAACGGCTAGTTACCTTCCTTCTATGCACATTCATTGTTTTCTTACTTATTCGTGCATATGTTTATCTTGTTATGCATTGAACAGAAAAAAGTTAAACTCACAGCTTGTGTGAGTCAATGAAAATTTATGCATTCAATAAAGATTACTCTTTTCTGAAAAGATCATAATCTTTCTTCTATTACATACATGTGAATGAATGTACAGTAATTTGTAATTGTAATCTTCCTTGGATTATTTAATTTATACATTTGAATGTAATAAAGGAAAGTTAATAAAATGTACTATCTTCTTTAAATATCAATGGGCTCTATCTGATTGAGCCTATGGGTGAAAATATGGTAACAGCTACTCTACCCTCTCCTCTGTAACCCCATCCACATCCTTGATTTGGAAGGTGTAACCACCCTATAATCTATTAGAAAGTGTAATCCTCAAGAAAATATTTTGAAATTTGATTAATTTTGGTAGTACAACTTCGCGGGGTCATAACTTTTAATTCGACTATTGGATTTTCAATTGTAGTATATTTTCAAAATTCTCTCGAGAACGAGCATCCTTGAACATTATGACGTAAAGGTAGACTACTTTTATTTTCTACCAATTTCCAAGCCCATCTAGAGCCTCTAAGTGCTTCAAAATTCACTTCAAATATTTTAACAGGATTTTTGATAATTGAAATTTTAATCTCTCAAATGACAAATGATATTGAAGTGATATCTTCTCCATTCACTTCAATTTACCATTCCAAATAATTGTGTAATATTTTGTTCCCATACATGCATAAATACAGACTTACTAAAGCTAGTAAGTTGCCAATTTATCCCTTATTGAAAAGAAACAACATTTTTTTGGTTGATGCAAGATTGCTCTTACACCTTGGATGCTCCTACATCAGACACTCGAGGTTGTTTGAAAAGTGATTCTATCACTTCTTAGAAGCTAGAGGAAAACCAAGATGGTTAACCTCAGTATCAGATAACCTTGATGAATCTTCAACTGGCCTTCCTCTCCAGTTCACCAAGTACTCGACATACTGCCTATTTTTTGTGCTTCTACCCACACAAATCTTCAAATTTTATCTCTTCCTTTTCTAAAGTAGGTGCTTGAATGTTCCACTATGCCTCGATCAATTCATCATCCCTATCTCCTTCATGATATTCTATCAAATCAACAATGTTAAACATGAATCTCACTTGACAACTCTACTCGTAAGCATTTCTTGAATCATGCTTCTTCAAGATCTTGCATGGTCCAAATTTCTTCATCTTTAACTTGTATGTGCCAATTGGAAACCTCTCCTTTCGCAAATGAACCATGAATTCTTCTCCTACCTAGAGTTCCTTATACTTAATTCATCGCTCGCATGTCCATCATGCACTACCCGTTGATCAAACTACCATGGTCTGCCTAACAACATGTGACAAACATCCATAGGTATAATATCACACAAAACCTTATCTTGATACTTACAAATCTTAAACTTTACCAAACATTTCTTATTGACCAATGCTCTATGGTCCTTCTGCAACCATGCCATCCAATACGATTTTGGATGCCTTCTCCTCTCCAACTGCAACTTAGTAATCATTTCCTCTGAAACATGATTATTAGTGCTACCTCCATCAATGATAACATTACAAAATTTACCTTCACATTTGTATCAAGTCTGGAATAGGTTCTTTCCTTGATTTGGTTCCTTCTCCTTGCTCAGCAAGGCTCTTTTGACATTAAGGGCCTCTCATCTTTCAACATCTTCAAAATGTGAAGATTAAGCATCTTCATCTACATGGGCAACTTGAGCATTACCTTCAAGTCTTCAATTTTTCCTCCCTTCATGTTGAGGAAACTCATAGGCTTTGTGTCCTTCTTCACCGCATTGGAAATAGGTTCCACAAAAGCCTCCTCTTCCCAATCCTCTTACTCTTCCTCTTTGATCTTCATTGTTCACATCTCATGAACGATAGGTATTATCTCCATTTTGGTTATGGCTTCCACTGGATCCTTCATTCTTCTTTTGATCTTCACTTCAGCCACTATAAGTCTTTCCACCAGTCTTTCCACCTCGACCTCTTTTCTTACTCTCGAACCTTTTGTTCAGCTTCTCTTCCACCTTTAGGGAAAATTTATATGCATCCTCAATCGTGGTCATCCTCACCAAACTCAACTCCTCTTGGATGCTTGGTTTCAACCCATTATTATAACAGGAAACCTTCTCCTTGTCAACCTCAGAATGGTCCGTTATGATCGAGACCTTGTAGAATTCTTGTGTGTATTCTTTTAAAGATCTCCCTGCTCACTTCAATCCTTTCATCTTCTTCAAAAAATCCAATTCATAATCTACAGGAATGATCCTCCTTAGTTTCTCCACCATCCAATCCCACCTGTTTATCTTCTCTTTACCTCATTGGTTTCTCTATAACTACACTTCTTTACACCATATGCTAGCATGGCCTTTTAGCTTGGCCTTTGCAAATTTGACCCTCTCTAGATCTTATATTTCCTCATACTCAAAATACTCTTCCATGTCATTGACCCAATTGATCAACTCCTCTAGATTTAGGTTTACAAAAAGATTAGGATTTTCTATGTTTGGCCTCTTTCCAATCTTGGAAATGGCCCTAATCAGTCTGACTTCTTCAGGATCCATTACATCTTGTGCTTCTTCTTCGAATGGCTCTTCATTTTCAGCCTCATCTTCACTTTCATCTCTTTTGACATCAAATCCTCTACAAAACTCCTCTTACAATGCTTGAACTTATCTTTGGAGGGCTCCAAAACCCTCTTCTATTACCCCAACATTTCTCTCACCATGATTTCTTTATCGACACATCTTTTTTCATAGACCCATAACCACAAGTCCTGGTGCAAACTGCCTCACGTTCGACAATTTTTCTACACACTCAAGAACTCCTGCTCTAATAACACTTGATGAAGGGTAATCCCCTAACAATCTAAAACTCACAACAACAACAGAGAATTACACAAACAAAATGCAAGAAGGAATCAAATATTTTCTATTATCACTAAAATGAAAATGAAAATACAACATTACAATTGCCATCACATGGGATTTTTTATTAGATAAATCTACAAATATGTAAATCAAAGCCACCATCTATGCTTTTATGCCCTCTCCTCTATAACCCCATCCACACCCTTTATTTGGAAGGTGTAATTGGCCTAGAATGTTCTAGATAGTGTAACTTCCTCAAGAAGATATTTTGAAATTTTATTTTGGTAGTACAACTTCGCGGGGTCATAAGTTTTAATCCGACTATTAGATTTTCAATTATAGAATTTTTTTAGAAATCTTTTGAGAAGGCGCATCCCCTAAAAGTAGTACCTAAATGCAGACTACTTTCACTTTTTGCAAATTTTTAGGCCCAACTGGAGCCTCTAAGTGCTTCAAAATTGACTTCAAATATTTTAACAAGATTTTTGGTAATTGAAATTTTAATGTCTCAAATGACAAATCATATTGAAGCGATTTCTTCACCATTGGCTTCAATTTATGATTCTAGAGGTTTCTGTAAGATTCCATTCCCATACATGCATAAATACAAACTTACTAAAAATATTAAGTTGCCAAATTTAGCCCTTATTGAAAAGAAATATTTTTTTTGGTTGATGCAAGATTGCTCTTACACCTGGATGCTTCTGCATTAGTTTCTAAAATCTTTAAAGTTCAGAAGAATTCATCCCCAAAATAAAATGATGAAAACACAAGTTTTTGAAGCTTTGTTAGGGCCCGACACTTGTTCCATAACTTACTCTTAAACCCGACACTTTTAATGTTTGAGATTTCTATTTGGTTAAAGAGTGTGGTGTTTCTTTAAGGAAAAATGAGAATTATGTGATATGGGAAGATAATCAACTAAAACAAGAAATTTTCAAATGAAAACAAAAATTTGCCACATGACAAGGAGCAATTAAAAATTAGAAACAAGCATACTATATTAACTAGAGAGCTACAAATACAAACTTTTCTCATGCATAGAGAGAGAAAATCAAAATACAGATTCCCTCCACAACTTCCTGATCCTCTCAATCTATGCAAGACAAAAGAGATTCTCATAAAATTCTACATAGTATGAAAATCCTTCCATTACATTTATCACAAGCCCCTTGTGCAAGAGGGTAATATCTTTCTTAACTTCTTCCTTCTTGAAGGCGGTGGCAATATATATGGCATCTCCAACCAAACCCTCCTATGGATTTTTGATTAAACGTCCCAAGGTAGTCTGAACACTAGCTCTATACATCAGCTTTACTAGCCTCTTAGTGGCTTTAACACCCCACTCAAAGTTACCATCAGTGTGGACTATGTTGTAAATCAACCACTCTAAAATTGAATAATTGTGAATATGAACCTGCACTAGAAATATCTCTCCTATGTGTTGGCCTATAGTTTCTGTTGCACCAAAAGATCAACTTGTTAATGCCTGATACAACTGCTAGAGTTAACGGATCCACAAGAGGCGGTTATTCCATGTCATGAATCCTGAGGGGAGCGTTGACCATCTGCCAACAAACTTCCCCTCAGCATTACCTGAGGGGATTCGAACCCAACACCTTTCGATCTGATACCACATATTGACCCATAGTTTTCTTGCACCAAAAGATCGACCTGTTAATGCCCTATACAACTACCAGAGTTAACGGATCCATAGAAGGCGATTAGTCCATGTCATGAATCTTGAGGAGAGCGTTAACCATCTTCCAACACTATGATCCTCCTAATCACTCCTTCCTTGATGGCATTCTTGATAATAAAAATCTCTTTTAGTTGGTTAGCTACCAGCCTTTGCACCTAGCTACAATCTAGGCCCTTAATGGTGAGGAAGTATCCTTTCAAAGTTGCATTGCTTGAGCTACTTGATATTTTAAAGATAAGATTAGAATGAAAAAAGAGAAATTCAAACCCTTTGGATATAGAGAGATAGGTGCTAGTTTTCATACTTGAAAGATAAGCCATGATAAAGCTTTCTCATCAAAAAATAATAGGTTAGAACGTTGTCAAAGTGTTTAATCCAAGTCTAAGCATTGGATGATGTAATGAAGCCACCGAAACATTTTTTTGGATAAACATTGGTATTCATGGAGGATTTTGATATATTTTTCTTCTAGACATGATGACACAACAAGCATGTAATTAAATTCAAGGATTATGATATGTAGACTCTCAAATGTATGAGATGTCACTTGACTCTCACATATGCATTCTTGGTTCTTTAGGAACTAAATATAACAGCAATATTTAGCGAGCATTGATTTCAAAATTGAGATTTTTAGTGTAATTAGAATATATTTGAGGAAGTTCATTAGAAAATATTTTTATAATGATTTTCCTTTTTAAAAAGATGGCAGTTGTAGAAATTGAAAATCCTTTTTATAATGATTTTTAAGTCTATAAATATACAATTGGAGGACATTTATGGGGTCTGAAATTGTTTTAATCCCTATTATACTAGGATGTAAAGGAAAGAATCGATTGAAATAAGATCAATATAATTTGTTCATTTATGAAGAAGTCCATTGTTAATGTGTATTGGGGATTTGGATGTAATACTTAGTGTTTATGTATAAGTCATTGAGCTTAGATGAATGCTTGGATATTCTTTTCTTTCTAAATGTAATATTTCATGGTGTTATGCTCATTTTCTTCTAAAATCGAGTGGAATCTAGATCCAAATAATCATTTATCTATTATCGATATCTCAATCTTTGTGTTGAAGTATTGGTAGTATTTTTTCACCAAGCCCTATTACATTTGTATCATGGTTATGAATAAATGTCAATCCTACCTTTTCTACATTATGGTCAAAAGCATACCCCTAGAAACCAAAATTTACTATAAGAGGGATTTGTACCTTGTTAAATTCAGAGGAATATCACCAATGAAATGGTGATCTCTCCAACTATTCGTTGTATATTTGTCTTCACTTTGGGCATAAAAGGGTCATATTAAAGTTAATTTTCAAGAAGAAAAATCTATCAACCAACAAATTTTTGGTGACTCTATTGGGGACTCAATAGAGATATTTGAAATGGTTGCCTTGTTATGAAAAATTCTAGTTTTTCCACATCATAACAAGTTTCCTCTGGTATAACCACATTTTGATTGGATTTAAACAGAAAAAGAATATATTATCTCTCAACTGAATACCTCATCCTAGAGACATAAGAGAATTGTTTTGGAATACATGAGAGTGAATTTCATTTTGAAAGAAGAAGAAGAATTTTCCAAACAACCAGTGGTGGTGTTTGAGAGAGTAATAGAGAGATTTACTAGGGTGATAATTGCAAGAAACCCACAAGGAAATACACGCCCTCAATAAGACCAAGGTCAGAATTGAAACCCACCACAAAATCAAAATAAAAAACTAGGAAACTAATCTTTGAATAGGTCTATAACTTCTTGGCCTAGAGAATGTATCAAAGGGGAAGGTAGTAAATATATTTAAAATTACTTCCTTTGGAGGGAGGTCGACAACTCTATATTTAGAGGCTTACATCAAAAAATTATTTGGTAGAAGGATTCCAATCTGCATTATGGCTATAATTTCACCTTGGCCATGGGGAACTCATTTTGTATCTCTGGCTTTACCTTAGTACTCAGCTCTGCCTACAAGATCAAGAATTTTTTTCCAAAGTTTGTTGCAGAAAACACACAAGATCCAGATAGCCACATTCAAGCATTTACTATTACATGTGGGATCTTAGGAGTTATAGACGAAGATATATTCATTAGATTATTTGTCAAATATCTTATTAAAGTAACTGCATGTCGGTTTTGACATTTGGAAGATGGATGTATCACAAAATGGAGTATATTGAGAGATAATTTTATGGAAAGATTCAAACTGGAAATCAATGTGGATGCTCTTTTATGCCACTTTTTCATAATTAAAAAAGGAGAACATTAATGTATGAGGGATTTTGTAGACTGATTTGATCAATTTTTAAAATGAATTCCTTAAGCTGATAAAATCCAGTCAAGAAAACCTGTTGTCCATCTTTATTGCAACATTGCATCCTAAAATTTAATTCCATATGAGGAAAAATAAGGTATGTGATCTTGAAGTTGCTAAGCAAGAAGCCATTAAAATAGAATATGCTTTATTATTGTCTGGATGGTGTAGTCAAGTTCAAACTAGAGAAATTTTAAATAAAGAATCTACGAATGATTGTTGTGAACAAACAAGAGGACTAGGGCTTATATCATGCATAGTCGAATGTTCTAACCTTACGATTTTGGGTTTAGAACATGTCAAATTTTCACCATAGCTCAAATTGATAGATCTGGTTAACTTTGATTTATTTAAATGTCAAAGTTTCAATTAATTTCTACATTTAACCATTCCATATTTTGAATTCAAAGTAAACAATTCAGTTTGAAGTGCAATGTGTTTAAGAATTTTAGTTTTCCATTCAGTGACGACAGTATAAAAGAGGTACAAATATGGTTTATATTCATTTTGAAATGATTCATATACTTTACGTATTTCATTCTTTGCAAGAAATTAATCATTCTTTTGCAAGAAATAACATATTGAATTGAGCAAACATTGCAAAGGTGTTGTTTTTATATTTATTGAAATGTAAAAGAGAGACTAAGTACCCCACACAAGCCGTGCGAATAGCTGAAACAACATATTGCCTAAAGTGTCTTCGAGTTGGTATTCGTTGTTGTTTGCCCCCCCATGCTCCTAGTCTCTGAATGAACCTACAGATGTTGGAAAATATTTTTTACAACTCTAGTTATGAATCCATCTATATGCTCTATCAACAAAATAATAGTGCATTGCTTATAATACATTGAATCAGCTGAATGAGAAAGTATACATATGCAAAGGAGATCCTAAAAATGAAATATCACAGAAGTACTTTGGATTTATTGTTTTAATCTAACATTGTTTGTTTCCTATGATGGTATAGGAAAAGTCATATTGCTGATCCATTTTGAAGATTAAAAGCATGTGGTGTAAAATGGGCTCCCACAAGGGTTGAGCTCGGCATGCTGTCCCTTAACATTCAAGAGAGGGGTTGAGAAAGAAAACAAGTTAAATTTTCTCAAAATATACATTTGAAGGAGTACATCATAAATGTTGCAAATGATCAAGCAACAGATCATTTGAGACAGTCAAGTCCAGAAAGTACAAGGAAATGAAAATCATAAATAAATGATGGATTGCTTGAACAAATACAAGGAGTACACATTGTTTTCATATGATATTTTATTCGTGCTGATAGTGTTGTTTTCAAGGTACATGTTGATTAAGGACAACAAGTATTTCATTGTCATGAAGAGTGATAGTGAATAGCCATACATATGGAATCCACAAATCAAACTGTAAATGAAAGGGGTTTTGAGCACCTTCAACAACATTATGGTAATGTTTACATGTTTTAGTTTTATGTGCAAGATTGACAAGGATAACATTATTTATAGTTGTTTCCATGAAATTATAAAAAATGCATGAAGAGTACAGAGGAATGGTTATCTCTATCAGAAACAAGATGGCAATTGGTTGCAAGTAAAGCACGAGAGTCAATGAGAAGCACTCATAAACTGAAAGGTGATACACTAAGTTTAAGTTGAATGCAAAATAGGACAACATCATCAATGAAAGTAGCTTGCAATGAATTGATTTTGTTTCAGTTTTTGATGCTACAAACATAAGGGAAGATCACATTGCATTGCTCAAAACAAAATGTAGAGCTGGAAATTCACTTTTTTGAATCATTCAAATGCATAAAATGTGTGATAATGGATAGCAAAGTAACCTACAAGTGCACCATGATGACTAAGTGCAGATTTTCAGGACAAGTGAGTGAAATAGAATCATTTATTTACAATGCATTTGAGGAAACAAAGGGATATTTTGTGCGTTTCCATTTGACAAGAGTATGTGCAAATGACATTGTCAAAATAATGCTAAACGGTAAACTGAGATTGCATGAAATAGAGAGCATGTTTTGATAAGTAATTGGAAAGCATCAGTTAAGTGGAACTTCATTGCACCTATGCACTTCAAGTAAGAATGGAAAGCAAGAAATTACTAACAGTATGTACATCATTTTGGAGAGACACAAATAGTGCAAAGGAAGAGGATAGTTGTCCCATTAAAAATAATCTCTAAGTTAAGTGGAATTTGCATGATAAGAACAAGCAAGTAAATCTACAGCTATAGGTTTTGAGCTTGAAAAGGTGAAGTCATTCTTGTTTTTTCGAACAATGAGTTTATGCTACGGTTTCATTATGAAGACAATTGAAAAATTCCCAGTTTGAACTTTTAAGAGAAAAACCACATGGTGTGCATTAAGAAGCTTCAAAATGCAGAGAAATGGAGGTATTTTGATCTCAGACACAGGTGGCAAGTGAGCCTAATTGAACTCTCAAATATAGGAACTAGATTTCCTGGTAATAGAACTATAGGACTAAGAATTGGAGGTGTTGATTTTGACCTCCCTCATACATTGAACAATCTTCTTACTATCCTACCCCTCCTTCTTGGTGGAGATAGCTATAGGTACTCGAACAGAGTAGAACTTGATCTAGTTTGTATTTTTTTCATACACAGGTTGCACTAGATCTGCATGCAAAACAAGAATATGGAGTCGTCAGGTATACTTAAAAAACCTATAAAGGCTGATACACACTGCTGCATACACCAAAAAATAGCTTATAAAAAAAACAACTCTAAAACAAGTTTTTAGAGTTGTCCCACCGGGCATGCCAAAAACTGTTAACAATGAGATTTGCACCCAGTTGAACATGAAGGTTCAATAATCTATTGAAACATGGGATCTTTCTTGGGTTGTGGGTAAACCATAATGAGAATGAACCTATGGAGAAGGTTGACTTCCTTGTTGATAATCACCTAGTCTACTGACTTGTGGAGAAAAGAGTTAGAAGGAAAACTATAATTGAAATCCTATCACCTAAAATGATTAACCAACATTAAGAAGATTTTGGCAATAACCCCCTCTCAATCACCTCTTTGAAACTTGATTCTCACAATTTCACAACACATATGACTCAAAAGTAATTTTTGCAACAGTTCAAAATTAACACAAGACAAAACCTAAATTAGAATGCAGCTCTTGGAAACCACTCTACAACAACAAGACGTGAGAAGGATTCAATAGATTGATCACAAAACACATCAAATTAATATTGCAAAGAATAAACAAGAAGTGAGGAAGGAAACTCTGTTGTTTTATTGAATGAAGGAGTGAAAATTCTCAAAATCTGAGTACAAAGAAGTTTACAAGCTCTCAAAATGTGTGTAAGAGCAAGAAATTGATATCTGAACCCTGGAAAAACTAAGTTTTTTCCCATATATAACTCTCCAAAACTCTTTCCCGAGCTCAAGGAAAAAGCCTAAAAACAAGGGCTTGAAACTGCTCCAAAATCCTTGCAAAAGTAGAAAAAAACTCCCTAAGGAAAGTTGACCTAAAAAGCACTACAAAAATAGGTCCAAACTGATGAAAACTGAAAATGGAAGGTTCAGTTCTTCTTCTTTCTTTAAATTTCGCCCAAATCCTGCTTTTATTAAAACTACTTTAAAATAACAAGAAAACAAAGCAATTTATAAAAACATTGCTTTATTTCCGCTTTACAAAACTTGCAGTTTTAATACAAAATAAAGAAATATGGTTTATATTCATTTTGAAATGATTCATATACTTTACATATTTCATTCTTTGCAAGAAATAACATATTGAATTGAGAAAAGATTGCAAAGGTGTTGTTTTCATATTTATTGAAATGTAAAAGAGAGACTAAGTGTCCCACACAAGCTGTGGGAATAGCTGAAAAAACCTATTACAAGGGATGCACTATGCAACTGAAGATAAAAGAAAGAAAGAATCACATAAAGGGAAACATAGCCATCATTTCCTGAAGTTTCTTTGAATTGGTATTCGTTGTTGTTCCCCCCCACACCCCCCCCCCCCCTCCCCCGTGCTCCTAGTCTCCAAAATGAACTTGAAAATATTGGAAAAGATTTGTTAGAGCTTCGATTATGAATCCACCTATATGATATATCAACAAAAGAATATTGCATTGCTTATAATACATTGAATCAGTTGAATGAGCAAGTGTACATATGCAAAGGAGAGCCTGAAAATGAAATATCATAGAAGTACTTTGGATTTATTATTTTAATCTAACATTGTTTGTTTCTTGTGCAGGTATAGAAAAAACCATGTTGATGATCCATTTTGAAGATTAAAAGCATGTGGTGTAAAATAGGCTCCCATAAGGGTTGAGCTTGGCATGTTGCCCCTTCACATTCAAGAGAGGGGTTGAGAAAGGAAACAATTCAAATTTTCTCAAAATATACGTCTGAAGGAGTACATCATAAATGCTCCAAATGATCAAGCAATGGATCATTTGAGACAGTCAAGTCCAGAAAGTATAAGGAAATGAAAATCATAAATCATGGATTTCTTGAACAAATACAAGTACACATTATTGTCATATGATATTTTATTCGTGTTGATAGTGTTGCTTTCAAGGTACATATTGAGTAAGGATAATAGGTATTTCATTTTCATGAAGAGTGATAGTGAACATGCATACATATGGAATCCACAAATCAAACTGTAAATGAAAGGGGGTTTAAGCACCTTCAACAACATTATGGTAAGGTTTACATGTTTCAGTTTTATATACAAGAATGACAAGGATAACATTATTTGTAATTTTTTCCATGAAATTATAAAAATACATGAAGAGTATAGAGCAATGGTTATCTCCATCAGAAACAAGATGACAAGTGGCTGCAAGTAAAGCACGAGATTCAATGAGAAGCACTCGTAAACTAAAAGGTGATACACTAAGTTTGAGTTGAATGCAAAATAGGACAGCATCATCAATGAGCGTAGCTTGCAATGAATTGATTTTGTTTTAGTTTTTGATGCTACAAACATAAGGGAAGATCACATTGCATTGCTCAAAACAAAATATAGATCTGGAAATTCACTTTTCTGAAGCATTCAAATAAATAAAATGTGTGATAATGGATAGAAAAGTAACCTACAGGTGCGCCATGATGACTAAGTGCAGCTTTGCAAGACAAGTGAGTGAAACAGAATCATTTATTTACAATGCATTTGAGGAAAAAAAGGGAGCTTATGTGTGTTTCCATTTGACAAGAGTATGTGCAAATGACATTGTCAAAATAATGTTAAACAGTAAATTGAGATTGCATGAAATAGAGAGCATGTTTTGATAAGTAACTGGAAAGCATCAGTTAAGTGGAACTTCATTGCACCTATGCACTTCAAGTAAGAATGGAAAGCAAGAAATTACTAACAGTATGTACATCATTTTGGAGAGACACAAATAGTGTAAAGGAAGAGGATAGTTGTCCCATTAAAAATAATCTCTAAGTGGAATATGCATGATAAGAACAAGCAAGTAAAGCTACAGCTATAGGTTTTGAGCTTAAAAAGGTGAAGTCATTCTTCCTTTTCAGAATAGTGAGTTTATGCTACAGTTTCATTATAAAGACAAGTGCAAAATGCCCAATTTGAACTTTTAAGAGAAAAACCACATGGTGTGCATTAAGAAGCTTCAAAATGTAGAGAAATGGATGTATTTTAAGCTCAAA
This sequence comes from Sequoiadendron giganteum, assembly GCA_007115665.2. NCBI lineage: Eukaryota > Viridiplantae > Streptophyta > Pinopsida > Cupressales > Cupressaceae > Sequoiadendron > Sequoiadendron giganteum. The sequence goes on from CM021104.1 coordinate 405,785,007, forward strand.
CACCGGTGGCAAGTAAGCCTAACTAAACTCTCATAGTCGTGGCCTGAGAGAGAATTGCTTTCACAAATGATGATACCCATTTAGGGTATTGAACTCTAAATGCAAAATACAGAAAGAAAATAACCATGGCTTGAGCTCATTCCAACATTGGAGCCCTATAAATGAAGTTAATAGTTTCAGTCGTAATGCGGTTTCCCAACCCATAAAATGAACAACATAGATAGCAAAGGTTTGAATGTACTCAATAATGGATCCTTTCATAAATGGGGTTTTATTTTAAGCTAATAGTCGTGGCCTATGCAATGGCCATTCTCAAAAAGTTTCATTCTCTACTAGTTTTTATCAACAGGACCATAAATCAAGCTTTTATTTGAAAGAGAAATGCTTTAAAATGAAGTAAGAAAAGCTCACCTTGCCCATAGGTGGAGAAGGTTCATCAAAACCCGCAATCCAAGCTTCTATAAAGCTCAAAACTAGTTTCTCATGGCAGAAAAAGGCCATCGAATCACCAACAGAAGATACAAAAGAAAATATATGAGAAAGCAATAATAATGGTTGTGCTTAAAGAACTTGAGTTACCACAGAAATCCTTTCAAAAGTGCTCTAAATAAAGGAAAAATGAACCAGCTGCAAGGAAGCATTTACCATAAAAGTGCAGTGGTGAAGAATCGATTGAGAATGGAAAAAAATGAGCTCAAAATAAATGTTCAAATCTCTCTCATGGCAGTGCGCAAAGAGGTCTCTCTTCCTCAATAGTCGGCCAAGTGAAAAATGAAAATGCGAATAAAGTGGAGTGACAAGTTTTGTTGTTAGGGTTTCCATAACCATAATTCAACTTGGGGATATTTTTTCAAATGTTTTAAAATATCAACTCTAAGTTAATACCATGGGGCCAAAAAACTTCATATACCTAGGTTTCCCTTAGGTATTTTAGGCATTAATTTAAATTCTCATAGCCACTTTAATACCTTATGGTATTTTCAATAATTTTAGTGCCTTAGCACTTGTTGTGCTTTGAGAAGCTTCATGTAATATTTGAAGCCTTAGGTAGGAGATTAAATGTTTATATGCCTTAAGTATTTCTTTTATTGATTTTATAGAAATAAAATTTAGAGCCTTGAATAAATATTTCTCCTATATTTTTATGATTTTTTAAGATGAAAAAATCAATTGTAATAGATATTCAAAGTGTTTAGTTTTTGCAAAGATTTTCAAAAAATATTGAGTTGCAAAAAATCAAGAGATAAGGTGAATTAAGAAAATTAAAGCATTTGAGCTTTATTTTGTATTAAAACTGCAAGTTTTGTAAAGCGGAAATAAAGTAGTGTTTTTATAAATTGCTTTGTTTTCTTGTTATTTTAAAACGACTTTAATAAAAGCAGGATTTGGGTAAAATTTGAAGAAAGGAGAAGAATTGAACCTTCCATTTTCAATTTTCATCAGTTTGGACCTATTTTTGTAGTTCTTTTTAGGTCGACTTGCCTTTGAGAGTTTCTTTCTAGTTTTGGAGGGATTTTGGAGCAGTTTCAAGCCCTTGTTTTCAAGATTTTTCCTTAAGCTCAAAAATGAGTTTTGGAGAGTTATATATGGGGAAAAACTTGTTTTTTCTAGGGTTCAAATATCAGTTTCTTTCTCTTAGACACATTTTGAGAGCTTGTAAACTTCTTTGTACTCATATTTTGAGAATTTTCACTCCTTCATTCAATAAAATAGTAGAGTTTCCTTCCTCACTTCTTGTTTATGCTTTGCAATAGTAATTTGATGTGTTTTGTGATTCAATCTATTGAATCCGTCTCGTGTCTTGTTGTTGTAGAGTGGTTTTCAAGAGTTGCATTTTGACTCAAGTTGTGTCTTGTGTTCATTTTGAACCATTGCACAAATTTATTTTGAGGCATATGTGTTGTGAGATTGTGAGAATCACGTTTTAAAGAGGTGATTGAGAGTGGGTTATTGTCAAAATCTTCTTAATGTTGGTTAATCATTTTAGGTGATAGGATTTCAATTATAGTTTTCCTTCTAACTATTTTCTTCGCAAGTTAGCGGAGTAGGTGGTTAATAATGAGGAATTTGGCCAACTCCAGAGGTTCATTCTCATTATGGGTTACCTACAACTCGAGAAATATCCCATGTTTCAATAGATTGTTGAACCTTCATGTTCAGCAGGGTGCAAATCGTATTTCTAATAGAACACTTTCAAGATAATAAAATAGGTAACCCAAAAATTAGATCTCATAAATTTGAAATATATAACTTTAGTTATGAAGAGGACATAAATGATTTTGACAATTTGAGTGATGAAGAAGATTATATTTCTCACATACCATTAGGAAATATATCAAAATATTATTTTAGAAAATGATTGGGTAATATGATCCATACTTCCTTTACACCCATGGAATTTGAAGCATTTTCCTTTGAATATATCAATAAATCAGTGAAGAAAATTATAGCAATAATAAGGGCTCATGAATAGCTAGAAAATTTTGAAAATGAAAATCATGTAAATAGGTTGAGTAGATTTAATGTGTGGTTTCCTATGGAACTTTTGAAGTCAAAGATAATCCCTTGTTTGAAATCTATAATCCCGAATTGGATGATTCAATATTACTTATTTCTCCTTCCCATAATGACATGATGCTTGGAGATATTGACTTTAAAAATAAGAAAGATAACGACGAACCTAGGGGAGAAATTGAACAATGGAGTGAAAATAAAATGGATGTTGATCAAGATATTGAGGATACTCACATTGAAAATATCCTTTCTCATATTCCAAGTTAGGGCTTAGAGATCTCTAATGATAAATTTCTATTCGAAGTTGTTCTATCACCATCATAGGATATGGAAAAAATTGGTGGATGTGAAGATCTGGGATGATATAGTAGTTGAGATAACCTCTGTAAAACTTGTAGAGACTATCTCGGTTAGTAATGAGTTTACATTTTTTGAGAATAATAATGAATATCATGGTTTTCAATTACCTTTGACATAGATTGATTCAGGTTGAGACTCATGTCAGGTGCATTCATCCTTTATTCTAATTAGTGAGGAAATCATTCAAGATGCTATGTTTTTTTGAAATAATGTATAGAGGTTTGGTTGGTGACATACAATACTATATACAAAAATTTATAAAATTATATGATGAGAAGTTATTTGGCCATGAGATTCTACACTGTGGTTTCTTCTACACAAAAAATCGCCTTTGGGTTTGCATGCTACTCCTAAATCTATAGGTGCTACACAAGTATGCATTCGTAGAGGATCCTACTTCTTTGAGTTTGTTAATGGTTTCATTTGAGCATCGTCGAGCATTATTTTGAGTTATGATTTTCCTACCATGTACATATTTGGGAATTTTTTGTTGTGTCGTTAGTCTAGGTTATTTTCCTATTTGTTCTATTTTTGGCTTTCTCTGGATCCTTTCCTTCTATGATTCTATCTTTGTGATCCCATGGATTTCAATCACTGATTTATAATTGAGATTATGGATCCCTTGCCTCGTCCTCTACAGTCTTTGTCCCTAGTTAGAGTCAATTTTTATCACAGTTTTCGTCACCTCCTAAAACCATGTCCACCTACATAAAAAAAAAAATCATGGTTAAAAGTGGTGTTCCTCCCTTTGGTTTTCAAAACCTCGTCAGTCTCGCTTAGGTTGTCATAACACTATTTTTACCTGATACCTTTAAAATTTAAGTCAAAAAATTTCCTTTAAAAGTCAGTCCTTTTGTAAGTTATGATAACTACATCAAAACCCGAAACGATTCCCGCAACCTTGGAAAACATCAATAAGGAGAAGATGGAGTCAAATCACAAGAAAACTAATACCATTTCAAAAATTTATAAAGGCTTCAAAACCATTGTCAGTCCTCAGTGGGGTTTTGATAACCCATCTTATTCTCAAAAATAAATGAGCATTATTTGAGTGATAGAATTTGGATTGGCCTGAAGGATCCTTTCAAAAATCGCCAAGGTTTTTCAAATATTTAAAGTTTCCAAAGAATTCATCCCAAAAAGAAAATGATGAAAAAATAGGTCTCTAAAGCTTCATCGGATTCTGACGAGGTTGTCAAAACCTTGTCGAGGCTTGACACTTGTTCCATAACTTACTCTTAAACCCGTCATTTTTGATGTTCGAGATTTTTATTTTGTTAAAGAGTGTGGTGTTTCTTTAAGGAAAAATAGGAATTATGTGTTACTAGAATAGGAAATTGTCAAATGAAATCCAAAATTTTCCACATGACGAGGAGCAATTGAACATCAAAAATAACCATACTATATTAACTGGAGAGTTGTAGATACAAGATTTTTAGGTGTAGAGAGAGAAAATTAGGATGCAAATTCCCTTGACAACATCCTGAATCCTCTCAATCTACACAGGAGAAAATAGATTCTTGTAAAATTCTACATAGTATGCAAAGGTTTCCATTACATTTCTTGCAAGCCCCTCGTGCAGGACGGTAATAGCTTGCTTAACTTCTTCCTTCTTGAGGGAATTGGAAATACATATGGTATCTCAAACCAAACCTTCCTACAGATTTTTGCTTAAACATCCCAAGGCAGTATGAACACTAGCTCTATATGTTGGCTTTACTAGCCTCTTAGTGGCTTTAACACCCACTCGAAGTTACTAGAAGTGTGGACTATGTTGTAAATGAACCGCTCTAGAAGTGTAGAGTTGTGAACATGAACCTACGCTAGAAAGTTCTCTCCTATGATCCTCTTGATCATGGCTTCCTTGATGTCATTATTGATAATAAAAATCTCTTTTAGCTATTCAGCTACCACCCTTTACACATAGGTACAATCCAAGCCCTTAATGGTGAGGAAGTCTCCTTCCAAAGTTGCATTGCTTGAGATGCTTGATATTTTGAAGATAAGATTAGAATCTGAAAAGAGAAATACAATCCCTTTGGATATAAAGAGACATACATTGGATGTTGTACTTGGAGGATAAGCTATGAGAAATATTTCTCATCAAAAATTAATAGGTTACGATGTCGCCAAAGTGTTCAAACCAAGACTGAGCAACGAATGATGTAATGAAGCCACCAAAAAAAATTATTGGAGAAACATTAGCATTCAAGGTGGATTTTGATAGATATTTCTTCCACACATGATGACATAACAGGCGTGCAATTAAATGTAAGGACTATAATATGCAAACTTTTAGATGAACAAGATGTCACTTGAATTTCACATATACATTTTTGGTTCTTTAGGAACTAAATATAGAGACAATATTTAGCTCATTTATTTCAAAATTGATATTTTTCGTGTAATTAGAATATATTTGAGGAAGTTTGTTAGAAAATATTTTTATAATGATTTTCCTTTTTAAAGAAGATGGCAGTTGTAGAAACTAAAATGGCTCAAGAAACAGTCTATAAATATGTAATTGGAGGACATTTACAGGGTTCGAAATCCTTTTAATACATGTTACACTGGGATGCAAAGGGAAGAATCGATTAAAATAGGATCAATATAATTTGCTTGTTTCTAAAGAAGTTCATTGTTTGTGTGCATTAGGGATTTGGATGTGATGCTTAGTGTTTATGTATAAGTCTTTGAGCGTAGATGAATGTTTGGATACTATTTTCTTTGTAAATGTAATGTTTCATGGTGTTATGTTCATTTCCTTTTAAAATCGAGTGGAATCCTAATCCAAATAATCATTTGTCTATTGTTGATATCTCAATCATTGTGTTGAAGTGTTGGTAGAATTTGTTTACCAAGTCCTATTACATTTGTATCATGGCTATGAAAAAATGTTAATCTTTCCTTTTCTACTTTCTATTCAAAAGCATACCCCTAAAAACCAAATTACATTATAAGAGGGAGTGGTACCTTGTTAAAATTTAGAGGAAGATCACCAATGAAATGGTGCTCTCTCCAATTGTTCGGTGTATATTTATCTTCACTTTGGGCATAAAATGGTCATATTGAGTTAAATTTTAGGAAGACAAATCTATCAACCAATAGGGTGTAACAATCACATTGTATACAATAGATATGCATTGATATTTATTAATATTATAAATTGAAACCCCAATTGAGTTACAGGTTAGTGTGAACATTTACATTCTATACTTGACAGATTGGCATTCCTAGGCATAAATAATATAACTGAAAACCCAATAGGTTATGCACTTACAACAAAGTGGGTGACACAATCACATCATATAAAAAAATAGGCATAGGTACACATTAATAAGTTAACTCAAAGCACTTCATCTATATGTATGACCAAAGAAAAGATATGTGTATATATGTATTATATATATATATATATATATATATATATATATATATATATATATATATATATATATATATATATATCTTTTGTGTAGTCATATATACATATACAAATATATTAATATATATAGATAAATTTTAGAAATAAAATTGCATGATTTAATTTGTTCTTCATTTCAGCCATGTACATATGTTGGCATATATATAGAAGAGACCAAATAAAATATAGATATATATACATTGTATATATAGACATATTACAAAAAAAGTAATCTATTTATTTTAATTTTTTCTTCATTTTTATGAGACATTTACATATGTTGGTATAGTAGGCGAAGGACGATATATTTAATACATTAATTTGTTAGTTTTAATATGTTATTTGTTTCAGCCATATAAATATATATATATATATATACATATGTACCTATATATATGTGTGTGTGTATGTACATATATGTTACAAAATAGTATACATAGACATCACCGAACATTGTTTAAACACTGGGACAAGACAGATTGTGGTTAACTATCAGACAAACCCTTTACATATTTCATAATAACAAACAAATAAAAAACTAAATTGCAAATTGAATGTTTGTGTAATGAATAGAATATTAGAAATGCATGCCAAAATATCATCAAAACGAAAATGAAAACCAGTGAGCCTTTGAAACTTGTAGATGGAGGACAGTCCTAGCGTACATTTTTTTATATAAAGGATGTCATTGAGCCTGTTCTTCGGATGATTGAAAACCCCTCGAGGGCAACTGGCCATATTTTCAAATCAGGCAACCCCAATAATGAATTAACTGTGAGGAAATTGGCCGATCTGATGACTGAGGTATACTCTAAAGTAAGTGGTAAACCAGCCTTGGACAAGCCAACTATTGATGTAAGTTCCAAGGAATTTTATGGTGAAGGTTATGATGATAGTGACAAGTGAATACCAGACATAACTATCATTAAACAACTTGAATGGGAACCAGAAACCTCTTTGTCAGATCTACTTGAGTTTACGCTGACCTATCAGCATAAGACTTATTCCCATGTCGTGAAGCAGGCGATGTCTAAATCAACTGCATCAACCTGAATCTTGCCACAATTCTATAGTTCAATCACCATTAAGTATTTATTGAGAATTTTATCGGCTTACTTTTGTAATTCCTTTTTGTACTTCAAATTTTTGAAGCACTTGCCCTCGATCAAGTTTATTTAAGATTCTTTGTAACATTTCATTGTTATGTTCTTGAGGAGTGTAAGTCAAAAGAAGTGAGAATGTAGCATTTGTATTATTGTGATAATTATTAAAAATTATTTTAAAAAAACAATTGCAGATTAAATGTTTGTGCAATGAACAGAATATTGGAAGTGAATTCTAAAATATAGTCGAAATGAAAACCAGTGAAACCCTTAACATATTTCGTAATAACAAACAAATAAAAAAGCATATCACAGACTGAATGTTTGTGCAACGAACAGAATATTAGAAGTACATGCCATAATATAGTCCAAATAAAAACTAGTGAAACCCTTTACATATTTTGTAGTAACAAACAAATAAAAAAGAAAATTGCAGATTGTTTATTTATGCAATGAAGAATAGAATATTGGTAGTGGATGCCAAAATATCATCGAAATGAAAACCAATGAAATACTTTTCATATTTTGTAATAACAAACAAATAAATAATAAAATTGAAAAGTGAATGTTTGTACAATGAAGACGAGAATATTAGAAGTGCATGACAAAATATAGTCACAATTAAAATAGTTTAACCCTCCACATATATTGTAATAACAAACAAATAAAAAACCCAAATTGTAGACTGATTTTTTGTGCAATGAACAACAAAATATTGGAAGTGCATGCAAGAATATAGTCGAAATGAGAATCATTGAAACCCTTTACATATTTCGTAATAACAAATAAATAGAAAATAAAATTGAAGAGTGAAATTTTGTGCAATAAAGAACAAAATATTAGAAGTGCATGGTAGAATATCATCGAAATGAAAACTAGTGAAACCCTTTTCATATTTCATAATAACAAATAAATATAAAAACAAATTGTAGACTAAATCTTTGTGCAATGAAGAACGAAATATAAGAAGTGCATGGAAAAATATCGTCAAAATGAAAACTAGTGAAACCCTTTTCATAAAAAAATATTAAAAAAATGGCAGAGTGAATGTTTGTGCAATGAAGAACAAAATATTAGAAGTACATGGTAGAATATCGTCAAAAGGAAAACCAATGAAACCCTTTTCATATTCCATAATAACAAACAAATATAAAAATAAATTGTAGAGTGAATGTTTGTGCAATGAAGAACGGAATATTAGAAGTGCATGGTAGAATATCATCAAAATGAAAACCAGTGAAACCCTTTTCATATTTTGTAATAACAAAAAAATATAAAAATAAATTGTAGACTAAATGTTTTTGCAATAAAGAACAAAATCTTAGAAGTGCATGGTAGAATATCATTGAAATGAAAAACAATGAAACCCTTTTCATATTTCATATTAATAAAAAAATAATAAACCAATTTGCACATTGAACGTTTGTGCAGTGAAGAAGACGATATTAGAAGTGCATGACATAAAATCAGTGAAATGAAAACTAGTGAAACCTTTTACATATTTCATAAAAAAAAACAAATAAAAATCCAAAATGCAAACTCAATGTTTGTGCAATGAAGAACAAAAAACTGGAAGTGTGTGTGAGAATATCGTCCAAATGAAAACCAGTGAAACCCTTTACACATTTTGTAATAACAAACAAAGAATAAACCATTTGCAAACTAAAAACCCATGTCGAATTAAAAAATCAGTACAATTATTTTACCCTATAACTCACTAAAGACATGCAAGAACATGCAAATCCAATCAAAGAAGAAAAGGTAATGATATAGGCTTAGTGAGGTAAAAACTTCACCTGAGTTCAACGATTCTTAAAACCATGGGTGAAGTACAATAAGCATCGATGCCAAAAAGTAAATGCAGATTGTAGAGTCGAACATGTATCGGTGCCTAACTAAATTAACACTCTAAAAGAAACACAAAGGAAAGGAATGACATTGAGTGAGATATGTGAGAATTTGGAGCATTGAATGAACTTTTCCCTCTAAATAATGTGTCAGTCAGGCAGAGTAAATGGGAAGGGACATGCATGCCATGTTGTTGGATGGAGCTAACTTAGGGGGCAACACACGATTAATACTTTGAATTGGACGTTTGAGGTGGTGAGGTGCTCAATTGCCATGTGTTCATTCGACCCACCACCAACTCCCCTTCATGCAACCTCCAGAGGTGGACCTAATTGATGATCGATTAGACCCCCAAATGGGCTCGTTATGAATAGGTTGGACCAATTTGAGCATGACATGTGGATTTTTTGTCGAATTAGCAAAAAAAGAAACTTGGCAGGTCCACGATGAATTGTGTGATGTGGTGGGCTAATTTTTAATGTTTTCTTGTCCACATGGCACACCAAGTGAACCTCCAAAGGTAGGATGATCCACTATGGGCCCCTCTCCCCTAGTTATATTAAAAAATAGAATAGTAGACATGTAAATGTCAGAATGGCAACGTAATATCACCAGAAATATCCCCAGTTGTTTATTATGGATACAAACTTTATGGGAAAATAAGTACTCCCCCTGTATATTTTACCATATTGAATAACAACTCGCATGTAACAAGATACACTTGCCTAATAAAATTTGATATTAAAATTATATTAACAAGTACGTCTCAATCACTTGAATTGGTGAACATTCATCAAGCTTATCAAGTACAAAATTGTCAACCAAAATTATTAAAATTCAGTCACAATGGAGGCTTTAACAAAATGTCATAGTTTTTGTGCAACCTATGGCTAGAACCATAGTTACCAAACTCGTTCAGATTTAGTGAGTCATGAGGTGGGTGACCTTGAATGGGTATGGAAGACTCGGCAGTTGAGTACTTGTCAAACTCAGTGAATCCTGTGGGAAATACCAGCCACAATTGGTTAAGTAGAAATTAGGGAAAAAAGAAAAAAAAACATTCACTGAAAATAAAGTTCTTATATTTGTCTTCTACAACATAAAAGCAATTTCATTTCATATTCAAGTCAAAGGAGAAGGAAAAAAAGAATTTTGAAAGGAAACTAGCAAGCAGATTGAGCAAAAATCGATAATTGAATCACATTTGGATAGGTTTGTAGCTATTTTTGGTGAATCTAGAGGAATCTACAAAGGATTGGCAAGAGCTCACCATTGATTTCAAACAATATTTAAAAGAAAATTATATATATATATATATTTCATAAAGCTTTCATTTCTCTTTTATAATTGTTTTTTTATAAATTTTTCATTTCTCTTTTACATTTTATTTTTTTCTATTTTGTTTTAGTGGACCAATAAACAAACCTTAGGTGTGTTTAATTTTTTTGTTGAACAACTCTAGGTGTTTTTGTTAAAAATAATAGTTTAATAGTTGCAAACCCTAAAAAAAATTATTAGTTTAATTATAAACCATAAATGTTAATTTATTTTTTCTATTATATGTTATTGCAACATTCTTTTGATTTTTTAATCAACTTTATCACATGTCAATTGGAACCTAGTTAGAAAGGGCCTTTGTTCGAAGTATGTCATCATTGGGGGAAAAGAAAGGAGAAATAACTTATTTTCATCATTGCATGGGGGAAGCCTTAACAAATTAAAATACCATCATGCACATATACCATGTCAAGATGCTAAACCATGCCCAGAAGTGTGCTAAAGTTATGTGTGAATTGCAAGCTCAATTAGAAACCTTTGAGTAACAAAAATAAATAAATAAATAAGCAAAGAGAGGAGATGGTAGCCATTGGTGGAACTAGAGAGTCTTCTTCTTCCAGTCCTCCATTTTCTCCATCTTCGAGTAGTGGCAGTGTTACCATTGGGCATGTAGTTTATGCATCTAGGTTAGATTCATATACTTTTCCACACACTACTCTAGATTCTCAGTCGTCACTTAAGAGCATGGGTTGGAACAAAGATAAACATGAAGTAACTAAAAGTGCAATTAGAGATTTTTGGTTTTATTGCACCATTCCATTCCATGCATCTAGGTCTCCTTATTGGAAAAACATGGTGGATGTGATTACTATTTGAAGGGTGTGGTTCAATGCCCCTAATGATAATGAGATAAAGGGCCCCATTTTATCTCAAATGGTGGCTAATGTGAAAGCCACAATTAACGAGCAGCAAGAGATATGGAGGAAAAAGGGTTGCACCATCATGACTGGTGGTTGGAGAGATAGAAGAAATAAAACATTGTTAATTTTCTTGTTTATTCCTTAGTTAATAAATATAATGTCCCGTTTTGGGGATATACTTGATTTTTGCCCAAAAATAAGAATTCCAATACAATTTATTTTCTAAGAGTATTCTATAAATAAATTACACAATTACAATAGAACTTAGAGAAAATCATAATTAATTAACATCAAGTATTATGATCATAGATAACCCCTATTGAAAATACCATGTCCTAAATATATTTGGATACATTTCATAGCTTATTTCCAACAACCAACTATTGGTGTAATAAAGTCTTGTACCTAGTTAATTCATTACTAGGGGACTTATTTACACATGTTAAATTTACTTAGGTCATAGGAAGGAATCTTTCTAGAAGGTGTTAGTTGTCATTAGTTGTTATCTTATCTTTTGACTTGCACTACATGTGACCTAGGTAAGTGTGATTAGTTGTCTCATGTCATATGATTAAGACACTTGTCATAATCCTATGACATCTTGTATCTCACCTTGGCTATATAACCAAGGGGTCTCTCTCATTTGTACAACAACAATCATATCATTGAATCATATTGATAAGAATACAATTTATTCTTGTCACATTCCATTCTCTCTTTGTGCTTTCCATTTGGTCTCAAGATCTTGGCAGCCATAGCCAATTCTAACATGGTATCAGAGTGGGTTGGGTGCCATTGGAGAGTCTTTTTCTGAAGAGAGATACTAGATTTGGGGAGGTTCCATTTTTGGCTCTTTATTGCAAGTTCATATCAGAGCTTTTTGGTGCAAATCTAAGCTCATCATTGTGTTTAGAAGGTTTCGGAAAGTCAATTTTTTGTTTTGTTTTGTCCGAATTGGACATACGAGGCCAAATATATGAGGGTTTGAAGTTGAAGAGTGGTTGCCAGATCTAGAAGGTAGTTGCATTTTTGGAACATTTTGGGTCAAATCTGACCCTGCCATCGCATCCAAAAGGGCCAAAAACCTTAATATCAACTATCAATTCGTTCAAATCGGAGTAGTTATCCTGTGAGACAAAAAAAATTGCACAGAGAGCTATACGGTCCCCAGGTCGTCATTATTATGCATGGTACGATTTGCAAAAAAATATTATTTAAATCGTTGAAAATTTTTTGAATTTTTTTAAAGAAAATTAATGATTTAAATCTGCAAAATTTTATTTGAAAAAATCAAAAAAAGAAAAAAAAGGAGCAATTTTTTGTTTTTCTGTGGACATTTATTACCAGGTACCTGTACCTGGTACGTGGCCCGTATCGGGCCCCACACAGTGCAACCTAATTCACTCTTGCACCTCCACATGGTGAGCTTGGATAAGTCATTGTGGCCCCACTCTACACCCACCACCGGCCTGTCTTTTCATTCAATCTAGTGATAGTATTCAAACTGGTGGAGAATATTCCAAATCAGTGAATATTCCAAACCGAATATTCCAAGAATCGACGATACCAAAGATGTCTTCGACAACGTCAATTTTAAGCTCAGAGATCAGTGAATATTCCTTTAGGTAGCAAATATTCACTTTTGATTCCCTGGTGGATGTCAAATTTAATCGCATAAACTGCTGACATCATCAACACGTCAGAAACACATTAGCACAGTTTTGAAATTTTCCTACCCCTCTCTGTTGGCAATTTTGTTTTTGCAGTTGATTTTCAAAAGCAAACATCTTAGTCATTTTGACTCCTTTTTCAATGCATTTTTTTTTATTTGGGCTAATTTTTCATGCTCTACACGATGGTGCAATCATATTTTGGTTTTGGTGTCTGGTTTTTTCAGAAATTTCAGATTCTCATAGGTGTTGTTGCTTCGTCCTCATTTTGGGAACTTCGGGAGCTCATTTCTTGCTCCTATGGTAACATTTTTGGTTGCACTTTTTTTAAAGTGCATAATTTTTCATGAACTTTTTAGTGGTATGATCATATTGATCTCATTTTGTACCGAAAATTGTACTTGATTCTGTGGCCAAATTTGGCATTTGCATGCACTAAGATCAAAGTCCACTTCATTATTTTTGGAAAGTGGCAACTGTGAACGCAGTACTCATAAAGTGCCAAGCTCATATATTGCTTGGGGGGGTTTCATGATTGAGTGATCTGGGGGGGCAATCTTGCAATGATTGGTTGCATTCTTTTGCTTGGTTTGTGTTCTCGCAATGGGGGAATCTCAAATTGAACTCCTAACTCCACATAATTATGCTACATGGAGAAAATTAGTATGGAACTATCTCATGATGAAAGGGCTAATAGGTCATCTAAAGGAAACCATTCATCAACCTACTGATGTTAAAGAATTGGAAAAATGGGAGATTGATCGTGAGAAAACACTTGGATGCATGTGTTCATTAGTCTCATTTGATTTGCAATTTCATATTGAATCATGTAAAACACCTAAAGAGGCATGGGAGACTTTTGAAAAATTGAAAGGTAAAACAGATAGGATTAGGGGATATCAGATTGATAATGATTTGATGAATCTTGATCCTAAAAATTTTGACCACATCCAAGACTACATCTACAAAATCAAGCAACTAAGAACACAATTGAAAGAATGTATTATTGATAAAGAAGATTTACATTTGATTATGAATGTGTTATCCAAGCTTGGTCTTGAGTATTCAGTATTTGTTTCTGGCTTTCATACCCATCGACTCTCTATGGGAGCATCATATGTTGATCATAAGTTTGATGACTTTGCAAATCTCCTAATCCAAGAGGAAGCTAAGTTAATGAACATGGGTCTAATCATGTCTTCCAAGTCACATGCATTGGTGGCTAGTGAGTCAAAGGTACAAAAAGAATTAGAGAATCTTGATAAGAAGCAAAAGAAGAAAAATAACAAGCCACATAAAGAATTAGAATCTTCAAAAGGAGAATCATCTAAGAAGGAGAGGCCTTTTTGTGCATATTGCAAGAAGGATGGACATGAAGAACACTATTGTTATAAGAAGGATATTGATGAGTTGAAACATCTTCTCAAAAAGAATCACATTGATTTTCCTTCTAGAATGTTTGAATCACCTTCTTCTCCTTCTTCAAAATAGTCTAAAAAGGACAAAGGTCAAGCTTCTACATCAGGAAATAAAGGACAAGCTCTTTGTGCTTTTTCAAGTCCAAGATCAGGGAGATAGCTTCTAGATTCAAGAGCATCTCATCATATGGCATCTCCGCAGTCTATATTCTCTTCTTTTCAGCATTGTACTATGTCTCCTATCTTGATGGGAAACAATACATACATGAGTGTAATTGGGAAGGGATCTATTAGTTTTGGGGACAACACTTTCCAAGATGTTTTGTGTGTTCCTCATTTGATGAACAATCTTCTTTCCATATATCATATTACACATGGTGGAGATGGGAGGACTCTGGAGTTCACTCTTGATTCAGTCATCATTCGGGACATGGATAGTAGAGAGATCATTTCTACTGGGGTGGTTGATCATTCATCTCGATTGTATACCTTTGCAGATTTTTCTTCTAATGGTGACATTGTTCCTTCGGTTGTTGATTGTATGAACCATGATTCAAAGGAGACATTTGGCTTCTTAAGCTTGGGAGTTCTCACATCAGATCCAGTTCTTGAGTCATGCATTATATCTCCTCCACCTACTATTGTAGTTGATGATGCTTGTGATTCCACAGTTTGGGTTCCTTATGATTCAGTGCAGCAAGACATACATTGTCTTTCAGATTTGGCTACTTTGGATGACTTCTTGACAGGTATTTTAGACTTTTTTATGGAGTCTCATCTTGCATATTTGGGAAACATCATCGATAGCATTCATCTTCTCTTTGGTGAAGATGTTCCTTCTTCAGTTGTTGTGAGGGAACACTCTGACTCTTGTTCATTCACTACATGATCTTTCTTTGCAGTTTGGCGTGAGTGTGGATACTTTTGGACAGCATTTGGAGGAGTCTTATTTGTCTTCAGAGGAGGTATCATTGTCTTTGGATCATGTTCTACATTCATCTCTACTAGATTCTAGATTTTCCTCTTCAGCAGTGTGGCCTAGAATGCCTGTTTGGAGTGTGTTAGCATTCGACATTGACATGGAGACACTTGAGCATGCTTCAAAGACATCATCCATCATCCATATTCCTGACATCTTTCATATATTCATGGTTTTGTTTCTTCCTAAGGGGAGGAATGTTGTTCAGCGAGATTGGATCATCTTTTAGCATTCAATGTCGAGCTTCTACCATCCTTGCAGGAGACAACATTGAGGGGGGGCTGCATTGTCTCTCTTCTTATTCTCTCTTATGGGGGGGTCTTTTTCCTCACATAGGGTTTTGGCATTCTCATGCATCATTGAGAGCATTTATTTTTTGTATTTCATCGCTCTTTTGGGGAGGAGTTTTGTCCCACTGGGTTTTCTCCTTTTCTCCATTTGTGAGAGATTTCATTTGCATTTGTACATGGGTACCTAACATGGCCTAGTATTCGAGACCCATTCTTGCATCCTTGAGTCATTTGCATAATAATTTCTACTCCCTAAGTTTAACTTAAGGGGGGGTGTTGGTGTAAATAAATTCTTGTACCTAGTTAATTCATTACTAGGGGACTTATTTACACATGTTAAGTTTACTTAGGTCATAGGAAGGAATATTTCTAGAAGGTGTAGGTTGTCATTAGTTGTTATCTTATCTTTTGACTTGCACTACATGTGACCTAGGTAAGTGTGATTAGTTGTCTCATGTCATATGATTAAGACACTTGTCATAATCCTATGAAATCTTGTATCTCACCTTGGCTATATAACCAAGGGGTCTCTCTTATTTGTATAACAACAATCATATCATTGAATCATATTGATAAGAATACAGCTTATTCTTGTCACATTCCATTCTCTCTCTTTGTTCTTTCGATTTGGTCTCAAGATCTTGGCAGCCATAGCCAATTCTAACACCAACCATATTAGGAATTCAGTGGGAAAGCATGATAGGACGTCAGGAGCATGTCCTCCTCAATCAAGCTCAAGGGCACAAAATGATCCTTTGAGTCATTCAACCCCTTGGCCCACAAGCATGGAACATCCAACTTGGGGTTGGCATACTTGATGAGGGAACCAGTACTACTACATCTCTTTATCACATGTTTTACACTAATTCCAAATATGATTTCTTGTTGGAAATCAAATAAATAATTACTAATATTTCTTGATGAACTAACAACTTAAATTAATAAATACATTAAAGCTTCTTAACATATTTATAAATAAATAAATAATAAATGCAACCACATTGCATACCAATCACTTTCCAATATTTAGATTGTTGTTCTTTTTAATTAAAATTCTTATTTGAAATCAGACTTGATCAATGGCTTTCACAAAATGAACCCACCTTACTACATACCCTTCATGGTGGGAGGGAAAGATTACAACCCTCATAACCATCACACCCCCCTTACAAAGGGATGCACCTTTCCAAATGATGCCTTTCCTTAATCACTATCCCAGCGATGATTTCTACTTTTAATTAATGCCTTAAACTAAAGTCTCTAGTGCCAATTTTATTAAATTGGCATTGCTGCATTTTAACTTTTATTTTGGTTAATTTCCATCGAATCTCCTTGGTCAACGATTTCTCTTAATCCCTATGTAGGTTGTGATCGGGGGCATGATATTCTGCCCTTCCCAAGATTGCTTGTCCTCAAGCAATTTCAACTTTGGGTGATCAAATATTTCAACTCCTCCCAATTGGCATCTTCCATAGGTATACCCTTCCATTTAATCAAATATTTAGGAATAGTCTTATTCCTTTAACCTCTTTTCTCACATATCAATGATAGTCTTAGGTTCTAAGATCAGTTTTCCCTCGTCATCAAGTGGGGATAATTCTGAACATGGTGTAATATGTTATCACAATACCTTCTTGAGATGAGACACGTGGAAGACATTATGAGTTTTGTTGTTCGCTGGTAATACCAACTCATAAGCAACCTCTCCAATTCGTTTTGTGCTCTTGTAAGGCCCATAGAAACTTGGTTTTATTTTCTTTGCTCCAGTTATTTTGATTAATGATTGCTTATAGGGTTGCAATATTAGGAAGACTAAGTCCCCTACTTCAAATTTCCTTTCAATCCTTCTTTGATTAGCATATATCTTTTGTTGATTTTGTGCATGGTGCAAATTATCTTTTTGTATTCATAATGTCTTCACTTTGTTGCACTAGGTCTTTAGCTCCTGGCACTTGGCTTTCAGTGAGAATTAAATCTCCAAATGAAGTTTCCTTGTACCCATACAAAGCTTTGAAGGGACTCATCCCTATTGACATATGATGAGTGGTGTTATAGCAATGCTCCACAAGGTATAACAATTTCACTCATGTTTTCTTGCCTAGTGACAATTTCTTAGATATTCTTCAAGCCACTTCTTGACAACCTTAGTTTGTCCATTAGTTTGTGGATGGTAACTTGTACTTGGGGTGAGTTCGGTTCCTGCTAGTCTAAAGAGCTCTTGCCAAAACAAACTAAGAAACCTGTTATCCTTGTCGCTAACAATGTTTTTGGGTAAACCATGTAATTTGAAATTTTATTTGAAGAAAAAATTCCCTACTTGAGGAGCTCAATAGTCAGTAGATATTGCAATTAAATATGCATACTTAGTCAGACAGTCCACCACAACGTATATGCAATCCTTTCCTTGCACCTTTGGGAGTCTCGTAATGAAATCAATCGAAATATTTTCCCATTTCTAATTAAGTATAGGTAGAGGTTGAAGTACACCTACGGGAAATGTATGTTCTTCTTTATTCCTTTGACAATTTTAGGATGTCTCCCTTGAGACCTTTCCATGAGAATCTCTCTCTTATTTTTTTGTAAGTTTTGTAATACCCTTGATGTCCTACCAATGGGGTATCATGATAGGCTTTCATATTTTTTCCCTTCATCTTTGATCCTGAAGTGATATATATTCTATTTTTGTAAAGGATGAGTTCATCTATTACTTGGTACCTTTCATCTTGTAGTTTTCCTTCTAGTAAATCATTTTATAGTGTGTCCTTGGCATATTCTGTAATGATGGAATTTTTCCATTCGGTGGAGATATTCATCATGGAGCATAGATGGGGTCTTTCTGATAGGGAATCGGTTACAACATTATTGTTCCCTTTCATGTACTCAATGTCAAAGTCGTAGGCTTGTAGTTTGCTCACCCATTTTTGTTGTGTGACATTCAAATCCTTTTGGTTTAGGAAGAATCTCAGGCTATTATGGTCAATTTTTACAATGAATCTCCAAAAAACTAGATATTGTCTAATTTTTTCCAAGGCGTGCATGATGGCTAACATTTCCTTATCATATATGGAATAGTTCCTTTCGGGCTCTTTTAGTTTTCTACTTTCAAAGGCTATAGGATATTTGTTTTGCATTAATACTACTCCAACACCTTCTCTAGAAGCGTCACATTCTAACTCAAATGGTAATGAGAAATCTAGAATGGACAAAATTGGGCAAGAGCTCATTATTTCCTTGAGATTTTCAAAGGCTTGTTGGGCCTCTACACTCCATGAAAATGTACCTTTCTTGGTCAAGTCTGTGAGTGGGGCAATTAACTTTGATAAACCTTTAACAAATCTTTGGTAGTAGGTGTAAAGTCCCAAAAGTCCCCTTAGATGTGTTAAAGTTCTTGGCCTAGCCCAATCTCTTATGGCTTTAATCTTTTCTTCATCAACACTAACTCCTTGGGAATTGATTTTGTGTCCTAGATATAAAAATTCCTCCAATCCAAATTCACATTTGGACATTTTGGCAAATAGTGATTGATTTTCAAGTATCCCCAACACTTCATTTATGTGTCAGAGGTGGTCTTCCCAAGTTTTGCTATATATTAGAATGTCATTGAAGAATACCAAGAGGAATTTCCTTAGTTTTTTTCTAAAAATGTGATTCATGCAAGATTGGAAGGTCATGGTGGCTTTGGTTAGTCCAAATGGCAAAAAAAGTAACTCAAAGTGCCCAAAACAACACCTAAAATTTGTTTTGTGGACATCTTCCATTCTTACCCTAATTTGGTGGTATGTTGAATGTAGGTCGATTTTTGTGAAGTATATTGCCCCATGAAGCTTGTCAATTAGTTCATCTACCCTAGGTATGGGGTAATGAGTGTGGGGTAATGATTCTTAATGGTCTTTTTATTAAGGGCCCTATAACCAATGCACATCCTCATGGTACCATCTTTATTTTTCACTAATACTACAAAGGGGCTAGAGCTAGGTTGAATATGTCTCATTTCTAGTAATTCCTTTATGCTTTTCTCAATTTATTCTTTGTATTTTTTGGGATGTCGATAAGGTGTGGTGATAATGGGTTTCATCCCCTCTTCAAGCTCAATAGTGTGTTCAAAACCCCTTTTTGGTGGAAGTCCTGAAGGAATATCACTAAAAACCTTTTTGTATTTATTTAAGATAGGTTGGATGTCTAAATTTATAGTTTTTCTTTATTGGTTAAAAATATGTCAAGTATCATACATTGGGCAACCCATTCTACTTGACCATGTCTAAAGGCTCTATCCATTGTTTTGGATGATACTACCCTTGGGGTCCCATCAGATAAACCTTGTAAGATCACCTCTAAGCCATTGTGTTGAAAACAAAAGTTCCATTTTTTTGAAATTCTTGGTAATATCTCCCTAAGGAGTTCAACCATTGGATGTCTAACACTATTTCGGTATCACCCATGTTTACTACGTAAAAGTCCTCCTTGATTTGATGTCTTCCTAGGGTAATACTTAGTTGTTGGATTCTTTGTGTGCATGGGATCATAAATACATCTACCATGACCACTTTGAAGCCTTCAAATTTTTTGTTTCTAATCTCATTCTTGTCACAAGACTTTCATCGATGAAGTTGTGAGTGGTGCCACTATCCACTAGGACAATCACTTTTTGTCCTTTTAGAATGCTATGAATTCTAAAAGAGTGGTATATGGCTGCTCCCGAAAGTGTGGCTAATGAACCACGTGTATTTTCTTCATCCTCTTGTTTTATTTTCTTCTTTTGGGTTTCATATTCTTCTTATTCTTTCGATATTGATTCTAAGTTGTGTGTCTATTCCCTTTTTCCATAATTATGTCTAGGTACCCATTTTTCTTTACACCGGAAACATAATCCTTTATATCAAAGCTCGTCTCTATCATTACTTAGACTGAAGGGTCAAGGAGGCAATGTTTTTTAATGCCCATTTTTCTTATAGAAAGGTTGGGGATGGATGTTTGAGGGTGGTTTTTTTGTATAGGGTTTGTTCTTTGATGATGTGACCTCCAACCTTAATGCCTTTCGAATTGCATCTTGAAGTGATGTAGGGTCAAGAGCACTTACCAAACCATGGATTGATTCTTTTAACCCTTCAATAAATAGGTATGTAAGTATACTTTTGGTAATCCCTGGTACCATGACTGTATTTTTTTAAATTATGTTACATAATCCTCTGCGGTCCCTTATTGTTTTAATTGTGTTAGTTCCTTCAAGTACCTCTCAGGATGCTTATGATCAAATTATTTTATGAGTCATCGTGTGAATTCATCATAGGTTGTTATGTTTTGGTTCCCTTGAGTAATAATGCCATGATGCCACCAATCATGTGCAATCACTTCTAAATGTAAAATGGAAAATTTAATAGCATCTTCTTTTGTCATGGGACTGAGGGAAAAATAGGTATCCAATTTTTGGACTCATGAATGTGTCATGACCTTTCCTGATCCATCAAAGTTGGGGAGAGTCATTTTACTCACCCTTTGGCAGAAGTCTTTATTTGTTTGCCTTTCTCCCTTTTTACAGGTAGTTTGTGATCTTGCATCACAATATGCCTCAAATGGGATATCTCTCTTAATTTCAGGGTCTAACCTTGAGTAGGCTGCAACATATTCGTCAGTCATTAATTTTTGGATTAGTTTCTTCTTCTCTTGTTGGCCCTTCTCAAGGTAAGAATGAGGGTCTTGTTGCCTTAGGTGTTGACCTTAATGGTGATATGTTGTTATTTTTTTAGTGATTAGAGTTTACATCTCTCCCATTTGTTTGGTTGGGCCTAAGGGCATTGTGGTATTATTAATGTTTTGCAAGGTTTAGAGGAGCACTTGATTTGTCCTTTCGTTTTGCTCCATGAAGGCTTGGGTTGTTCTCACATTTTGTTCCATGAAGGCCCTCAATTCGTTTCCTAGTTGTTCACTCATTTTGTTGCCTTGAGTAGGGTTGTTTCTTGCAGCAAGTTTCCTTCTTTTACTTTCTAATACCCTTTGAGTCCTTTGGCTTAATTGCATAAACTACCTTTCTTGATCCTTAGGATGGAAAGATCAAGGCTCTGATACCAATTATAATGTCCCTAAAAGGGGATATACTTGATTTTTGCCCAAAAATAAGAATTCCAATAATACAATTTATTTGCTAAGAGTATTCTACAAATAAATTACACAATTACAATAGAACTTAGATAAAACTAAAATTAATTAACATCAAGTATTATGATCATAGATAATCCCTATTGGAAATACCATGTCCTAAATACATTTGGAT
Organism: Sequoiadendron giganteum; assembly: GCA_007115665.2. Classification (NCBI taxonomy): domain Eukaryota; kingdom Viridiplantae; phylum Streptophyta; class Pinopsida; order Cupressales; family Cupressaceae; genus Sequoiadendron; species Sequoiadendron giganteum. The sequence goes on from CM021104.1 coordinate 405,807,079, forward strand.
CCATTTCATAGCTTATTTCCAACACCCAACCATATTAGGAATTCGGTGGGAAAGCATGATAGGATGTCAAGAGCCTATCCTCTTCAACCAAGCCTAAGGGCATGGGATGAGCCTTTGAGTCATTCGGCCCCTTGGCCCATAGGCATGGCACATCCAGCTTGAGGTTGGCATACTTGATAAGGGAACCAATACTGCTACATCTCTCTATCACACATTTCACACTAATTCAAATATGATTGCTTGTTGGAAATCAAATAAACGATTACTAATATTTCTTGATGAATTAACAATTTAAATTAATAAATACATTAAAGCTTCTTAACAAATTTATAAATAAATAAATAATAAATGCAACCACATTGCATACCAATCACTTTCCAGTATTTAGATTGCTGCTCTTTTTAATCAAAATTCTTATTCCAAATCAGACTTGATCGATGGCTTTCACAAAATGACCCCACCTTACTATATACCCTTCATGATGGGAGGGAAAGGTTACAACCCTCATAATCATCGCACCCCCCTTACAAAGGGATGCACCCTTCCAAACATTGCTTCTCTTTAATCACTATCCCAACGATGATTGCTACTTTTAACTAGTTTAGTTATTTTATTGTATAATATATCTATATTATGCCGATAGGTATTGGTTTTGATAAATTTGTAATTTCGTTTAGCTTTTTGTAATTTGTTTTAGATTTTTTGGCTATATTTATGGTGTGAAGGATAAAAAACAAAGTGATAGATTAATTTGATAGTTTAAACAATATACATATTATGTTTACTTAATATTCATAGAGGAACATATATTTCATATTCAGGTAAGAAGAAGAAACTCGTTTTGGTTTGTCATAAAAGAAAGGTATATAGGAGGCTATTTTAATAGCATATCTGGTTCACCATAAAGTTGCAACTCAGAATAATAGTTAAGATTAATCATACATGTCTATCATGGCAGTCACAGTTGCATCAGATAAAAACCCATTGTTAATTATTTTTTGATGGAAAGCTCCAAGTTTGGCACACACATGGAGAATGCTAATAAATTTTGTTGAATCTGACTTCAAGCCTTCCAATTGCATTTGCCTGATCATCTTCAAATCTTTCTCAGCAAGTCCTCTTCATGCATATCCAATAATAACAACATTTCGTGAGACCACGTTAGGTTGAGGCATTTCTCTTAAACGCTTGAAAGCCTCATGAAGAAGGCATGCAAATTACATAATCTCGCAAAGAAAATAACTGCTTGCAAATTTCTCATGGAAGAGAGTCTTATTTCGCCACAAAATACATACGAAAACCAATTGGAAAAAAATCTAAAGAGGAGAAAATAAAACACAACATACCTTTAAATTTGTCACCAAAGCTTCCAAATTATTTTAGCATAATCTCTATATCATAAGCTAAGAGATATCTTTTTGAAAGATTTATTTGTAAATTAGTTTTTAATAAATTTATCTATATATAATATTATATTATAGTGTTGTTGGAATTCATATGATAGTATGAAGACTTTGTAAGACTCCACAAAACTGGCGAAGTCCCAAGCCGAGCCAAAAGCCTTGAGCATCACAGCCATAGACCTTGTAAATTTAGTGGCCATGGAGTATTGTACCTGTAAGGCATATTGTTAGCATTTGATTATATTCATTTGGTGAATTAGTCAAATGCATCCTTAGAAATAACATGCCTTATCTGCATACCATTTTTTCATTTTGTTTCATAGGCATGTACCCTTTTTACAAATTGTATGTCTTTGTATAGTGTTTGCTATCTCCTCGTAGTCCTTTTCTAGATCAGCTTCTGCAAGTTACCTTGTATTTTTGAGACATGGGTGTATAGCAATATGTTGGAATTCTTGTTGTAGGATGCTCAATTGTTAGACTTGTTGTATTAGATAGAAATAGAAGATGTATCAAAAAAAAAAAAAATTGTCTTTATTGGTATCATACCTTTGAATTTTGTCTAGTTGTAGCAAGTGATGGATTCCATGCATGAACAATTTTGTTGAAATATCTCTTAGCTGCATCTCTCTATTCATTGTTGAGCCAGTCAATAGTATCCATTTGGCGCTTCATGTAACCACAAGAACCCATGTATATGCGCTGAACCTCTATGTTGCCACTCGTATCTAGACCAATAATCTTTAACATTCATTTATTTTTGGAGGATTTCTTTTCTGAATTGAGAGTGGCATAATTGCATGTATTGTGCTACAATATGAGGATAGTCAAATTCTGGCATACTATTCATATGTTCACATAGCTCATGTATAGTGATTGACATGTCATGGATGTTTCTTTTGACAAATATTGTAGCTGATGTTTGTGCATGATGTCGCATTATCATATTTTCCATATAGTATCAAAAACGTGGATGTTTTGCAAAGCGATTGTCTTTATATCGAAATAGATGCTTTACATATTCATGTAGATTTATTTGTTTGGGTCGTGGCTCTAGCCAATCACATCTGCCATCAGGAAATAAGCTTGGAAATGCCATATCAAGCAATCCTGATGTTACATATTCATTTATTGGAGTTTCACCGATTGTTGGCCAATCAATAAATGCTATTTGGTTTGTATTTGGGTTATTAGAAGTATTTACTTGTTCAAATGTATGCCTGTTTGTATCTGATTGTATTATGTTTACTACTTGAAACTGTTGTGTAGTTGATTGTAACTTTTTCTTAGCATATCTTTTCCTATCTGCTTCATTCCTTTTTTTTCTTTGTTCATCCCTCTCTATATCTATCATTTTTTTCCTTTTTTGTTTTTTATATTATGTTTGGTATTCTTTTTGAGATTGCTTCCTTTGTTCCTTAGATTCAAATTGTTTCTTTAGACAACCCATATCTGCAAATCAAACTTGGTCATGTAGATTTCATATGTATGAGAATAGTGTGAGTTAAATATCACTGTAGGCCAATAAGATTCTACAATTGTTTTACATAGAAGGATTTGTAGACAAACGTAGAAGATATGTATCTAATAATTGTGTGTTACGAACATGGTACACTATATGTTTCCCAAAATTGTCCAATCATATACATATATATCTCAACATTCATATCAAAAGTAGAGTATGCAGATATCAATTATTCACATGTACAAAGAATCTACAATTATGTAGTAACATATACAAATTTGTAGGCAGGGAAAGATGGTACACTATATGCTTTTGAAAACTTTTGAAAACTATACAATTATATACCTATATATCTCAACATTTATATACAAAGGGGGCATTCTCAATGAAGGATCATTGGGAATACATTACTATGTCGTAGAGTATACACATATTGATTATTCACATGTACAAAAACACTATACATTACATTGGTGGATGTACATTAGTTATGATTGAGAAATAGCTTAAATTGTTCAATAATCACATGGGATGACCCTTGCTCATATTGCATGTTCGGTGGAATCTTCATGTAGTTTCTTCAATTTCTCGTATTTCTTCTTCTACAGCAACAATCTAGTACGTGGCTTCTTCTATGGCATTGATAATCTTCTCAGAATGATTTGATATTGATTTGATTAATTTTTTGATGGGTGTTTCATTATAGGTATTTGAGCCTACAGAATCGTCTGGGATTGTTATCAGACTTGTTGCTAAATTATGTGGTTGATCTTCTCTACCATTAATAGTGGCCATGATCTAACATAATAAACAATAATTATTTTTTTGACAAGTCTAGGAATCATTATCATATTATTTAGTATAGATGCAAAAGATATAAACTAAAAACACGTAATCACTTGTAAATATTTATATAACTAACTATAAAGTGTTGATAATATCAATTTAGACAATGCCAACCAAAAAGATATAAGCACTTGTCGAATTGGAAATCAAAAATTTATATAACTCACTATACAATATTGATTGAGGTGAGAATAATCCATACAAAAAACATCAAACCATAGTACAATGATGTAAACATACATGTATATCGCTCAAAAGAGGTGTACATGAAAATGTGTATACTTATATATACATGCATACATATATGTATATCACTCAAAAGAGGTGTACATGAAAAGGTATATACTTATATATACATGCATACTATTCAAATGGTTGTAGAACTTGGAGAATGACATTTTTTACTCTGAACCAATTGACTCAAGAAGAACCTTGCTTTCAGCTGAATAGTGAAACTGTTTGGTCTTTACAATTGTACACTTGATCCTCTCTACATTGTTGTAACTCTCCAGTGCAACTTGAACAGTAAATATGAACTTCCTTGAAATGACTTTACGTATAATGTCTGCAAACTTTGAATCATCTTGATCTTCATATTTCAATGTATATAATTCTTTTGTTGTTACACCCATCATTTCTTCTGTTGATTTGTCAAAAGCAACAGCCCAAGTTGAACCCGTGTGGTCTTGCACCTAGCATTGTAGCAGATATCTATAGTCACAATCAGGGAAGCTCTTATCACATTTTTGACAATACCAATTGTCACTGTCATTTTTCTGCACCTTTCTTTTGCATTTTTTCCCTTCAATATCATTGGGGCAAGCGTTGTAGTAGAAGCTCTCATGTTTGACAAAACATACTGTAGCTTTTAGCAAAACCCATATATTTGTAGTGCCTGTGAACAATTGCCTATCTTTAATTTGTTCTACAGTTTTTGGCATTAAAGGTTGCCTACTGAAGGAAACTTCCTTTGTCATGGAGTGGGTTGTGGAATTTTCCCCTTTTGTATTTAACCAACATAACAACTCTTCTGACTCTAGGAGACTTGGATTTACCAAAAGTTGGCTGGTACTTATTGTTCCTAAAGATTTTCCACCGTAATCACTGACTCTTGCAGCCTTGATAGCAAGAATTGGTAAAGTTTCTAAGTGGCACAAATTTTCAAGTTGTTCACCTTCGTTATTGCAAAAATCACCCCACATTGTGAAGTCAATTTTGCAAGCTGAGATGTCCTTAAGTTGGAGATTTTGTTTTTGAACCCGAGCTCCATTCTTTCTGAATATTGTACTACATGGATTGATTGATAGGACAACACCAATGACATCAACAATTGAATTGTTTTGCATGTCCTTAAGATCACTTATTGGTGTAAAGTTCAGACTATGCTTAGGTATTAACGTGTCCTCCTCTGCACATAACTGAACAATGGAACTACTTTTAACAAAATTTCCCATTCATTTTGTAGGGCGTTGAATTTTTTGTTTGTAGGTTTTAACATCCCATTGGAGATTGTAAAGACTCTTCCTTTCTCAATGCAATTATAAAATTGTTCAGCAATTGCATTGAAACATATGACTCTTGTTTCACTACCATTATGGTCAAGCAGATCAAAGCTGAAGACTTTTTCACTGCCATTTTTGTTGTTAAAATGGTGAAGTTGTTGTTTCATAATCACTTGACCCTTTATCGTCCATCGGCTTTGGTAAGGGTTTAAGGTTGCAATAGGAATGACTCTCGAAAGAGCTTCATTTCCTGTCGTAGTCTCACTATGGGACGTATTGTTTCCAAACTCCATCCCTACATAAGCATGGTATAGGCATAGTTGTGAGTAGTTAATCAAGTAAAATGTATATTTTTTTGATTGTTTGATTTCTACTGTCATTCATATGTCATATCATTAATTAGTTCACAAAGAAACACTATTTTTTAAATTGAATTAACTCTGTAAAAAAAATGTAATTAAATTGACTCTGCAAAGATTTTTTGTGTTATAACTCATAAGCAATACCATAAATTCTCGTAAATTCACTCATAAAGAAATACACTATGTTTTGAATTGAATAAATTCATAGACAAAGTCTATGTTTTGAATTGAATAAATTCTAATATATTTTCAATTGGAGAAATTTATAACTCATAACCAATAAAAAATACACGATGTTTTGAATTGAATAATTTCATAGACAAACTCTATGTTTAGAATTGAATAAATTATAATATATTTTGAATTGAAGAAATTTATAAAGAAACACTACGTTTTGAATAGTATTTATATAAGAAACATAAATGATACATACCTCTATAGATATGTTTAATTGCCTAAGAAGTATCCTTCTAAAGAAATTTTACACCTATAAACAACATAGAAATTTATAGCAAATTAGGAAAATAATCCAATTAATATGAGACTAATTGAGTATAAAAAAAAATTATATAATGATTGCTTAAAGAAAATTCACTCATGTTAAATATAAAAGTAAAATGTTTTCCACCAGAGGTAAAAGGAAACATATCTAATTGCTAGTAAATGTAGGATGAATAAAATCAAAAGTGAAAATGTGACAAATATTTTGACACTTTTTGTTTTACCTTACTTTATATTTGTTCAAATGTATGACACATTATCGTGTAGGCACTTTTTGGTCTTGAAGACTTGTGATTAGTAAATTTGTGGACAACCATATTCTCTAAGACACATTAAATATATATTCCAAATATAAGCTAATGCAAAAGCATTATATGTTGGACCTTGAAGACATTTAAGGTTGTTTGGGAATTACTAATAATCATGAGCAAAGTGTCAAATTTTATTGCCGTCAATTTTAGGGCTGAGCGGTGCCATTTATTCACTTAGCTCATAAATTTCAGTTTTTTGAATCTTCAAATTATAACAAAGATTTCTAAATGGATCTAAATCGCCATCAATTTTACAGCTAAGCGGTGTCATTTCTCAAATGAAAGCAACATTAAATAAAATTACCATTACCACAACAAGTGAATATGCACTCATTTCTACGTTCAAGAAAAACCTCATTTATTATTTCACTTTCTTCACTGTGATGTGATTACAAAGTTACATTGTATTTTTATTTACTCTGAAAAATAAAATTTATATCTACTATATCTAACAATAATCAAATTCAATTGTTACATTGTATTTTTATTTACTCTAAAAAATAAAATTGATATCTACTATATCTAACAATAATCAAATTCAACCATTCTTTTACAATTAACATTGTAATTTGTAAGTTATTTTGAACAGATATATGATACAAAATTGTTCACTAAAACTCAGAAGATAATATACAGGTTGTTTCCCAATACGTAATGGAAATTACTATTGTCGAGCCTCAACCTTACAAAATCAACACAATTCTATAGTTTAACACCGAGACCCGGGAGTTTACATAATGACTTCTCATGCTTAAAATGGTGAACCCATCAATCATATTATAGTTTGACAAAAAGTCATGGTTTCAGGTATTTGAAACTCTGTGCATTGAAAAGTCAAATCAAACGAGTTTCCCGACGTGCTCCAGGGAAAGAACTTCTGAAGACCCCAGGAACATCAAACATGAAATGAGGCACATCATTTTCAGGACCTAACATTACAATCAACGTTGCAGCATTCAGAGTCCCAACTCCTACGTGACAATGAATCCACGACCCCAATACAAATTTGAACTGCATTTTACAAATACAACCACCGTTTGCATGCCAAAACTAAGATGTAAAACAATAGTTCGCAAAGAAATGCTCTCAACTATTGCACATGAATCTTCATGACAGTAGCCTAAGGTAGTTATCATTTTTGTTGTATTAGCTATACAATAAATGACAAAAACTTGTGAAGTCTTATGGTCTCCTGAAAGTTTTCAGTTTCTTATTTTCTATTTCCACTATGTTTGTCATATACTATATTCAGTAACATAGCTGGAATATCACATTTTGCAAAAAGAATTCAAGTGAAATTTGTATTTCTAAAGAATTTAAACAACAGATGATTAAGAAGGAGGATGCATACAAAAAGCTTGTCAGCAGTGAATACTTTGTTGTAAACGAATATGTCCTCTTGATAGAGGGCCGACTTTCTCCTAAGATTCTTGAGAAAACCTCCCACAAACTTCTAAAATTCCTTTTTTTCTAAGAAAATTATGCATTTTGATGTGATTCCCTAAAAAATCCTCATTGTTGTTCTCTCGATTCAACATTTCTCAACTAGTTTTCATTTTCTTCACATACAAGTCTCTCTGAAAGAGTTCTCCTAAAAGTTTTCAGTTTCTAATACTGACGAGTTTCAATATTCACTAATTCATTTTCTATTTTCACTGCGTTTGTCATATACTATATTCAGTAACATCAACAAAGATACCTGGAATATCACATTTTGCAAAAACAATTCAAGTGAAATTTGTATTTCTATACACTTTATCAGTGAAACAAAAACATGTTACATACCGTGCAACTTTGTCCCTGATCCTCCTGGCTGAAAACAACAGTCTGGCGGTGGTGAACTTCAGCGGTGATAAGCAGAAATACGGGAGGCCTCCAAATTCTCATGTAGAAATCACCAATTTCTGCGAGCACACAGCATGACACAGCTGACCTAATAATAAGCGGCCAGACACGTTGTCAATCCAGGAGAAAACATTCTCCGCATGCAACATTCTGTCATCTACCGCAGGTTCGATATTACACAAAATAATCATGCATTTTTGCCAGCACAAATCTCAGGCACTGACACGCCCCTCCGCCGATCAATGTAAAACTTACACTCACAAATTTTTACCGACACGTAAAAGATAACAGATAATGATAATATGTACACGTAAATAAAAGCTAAAAGCTTTTTATACACGGAAAAATGCATTCGGAATGTTGATGTACACGGGAAAATCGTTTTCCGATAGCAGTTCCTTGAAAAACATTTTGTTGGACACGGACAACATGCCGCTGCAGTGGTACGCCTATCGGCGTAATTAATGCCTTAAACTAAAGTCTCTAGTGCCACTTTTATTAAACTGGCATTGCTGCATTTTAACTTTTATTTTGGTTAATTTCCATCGAAATTCCTTGGTCAACAATTTCTCTTAATCCCCATGCAAGCTGTGATCGGGGCCATGACATTAAAATGCATTGATTTAGTGATTAAGATTTTTAATTTATACTTTATTGAATGTTTTATCTTGTTTATTTCTCAATTTTCATAGTGTTCATAAAATCTATTGATACTTTGGGAAATACAAAAAAAAGTTGAATTCCTTTGTGAAGATTTGGAGGGAATTTTGGTTGTGGGTGAGGAGAATGTGGTGAAATAGATACAAATAATGCAGCAAATGATGTTATAGGCAGACTACTCATGTATAGGCATCCATCATTATTCTAAACTCTTTGTGCTGCTTATTGCCTACCTCATATTGGAAAATCTTGGCAAGATTCCATAGATCAAAGCGTGTGTAGAGATAGTCAAAAATATTTGTAAATACATGTTCAATTATACTTGGGTCCTCAATCTAAAGAACCATTTCACAAGAAAGGAATCTGCTCGTCCTAAAATAAACCGGTTTGCAACCAATTTTATCACATTACACTCCTTGCTTCAGGCAAAGGGATCTTTGAGACGTATGTTTATTAGTGAGGAGTGACTTTCTCATCATATGCTAAGACCAATGCAGCGGTTGATGTGACTAACTGGACTTTTGATGAACAAAACTTCTAAGTACTGATCGCAGAGATCATAGAAGTAAATCTACATTATATTTTTTTTTTATATGCTTATTTTTGTTCACACTTATAAATGTTTCACGATAATTATAGTTCACAAAACTTTTAATGGTTCTTCTGAGTTGCTTAACGGGGAGAAGCCCCCAAAGAGCTACATATATGAGGGCATGGATAGGGTTGAGGAGGCCATTTGATCTATTATGCAAGTTGAGGATAAGTATCATCCCATTTGGAAAATCATTGATAGACAATGGCACTTCCAATTTCACAAGCCCCTACACATAAGTTGCTTATTTCTTCAATCTGACATTCCAATTCCACCCTAAATTCAAAGCAGATGAGGAGGTTTTGAGTGGGCTTTACACAATCATAAAGTGAATGGTGTATGTTTCTCTTCTTGGAGCACAAATAGTCACTGAGATTGAAATCTTTAGACTTGCATAAAGATCTATTTGCCCAAGATATATGCAAGACAACTCGATTGACATTGCAACCAAATAAAAATCTATTAAGGGCATAATTTAAATTTAAAAATTAAAATTTTCTTCTTTTTACATTATTGAATATTGGAACTTAAAGTTGGACAATGAGATTGATTTTTTTTCTCATCTTAGATGCATGGTGGGAAAGGCTTGGTGCTAAAATACCAAATCTTCACAAGATTGGAATTTGAGTCTTGAGCCAACCATGCAATGTTTCAAGTTGTGAGCTCAATTGAAGTATGTTTGAGCACATACACTCCAAAAAAGAACAATACACTGGGGTTGAATGATCTAGTTTAAGTTCATTACAACCTTCACTTTCACCACAAACAAGTTTTGGGCAATGACTTATCACCCATCACACTAGATATTGATCCACAATTAGATCAGATCACTAAAGTTGAGGATCATGTCTTTAGTGATGAAGACCTTGATTGGGTTGATCAGAAGATAGTAGTCATGGCAAAGGAGGAAGACAAAGCATGAGCCAAAACCTTGGATGTTGGTGTGTCACTTAAAAATAGGTAAATGTCGGTAAATGTCGTCTCTGCATCATCATCCAAGACCTATCTTAAATGCCTAGACTACTTGTAATATTAATCCAAGTGATACAAGCTCTTTTAAGCTAGACTTTTAGTTTTTGTTTTAATATTTGTTTTAAACTTTTGATGCCATGGATTTCATATTCCATGAGTTTTGTATACATTTGACAATATTTATATATCCAAATGTGTTATTTCCTTCAACTAAAATTTGTGTTTATACTTATGTGATTGATCTATGCTTGTGTATGTGATCAAAATAGCTTCTATTTGATGAATTTATTGTCTTTTAAGGTTTATTTATTAAAGGGTGCATGAAACAAGTTTTAGATCCTTAAAAATCTTTGAATTTTAAATTTCATAGGTTTTTCAATTTGCCAAGTCTGGGCAACGAGTCCGGGTTAAATCAGCTTGCCGGTGCGAGTCTTGGTGTAAAGAGATTGGACCAGCATGTCTAAAACAATTACAACACAACTACTAGTGACCAAAATGACCATTCAAAAAAGTGTGTATTTATGTATCAACTCTAGTAGCCAAACCTGACCTGTATGGAAGATATTTAAGCAGCATATCCAAAATTTACCAAATAACACGTACTATAACTAGGCAGCAAACATTAGACAATTATCTGAGGAAACATTGATGCAATACAGCACCATCTCATTCATCAAAATGATAAACTACTCATGTTCGAATCTACTAAAAGCTGTTTCGGTGCAAGCCCAATTAAAGATTACCAAGGCTAAACCTTCTAAGGAAACTTAACATGCACTTGAATACATATGTCACTATGAGAGAATTATACATGATGTGAACTAGAACAAATATGTAGACCGTGAGAGAATTATACATGATGTGAACTAGAATAAATATGTAGACCGTGATAAGAGCCGTATATATGATGCAATTTCACATTTCTAGGCTAGGATATGCAAAGCAATCTAAACTAAGCATTGAGATTAGGCAACACATGCAACCCACAATTTGCATTTCAATGTCTAGAAAGTTCTAACAAATCATTCAATAATATATTTTTATTGAAAATCACCTCGTGGGTACAAATGCATGTCAAGAAAGGTAAAAACGAGGAAAAAAACGAATTTACACTTTGCGACATTCTCAAACTCCATATTACACGAGTAACTGAAACGAACTTAACAAACAACAGACTCCCTGTTCAAACGTGATTCTGTGAACAAACTGGTAGTTGTGCATGTTTTAAATCTCTAGAGAAATAAAACCCTAAACCCAGTTATTTCAAAGCACAACAAAGTCTTCAAAGAGGAAGCCAATGCTAATTCATTCTAGCGCACATGGTTTATTGCATAGATGATATTTATGTTTTGGCATCAATGGAGCAATTATCTTCTGATGGTTATGCCCTAGTCAATACATAGAAAACCTCAAAATATTACTTGCTATGTACAATCACAACAGCAATGCTTTTCCAACTCTCCATATTCTAGTGGTGCTGCTTAAAATTAGTATTCTGACCAGGTCGATTTGTAGCCATTGCAGCAATAGCAGAGGTAGTCATCATAAATGAACTTCTAGTGAAGCCCAAGCCTTTCCTAATTGCTTCAAATACAAGCCAAAAAAATCCTATCCATCCTGCAATACACAGAAAGAAGTAGGTCCACTTAAAATTTCATCAGAAGAGAATTTGAATACAACTTAACTGTACTCTAATAGTTATAAACCTGAAAAAAGAAAAAAATTGAAACTATAAAGGCATTTTCAGTTTTCTTCTTAAATGCAAAACACCGTTCAAAATTATAAAACGCTTCTAATTTTCTGGTGGAAGACAACAACTACCTGCGGCAAAAATACAACAGGCACTTGGTAACAAATATAAAAAATTGGGAAAAACCATAGAATGTCAACAGCTAAGATGATAACTACTCAAAATAATCAAGAAAGCTAACACCATTTTCAGAACGTTAAGAAATACATAACATGCAAATGAATAAGTCAATTGCTAGTACTTCTATAATCTATTATCACTGCCAGAAAGCAGAGAGACTTCATATTCAATATTATACAAGTAAATACCGTCTAAATTTATGTGCTGATATGAGCCATCGCTATTTTTTATATCACATTTATTTCAATGTTTACACAAGAGTCAAGACCATGGGATGTACCTGCAATAACAGCAATGGCTGAGATGGTAATCAAAGTTGTTACGGAAATAACAAACGCAGCAATAGACAAGGCTCCCACATAAATTGCTGTAAGACAAGTGAAGAAAAGAACCATGAAACCACCCACTGCTGCTAAAGACATCAATAAACCAACTATGATTGTATTGGTTGTAGCTGCCAAAAAGATTAGCATAAATGCTCCTAAACCTGTCAGGGACAACAGCAAAATCATGCCAACCTGCAAAAGGAAAGATTCACTTTTCACATATAGCCATAAAGTTTCCAAATGCCAACAATCACGTTTTCCTAAGCACTTACTGGCATCTTTGTCTGTCTTGTTCTTCTTAATAAGCATTAAAGTGAACACATTTATCTAGCAAGATCAATTTGGAAAGAGAGATCATCCATGAATAGAAACTATTATCTGAGAATTGTCTAAATTCAACTTTCTTTTCCTTGGACCCTTAATTTATTATATGCATAACTAAGTTTTTTATAAAGTCACAACATTAACCAACTTAACTTGTTAAAATCATTCTTTCCCTATTTTCTGATTCTGCCCTAACTCAGATCAAGTGGGACTGACCTAACCAGAGTATCCTCTCCATACAATAACTAGTAAGTACCAAGATGCTAATAACTCCAATGCCGAGGTATATGTGAACAATACCAATAAGAAATGGATAATTTGTCCTTTGTTGTAAATGTTCATTTGAACCAGTCAGTTCTCATAAGGTTTCTATTTCATTGACACTTTTTTAATGGGCTCTCTATAAGATATTAACATTTTAGTAAACCACCAAATAAGTTGTACATTTTATTAGCATTAAGGATTGAAGGTGTTTAAGGGGTAGTAGCTGTTAAAGATAATAGGAAAGGTAAGAAATGACAAGCTCCAAAAATAGGAGTCAAGATAAATTTTGATGGGGCTTCAAAAGATCTCTAGCTTGGCTGGGTCTGGTTTCATTTTTAAGAGATGTGAAGGGTGATTTTATTCTAGGGGGCTCACAAATTCTTGGGATTAAAACTAATAACTACGTCGATTGGAAGGCTTTCTTAGCAGGTATTCAAGCCAACTATAGATTGAGATATAGAGAGATAGTAATGGAAGGTTATTCTCAAATTGTTATAAATGTGGTTAATAATAGGTTTTGTCCTAATTGGTGCCTAAAGGCTGCCCTAGAAGGAATGCTGATTTGGAAAGATACGTCTAATATTGTTATAGTTCCCATTGTTAAATATGATATGCCCTTAACCTCTACCATGTATACAGATATGTGTGGGCTAACCTATGGCCCACTTACCATTTATCTTTTAATCCATTAGCTAGTTGTTCTTTAGGCCGACCTAATTAGGATGAAGAATTTTGATCCTACATAGTTATGTCTATAAATAGGGATGAGCAAGGCTCTTCCAAATCATCATATTAATTATATTCTATTATAAGGTTTTGGAGGTTGCCCAGTTGAAATGGCTCAGATATTTATCCATTATTTTGTTGTTGTTCTATTTATATTGAAATAGTTTCATTACAATTTGGGCCAAATATTTTGTTCTCACCATATCTTTCAAACCCTTGCCAATTTTTTAGTAATATTTTCAAGGAAAGTGAGAATATATACAAGGAAGCTACAGTCCGACTTGCAGAGTTTTAAGATGAATTTTGGGTGAATTATTGCAATTTTGGTGTTTTTCATAAATTTTCCCTACAGATCACAAATCATGGAATTTTCTGAAATCTTTACATTCCTGAAAAGATCTAAAAAATCTATTGAAGGTTATTCCTTTCAATTTTCTGATATCTTTACATTCATGGAAAGATCTAAAAAATCTATTGAAGGTTAGTTCTTTAAATTTTCTGATTTAAGACTTAACTTGAACACAAAATCATCTAGTCAAAACTGGTCAAAGAGGAATGTAATGTTCCCTTTTTAATCAAAAAATTGAACGGAATTTCAGTCAACAAGCAACTTAGGAAATAAAGATCCTGTCAGCAGTTAAGTCACATCAAGACTAAGTCTTTAGTCTTCAACTAGAATAATAGAGGTCATATCGGCAGTCAAGTCAAATTAAGACAGATTTTCGTCTTAAGTCTTCTGTGAGAATAAGGCGAGTTAGTTTCAATTAGTTGTCAGTTATCTCAGCAAATTAAGGAGTTAGTTTCAGTTATATGCAGATACATTAAGAGTTATGTGGTCAGTTATCTCCCTGAAATCGTGGGAGTGATTGATGAATTAATCAACAATAAACGTGGGATTAATTCCCGGGAATAATAGAAAAGAATCTTTTGGACGAAAACCCACCAGTACAGACAGTAGGTTCTAGTGATGTAACCCTCCAATAGCCATTACCATTTCAATTTGCCACAGCAGCAGTTGTTTGCAGGATGTAGGAATGGAAGTTCCTAGGACTATCTGCAGTATATCAGGGAGGATGGAAACCTTCACCAACAACCATTATCACTAGGTAACAAGACTAAATCAGCATCTAGCTTCATCCCACGTTCCATTCTGAATACTGGGGCATCTAGTGAGTTATGTCAATGATTTGTTTTGTGGACTGTCATAGTTATCTAAAGATAAATAAAAAATTTGTTCTTATTTTTTCCTACATTATTTTTTTATAATCTTTTAGTTAGAATATTCCATTGGTATTAGAGCTGTGATCTTGCCAACTTGTGGGAAAACTAATAATATATAATATTAAAAAGTAAAAATAAAAACAACACTTGAGCACCGCATGTCAAAAAGTGACAATGAAACAAGGTATCAGCACAGGGAACAGAGAAAGTAGAAGATCTCAAGTGAGGATATCAAGTAGAAATTTTTTCAAGTGATGAGATCTTTTAAGTTACAGTGGTTCTAAAGATGGGCAGCAACAGCTCATTGAGCTCCTCATTCAGAACCAAAAGGGTAAGGAGGCTTATCAGGCTGCTACACATCTGAGGAATGGTACACAAAGAGCATCTTCAATTGCAGCCATGAATCAAAACATCCGAGCAAAGTCAACTACAAGTACAAGTCCACCCAAGGTCATACTTTTGTAGAAAGAAGCAGTGATGCAGGATGAAAACATGGACAAACAGCAGAAGTTTTGGACATGCTACATGTGGAATATGGAGTAAAAATTGCATAATTTTGAGTAGATATTACTTTCATGAAGTTTCTACAATGAAGACAAAGACTAGAACTAAAAATGCAAGTAATACCTGTTCTAAAAGGCCTCATAAAGATTTATTGAGTAGGTTGGCAAAGCTCACTGTCCCCCGGTTCAATGGATCCAACAAAACCTCAGCCAAAGAGTGGATTCAAAAAACTGAACACATATTTCATTGAGCCCAATGTATGAGGAAGAAGCAATGAAATCTACAATCCTTCACCTTGAAGAGGTCACACCTGAATGGTAATTTCACAGCCTAGTGACTCAAGGGCACAACCATATCACCACCTCTGACGAATTTTGTGAGAGATTAACAGATAGATTTGAGAGGAAAGATCCCAAAGCGCACTTTTAGGAGCTCACGTAACTACACCATCAAGGCTCGGTGAACAATTATGTGGCCGAATTTCAAAGGCTAGTAGTTATCTTACCTGATATTATCATCAGATAGCTGCCTAGTGTTCCTTTTCATGGAAGGGTTTTAAAAGCACCTCAGAGGTCTAGTTAAGGCCCTTGGCTCAAATTCATTACAAGCAGCCATCAAAAGGGCCTTGACATTAGAAGCATTTGATTGCCTTATCTCTCTGTTAGCCTGAAAGCAGAATAGTTAAGACACCGCCAGGGAAAACATACCGCATCTTGCCACAAAGCGCTTGCGGAGCCTAAGATTGTAAAGATTCCATCTAGACTAAGGGTAGAATAGATGGGTCACGTCCCATCCCTTAGATATATGTATAGGAAAAAATATGAATGACAGGAGAAAAAGAGGAATATAAGGAAGGAAAACCATAGGACTATATGTAAGAACTACATATGAGATTGTATATGTATAAAGCTTATATGTAAGAAAGGAAAGAGATAGGCAGAATCGAGGGGAAGATATATTAATGTACCCTTTGATACAATTAATAAAATGATTACCGGAATTCTATCTATATGTTGTTACCTGTAATTCTGCAATTGGATAAGTAACTAATTATTCCTATGTCTGAACCAAGTGGTGTTTACCTTTATATGACTGAATCCGGAGTATAAACTACAACACTCAGAAAGTACTTGGGGCTCAAAACTTTGGTCTGTGTTTCCGTAGATTTCTTGCTAACATTGGTTTTGTTGCCAAGACCCTAGTCAGGTGATATAAAAGGGACAGTAACAACCAAAATTTAAAAAATTTAAATCAAGACATAGAAAAGAAAAAGAAAACC
Organism: Sequoiadendron giganteum; assembly: GCA_007115665.2. Taxonomy (NCBI): domain Eukaryota; kingdom Viridiplantae; phylum Streptophyta; class Pinopsida; order Cupressales; family Cupressaceae; genus Sequoiadendron; species Sequoiadendron giganteum. Next base: position 405,824,052 of record CM021104.1, read on the forward strand.
AATGAAGAGATAAGGCTCTGTGGAACTATCCTCTTGGCACTTACCCTGTGAGAGGGGGTTAGGCACCAAGGGCATGGAGAATGTAAAGGGGGAGAGATTTCGGAAGGGATCTCCGAATAGATGTGACTTCTAAAGAAAAACTACCAAATAACTACCATGGAGAACAATAAAAGGATTAATGAAACCCCAAATCAATTACACCCATGGAAAAGGGAGATAAGACAACTTCAAGAAAGATTAGAGAACAAATTGAATTGGTAATAAAAGTAAACATGGCAAACCCAAACGGAGAAGAGAGAAGACAACAACAGAAGATGGAGGAGAGGAAAGACACCACAGGAGAATGGAAAATGCAGAGAAAATGAGAATTGAGCGTGCCAATGAGGGTGTTGTTGAGCGTGCCAATGAGGGTGCTGCCAAAGAAAAGAGAGAAGAAGATCAAAATGAAGGATGGAAAACTCCGAAAAAAAACAAAATTATGTTGGGAAAAAGCAAGACAACTGATAACCAATCTAAGGAAGAATATCAATGATTATAAAGAATCTAGAAGATTGTTATTAGGGCCTTGCTGTAATACAGAGACTCTAGTACTACCACAACCTCCTAAAAGTCCGATAATTCAACCGGACCTATCAAACCTGACTATTAATCTGCATGATAGATTTATGGAATTTTTGATTGACAGCAATAATGCCCATTGCAGTACTACCACAACCTCCTAAAAGTCCAATAATTCAACCGGACCTATCAAACCTGACTATTAATCTGCATGATAGATTTATGGAATTTTTGATTGACAGCAATAATGCCCATTGCAGTCTTTTTTGGCTTTACTGGCAGCCTTTTGTGACTTTGCTGCCTGTTGTTAATATTATGATTGTATGTATTTATTAGTGTAGTTGGGATATTTCTGAATATGGTTGCGTGCCATTATGTAATCTCTATTTTGAATCTCTATATAATAGATGCCCTGCCTCTCATCTTATTAAGGCAATTTGGGGCTTTTGTGCAATTGCTTGTTTTGTGATCAGCAGATCACCATTGTTGTCTATTTTGCCTTCATCTGGTATCAGAGCCAGTTCAAAAAAAATCTAGAAGAGATCAGATAGCTGCATAAAGGAAGATTGTTGGAGGGAAGTGCTCATTAAAGACTGCAGTCAAAGGTAACTGCTGTGTTTGTGTTTTGTGATTTTGTGATTCTGTAGGTTGAAAGGAGGCATGCAAGTTGAGATAATCTTGCTGTGTGAGGAGGCTTCCAAATTGTGGACAGAGTCGTTGATTCTTGCTGCAAGGAGGCGGCCGTTTGAAAGTTAACAGAAAAAAAAAGAGATTGCTGTATGAAATTTGTATTGCCTGTGTGAAGAGGCGTACAGTGCATAGAAATTGTCCCAGTGCAGCGCGCAAGAGAGAGTTGTGTGTGAAGTTTCTTCCTTTTTTGATTTCCACGCAAGTCTGAAAAGCTTCTTTTTCTTGAAGAGTTTTTAAAGTATTAAAATTATAAGAAGTCCACGTGAAAGTTCATCTCTAAAATTTTTTATAAAAGCTTTGACTTTTTATTTTAAACCTAAGTCTTAAACTTTAAAAAGCTACAGTGGAAATTAGTTTTATTTTTTAAAAAAGCAAAAAAGGAGTTGTTAAAGCATTATCTTAAATAATTTTTTTAAATATTGAGATTTGTCTTTAAATCATAAGAAAAAGGTTATATGAGAAAATGATGTATTAAGGAATAAAGATTTTTCTTAAAGGATTATCTAAGTGTTCCTTTTATGTAAAGTGCATATTGCATAATTAAGTGCATTTTCGGTTAAAACCGACACTTAATCTCCAAAACTCAATATAATATAAAAATCTTTTTGCGTGTGGGTGCTATTTGAAAGGACAAGGAGAGTATCCATTTGTAGAGATCTCTCTAGGTTTTTTGTGTTGAGCCATTGAGTTATTGTGCACATTACTCTTATGGCAAATATGGTAGGAAATGTTATGTCTAACATGCTAATTCCCGTATTTGAAGAAGACAACTTTACATATTGATGTACTAAGATGCAAACCCTACTCAAATCCAAAGATTTGTGGGAAATTGTACAAGTAGGGTATGTAGAACTAGATACAACTGCATTTAATGCATTAAATGATCAACAAAAAAGAGAATACAAAACAAATGTAAAGAAGGATAATGAAGCCTTATTTCTAGTTCAAGGTGCAATTAATCAAGCAATTTTTCTTAGGATAAATGGTGCTAGTCATTCTCAGCAAGCATGGCAAATACTGAATAATGTATATCAAGGTGCACAAACTGCAAAATTACAGACAATGAGGAAAACTTTTGAAAATGTAAAGATGACTACTAGTGAATCTGTGAATAAATTTCTAACAAAGGTAGAAGGTCTAGTAAGTCAAATGAAGGTTATAGGGGAAGATGTAGATGACAAGCATATCATTGAGAGAATTTTAAGGAGTTTGATTTCTAAATTTGATGGTGTGGTTTCTACAATTGAGATTTCCAAAGATCTCACAACTATGCACATAGATGAACTAAGTGGAATATTGTTAACTACTGAAGAAAGGATGAAAAGTAATGAAGAAGGTCTAGAACAAGCATTTTCCTCTAAAACAAATTTAAGAGGAAAAAGAAACACATTCTTCAGAAATCAGAATAAAGGTGAATGCAAAGGTGAATCTAGTAATTTTAGAGGAAGAGGTAATAGTTTTAGAGGAAGAAGTAGCAACTTTAGAGGAACAGGAACAGGAAGAGGTAGAAACAATGGGGGAGATTGATAAAAAGAATGTCCAATGCTTTCATTGCAAAAATTTTGGACACTATGCATCAGAATGTTGGATTAAACAAGGTGAAACGGGAAAAGGAAATGCTCATAGTATTGTTGAAAATAAACAAAATTTGTTTATTTCTTGCTTTAATGCAAATGCTAGTGAAAATAATGTATGTTTATTTCTTGCTTTAATGCAAATGCTAGTGAAAATAATGTATGGTATATTGATTCTGGATGTTCTTCACATATGACATCTAAGGAGCATTTATTTGTCAATTTGGATAAAAAACATCAAAGTACAATAGTACTAAGAAATAATCAATCTCATGGAAGCAAAGGTAAAGGTACAATTGCAGTTACAATAGAATATGGTGAAGTTAAACATATCAATGAAACATTATTGGTTCCAGCCCTCAAAAAGAATTTGTTGTCCGTTGGACAAATGTTAAAACAAAATTATCAAGTGACTTTTGATGAGAAAGAGTGCATAATTAGAGACAAGCTAAAAAGAAATGCAATTGTCACAAGAGCAAAGATGACAAGTGATAGGATGTTTCCTCTCCATTTCACCCAAGGAAACCAAGCATTAAGGTCTAGTGAAATGAATGAAAGTAAAATTTGGCACCAAAGATATGGTCACCTCAGTTTTAGTGGGTTAATCTTACTCAAGAGATTCAAAATGGTTGAAGGTCTACCTTTCATTGAAAATACAAAAGAAGTGTGTGAAGAATGTGTTATTGGCAAACAACATAGGGTTAGCTTTCCAATTGGCAAATCTAGTAGAGCTGAGCATCATCTTGAGATAATCCATACGGATTTGTGTGGTCCTATGGAAACACCTTCTTTGAATAAATCAAAGTATTTTCTAACCTTAATTGATGATTACTCAAGGAAAACTTGGGTATATTGTTTGGTTTCAAAATCAGAAGTGTTTGACAAATTTGTAGAATTCAAGAGGTTGGTTGAAAAACAAAGTGGTAAGTACATCAAAGTGATAAGGTCAGACAATGGAGGTTCAACCAGTTCCCATGGTGGGAAAGGTTAGAACATGCGGCAAAAAGATCTACATATCAAATTAAATTCCAGAACCTAAAATAATCAGACAATGGAGGTGAATACAAATCAAATCAGTTTCTAGATTTTTGCAAAAATCATGGAATCAAGAGAGAGTTCACTACTTCCTACACTCCACAACAAAATGGAGTTGCTGAAAGGAAGAAGAGGGCAATTGTTGAAATGGCAAGGAGCATGATGAAAGAGAAGAACTTAGATAAAAGTTATTGGGCAGAAGCAGTATGCGCAACAGTGTATCTTCTAAATAGAAGTCCTACAAAAGCAGTTAAGGGAATGACTCCTGAACAAGCATGGTCTGGGAGAAAGCCAAGTGTTGATCACTTGAGAGTATTTGGTTGTGTTTCTTATGCACACATACCAAAAGAAAAAAGGTCTAAGTTAGATGATAAAAGCCTAAAATGTATTTTTATTGGATATGGATCAGAAAATAAAGCATTTAGATTGTATGACCCAATAGGAAAGAAGCTTGTTATAAGTAGAGATGTGGTATTCAATGAAGCGGTAGAATATAGCAAGGAAAATGAAACAAAGGGAAAAGAGATAATGATTGATGAAGTTGAAGAAGGAGAAGAAGAAGAAAATGAACTTGAGTCTTCTAGTACAGGAGCAAGAAAGTATCAAAAATATCAAAGAAGGACAAAAAAGAATCATCCATCAACTCTTATGTTGGATTCAAATTTTGAGAAAATGACAACAAGATCACAAGCAAAAGTGAATTATGCTTTGATGACCCAAATCATGGAAAGTAATGAACCACAAACATTTGAACAAGCTCAAGAAAAAGAAGAGTGGATTAAAGCAATGCATAGTGAGATAGAAACAATTGAAAGGAATGACACATGGGATTTGGTTCAACTACCTCCTAGTAAGGAAATTGTTGGTACAAGATGGGTGTATAAAACTGAGTATAAATCTGATGGAAGCATTGATATGCATAAGGCTAGATTGGTAGCCAAAGGATACACTCAACAGGAAGGTATTGATTACACTGAAACATTTGCACCTGTAGCACGAATGGATACTATCAGATTGGTTTTAGCTTTGGCAGCTCAACAGAGTTGGATAGTTTATCAAATGGATGTAAAGAGTGTTTTTTTGAATGGATATATTGATAAGGAAGTGTATGTTTCTCAACCTAGAGGTTTTGAAATACCCTCTAAAGAGCATTATGTTTACAGATTAAAGAAGGCCTTGTATAGTCTTAAGCAAGCACCAAAAGCATGGTATTCAAGGATAGACTCATACCTATAGTAGAAAGGTTTCTTAAGAAATCAATCAGATCCAAATCTTTATATTAGGATCTTAGCTAAGGATATTTTTATCTTAGTTCTCTGTGTTGATGATCTTATCTACACTGGGAACAATTCAGCTTTATTTGCAGATTTTAGAGCAGCTATGGTTACTGAATTTGAGATGACAGATTTGGGACAGATGCGCTATTTTCTTCGTATAGAAGTATGGAAAAACAATGATGAAATATTTGTCTCAGAAAAAATATGCTTCAAACATCCTACAGAAATTTCAGATGAATAGTTGCAAACCAATTGCAACACCCATAGAAGTTGGACTTAAGTTATCTAACGTGGATGTGTCAAATTCAGTGAACCCCACTATATACAGACAGTTGATTGGTAGTTTAATCTACTTAACTACTACTCGACCAGATATCACATATGTAGTGAGTTTGGTATCTAGGTTCATGTCAGAACCTAAGCAAACACATTGGAATGCAGCTAAGAGGATTCTTAGATATGTCAGAGGGACATTGAGTTATGGTCTTAGATTTCAGCATTCAGAGGATAGTAAGTTGATTGGCTATACAGGTTCAGATTAGGCAGGTTCCACAGATGACCGAAAGTCTACTTTTGGTTATGCTTTCAATCTTGGTTCAACAGTATTCTCTTGGAAGTCCAAGAAACAACCTACCGTATCCCTTTCTACAATAGAGGTAGAGTAGCTGCAACATTTGCAGCATGCCAAACAGCGTGGTTGAGACGATTATTGGAGGATTTGCATCAGATACAGAATGGGCCTACTTTGTTGTATTGTGACAACAAGAGTGCTATACAAATGACTAAGAATCCAATGTTTCATAGCAGAACCAAACATATTGAGATTCAACATCACTTCATCAGAGAGTTGGTTCAACAGGGATTGATCGAGATTATGTACTGTAGTACAAAGGATCAGATAGCAGATATCTTCACGAAGCCTCTAGCTCGTGAAAGGTTCGAGACACTTAGAGATCTACTTCATGTTCTTCCCAATGGTCATTATGGGGGAGAATGACAGCAATAATGCCCATTGCAGCCTTTCTTGACTTTACTGGCAGCTTTTTCCGACTTTGTTGCCTGTTATTAATATTATGGTTGTATGTATTTATTAGTGTAGTTGGGATATTTTTGAATATGGTTGTGTGCCTTTGAATCTCTATATAATAGATGCCCTGCCTCTCATCTTATTAAGGCAATTTGGGGCTTTTGTGCAATTGTTTGTTTTGTGATCAGCATATCACCATTGTTGTCTATTTTTCCTTCATTGATAACTCTAGAGAAGACTCCATCAATTCAAGAAAAATATTTAGAAAAATTAGTTAATAGGAGTATAAGGAAATTAAAAGAAGAAGAAATAAGAAAAAATAAAGAGAATAGGTTGAACTTGGGCAAAGAGTTATGTTTACAAACAAATAAAATGATTGACAAATAAGAAAGTGAAAAGATATTTGGAAGAGTCACAACCCCCCGACCAAGATCCATCCCCTCAGTCATATAAAAGTCGAAGAATTTTGAAAGAAGAGATAACACAAAGTAAGGAAACAAAAAAGAAAGAAGGAAAAGAAGTAGAGTGGGAAGAAATACTTGGAAAAGAATATTTCGATATAAAAGTAGCAAGAGACAAGGGTAGAGAGTAGAAACCCTATATTGTTAGAAAGGTAAAGAAAGAGAAAGAAGAGAAACATAATCTGCACATCCAAAAAGTTGGAATTAAAGAGAGAAAAGAGAAGATGGAATCCTCAATCAAGGTCCTCCTATTTGGAAAAGATACCACAAAAGTAACAAAGCACATATTCTTACTAGAATCTCTATGGGAAAGGTAGGATATTGATGAAGATAAATTAAAATTACTTGACTTTGTATCCTCACTTAGAAAGGAGGTACTAGATTGGTTTAAGAAGACCTAACCTAAACATGGGAAGAGCTAGAACGAAGTAAAACAAGATTTTCTAGCTAATTTTGACACTCTGGATATCCCAACAGAAAGTGTGAGCAAAATGAGGGACCTAGTCCAAAGAGTAGAAGAATCAATAAAAGTTTATGATAAAAAGTTCAAAGAAGTTTTCCGCAACTTGGAAGATCCCCTCACTGAATGACAAAAGATCAAATGGTTCATTTCCGGACTACAAAAAAACATAAGAGCCGCTTTGGATGGCAGAATATTTAATACCTATACAGATCTGATCATAATTGCCTACCGCATTGAAGCCAAAACTTGGCGCAGGCCTCAAAAGGATGACATGAAGGAGAATATTGAGAAGTTACAACTTGCGGTAGAACAACTAACCATACAGAACTCAATTTTAGCAAGGGGAGAAACAAAGAAAAATAAAGAAATTTGGTGCACATACTACTCAAGAGAAGACCACCTCCGGAATGATTGTCTTAAAGCACAAAGAGAAAAAAAAGCTGCTGCACTAGATGTAGAATTAAAAATAGTCACGGCCAAGACATTCAATATATTGTGGAACATACCAAGAATGGGATAGTCACCTCACAGAGGACTATCCTACAAACCAATTTTAGATCCGGAACACACAGAGTCATCTTGATCCTAGATACCCTGTGCACCACAACTATGATGCAAACATAGATAGGAACATGGCATATGTCAAAGGACTAGCAGAAAGACCTCTCTATGATGCGGGATATAGACAACCACCATGGAGGGATAACAGAATTGCATATGTGTTACAAAACAACCATCCGCGGGACTATATGGGATATAACAGACAATCAAATTACAAAGGAGGAAGAGGACGGGGAAGAAACAACCGCTAGAGAAGTGATGCTACATGTCCATAAAAAAAGTGGCTGGTTCATGTGGACCAACCGAAGAATGAATTTTGCCCATATTACAGAGCGTGTAATGTCCCACCCTGATCTGAGTTTTGACTTTCAAATTTGCTTGGTTAATTTTTCAATTTTACACATGGGACATTTTGTCAAACATGTTGCATACTTGTAAGCTGTTCATTCTAAGAAATATGCATTACATTCGGTGAGGCAAATACATTATTTCTTTAATATTTCTGAGCATTAACAGCAATATAAGGATGACTGAAAAATGTTGAAACAATGACTAACAGAAATATAATGCCTTAACTTCAATTTTCTGAGTTACAATACAAGCAGCAGATTGTACATTCAGAAGAACGTTTCAACCACACATAGATATCATATATGAAGATACAGCAAGCTACACTTTTCGATATGCTGTCATTCTGAGTTTTAGCATTAGATGGCAAAAACAAGATAGCTTTATTTCAGTATATGAGCAGATTACCAATAAATTAAGCAACTCTGAGAAGCTACAACAGCATAAACACTTCTTTCCTATACTCGGAATCATAAAATATGCAGCAATATGATGCTACAGCAGTAGGTATTGCTCTTTCTTAGTGCACAGCACCAAACAGCTGCAACTATGAACTCAGACTTGCAACCATAAACTGATGCTACAGCAATATTAAAGCAGATACAATAGTTTCAGACCTGGAAATGAGTTCGCCCAGGTAAATATGTGATGAACCTTGCTTCAACTCTGCCCAAGAAGCTGCATAAACATCACGCCTCAGTCCTCAGATGCTAAACGCTTGGAAACTCAATCAGAATCCCCTTCAAAACCCTTACGCAGCCTTCTTCAGAAAACTCACGTGAAAGTATGAACTGTTGGTTACTCCAAAAGTCCCACAACCTGGCATTTATATCTTGTAGCTGTAATCTTTGCACAAATAGATAGACATCTAGGGTTCCAGAAATCCCATGTCCACCATAACAATATACCAGTAGAAGGCAAGAACAATAACCTCAGAATATTAATATTAAAATGCACATTAAACTCAGAAATGTTGATGAAATCTTCAAACCCTTGTTTTTGAATCTCTCCTATAAATAGATGAAGCACAAGCACAACCTCTAAATGAAGCTGTCTGCAAGCTGGCTTGGGAGATCTTTCACTCCTGTACCAAGCTATTCTTCCTGAGGGATTTCCTCCTCAAAAAGTTTGAGATTTTCAACCAGCAAACCCTAACTGAAGCTCTTCTCCAAATTTCTCCAAAACAAGAATAATATTCATGAATGAATAAAATGAACCTCAAATGCCCTTTTATAATCTTCAATTTGTATTTGACTCTCATTTCATTTAATTTACTTTCATTTCCCTCTTAATTATGATGCACAACTTAATAATATAAAATATACTTTAAATCATTTAAGTCCCTTTTTAATAAAGTCCTTACGTCTCCCTTTTAACATAATAAATTAATAAAGCATCATTAAATAGATCACTTTATTAATTTCCATTTAAACCTTATATCACCTTTTAAGAAGTCATCATCAAATATTAATATTATTAAAGTCAAATAACTTTAATAATATAATAAATCATTAATCCTCAATAAATCACCCCACACCAGCTCAAATAATGATCCGATCATATTTTCCGAATGTAGGGATGATGACAACGGATCCAAATATGACTTACTATAAATAGTAAGCATAGGCGATATGACCAAGTGACTTATTATAAATAGTAAGTGTGCATCAAAGTTTCGTGAATAGCCTCCGAAAGGCACACCACAACTAAATTGGAAAACTGAGCTGAAGAATACTCCGAAAGGCACACCACAACTAAATTGGAAAACTCAGCTGAAGAATACTGCAATAAGCACCAAAGGGTCTGCTAAAAACCAATAATCACCCTCAAAAGAGTCCACCCCGTTAGCCTACGGGGACCAGTTGGTAGGCTAACCACTGCATCTACACACTGCTCAGGAAAAGAGGACATTACAGAGCAGTTGGACAGATATCTTATGTCGGCAAACTGGCTAGCATCGAATACCATATGGGAGGCGATGGTTCTTCCTTATTCAGGCTCAGATCATCATCTAGTTGCCCTGGAATTATAGTTGGATAGGTGCCTAGCAAGGTGTAGCTTTAAATTCGAGCGGATGTGGTTGAGAAATGAGGAGTTGTTTCATGCGATTGGTGAATGGTGGGAGGCCGCAACACTGGGGCATGGTGCAAGGAGCTTCCAATTTACAACTAAGCTTGGCCTAGTAAAGGAAAAGCTAAAGGTCTGGAACAGAACAGTTTTTGGGGATATCTTTGAAGAAAAGCTCAAGCTCGAGAAGGAATTGGAATCACTCAACCAAAAAATAATTGATCAAGGGATGACAGACTTGGAATTTCAAGAAGAGAAAAGGTTGATGGGAGCACTAAATGTTCTTGGCCAAAGAGATATTCTGGAAATGCAAATCTAGAGAGCTATGGTTGAATGAAGGCGATTCAAACACAAGTTTCTTCCACAACACTACCAAAATCCGGATAATAAGGAATCAAATAGACTGCATCAACAACAGAGATGGGTTACAACTAACTAGTGAAGGCAATATTCAAGCAGAAGGTGCTAGTTATTTTAGGGATTTACTGGCACCAGCAGATAAGGTAGAGCCAATGGACATGAGCAAGTTACTAGCGGCCATTCCCGGTTTGGTAACATAGGAGATGAATGCTAATCTGTTGGCCCCATTCTCAAAAGAAGTTAGGAAAGCGGTTTTTGAGCTGCATCCAAACAAATCCCCTGAACCAGATGGTTTCCCGGCTTTGTTTTATAAACGTTGTTGGGACTTCATAGGAGATGAAGTACGGGGGGTGGTGGAGGACTATAGAAAGAAAAAAAGAATGCTCAAATAGCTCAATAACACCTACATTGCCTTGATAAGGAAGAAAGAGGATGCAACCACATTTGCAAACTTCAGACCGATTTCCTTGTGCAATACCATCTACAAGATTATCTCAAAGACTATGGCTAATAGACTAAAAGCTATCATGGGAAGCTTAATTCTCAAGAACAAACTGGTTTCATTCCCAAGAGGGAAATTATGGAAGGCGTAATAATTGTGAACAAGGTGATCCATTCCATCCAATCGAGTAGGCAAAGGGCAATGGTTTTGAAACCGAATGTTAGTAAGGCCTATGATAGAGTGAGCTGGCAGTTTCTACTAAAGGTTTTGGAGGCATTCAGTTTTGGTAGTGAGTGGTTGGAATGGCTATTTGGTTGCATATCCATAGTGCGGTATTCGGTTTTGATAAACAGTACCCCCTGTGGTTTTTTTGAAAGCTTTTGTGGGTTGAGGCAAGGAGACCCCCTCACATATTTGTATTAATGGTTGATGGTTTGAGTAGGCTAATAAGTAGAATATGGAGAAGCTAACGCACCAGAAATTTGCTAATGATACAATGCTCTTCGGTGAGGCCATCCTTGCGAAAGCGAACGAGATCAAGTCAATCCTAAATCTATATGCAGCTAAATTAGGAAACAAAAAAAATAATGATAAGTCTGCAATTCTCTTTTTCAATACAAAAAGGAAAACTCAAAGACGAATAGCTAATCATCTGGGCTTTAGCATCCGAGAACTGCCATGCATATATTTTGGTGTACCGATATTTCAAGGAGCAACAAAATCTGAACATTGGCAAGGCATTGCGGAGGCCTGTCAGAAGAAATCGGCCAACCGGAAGGGGAAGTGGTTGACACTCCTAGGTAGAATCACAATGTTAAAATTTGTCCTAGCAACTATCCCAATGTACACGATGTCATCTCTAAGACTTACGAAGGTTGCAGAACAAAGTCTTAACAAAATACTAAAGCACTTTCTTTGGGAGGGGTCGAATGACATCTGTCGCCTGCCATTGCTAAGTTGGGAGACAGTGAGGGAAGATAAGGCTAATGATGATGCCACCATTAAAAATATCGATTTCCAGAATATGGTGCTTGGTGCCAAATTAATCTGGAAACTTACACCTCACCGAATTCCCTGTGGTGTCGGATCCTGAGACCCAAAAATTTAGATGACGATCCTGCTAGAATTTTGACAATAGCCAACACCCGCCCTGACTCACATATCTAGCGCTTTAGTGGGAATGCCACACTATGATTACAAACCCTGTTACGTGGCAGGTTGGAGATAGTAAATCTTCCATGTTTTGGTGTGACTTATGGAATAGTCACCCGTCGTTGATAGAAATGGAAAAACTGGCAAAATATCCAGTTAATGATTGGAGCGGACAATAATTGTGTGCCAAATATGGTCTCAACGCTCCCCAATGGAGACATCGATTGGGATTAGCACCGGATAGAATAATATGGTGTGAGGTTAAGTCCGGTAATTACTCAATAAAATTGGGCTATCAAATATTGAATCAGAGGTGTGAATCTAAAGAATGGCCTGTCAAGTTGTGCTACGATAAGGCTATCCTCCCCAAGGTTGGAGCCTTCAAATGGACGGCAATGCATAAACAAATTCTCACAAGGGATAGGCTGCATCTAGTTGGGATCACAGAGCCAAATCGATGCCCAATGTGTAAATCTAATGAGGAGAGTGTGGACCACTTGTTGCTCACCTGCGAGGTAGCTTCTCTGTGTTGGAATTGGGTATTGGGGAAATTGTGGTGGCAAGGTGCTAGACAAGCTGATCTGTATGCCTTTCTCAAAAGTTGGCCAAGTTCTAAGACCAATTCCTTTTGGAAAGACATTTGGACCGTTTCAATGGTTATGTGGCAGATTTGGAAGGAACGCAATAGGCGTATCTTCCAAGGGGAAGAGTGTAGTGTGGAGCATCTTCTATCCAGTATAGAGGTTGGTATCACTGAAGTCTTGAATGCACAAGCTCCTCATCGCCCGAGAGCAATCTACTCCAACGAGGACGATGAGTTGATGAAAACTTGGAGAGGTTTGAAATTTCCAAAACACTATAGCAATCCTACCCTCCAGGCCAAGGATAAAAGGGCAATTGTCAGATGGTTGTGCCCCCCTCGTGGTCGCCTAAAGCTGAACTTTGACGGGGCATCACGGGGGAATCCGAGTAAATCTAGTGTCGGTTGCATCATCAGAGATAATAGTGGAAAGTTAGTATGGGGTCTCTCTAAGAAGATTGGTGATGGCACAAATAATGAGGCTAAGTTTGCAGCCATAGATGTTGGGCTTAGATTATGCATCTCGAAAGGAATATTGTCAGTCGAAATTGAAGGGGATTCCCAAAGTATGTGTGGATGCCATCAAAGCTAAGTCCATAAATAGTTGGAACCTCCAAGGTTGGATAGAGTTGATTTGGAAGAAATTGGAAAGATTCGACTTCTTTTCAATTAGACATGTATACTGAGAAGCAAACAAAGCGGCGAACTACCTAGCCAACGCAGCAATTGATGGCAACTCAGATGAAATAATTTCTAATTCGGCCTTGTCATGGTCAAAACTAAAAAGGCTAGTACTACAAGATTGTAGAAATCCTTAGATGTTTGGGCCATAGAGTCGTATCAATGGTTGATGGGAAGCAATATTTGTCTGAATGTCCTTGTGGTTGCATTTGGGTGGAGTGCTCTGCAATCGTGTTGCCAATAACCGTAGTTGGTGTCATTCGCCTAAGAAACTGTGGCTGGCATACATCCCGTTTCTGCCACTCAATGCCTGCCTCAGGTTCTCTTCTAGTCTCTTCGCCCGCTCCCAAAGGGATGTGATCAATTCAAATTCCTTAGTCGGTTGCGCTCAGCGGTGGTCGAATGTCTATTAAAGGAGCTTTCGCACACTTGTTCTGCAATGGCGAACAAAATTGTCTTCAGCGTGGAGTGTGCATGTGTCGTGGAGGATGTCGAGGAACTAGATGAGCAAGGGGTGGGTGATCCGAGGGAGGAGGAATCTGTGGAGAACCAGATCCACAGTCTTCAAAGTCAAAGAAGGAGAGGATCGTGAGGTCATGATAAAAGTGATTGGGAGTTTCTGTTGGGCGAATGGGCATGGACATGATGGCTTTGTGCTGGCTCGGTTTGCAAAGAACGTTATCTAGGGGATGATGGGAAGTTTTACTTGAGGCTGCTCCTTTGTGCACCACTTGGTCGCCCCTGACTATGCAGACATAGTCAAGTTCGAGATGGAGTCAATTCTTGTTCACCCGGCTACTGGCTTCCTCACTAGTATCTTTGACGTGGTGGCTATGAATAGGAATGGGGTGGCTAAGAAGGCCCTTCAACTTTACAGGCAAAGTATTGAGAAGAGGGATCTTAGTGTGTTTGGGAACTTCATCAGCAACAATGGGAACCTACTGGCTGCTCCTCAAATACAGAGAGCCTTTTTATATGGGGAGGGTATGATGCACATAATGCATCAAGTTCTGCAATGCCTTTTTAGATGAATATAAAGGGAGCTGCCCCCTTTGGCAGCACTTTCCAATCAATATATATATATATAGAAGTACAACAGCAGCAATATAACATGACAATGTTAAAATGTTGTTGGATGATGTATGTAGAAGCCTATAAGCCAACTGCATTCCAAGAAGAAATTGTTTGTTTGTACTTCTCACACAATATCACACTGTAACAGACCATGGCAAATGCACCTTAAATCTCTTTTGCAACAGACAATAATAACCGACTCTAATACAATATCAAGAATTTTGAAGTTCGATACTTTTTTGAATAATGAAATCAGAAATCCAAATTATTGCTGTCAGTGTTGACTATTATATAACTTATATCATTAACTATGAATCTGAATCATGATATATTTATTACTGATAAGTAGGAGGTATTTTCCACAGCGTTTCAAATTATGATATTGCTATCAGGATTCAACCGTGTAGTTTTCGAGTCAAACTCATTGACCCATTACACGGTTGAATCCTGATAGCAATATCATAATATTTATTACTGTTATACTACAGTTGTTGCTTTCACTGCTGTCATGATTAATTTAATTGTAGTTATACTACTGTCATAATATATTTATTGTTGTTGTTATAATGTTGTCATGTTATACTGCTGTTATAATGTTGCCATGATATATTTAACAGTCTTTTTTGGATGTTATGAACAATATTTTTTTTTACATTATAAAAAATTGTTTTTTTTGCAAGGGACACCTGGCCATCCCCAAGACGGTCAAGGGACGTTTGAGGCATCCCCAACCACCTCAGGGACGGCCACACATCCCCTATGCGCTTCCTGCTGTCCCCAATTTTAGAGACTCATTCCAGAATGTTTCCGCATTTTCTTAGTTGGGCAGGGGGGGAGTTGGCAGCTAGGGGATGTCCCCTAACGTCCCACCATCCCTAAATGCCTCAGAGGACAGTGATGGGGGTTTGAGAGCTGGGGAAATAATAGACAGTAGAGTTGGAAAGAGTAAAAGGAGCAGAAAATATGAAGAATACTTGAGAAAATGGGAAGGAAGGCCTATTCAAGATTCAATATAGATGTCCACAGTTGAGATGAACCATTTTGGTTTTCCTTTAGCTAACAGCCTCATCTGAAAGTGAGAGACTCGCTTTTCAATTACCCGAGATGTCTGATGCAAGAAAATTCAAGATGTAAGACAATCTTACATCACCCAAAACTATTTTCTTTCATGTTTGTTTAGTTTTGCAATTTCCATTTAGCGACACAGTCCATATATTCTTACCACAAAGATTAATTCATAGCATAAAGGTTCATTCTTGCCACAGTCATCATTTTCAACATACAAAGTTCCAGTCAGTATTTCTACTGTGTGGTAATGCAATTTGATCATATAGCTTGCAAATTGATATCAGAGCTTAATGAGGGTGTATTCTATAATGCCATTTTATCACTAAGTGTTTTCTCATAGCCTAATGCAATGTGACTTGTCAAATTCACCTAAAGAGGACCTATTTGACTTGAACACCACACATTTGAATCTTGCAACAACTTGAAATGGCATCTAAGACAGTATTGGTCCCAAGGAGGCTCATCATTAAGACTGTACTGAGTTATACTGCATGCAGCTTGCTGTACTCATCTAAAGGATCACTCTACACATTTCCTTCAGCAGATTAAAGGGAGAGATCATCTAATATTGGACTCATGATCCTTATCACATATGCATAGGCAACATACCACATTTCTAGTCAGCACCAAGACATTTCGCCTCTACCTGCTTTAGAAGATCAATCATTCTATATTGAAAGAAAGGATGAAGGAAGTTAGGAAGTCAGCAGGTAACATAAAGGGGGAAGAATCCAATTTTGGTAGCAGATCAAAAGTTCAGAAAATCGGAGAGAGCATTTTATTAAATATCAACTCTGAAGATCATAATTTGAGAAGCCTCCTAGCTCCGAAGAATACAATTTTGGAAGCACATTAACCTTATTCATTACTGAAATTCAAGCTGAGGCCTTATTCTGATTGTAAGCCCTTGCATTAAAGACTACTAATGTAATTTGAGTTGTGAATCAATGAAAATCATTGTTTCTTGTGTGTTTTCATTCCATTGTATGAATTGGTGAATGTTTTTGAGGTAAGGCTCAATGTTTGGATAGTTCTTAATTGAACCATCCATCCACGACTGCATCATAAAGGCAGCTGAAAGTTTAAAAAGTAAATACAATGTGCTGGAATTTCAGTGATAAACCTCCGTCCTTTAGCTTTCTAGGGATTTTTAGAATTATTTTCCTTTAAATGCCTATTTAACTTTTATGCACCAAATGGAACTGAAACAGGTTATCCAGTCCTTAAAAAGAAAATGTCCCCTCCAAGTCCTCAAGTCCCTTGGATGTCACCCAAACCCCAAGGATGCATACACTGTTGATTTGTTACATTATAAATAGCATCCAAAGTCAAGTATAAATAATTATCTACCATATGAAGCTGAAAGGAGACAAAAACATCAGAAAAAATAGGTAAACTTCTGAAAACAAAATAATTCAAGTAGAAAGCAAACACATATTTGTACTTCCAAATGAAAAGTGCTTTCTGGATTTGAAGCCTATCCTTCAAATATAGGATTGGGAGACATCACTTTTTCATCTCACTTGTTTATTTGATCGAGATATCACGTTACCAATGGGTGGCTCAAGGGCACCCTAGAAACCAAAGTCAATGGACAATCAAAAAACACATTGAATCAAATGTCCTTTGAAAATAGACCAAAAATGGGCACAACATAAGCAATTATACACTGCGTAAGGCCATATAGAGATGTAGACGGCATAATAAAACACAAGCAATCTCAAGATTGACTTTTGCAAACATCAATGACTTAATAGACAGCAAACTAAGGTGAAGTTTGCATCCAACATGAAGAAAACGAGAAGATGAACATCACAAAGTATCAAATGAAAAACATTAAAAGACTATTATAAGTTTATAACGTATCACACATAACAAGACCCCATGAACAAAAATTTTCCAAGGAGGTCATAAATACCAATTGAATATTTTAATTTTGCGCAACAAATCTACTTATGAAAGTCCATCTATAACTAGAGAGAGAAGGTATCGCATGACATGATAAATCAACCAGCTTAGAATTAAGATGATATAATAAAGAAGCCAAACACAAGGAAAGCCAATTCGCGAAACACACAAGCAATACTAACTACAATGCTTGAAATGGCGCCACTGAGTAGTGTCTGTACTAGTTTATCAGTGGAAGAAGATTCATTAAGCACACATTATAACTGCCAACAATTTTGGCACTGGAAAAAAAGGGGTTAACATAGCACACATTGGCTCTAGAAAGCAATGTTAATCCATAAATAGAGGCTTCCTAAATGGTCTCAATAGTCTCGGAGCCCTTTGCAATGAAAATGGTCTCAGGAACTTCCTAAATTCTCAATGACAGGTGCTGCTGAGAAAACTTAGCAACATTTTGCAGAGAAATGAGCCTGAAATTTTTTAAGCCAAACTATAAAAAAAATGGAGTTCATCCAAGCAACGAGTTGGCAAGAACACATCTTAAGCAAGAGAAGAGACCTAAAGACTCCCTCCTAAACAGTGAACACTCTAAATTTTGAGATCTACATTTTCCAACTAATAAGGTTTCAAGGGACCACTTGAGGCATATAATTGAAGCAGAAGTCCCTCCATGGGACCCTGCCCTAAGCAATGCTAGTACCTAAGGAACAGAGATTTGCAATGCACTCACAGCCAGTTGCTAAGTGATGCCACTACTAGAGAAGGGCAATCCAAAAGAGCATTATGGCCTGCTAAACAAAGTTAGTACCAGAGGAGAAGAGGATTTACAAATCCCCATTGCCACCAGTAGGTGATGTTAGCATATGAAATAGTGGTGGTTTTCACCCTTTTTGAGCTGGTAAAACACAAACCTCAAATGGAAAGATGTTCTTATTCACTACCGGATTCCAAGCTCTGCTGCTTAAGATCTAATGTACCACCAACAACAGCAAATCTTGGTGAATCTCAAACGGAATTGCAGCTTCTCAAAGGAGAGAAATTACTCCAGTCTTGTGAATGGTAAAAGACATATTTTTAGTAAGATTTTTAGTAAGATTTTCATTTGGATTTTGAGAAGGTGAGACTCAAGGCTCAAAGACATGCCCACATTTATTAACCATATGAGAGTACTCGGGCTGCCGGAGAAGATCTCCGGCAGCATATGCATACTGGTAGCCTGTGGCCGGAGATCCACATGACAAGAGAATTACACCTAATCACCCTAACCCTGTACATTATAAAAGCCCAGAAATGTCCCCTGTGCTTGCTGGGAAAGAGAGTTTAATGTTACTAAGTGTGAATACAAAGAGGACGGGTAGCTCAGTGGTATAGCAAACCCAGATTAACTTAAGTGATGATTTCTCGTGTCAATCTTCATTAATCCATATATATGAGTAGTAAAAAGGTAAAGGCATCCACTAACCTGACAAAATAAGTTGAGGACTTATAACTTGAGTTGATAATTTGTTAAGTTAATATTCATCAATACATCATGAACTCGTATTTCATGAGTGGCGAGAAGGTACGACCGTCCACTACGCTAGCAAAACAAGCAAAACAAGCTAAAGACTTACAAGTTGTTATTGTGGCTTGGAAATGACGACTTGTTATTGCTACATGTGTATCTTATCAGTAACGAGACGGTTTATTTCCTTTCCCACGTTAAATTCAAAAACCCATCCCCTAGTTCAATGCGTAAAAATCCATACCGATATGACAAGAAAAGCTCGCCATAGTCCCCCTTGGTGCATCCAATGCATCAAAGTGTGAGTAGAATTCCTGGCAGAGTGCTTAATTAGAGGAGTACTCTCCTTGAAAGCTCGCTTGGTCCTCTCAATGATGCCCATCCCTTCCCCTTGTGTAGGATTAATTATTTGAGTCGCCAGAGCTTTGAGAGCATCGAACAGGCCATCCACCTCTGGTGCCTCCTTATCGTACACCTCTGGCGCCTCCATATAGTACAGGCCTTCCACCTCTGGTGACTCCTCCTCGCCTTCCTGATGTATTCCGTTTTCTGCCATGTCTAGAAAGCCCTCACGTCGCTGGGATTTGGGGTTTCAGATTTAAGGCTTTTCCAGAATGGTTCATTCGGATGCCACGCGTAACTCACATCTTCTGCAATTGAAATAACCGTGTTCGTGGCACATCTATGCTTTGACTAGTTGAGTTGTTGATAGACACGTAGATATGATATAATTGTAAAGGTCTTTTTCTAAGACTCTAGCAGATTTTTATGTGAGGGTGGAAAACGGAAAAGCGCTTGGCCAGCATAGCTACTAGTCAAAGCATAACGCAATACTACGACATGCACATAAGTAAACTAATCATATATAATTGTAAAGGTCTTTTCCTAAAACTCTAGCAGATTTTTATGTGAGGGTGGAAAACGGAAAAGGGCTTGGCCCAGCATAGCTACTAGTCAAAGCATAACGCAATACTACGACATGCACATAAGTAAACTAACTAATAATAAATAAAAGAAGCATAGGGGAAATGGGTTCAAAGTAGAGCGGGTCAATTTTGGAAGTTTAGGTGGCAGTTCATATGAATTAAAAAAATTTAAAAATTTATCTGCCACGTCACCTTGTCACTTGTGCATTGATCCATATCATTTTTTTTTTAAATCAATCGGCTCGCCACCTGTGAAGCACCATTTACGCCAACGTGTCCAAAACGGGTCGATTTTGCCCTCCACCCCAAAGTGGAGTCCACCTACCTCCTTAATCGGCAAGCAAATCTATGTAGACTCGATCGGATAGCCTCATGTACACGGCAGCCTTACCACCCTGAACCAATAGTTTAGAGCATTAAACGCTCGATGCCTCCTTCATTTCCTCCACTTACCAACTTGCTTTATGCGTCGCTTCGCATTTACTCAGTTTGTCAGGCACGTTAATGGGAGATCAAGGTTCATTCAATGCTTCACATTCTCGCATATCTCGCTCACTCTCATTCCTTTTGTTTGCAAATATTCTCAACTGTTCATTTCGTTTCGCACCGAAACTGGTTCGGCTCTCCACGCTTCACTATTCAACTCTTCGTGATTCTTCCTTCAGCTCTGCACTCTTGACAACTCCCTTTCTCTTTCAGGTGAGGTTTATAACCTCACCCAACCTCTACCAGTCTCATTGAATACGACAGTATTCTGCCATGCACTTAGTTTTAAAAAAAATATATTTGCAAACTTTTTTATTTCAACGATATGCATAAAATGAAATGTGGGGAGGGTTTCAATGGTTTTCTTTTCCTCTATACTTGTCCATGCACTCCTACTATTTTGTTTTTCATTGCACGACGTTTACTCTGCATTGTGATTTTCATATTTGCTTCCTTATACGAAATATGAAATGGGTTTTTACTGGTTTAAATGGTTTTTCATTACTATTTGACTTCTTCAACGAAATATGGAAAGGGCTTGACTAGTTTTGTATAAGTGTGTTTGTTATTCCACAAACTTTAACTCTGCAATTTCTTTAATTACATTTCTTTGTTATTCTAAAATATGGAAATGGTTACACTATTTATATTATTCATAAGGTTATAATGTTTATCATTTCGAGGGTTTATGCCATGCACTTGCATTTGTGTGTTCCTCATTGCACAGACTTTAACTCTGCGACTTGATTTAAATAATCTCATGTCATTCCAAAATATTAAAATGGTAGCATTGGTTTCTAATTTTGAACATATTATGCCAGTTGTTTTTTATTTGCACCACATTTACTCTACATTGTGTTTTTATTTTTGCTTCCTTATACGAAATATGAAGTGGATTTGATTGCTTGAAATGGCTTTTCATTACTATTGCACTTCTTCGACGAAATATGGAAAGGGCTTGAGTGGTTTTGTATTTTTGTGTTTGATATTCCACGAACTATAACTCTGCAATTTCTTTTTTTACATTTCTTTGTTATTTCTAAATACGGAAATGGTTACACTATTTTCATTATTCATAGGGTTATAATGTTTATCATTTCGAGTGTTTCTGCCATGCACTTACATTCATGTGTTCCTCAATTGCATAATATGGAAACGGCTTGATTGGTATTATATTCGTGTGTTCATCATTCCACAAATTTTTACTCTGCAATTTGCTTAAAATAATCTCATGACAATCCGAAATATGGAAATGGTAGCAGTGGTTGTAATTTCGAACATATTTTGCTATACTTTTCTTAATTTCATTGTTAATACCAAACATGGAAAGTGTTTGACTGGTTCACAGTTACAGGGTTTTCTAGCATGCACTTCTATTCATGTGTTCGAAATTGCACGAACTTTCATCTTTTCTTGTTATTCCCAAATATAAAAATGGGTTTGCTTATTTTCATTTTGAAGATTTTATGTCATTCAAAGATATATATATATATATATATATATAATAACAAATATATATATAATTACATATATATATATATATATATGTTATATATAGGAGTTGGCTAACTCCTACACAAAAGTGACCTATGTGCATACAAAAACGCATGAATTTATATACATAAGGACATACATGGTAACATACATAACATGACGAGATGTCGTAGTGCAGGGCCCGCTAGAAGGGGGCTCAAAAGTGAGGAAACCGACAAACGACACCAAACGTTCAGGAAATGGTAGGTAGGAGTTAATGGCGTCATCATGAGGGTTTTCCCACCTCCTGCCAATCGAAAAAGGCGGGTGCCTTAGCTTCCCCGTGAAGTCTCGCTTTCATCATCATTTTTTTCTAGTGCAGCAAAACTGGCGAATGATGTGGTTTCCAGTCTGCTCGTTGAAAGTTGAAGGTTTGAGTGCACGTGGAGGAGTTGGAGGAGAAAACCGACCAAATCCAAGGGCTATTTGATAGTCTGCACCTTATAAGCTGAATTTTGGAGTGCACGTGGAGGAGTTGGAGGAGAAAACTGACCAAATCGAAATGAGGGGTGCTAACCAATTTGGTTGCAGGTAGAGGGTTTTACAACACCTTATAATTTATAATTTGGGAAACACAATGTGTGGGATTTCAATTATTTGAATCTCCTTGTTTAAATGTATGAATGTCTTGAAAATCACACATTCTATTGTTGTGTTTAAATTTTGCATGATTGAAAAAAAAACGTGCACAAAATAATTGTAATTTGGAAAACACAATGTTGGGTTTCGGTTATTTGAATCTCTTTGCTTATATGTAAAGGGTTGGCTCATGCTGGGTTGCTTGTCTTTTAACACCCATAGTTTTGCAACATGGAATGCTACAAAACAGTATGAATGTCTTCAAAATCACACATTTCATTGTTGTGTTTAAATTTCGCATGATTGAAAAAATAAAGTGCACAAAATAATTGTAATTGGGAAAACACAGTGTGGGGTTTCAATTTTTTGAATCTCCTTGTTTAAATGTGAAGGGTTGTCTCATGTTGGGTTGCTTGCTTCTTAACACGTAGGGCATTGCAACATGGAATGTTACAAAACATTATGAATGTCTTCAAAATCACACATTCCATTGTTGTGTTTAAATTTCGCACAATTGAAAAAATAAAGTACACAAAATAATTGTAATTGGGAAAACATAGTGTGGGGTTTCAGTTATTTGAATCTCCTTATTTAAATGCAAAGGGTTGTCTCATGTTGGGTTGCTTGCTTCTTTAGACCCACGGTTTTGCAACATGGAATGTTACAAAATAGTATGAATGTCTTCAAAATCACACATTCCTTTCTTGTGTATAAATTTTGCATAATTGAAAAAATAAAGTGCCCAAAATAACTGTAATTGGGAAAACCCAATGTGGGGTTTCAGTTATTTGAATCTCCTTGTTTAAATGCAAAGGGTTGTCTCATGTTGGGTTGCTTGCTTCTTAACACCCACGATTTTGCAACATGGAATGCTACAAAACAGTATGAATGTCTTAAAAATCACACATACCATTGTTGTGTTTAATTTTCTCATGATTGAAAATAAAAGTGCACAAAATAATTGTAATTGGGAAAACATAGTGTGGGGTTTCAGTTATTTGAATCTCCTTGTTTAAATGCAAAGGGTTGTCTCATGTTGGGTTCATAGCTTCTTAACACCCACGGTTTTGCAACATGGAATGTTACAAGACAGTATGAATGTCTTCAAAATCACACATTCAATTATTGTGTTTAAATTTTTCATGATTGAAAAAAAAAATTGCACAAAATAATTGTAATTGGGAAAAACACAGTGTGGGGTTTCAGTTATTTGAATTTCCTTTTTTAAATGCAAAGGGTTGTCTCATGCTAGGTTCTAGCTTCTTAACACCAACAGTTTTGCAACATGGAATGCTACAA